>OY294050.1:35992528-36207362 GCA_958510825.1 Brachypterus glaber
GAAATTATTGATTTAAATGGCAGACCTGTAATAATTAGTTTACTGGTCTCTATTTTTCATTACAGGTCAGGTCCAGGCGTGGAAAACAGTGGGACAAGAAATCACGTACTTCCCAAACTTTGTTAATACATGTATTACATTTACACTTGCTAATAAAATGTTTTTTTTTGCATATTAGAGGAAGCGCATTAAAATTTACATTAACAAATTTTGTTGTTACTTTTTCATAATCACGGAAAATAAATGCAGACTATATATAGTCTGCGTTTATTTGTCTTATATAAGACAATAGCAACAAAGTAATCAAAATCTTAAAAAAATTGCCAGAAACTAAATGTCATGGAAACATGTTATTTTCAGTTAATTTTTCTTGTGTTTTTCTTTTATTTATTATGGAAATTAAACAAAGTATCAAAGAGAACGTATCTATATAAGAAAATTGCTTTTACTTATTTTTAATCAAAGGACATAGACTAGTGAACCGAAAAAGGGTAGTTTAAGGGTGACCTTTGATCGCTGGCTTTTGTCTTATCTTTTCAATCACAAGGACAGACCTTACCTAACCCTTAAAACAATCTTACCAGTAAGCGAGTACGTAACGATGGATCGAATTTTGTAGGTTATGTGGCACCCTGCTTAGTGGTTTTGGGGGAAAACACATAATGCGGCAATCAGGTAAAAGAGCGTATACGCTTAAATTTTATCTGTTTTAAATAATGGTAGCACAGATTTCCAGAATCGAATTTTTTAGTTTAACAATGCAAATTCAACACCTTTTTAAAAAGTTAAAAATTATATGACCAAAAAGAAAATTTAATAAGCTTTAAAATGTACAGTACGTGTCCTAAGTCTTAATTAGGTCCGCCCTCCTTAACTTTTAAGCGGGTTAAGATATTAACTTTAAATTTTAAACACTTAAATATCATAACCCAAATAATTTTTTGGTATATACACGGTGTATTTGAAATAGGGTAGACATTTTAAGGGATGATACTACTTTAGACATGTGCGTGCACGCACTGCACAGTAATGTGCAGTGCGTGTCTTAAGTCCGACCCCCTTTAAGGGGGCCCCTTAACTATTAAGCGGCTTAAGTTATTAAGTTTAAATGTAAAACACTTAAATATTATAACCCAAATAATTTTTTGGTATATACACGGTGTATTTGAAATAGGGTCGAAATTTAAACGGGTGATTCTACTTTAGACATGTGCGTGCGCGCACTGTACAGTGCGTGTCTTGGAATTAATTAGGTCCGCCCTACTTAACTTTTAAGCGGCTTAAGGGCATATCCACAGGGTCGCATAACAACATAGTACATAAGAATGCGATGAAGTGATTGACTTGATGGGCCGCCATGTATCTTGTAAGCCAATCACGGCATCGCATTCTTATGTTCTTATGTAAGCTTCTGGATAGGCCTTAGTTAAGGTATTAACTTTAAATGTGAAACAGGGTCCGAAATTTTAACGGGTGATTCTAGTCCAGACATGTGCGTGCTTGTACGCACTGTACAGTGCGTACAGTGCATGTCTTTAGACTTAATTAAGTCCACACTCCTTAAGTTTTGAGCGGCTTTAGATATTACCTTTAAATGTGAAACACTTAAATATCATAACCCAAATAATTTTTTGGTATATGATATGCTCATGTTTGGCCTGTTTTCGTTCGTTTAAACTGAATCTAATTATAAAATTTTTATAAATTCACCCCGGGGGGTAGTGGTATTTATTTTAACCCGATGATAAAAATTTTAACCCCGGGGGATAAATCGTATTTTTTTTTTAATATTTACAACGTTTACGTGACAATTAGTGGGTATATTGAAGTTTTTAAGGTGCTTAAACTGAATCTGATAATAAAAATTTTCTAACTCCACCCCGGGGTTGGGAGTAATCATTTTTAAATATTTACTTTATTTGCATAAAAAATGGTATATTGGGCTTTTTAAGTTCGTAAAAACTGAATCTGATAGTAAAAAAATTCTAACTTCACTTCGGGGGGTAGAGATATTTATTTTAACCCGATGATAAACATTTTCTAACTTTACGCCCGGGGTATAAATCACACTTCGGGGGGTAGAGGTATTTATTTTAACCCGATGATAAACATTTTTTAACTTTACGCCCGGGGTATAAATCGTAGAAATCGTAATAATTTTTAAATGTTTACGTGTCAATTAGTAGGTATATTAAGGTCGCTTAAACTAAATCGATAATAACAATTTTCTAACTCAACCCTCGGGGTTGTGGGTAATCATTTTTAAATATTTACTTTATTTGCGTAAAAAATTTTATATTGGGGATTTTAGGTTCGTTTAAACTGAATCTGATGGTAATAATTTTCCAACTTCACCCCGCGGGGTAGGGGTATTTATTTTAACCTGATGATAAACATTTTATAACTTTACCCCCGGAGGATAAATCGTAATAATTTTTAAATATTTACAATGTTTACGTGGCAATTAGTAGGTATATTGAAGTTTTTAATCTCGCTTAAACTGAATCGATAATAACAATTTTCTAACTCAAACCCCGGGGTTGGGGGTAATCATTTTTAACTTTATTTACGTAAAAGATGATATATTGGGGATTTTAAGTTCTTTTAAACTGAATCTGATGGTAACAATTTTCCAACATTACCCCAGGGGGTAGGGGTATTTATTTTAACCTGATGATAAACATTTTCTAACTTTACCTCCGGAGGATAAATCCTAATAATTTTTAAATATTTACAATGTTTACGTGAAAATTAGTGGGTATACTGAACTTGTTAAGTTCGCTTAAACTGAATCTGATCATAACAATTTTCTAACTTCACCCCAGGGTTGTGGGTAATCATTTTTAAATATTTACTTTATTTGCATAAAAAATGGTATATTGGGCTTTTTGAGTTCGTAAAAACTGAATCTGATAGTAAAAATTTTCTAATTTCAATTCGGGGGGTAAGGTATTTATTTTAACCCGATGATAAACATTTTCTAACTTTACCTCTGGAGGATAAATCCTAATAATTTTTAAATATTTACAATGTTTACGTGAAAATTATTGGGTATACAGGACTTTTTTCGCTTAAACTGAATCTGATAATAACAATTTTCTAACTTCACCCCGGGGTTGTGGGTAATCATTTTTAAATATTTACTTTATTTGCATAAAAAATGGTATATTGGGCTTTTTAAGTTCGTAAAAACTGAATCTAATAGTAAAAAATTTCTAACTTCACTGTGGGGGGTAGAGGTATTTATTTTAACCCGATGATAAACATTTTCTAACTTTACGCCCGGGGTAGAAATCACACTTCGGGGGGTAGAGGTATTTATTTTAACCCGATGATAAACATTTTTTAACTTTACGCCCGGGGAATAAATCGTAATAATTTTTAAATGTTTACGTGGCAATTAGTAGGTTTATTAAAGTTTTTAAGGTCGCTTAAACTAAATCGATAATAACAATTTTCTAACTCAACCCCCGGGGTTGTGGGTAATCATTTTTAAATATTTACTTTATTTGCGTAAAAAATTTTATATTGGTGATTTTAGGTTCGTTTAAACTGAATCTGATGGTATTAATTTTTCATCTTCACCCCGGGGGGTAGGGGTATTTATTTTAATCTGATGATAAACATTTTATAACTTTACCCCCGGAGGATAAATCGTAATAATTTTTAAATATTTACAATGTTTACGTGGCAATTAGTAGGTATATTGAAGTTTTTAATGTCGCTTAAACTGAATCGATAATAACAATTTTCTAACTCATCCCCGGGGTTGGGGGTAATCATTTTTAACTTTATTTACGTAAAAAATGGTAAATTGGGGATTTTAAGTTCGCTTAAACTGAATCTCATAATAACAATTTTCTAACTTCACACCGGGGTTGTGGGTAATCATTTTTAAATATTTACTTTATTTGCATAAAAAATGGTATATTGGCTTTTTAGGTTCGTAAAAACTGAATCTGATAGTAAAAATTTTCTAACTTCACTTCGGGGGGTAAGGTATTTATTTTAACCCGATGATAAACATTTTCTAACTTTACGCCCGGGGTAGAAATCACACTTCGGGGGGTAGAGGTATTTATTTTAACCCGATGATAAACATTTTTTAACTTTACGCCCGGGGAATAAATCGTAATAACCGTAATAATTTTTAAATGTTTACGTGACAATTAGTAGGTTTATTAAAGTTTTTAAGGTCGCTTAAACTAAATCATTAATAACAATTTTCTAACTCAACCCCCGGGGTTGGGGGTAATTATTTTTAACTTTATTTACGTAAAAAATGGTATATTGGGGATTTTAGGTTCGTTTAATGTGAGTCTGATAGTAACAATTTTCCAACTTCACCCCGGGGGGTAGGGGTATTTATTTTAACCCGATGATAAACATTTTCTAACTTTACCTCTGGAGGATAAATCCTAATAATTTTTAAATATTTACAATGTTTACGTAAAAATTAGTGGGTATACTGGACTTTTTAATTTCGCTTAAACTGAATCTGATAATAACAATTTTCTAACTTCACACCGGGGTTGTGGGTAATAATTTTTAAATATTTACTTTATTTGCATAAAAAATGGTATATTGGCTTTTTAGGTTCGTAAAAACTGAATCTGATAGTAAAAATTTTCTAACTTCACTTCGGGGGGTATGGTATTTATTTTAACCCGATGATAAACATTTTCTAACTTTACGCCCGGGGTATAAATCGTAATAATTTTTAAATATTTACAATGTTTACGTGACAATTAGTAGGTATATTGAAGTTTTTAAAGTCGCTTAAACTAAATCGATAATAACAATTTTCTAACTCAACCCCAGGGGTTGTGGTTAATCATTTTTAAATATTTACTTTATTTGCGTAAAAATGGTATATTGGGTTCGTTTAAACTGAATCTGATGGTAATAATTTTTCAACTTCACCTCGGGGGCTAGGGGTATTTATTTTAACCTGATGATAAACATTTTATAACTTTACCCCCGGAGGATAAATCGTAATAATTTTTAAATATTTACAATGTTTACGTGGAAATTAGTAGGTATATTGAAGTCTTTAATGTCGTTTAAACTGAATCGATAATAACGATTTTCTAACTCAACCCCCGGGGTTGGTGTAATCATTTTTAACTTTATTTACGTAAAAAATGGTATATTCGAGATTTTAAGTTCGTTTAACCTGTTTCTAATGGTAACAATTTTCCTACTTTACCCCGGGGTGTAGGGGTATTTATTTTAACCCGATGATAAACATTTTCTAACTTTACCTCCGGAGGATAAATCTTAATAATTTTTAAATATTTACAATGTTTACGTTTAAATGGGTGGGTATACTGGACTTTTTAAGATCGCTTAAACTGAATCTAATATAACAATTTTCAATATTTACTTTATTTGCGTAAAAACCCCAATATACCATTTTTACGCAAATAAAGTAAATATTTAAAAATTATTACCCCCAACCCCGGGGGTGGAGTTAGAAAATTGTTATATTAGATTCAGTTTAAGCGATCTTGAAAACTCCAATAAAAAACTCCTACTAATTGTCACGTAAATAATGTAAATATTTAAATCTGATATTAGGTAACAATTTTTCAACTTCACCCCGGGAGGTAGGGGTATTTATTTTAATCCGATGATATAAATTTTATAATTTTGCCCCTGAGGGATAAATCGTATTTTTTTTTTAATATTTACAATGTTTACGTGAAAGTTAGTAGTATATTGGTTTTTAAGGTCGCTTAAACTAAATCGATAATAACAATTTTCTAACTCAACCCCCGGGGTTGTGGGTAATCATTTTTAAATATTTACTTTATTTGCGTAAAAAATGGTATATTGGGGATTTTAAGTTCGTTTAAACTGAATCTGATGGTAACAATTTTCCAACTTCACCCCGGGGTGTAGGGGTATTTATTTTAACCCGATGATAAACTTTTTCTAAATTTACCCCCGGAGGATAAATCCTAATAGTTTTTAAATATTTACAACGTTTACGTGAAAATTAGTGGGTATACTGGACTTTTTAAGTTCGCTTAAACTGAATCTGATAATAAAAATTTTCTAACTCTACCCCAGGGGTTGGGGGTAATCATTTTTAAATATTTACTTTCTTTGCGTAAAAAATTACATATTGGGTTTTTAAGTTCGTTTAAACTGAATCTGATAGTAATAATTTTCTAACTTCACCCCGGGGGGGGGGGAGCATTTATTTTTACCCGATGATAAACATTTTCTTACTTTAACCCCGTGGGATAAATCGTAATAAATTTAAATATTTACATTATTTACGTGACAATTAGTTGGTATATTGGACTTTTTAAGATCGCTTAAACTGAATCTGATAATATAATTTGTCTAACTCCACCCCCGGGGTTTGGGTAATCATTTTTAAATATTTACTTTATTTGCGTAAAAACCCTAATATACCATTTTTACGCAAATAAAGTAAATATTTAAAAATTATTACCCCCAACCCCGGGGGGGAGTTAAAAAATTGTTATATCAGATTCAGTTTAAGCCATCTTGAATACTCCAATAAAAAACTCCTACTAATTGTCACGAGAAACATGTAAATATTTAAATCTGATAGTAGGTAACAATTTTCCAACTTCACCCCGGGAGGTAGGGGTATTTATTTTAATCCGATGATATAAATTTTATTCTTTATCCCCGGGGGATAAATCGTATTCTTTTTAAATATTTACAATGTTTACGTGAAAATTACTAGGTATGTTGAAGTTTTTAAGGTCGCTTAAACTAAATCTGATAATAGCAATTTTCTAACTTCACCCCGGGGTTGGGGGTAATCATTTTTAAATATTTACTTTATTTGCGTAAAAAATTGTATATTGGGCTTTTTAAGTTCATAAAAACTGAATCTGATAGTAACAATTTTCTAACTTCACTCCGGGGGGGGGGGGTGTATTTATTTTAACCCGATGATAAACATTTCTAACTTTACCCCGTGGAATATATCGTGATAGTTTTTAAATATTTTCATTATTTACGTGACAATTAGTATATTAGACTTTTTAAGGTCGCTTAAACTAAATCTGATAATAACAATTTTATAAATCCATGGGGTTAGGGGTAATCATTTTTTATTTGCGTAAAAATATTTATTAGGGTTTTTAGGTTCGTTTAAACTAAATCTGATAATACAAATTTTCAAACTTTACCCCGGGGGGTAGGGGTTTTTATTTTAACTCGATGATAAACAAATTCAAATTCTGTTTCTTAGACCTCAAAACCCCTATATACCTACTATAGTACTACAATTATAATTGTGAGGAAAATATTGAAAACATTTAAAACTTATTGCCTCCCACCCCCAGGGGTGGAGTTAGAGGTTGGAGTTTCATATACCAATTTTAAGAAAATTACCCACCGCCCCTCCGGGGGGTGGAATTAGAAAAAAAATATTTGAAGATTCAGTTTTAGCTACCTCAAAAACCCCAATATATCAATTTTCAAAATCTACCCCCCCTCCCTCAGGGGTGGAGTTAGATTTTTTGAATATCAGATTCACTTTCAGCAACCTTAAAGCCCCCAATATATCAATTTTTTAAATCTACCTACCCCCGACCCTCAGGTGGTGGAGTTAGATTTTTTATTATCAGATTCAGTTTCAGTAACCTCAAAAATACCAATATACCAATTTTTACGAAAAATACCCCCGTCATGCAGGGGGTGGAGTTTTTTATTATCAGATTCACTTTCAGCAACCTCAAAAAACCCAATATACCTATTTTCACAAAAACTACCCCCGCCCCTCAGGGGGTGGAATTAAAAAAATAGATCAGATTTAATTTCGTCAAAAAAAAAAAAAAAATCGTTCGATCTGTCGGTCGATCCGTCTGTCCGGGAAATATTGGGGTAGGGCAAGGGGGACAAATAGGGAAATATAAAATATTTTTATACAAAAAATTTAAAATTGCTATATAAAAGGCTTTGGGGTTGCTGAAATAGAATCTAATAATAAAAAAATTAACTCCACCCCCGCAGGGCGAGGGGTAAATATTTTTATTATTTTCTTCAAAATTGGTAGAGGGATTTCGGAGGTCGACAGAACAAAATCTGATAATAAAAATTCTAACTCCATCCCTGAGGGGTGGGGGGTGATTTTAGTGAAAATTGGTATAGGGGGGGTTTTGTAGTTGCTTAAACTGAATCTGATAATTAAAAAAATTAATCCACCCCCTGTGAGACAAGGGGTAATTTTCGTGAAAATTGGTATATTATTGTATTTCCTAAAAGTAAATCTAATAGTAAAAAATCCATTTCACGCACAGGGGTGGTAAATGAGAAACCTTTTTTAGTGGGGAGTGTATTTTAAACATATTTAGTAGAAAATTTCCATTTTTAACTTTATTTAAACCCCAAAAAAAAATGCAAAAAATTGATAGTCAAATAGAGAGTTGTATAACACGACCCCCCTTCAGTTTAAAAAAATAGCCCCCATGGCCCCCTGCCCAAATTTTAAAAGCTGTAAATATTAAACATATGCAAAAACATAGTTTTAGTTGTCTTATTTACGTTCTGCAAATTTAAATTCCATATCTCAACTTGTTAAAAAGTTAAAAGGAGGTGTGACTTTTGAACCGCACTGTATATTTCACTTAAAGAATTGAATGTGTTGACAATAATATTGAGATTTATACGAGATTTTTTTTTACATATGACCATAATCAGAGCCGGATTCAGGGGAGGGAAAGCTTCCCCGGGGCCCGGGTTCGAGGGGAGTCCGGCGTCGACAGTATCTTTTAGTTTATAATAAACAGTTTATACTTCATTTATACATCCGCAAAGAAAAATAAACGAGCAAATTAAAAATTATAATAGTCTTGTGTTTTTCTTTTCTGAGGGAAAATATATATATATTGTATTATATATTGTATTGTAATATATATATTGTATTATAATAATATTTATTATTTAATGTAAAAAATACATATCTCCAGGCTAAATAAATAAAAATATTGACTACAACATTTTTCTCAAAACTTTTTTTTATTTTTTTTTTACATTTACTAAATAAAATCTAATGTGCAGGTAAAAATAGGTAGTTTGCAAAAATGTTCAACCATGACTTAGGTTACGTAAGACAGGATTAAACACATAAAATAAAATATCAGTTTAAAAAATATAACCTTAATAAATAAAAAAAAAATAGGAATAAAAGTTCTTCTTATACATAAATAATATAAAAGAACAAGAAAAATAGGTTTAAAACACAAAATATAAGTTTAATAATAAAAAAATCTGAATACAAGTTCTATTTGTACATTAGTAATATAAAATAAAAAAAAAATATTTGTAAAACAAAATACAACTTTAATAAATAAAAATCTGAATAAAAGTTCTTCTTATACATTAGTAATATAAAATAAAAACAAAAATATGTTTAAAACACAAAATATAAATTTAATAAATAAAAAAATATATGAATAAAAGTTCTTCTTATACATTAGTAATATAAAATAAAAAGAAAAATATGCTTAAAACACAAAATAAAAAAAGTAATATAAAATAAAAACAAAAATATGTTTAAAACACAAAATAATATGAATAAAAAATCTTAATAAAAGTTCTTCTTTTACATTAGTAATATAAAATAAAAACAAAAATATGTATAAAAAACAAAATATAAAGAACCTGGCACACATATAGGGGGTTCCTGGGCCTCAGTCAAACTGCCTCAAATTTTGTTATTTTGCAATTTCGGGGGTAAACATTAAATTAGGAAAATTGCAGCCAAATTAATAATAATAATAATAATATAATAATAATAATTTATTAATCTTTTTACAGACATAAGATAAGTCACACTATACTAAATTTAAAATATAAATATAACATGTAAAAAGTAATAACATATAAGTACATTATGCGAGTCAATTAAAGTTCATAAATTCATCAAATGTGTAAAACGCTTTTTCTATTAAATACATTTTTAGTTTTTTCTTAAAATTTGGTAAGCTCTTGATTTCCTTTATACTCTTTGGAAGTTTATTAAAAATTTTAATACAAGAGTAATATGGTCCCTTTTCATATTTTGCACTCTTATGTTTTGGAATTACTAATTGATCGGAATTTTGGGTTACATAACAATTTAAATTTGAATTTTTGATAAAAAGACAAACATTTTTAAAAACGAAGACGGCACATTTAAAAATAAATATACATATGACGGTTAAAATTTTATTATTTATGAAAATCTCTTTGCACGATTGCCGGTATTTAATATTAATATTAAATGACCAGTTTCGGAGAAAAACGCTTTTAAAATCTAATTTTATGACAGATTTTTTGACGTATATTAAGGTTATTTTTTACTTACTTACTTAATTAGCCGTTTTAAGTTTATTATACTCTATTAATTAAAGAACAGGCAAGATAAATATTAGATAAAAGGCTTTATTATCATTTACTTACATGTGGTTCTATAAAAAAATTAAAACTTTGTGAAACTTCCACATGCTGGCATTTTCCACGTGTTTGCTAATTATCTGCATATTTTCTGTTAGATTTTTGCTTGATTATGTTGAAACATGGTTTGGTACATCGACAAATATTTTATAATTATATATTTCAGATTTTTTGATATATTTTTTCAAAACAATATCTGAAGGTTGACAAATCTCTCATGATATTTTCATATGCAAAATATATTATTGAGATTGCCTATCAACAACTTAATTCATTAGTGAACCCTTAATAGTAATATTTATTAAAAGTTGTTGCTAGGCAATCTCAATAATATATTTTACCTACGAAAATATGATGACAGATTTCTCAAGCCTCAGACATATTTTTGGAAAAATATATATCAAGAAAATCTAAAATATATAATTATAAAATATTTGTCGATGTACCAAACCATGATTCAACATAATCAAGCAAAAATCTAACAGAAAATATGCAGATAATTAGCAAACACGTGGAAAATGCCAGTATGTGCAAGTTTCACAAAGATTTAAAATTTTTATAGAACCACATGTAAGTAAATAATAATAAAGCCTTTTATCTAATATTTATCTTGCCTGTTCTTTAATTAATAGAGTATAATAAACTTAAAACGGCTAATTAAGTTAATATTTACGTAAGTAAAAAATAATCTTAATATACGTCAAAAATTCTGTCATAAAATTAGATTTTTAAAAGCGTTTTTCTCCGAAACTGGTCATTTAATTTGGCTGCAATTTTCCTAATTTAATGTTTACCTCCGAAATTGTAAAATAACAAAATTTGAGGCAGTTTGACTGAGGCCCAGGAACCCCCCTATATGTGTGCCAGGTTCTTTAATAAATAAAAAAAAATCTGAATAAAACTTCTTCTTATACATTAGTAATATAAAATAAAAAGAAAAATATGTTTAAAATAAAAAATAAAACCTTAATAAATAAAAAAAGATCTGAATAAAAGTTATATTTGTACATTAGTAATGTAAAATAAAAAATAATATAAAATAAAAACAAAAATATGTTTAAAACACAAAATAATATGAATAAAAAAAATCTTAATAAAAGTTCTTCTTTTACATAAGTAATATAAAATAAAAATAAAAATATGTATAAAAAACAAAATATAAATTTAATAAATAAAAAAAATCTGAATAAAACTTCTTATACATTAGGAATATAAAAATAAAAACAAAAATATGTTTAAAACACAAAATAATATGAATAAAAAAAAATTTAATAAAAGTTCTTCTTTTATATTAGTAATATAAAATAAAAAGAAAAATATGTTAAAAAAAGTAATATAAAATAAAAACAAAAATATATTTAAAACACAAAATAATATGAATAAAAAAATCTTAATAAAAGTAATATAAAATAAAAACAAAAATATGTTTAAAACACAAAATAATATGAATAAAAAAAATCTTAATAAAAGTTCTTTTACATTAGTAATATAAAATAAAAACAAAAATATGTATAAAAAACAAAATATAAATTTAATAAATAAAACAAAATATGAATAAAACTTCTTCTTGTACATTAATAATATAAAATAAAAAGAAAAATATTTTTAAAACAAAAAATAAACCTTTAATAAATAAAAAAAATCTGAATAAAAGTTATATTTGTACATTAGTAATGTAAAATAAAAAAAAGTAATTTAAATAAAAACAAAAATATGTTTAAAACACAAAATAATATGAATAAAGAAAATCTTAATAAAAGTTCTTCTTTTACATGTATACATTAGTAATATAAAATAAAAAGAAAAATATTTTTAAAACAAAAAATAAAACTTAGATAAATAAAAAAAGATCTGAATATAAGTTATATTTGTACATTAGTAATATAAAATAAAAAAAGTAATATAAAATAAAAACAAAAATATGTTTAAAACACAAAATAATATGAATAAAGAAAACCTTAATAAAAGTTCTTCTTATACATTAGTAATATAAAATAAAAGGAAAAATATGTTTAAAACAAAAAATAAAACTTAAATAAATAAAAAAAGATCTGAATAAAAGTTATATTTGTACATTAGTAATATAAAATAAAAAAAGTAATATAAAATAAAAACAAAAATATGTTTAAAACACAAAATAATATGAATAAAGAAAATCTTAATAAAAGTTCTTTTTTTACATTAGTAATATAAAATAAAAGGAAAAATATGTTTAAAACAAAAAATTAAACTTTAATAAATAAAAAAAGATCTGAATAAAAGTAATATAAAATAAAAACAAAAATATGTTTAAAACAAAAAATAATATGAATAAAGAAAATCTTAATAAAAGTTCTTCTTTAACATTAGTAATATAAAATAAAAATAAAAATATTTTTAAAACAAAAAATAAAACTTAAATAAATCAAAAAAGATCTGAATAAAAGTTATATTTGTACATTAGTAATATAAAATAAAAAAAGTAATATAAAATAAAAACAAAAATATGTTTAAAACACAAAATGTCCAAAAAAAAATACGTATTACTTGTGTGCGGATCATGCTCCCGGGGACTTGTACAGTTTGTTAAACTAATTATTACATAATTATAATAATATAATTATTATATATCGATACCCCCAAGCAACAAAGCCGTAACTCATATATTTTCATTTTTAACGACAGCTAAATTTCTAATTTTTTTTTTTTTTTGTTATTTAAGGGTGGGTAAATAATTGAAGTGGAAAAGGAAGCCATGCGATACGTCATTTGAAAGCTTATAAAATTCTCTATTTAACTGTATAAGTATTTATTGTTTATTTATTGTTTGTTTCTGATAATATTCAAGTTTAAAATTTTTTACTTTAGTGTTTTTAGGTAAACTTTTGGTTAAAATGGTCTGTGGAGAAATCTGAGTAGTACCATGTGTGACTTTTTTCAAGGCGTTTACCTATGAGTATAACTCAAAATGGGTCTAACTTGAGTTACGTCCTTGTTGCTTGGGGGTGTCGATATGATAGAGAAATTTATAAAGCTATTTTTGGTGATAACATATGTTAAGAACTTACAAAATCACGTACTTGTTACTTGTGTGCGAATCATGCCCCCGAGGACTTGTACAGTTTCTTGAACTAATTATTAAATAATTATGAGAGAATTTTTTTTTGTGCATATGAAAGTAGATACCATTATTGGATGGTCGAACCTCATTTTCGCATTTTTTGAGATGTAACAGTTCAGAACTGCGGTTAATTTTATAAATTTTTAATTTAAGTCGAATAACTGTCAATAATTGACAGTTGGTAAAAAGCGGAGCCGACGTTTGCACGACGCCGATTGAACCGCATGCTACAGGCCACCACCTAACAGGGGCGCCGGCGAGTGACGTCTTCAAATATTTTTTTAAATTTTTTTCCATCAGGGTTTTTTTAGAAGTAATGGCCTTTTTTGAAGTCATCAAAATTTTCCGTCAGAGGCGCCAAACCAAACGCAAAAAGTAAACATTGTAGAAGTCCAGAACATCCAATTGTAGCAGTCAAGCTCTATGAGCATTTTAATATTTTCAATTTTTTTCTGCGTTAATTAAAAGGATGGTATCATATATTTATGGTCTGTTTTTTTAAGCAAGATAGTAAATTAAAAAATCGCACAGTAAATATTTTTACAACAGGTTTGAATAGATTATATTTGTGTATAGAATTTAGTTGTTTTATAAAATAAACTACGCAGTATATTCGCACATCCAATATTTGAATCTGTTTATCTATCTTTTATAATATTTTAATTATATTTCTTATTTATTCTTAACGTTTTATATACAAAAAAAAAGTAATAATATCAAGTCTGTCGGTCTGTTCGCGAAAACTTTAGGCTTTTGAACTGAAGATGTTAAATTTGGAAGAGTAAGAATCAGAATGGGTGACACATATCTATACTATACTATATAGTATTCAAAGATATAAGTAAATTAATATTAAGGACCATTTTATTAAATACAAAAGTTATAAAAGTTCATTTTATATATGAATTAAGATACCTTATATTCGAGTAATAAATTGGACTTTGTATAAATTACCAGTCATCATGTACAGTCAATTAGCACAAGGAACCAAAAAAAAAATTTTTGAGATAAAATGTTTTGAAATTTATATAAATATACATTTTAAGTAATCAAGTCTATTTTTTAACTGATTAATATTAATGAAAATAATTGTCTCCACACTTTGGGTGTTTCAAGTTCAAACTTTCAACTGCGCACAACCCTATTAGAAACAAAGTTCTTTCTTGGTAGACTTCAGCATCTTTCTTATAGTATCTTTTTATTGTGACCTCTTAAGTTCTCATTCATGAACCTGAATTCAGGTGGAAGATTTGATATTACTGGCTATGCTGCATAATGATTGGCAAGTGTTTTTATTTTTCTATATTTTGGGTGTGCCTACTTTTTTCTGTGAACTTGATCTGAAGTTTGGACTTTTTACTTCCTCCTTAAAAATCTGTCTCTTTGTTATAATTTTTCTTCTGACCTATAAAAAAGATTTATATCAAATGTTTTATTATGATTACTTAATATGTGAGTGTTCACGCGAAAATGGAGCTAAAAGGCAAAAAAATGTGCAATTTGTGCAAAAACTCAAATATCGTTTTTTTTTACCTTCAGGATAGCGATTCACATGTGATGTTATTACATCACGGCACCTGATCGCTAGTAAACGTTCGAAAGCCTGATCTGAACACGAATCTGTTATGAAAAAGGCACTTCAGGGCTCATTTTTTTGCTACACTGAAAAAAGTTTTTCTAAAATGGTAAAAATCTCTTATTATTTCAATGTAGCAAAAATAAATGCGCCCATGAAATGCCTTTTTTTATGACAGATTTGTGTTCAGCATCCCAAAATACATAAGAATAGGTGGGTCTCAACCCCAGCACAGAAAACTTTTTTTTTGTGGGCCTGTGAAATTAAATAATCTACTATCATGCTTTGAATAAAAATATACCCAATTTTCGAAAAATATGTACCAACTTATACTCCACAATGTCATAACATACCTATGAACAGCGCCTATTTAGAGTTTTAAGGATATACAGTGCGATTATAAAGTGCTAAACAGTTTGAAAAGAAAATACTATTCGTTTGAAGCCACGCCTCTGTTAGAGTTGTGCGCGACAAGCCCATGTGATTGCTACGTACAACAGCTCGGTGGCCAGTAAAACGCACACAGCTTTCTTGCATTTTACTCATCGCTAATGCCAGTTTTGCATTAAAAAGTGTTCGGCACTTTATAATCGCACGGTATATTTTAAATATATTATATATTATGATATATATCACATTATACAGCGTTCAGTTATGGCATGTCAAAATTTAAGAGGTGATTCTACATCCAAAATTATCAAAAAAAAAAAATCCCATAAAGGTTGATCCGAAAATGAGCTAAGGGAGCTCCTGTCCTTTAAAATTGTCCTAAAAATAAGGTTTATTAATTAATAACTCCGGTACCCTTTAAGCTAGAGCGACGAGGTTTTGCATGTATCCTAGTATTAAGGACGATTATTATCCGTGCCTGAATTATACTGCAGTACCTCATACCTAAAACGTATTATGCTGCTCTTGTATAAGGGATTCCCTCAGACGGAGTTACGCGAACCGCACCCGAACTGGTATGATCCTCGCTTTTTAGCACATTTTCGCAAATGAGTCACTGCAGTGTAATTCAGACACGGATAATAGTTCGTTATTTTTTTAGTTTATTCAGAGATATGCCTAGATGGACAAAATATGTTGAGCTTAAAACATTTTTTACCCAATGTTTTTTAAGTGTATTTTTTGGACTTTTTGTAAAAAATATAGTTTTCTTGAGTAAAAATACATCAAAAATGTTTAGTGACACCCAAAATGTAAGTTTTTAAAAGGCTATTACTCCTTACTTTTTGCTTAGTTTTATTATAATAATAATAATAATAATAATAATAATAATAAATGAAAAATCACCTTGCAGCATTAAAAATGTTATTGGTTATTGGTGCTTTTTTGTTCCCCATTCCATCTTTGAAGGGCTGTAGCTCACTTAGGGCTCATTTCTGGACCAACCTCTTTAGGAACTTTTTTTTATATTTTTGGATGTAGAATCACCAGGTAATTTTCACCTCTTAAATTTTTAGCATGCCAGTTGTTGAACACTGTGTATATTGTGATACTTGTTTTAAATATTATTATACATATAAATCTGTGTCTTGTTTCTATAAGGGCCAATGTCAATAGCAGCGTTTTCACGTCAACTCTAATGTAATGTAATATATATATATATATTAAAGTACATACAAAAAATATGTACCATGTGAATAATATATTCTAATATGTACCTGTTTTAGTGCAAGCCTTGGTAAAAGATTTTGTTTTTTATGCATTTTTCTTGTATAGGTTTCAGAACAACTTAAACATATTTGAGTTTTTCATTTTAAAATGCCAGTTGTGTTGCATTTATATTGTTGCTTTGTACTACTTTGGAGTACCTGAAAGTCCAAATTATTATTATTAAAATTTGAGTACAATATAATATGGGGCTTTTTAAGAATAACGTCACCTATTTTTGACGAATTTTTTATCCCCCTCTCCCCTTTGTCACCTTTCATCACTTTTGCCTTGATAAAATAGAAAAAAAAATACGTCACCTTTTGGAAGACCCCCCCTAGAGGGGGACGTTTTAAATAAATTTTCAATAAGTTTAATTAACTAGAAAAATGTCCAAAATGATCAAAATTTGCGTTTTGTAATACTTGAACGTTCCCTTTTATGTGGTAGTTGTTTTTATAAAAATTCTAAAAGTGCCTATTTTCACTATTTTTTTTTAAATATAACTTTTTTTAAAGGTGACACTTTTAGCCAGACCCCCCCTCCCCCCTTCGTCACCCCTCACTCTATGGAGGTGACGTCATTCTTGAACAGCCCCTATGCATAATTTCGTCAATTTTTCTATGAAGAGGGAAATTAAGGGCCACTATATGATAATTTATGTAGAAGTAAACGTACAACTGCCAAGCTTCTATAAAAAAAAGTTCTATTGTACAAGATAACCGAGGAAAAATTTTATAACAAATAGGGTTGTGTATAGGTGGAACAGTCTGGGAGAAGATACGGTGATGTCATTAAATGTAAACCAGTATAAAAACAGACTGGACAGAGAATTAGGACTGTTAAGAGTACAATGGGTCCATTACCCTAGCTAGTACTTTTAGTTTTAATTTAGTTAAAATCTTAACTGTGATAGTATGTGATATTTATTCTTTGTTCTATTATTTAAAACTTTTTTTTACATATATTAATATAAATTTATATTTAAGATAAACACCAGTTATTATCGAATAATAATAATAATAATAATAATAATAATAAGTAAAGCAAAACCGCGATAAAATTAATATGTTTTAAGCCTTCAGTTACAAGACATGGTTTTCTATCTACCACGTGTTCACTTATATGATCGAGGCAAGTGCTAACCAGATTACTTTGTTTGTAGCCTGTGGCCTATGGCCCGTGACCTATAGCCCTCTACCCCCTATCTAAAACATATTAATGTTAAAATGCTCCATTAATGAATATTAAATTCTGTTAAATTCGGGGATGGAAATTCCCAGACCACTTCATTGTGACACGAATTCCTAGATTACAGGAATAAAAAATACGGTATAAATACATATTTATATCGAGCTAGACAAATCCCAAAGGAAAAGGCCATAATTCTTTGTAGAAGACAAAATTGTGTTACGTAACATTCACCTAGACCCCTTCCTCCCTCTGTCACAAACTGTCACATTTTCAGTGACCCCTCCCCTCCCATATGTGCCTTACGTAATATAAGGACAGCCCCTTTCAAGCACAATTTAAAATGACATAAAATTATCACTGCACTGCTGCAGCGTAGTGCCACTGCATGACTTCACCCATCTAATATTCAGTGACAGAAATTTTAAATAGATTAAAAATCTATTTAAATATGATTTACTTAGATTATTAATAACAATTTCAGTTGAAAAACTTTAAACTTAATTTTATTGCATGAAAATATATCTTACCTTTAACAATTACAAAAAATTACAGACATATTCTCTAAATGTTGACCATTACACCTTCTGCAATTTAAATTCAGATATCTGCAACTATTCTCAACGTATTTCTTATACACATGGTTCTCCAAACTTTGTTAAATCTTTGACTTCTGTCAAAATATTTACTGGTATGGGAACATACCAATCTTTAATTAATAAAAGTACATTTTTGAAAACAAAGTTTTAAACCAAACTATTAGTACCAGCATACTAGAAAACATTATTATAACTTTTTTAATTCAATCAGAAATCGTATCAGTTTATGTTTTAAAAAATATTTCATGACATGGAGTATACGCTCTTTATTCTAGTACAGCAAAACCGTTATTTTCAAATCTAGGGATTTTGGTGAAAGTGGGCGGTGACCTATTCTATCCATCGTTGTGTTTCGCAGTAAGCAGTGTTTAGAAATCGATATGCCTGTGCTTAAAAGACAAAAAGCGATAATGTGGTCTTTCTCTCCCATTTGAGAGGAGGCTTACTTATATTTTTAATAATTTTATATAAAAAAGCTAATCACTATTGACCCAATCCGCGCAGGCCAAGTGACGGAATTGGCTAAAATTTGAGATACTTGTTCCTTAAATGTCTATCTCAAAGGATTATGCTAAAAAAAATCCAGGCAAATATTCTTTTTTTAACTTTCCATAAAAATTTATTTCTGTGAAATAACTTAAATGGGTACTAATTGAGATAGATCAAAATGGTTTTCACCTTTAAAAAGGGCATACTTTTCTTATAGAATGTCAACTGATATAGTTCTAAACATTTCAGTTTAATTTTTCTTCCAAAATATTGCCCTTTTTCCTCCTAGGGAAGATTTGCAAGATGGTTCTGTTCAGCTTTCCACCACTATAAGATTGGAGGGTAATTTGTGAGGAGTAGACAGACTATTTCTAAAACTTATCAAGTGGTATATTGAAATCCGAGAACTTCGTACATTTATAAATTGTATTAATCCATTCCAACTGTTACAGAACTTTATTGATAAAAAAATATACAGTGATCAAACGAAAAAATTAAAAGTGTAAAAATGTTTTTTTCTTCAAAAAGAAATCAAAAATTATTTTATTAACAAAAAAAATAAATAAAAAAAAAATCGAGAAAAATTGTTTTATTCCATTTTAACCCCTTTGCAAACTTCTATGTCCGACAAATTTTTTTTGCGGAAATCATCTTTTTTGGATATAAAACGTCGAGAAAGGTGAAAAAAGCAATAAAAATGTTTTTTTTTTTTACTAAAGCATGACTTTTTTCGGGTAAAGTAAAAATGTAATATGAAGTATATTTTAAAATTGTGTTAGACACCCTAGAAGAAATTTAACTTTAGAAAAACGTTTTTCTAACGCGTTTTTAATTTATTCATAAATATCCCGATTTCTAAAGTTAGGTGCCTAACGTAAGTATAACGTTTATCTAACGTTTGGTAAAACTTCTACCTTTGGTAAACGTTATTCTAACGTTATAACGTAACGTTAGGCATCGAACATTCAAACCACATTTAGCTATTGTTAAGTCAAGTCGTTCTAATGTTATTTTTTACCAGGGTACCTGCAAGTATATAAATACCTAATTTAATCATTTAATTTAAATCAATAATTTGTTTAAAGTTTAGTTAATAACTAATAGTTAGTACTCGCTTTCAAGAAATTATTATTATACAGAAAAAAAAGATTCCTTAAACCAAGGACACATGTATTTCGATAAGTTCAAAACCATATTCTCTTGTTTCACGTCTAGCAATTCTTTGAACCAAAGTCAATGTCCTTGAATGAAGAGCTCGGTTTTTATATGAAGATTCGCGCTCTTTATTTAAGAACATTGACTTTGTTTCAAAGAAATGATTGAAACAAAAGAATATGGCTTTGAACATATCGAAAGGCCCGTGTTATTGGTTTAAGTAATCCTTTTTTTCTGTAAGCTAAAATGAACTTTTTCTTATTATTTTTTAAAATTAAAAGTATATAATAAATACAATAGTAATAATAATAATATTTATTTGGAATTATTTCAATTAAAACAAAAAATGTAGTTGTACAAAAAATATCAGGTGTAACTCATATATGTATGGTTTTGTAGTCTACTACGATTGCGACGTTTTATTGAGTCACACTTTTCGTGTAAAATTATTGGAGTTTTTTACTTGTAAAGTAAAACCTATTCTTTTAGCTTCTTTTATTTTCTTTTGAATTTGAAATTCACATTTTAAAACCTTACAAGAATCATTCCGTTGACATTCTTAATAAGAGTAGTTGTAAACTGTATCTTTTAATAGCTCTCATTTGTCATTTCTCTCGACACTTGTCGTATTTCATGTTATCTTTTGTACTTTTGGATAAATTATGGAGCTGGAATTTATGAACTAATATTTAGGAGAAGTCTCTTAGTTTATAAATATAAAAGACGTTTTCTAGCGAATTTATCATGGATTCTTATAATAAATTAAATAAAATTGTCATTGCAGGTACTATATCTTTTATAAATTATTAAAATACAAAAGAATAATATTTCAAGTAAGTACTATATTGTCTAATACAAAAAATATTTTTTATTAGTTATACTGTTTTAACAGTAAGTTAAAACTTTAAAAATCAGCTACATATTAGGTACAAATTGTACCATATAATAGGTATTTATTTTATTTTTCTACAGATTTTTGGCTTCATCTACTGTTTCTGGTAACTTCTTACCCAGCGTTTCAGGTAATTTTAATGCTAATAGACCAGCTAATAGAGCAGTCCCACCAAAGAGTATCATTGGTAAAGGTTTAATATAAATTCCCAATAACGGTACAAATGGAGCTACAAGAGCACCCAACCTGGCTATAGTAGACGCAGACCCAACACCTCCACTTCTAACAACTGTTGGTAACATTTCTGCAGTATGTACATAAGAAACACCAAACGCAGAAGTTATACCTAGTTTACCTAGTAAAAACAGCACTATAACAGCCCAACTCATATGTGTTGGCACAAAAATACTAAGCGTGCAAGTAAATCCAGACAATAACAACGAAAAAATTAACGCAAATCGCCTTCCAACTTTTTGTATAATAATCCAAGCTAATGAATATCCTGGTATTTCAACCAGCGCCACCAGAGCAAAATTTAAATATTTATTTCCGCTTAAACTTGTCGCATTTATCGAGAGTCCATAGAAAACAAACGCGTTTACAGCCCAAATAAAGTAAATAATTAAAAGTCTTAATATAATTCGTTTGGATAAAAGCATTTCTTTTATTACTGGCCACATTTTTTCTTCTGTTTCTTCTTCCTCTTCTATTTCATCTTTTTCCCTTAAGGGATTGTTTTCCTTAAAAGAATCCATCAAGGCAGGAGATAACACTACTTTGTTAACTTTTGCTGCTTTGCACACAATCTTCTTGGCTTTTTTGTTTTTCTCGTTTGCTAGTAACCATCTTACAGATTCTGGCACCATCCAGTAGTAGGCTACAAAGAGAATAGGTGGCGCTGATACCAACAGCTGTATGTAAACCCAGTCTCTCGTATACCAAGCTATAAGTCCAACTATAGCTTCTCCAATAGCGTAGAAATAATTTAAAACTATTCCAGTAACTTCACGTTTTCTTTTTCCCACCATCTCCACGCCAATAATAAAGGCTAATGGATATACGCCTGAAGTACCCAAAGCATTTATAAAAATCAATACCACAAATGTTATGTATTCTGGTGATAAGACTTGTAACATTCCTGATATACTCATAATCAAAATACAGATAATAAAAATAGTTTTTCTTCCGTATCTATCAGCAAGGACACCAAAAAGTCCAGATCCAACTACTATACCAGCAAAATGACTTGTACCAACCAAAGACAACTTCCATTGATTTTCAACGCATGTTATGTTCCAATCGTTTACTATTGTTCTTTCCTTGGTATCAAAAATCCATTCATCACATTTTTCGATTTTATTGCTGAAAATACTTTTATCACAGCGGTGAATTAGATTGTATGCAGTTTGGTTTATACTGTATTTCTCGCAATAATTTTTAGAACCAAGAACTTGATTAGAACCTTGGTTTGGAATTGCCCAGGTTGTCCATGGGGCTTTGTATAAAGCAGTTTCACTTTCTTCACATTCTGGTATAAAACATCTGTAGTCTGGTATACCAGCAGTAAAAACATAACTTAGGCTATTTGCTGCAGCAAAAAAAACTGGCATACAAACTAGTAAATACGTGGTTATTTGAAACTTTCCCATCTCACCCAGCTCTTCCAGCATATCGTCAAAATCCATTTTGATTTTTGGTTTTGGTTGTCAAAATTTAATTAACATAAGATGAAATAAACAAGATCCATATGATAAATCAGAGTTTCTGAAGCAACATAACGTTATAACGCATTGAATATAAATACTTGAATTTGATACTGCTCAACATGTTGGTTATTGGTTATTTTCTGTATGCCATGTCTAATCTGTAACAGAAAAGTAAAGCCTAAGTGTCATTTGTGTACTTTCAATAAAAAAGTAATTCTTTAAAGTTTAGGATTTAAACTAGGTTCTAGAAATTAGAAAAATATTTTTTTCGACTACCTAATTAAGTGCTAGCTTGCATATTATCTACCGTTTTCAAGGCTTGTTTACCTTGGCAACCAATAAAATCAGTAAACTGATTTATTATTGACCGTTGTTAAGCATCGTTTATTGACGACGGTCAATAATGAAAAATTTTTGAGACAACTGCTAACTTTTTTAAACTTATTTATCAAACCGACAGCTATGTCAAAATATTTTTTTAACTTTATTTTTAACTGATATTTGGAGTTACTAGTTTTAGATAGTACTAAAAAATAGTATATGCACCACGTATGCGAACTGTCTTAAGTATTCTTGACTGATTTTTTGCCTTGACTCCGTCTCAGCAAAAAAACTTCAATCTCGAACACTAAAGACTTAGTTCGCATACTACATACTATTTCGCATACTACATACTATTTTGAGATTGCTTACGAACCAAGGAGGTTATTCAAGTCCTAACCGAAAAAATTAAACTTTTTTGATATTTTTTACCTAAGAGCTGAGAGCATCTGAATTTTCAAAATCTTCAATATGACGAAAGGAATATTTCGGAATTTATTTGTTTAAAAGTAAAGTCTACAGATAGATGTATACTTTTGCGCCATCTGTTTCTAGAAGTAGACAAATCGACCTTTCTTTCCGACTTGTTTACTCTCAAGTTTCAAGAAACCGCATAAACTGTAGGATAAAGTAGTTACAGTAACTGATTACATAACTTTGGTACATGTAAACTTGTTTATAATTAATCTAAGCGCGTCTTTCATTTACCCATTTAACTTCTAAATCTTAGATTAATTTCATTAAAATGTTTTAAAGTCATTAATTTTGAACAGAATAATATATTTATGCCCCGCTTTCCTCCTAACATAGTGAGTTAAAATAATTAAAATAGTGTGATTTCACGTAAGCGAAAAAATTAGGTATGATAATGTAAGAATAATTATAAATTCCCAATAGTTCCCCTAAAAAAAATAATAATTATTTATTATTAAATTCGGTTTTAGCAATGCCAAAAACTCCTAAATAACAATTGTCATAAAAACATATAGAAAAGATATAAGGGGGATGTCCCCCACCCTGTGCGGGTGAGTTTGGGGGTTATTTTTTCTATATAATTGTATTGTCTCTAAAAATACGTAATTGTGCCAAATTTTAGCTTCCTAGCTTTATACCACGTGTAAAAAAAATCCATTACAAGATTTAACCTAGATGTTTAGATGTTTAGATATATAAAAACAGAGAAAGTGATTTAAATAAAAAAATGTAGCTTTGGAATGATTGTTAAAAAATTGCTTATTAAAAACCAATTATTTTCGTCTAGAGGAGCACCGTGTATATAGGCCTATTTTTCATTAACCTCTTCAATTAAAATAATAAATATTGCAAAATTATTTCAAATAAAATTGTTTAACTTATTTATTTGCGTGTTATAAATTTCAATGAATGTATGTCTAGTCAATATATTTGCAACGAAGTCATTGTGTCATAAAATTACTATAATCGTGTAAAATGCATATAAATTTGTTTGTTGTGTTTCAAAGCAGCCGATATAATGTTTTATTTTTCAGTTTAAGGCTGTATCATTGATTTGTTATGTCCCTACTAAAAACGTCTTCAGCGAGCTGCTTTTTAGATATCAATGTTATTTATCTCAGTAGTACTACTTACTGTTGTAATACTCCATACCTACATCATGTATACTACAATGATTGTAGTATATAGTAGTAACTTTAGGTAGTAACTATAGTATCAGAGATAAACCGATACTCATCCTCAACAATCGCCTAATACTACAAACCAACCCAAGTAGAAGTTTAACGTTAGAATAACGTTTTTCTTATGTTAGAAAACCGTATAAAAGTACGTTATAAAATATGTACAAATGTCCCGCTTTTTAACGTTAGAATCAAACGTTAGTTACAAACGTTAATCTAACGTTAGATTTTTAAGTTAGAAATACGTTATAAGTACGTTTAATTTCTAACTTTCGGAGGGGATGTGGCCAACTAGGAAATTTCTATCTGCATCATAAAATGGCAGCTGGAAAAAAAATTATTCATATAAATAAATCCTAATGTATTTTAGCAATCATAATATTTTTAAACATAATTTCGTTACATTTATTTATAAAATAGCCATCTTTTTAGGTGGCCCTAAATATTTTTCGTGTAATATGCTGTTATACTTCAATAAATACGTTTACCTCTCAGAAAAACTTTATATTTAGTAAATTATTATTTATTTATACATTCAGAATCTTATAATATTTTTTTTACCGCGTTGCCAGACTTACTATAATTAGTATTAATAATGAAAATTTAAAAAATATTTAAAGTTAGAATAAGGTTAGAAAAAGGTTAGAATTAAGTTGGGAAACTAAAGTTAGATTTATGTATTTTATAACGTTTTTGTCAAACGTTAGTTTTTAAGGTTAGATTTATACATTTTATAACGTTTTTGTCAAACGATAGTTTTTAAGGTTAGATTTATATATTTTAAAACGTTTTTGTATAATAAAACAACTTGACTGAGTAATCAGTGTATTAATTTAAAAATCTTCGCCTAGAGCTTTCGTTATTAAAACATCATCAGGGCATGCCTTGCCGGCAAGGCCCTAAAAATAAGTTTTTATAAGAAAATTTTAACATTTTTTGAAATTATAAAATTTGAAAAGGTTTATGAAAACTTACTCGTCAGGGCTTCCTACATCAATACAATAGTTGAACATATATGTATATAACTAACAATTTACATTAACAATTTACATTACACATTAAATATTAAAACTAAATCTTAAAAGTACGTAGATGCATGTCATTTAAAGAAGTGAGGTTATGTTGTCAGGGATCGCGAATTTTGTTGGGTAAGAATAAGAAAACTATAAGGAAGAAGAAGAAGAAGAGGAAGTATAAATGAGGGATGGTTAAATTAAATTTTTGAACATGGGGTTGGATTTTTTGTTTAAATTGAGTTTTTGTATAACGTTTGAGACTAAAAATGAAAATGTCACTAATCTAATGTTATGTTAAGTTAGATTTATGTACTTTTCTACCAGGGAAAGTCTCGGTCTATTAGGTACGGAATTACTATGTGGTTAAAAAAGGTCTCAAAAAACAAAAAGTGATATTTTATGAATAAGTTTTAATTCTAGACCATATGATTTTAAAGCAAAAATACAAACATAATCTGATTTTAATTAACATATTTGATTTCTAAGTACAACTAGTTAAATGTGATATTAATTTGATCAGATTTTATTTAAATTATTTTTATACCATACATATGTGAAATTAATAACAAGCATTAGGAGCTTAAGATGTATAGCACTCTATTTTTACATTTTTCAATCTACTCAATTTGTATTTACAAAGTTTCAGTTCCAATAAATATTTTACAAAAAAAAAGCAAACTTTCTGAACAAAATTAAAAACTTTTCTTTATTAATTTTATATATAGAACATGTCAAAAACAATCAAACCTAAAATGTATTAGCTAGAAACATAATCCGAGAAAGTAAAGATAAAAAGAAAATGCACTTTTCTAGTTTTCGTTTTATTGTTCAATTCCTCACAGGACTCTAGCTAGAAGAGTATACATAGAGAAATGATTACTAAAAACGTAATATTCAGATCAACACTAATAGAAAAATCTAAAAATAGTACAACCAAACGTTGTTGTAACAAATTTGAGGTATACAATACCATTTTTAGGATTATTCTAAAACATTATAACGTTATATTAAAATCTCTATTAAAATTGTACATAGCTTAATATTATTCAATAATTATAATTCTATAAAAATCTCTATGTACAATTCATAGACAAGGAAAGACCTCCAAAGCCGTTGCGGAATACTGTGATAAATGTGCCTAGCGCATCCGAGATAAACTTGCACATGCGCACTACTATTGTTGTTTTTGACAAGTATTTTTAACCTTAGTTTTACGTGTCAAATTTTGTACACCTACTTTGAGTACACCAGGGATTGACCCTTTGCTCTTCATAAAGCAACAACACAGGTTAGGTTTAAAGTTATAAACAAATGCAGCAAAAAAAAAAAACAATTAAAACACAGTAGAAGTCGAAAAATGAACAGAAACGACGTTCTGACAGTACTGACACTATAAAAAAACTCACTACTTATAATTCGTCACCCCAGTGTTGGTTTGCCATATCTCTATTTTTGGACATTTTAAGATTTTTACTGGGGGATTTTTGGAGATAAGACAAATGAATACTGAGGTGACGAATTGTTTTACGACCGACAGCATTTCACAGCTGATAGGGATGCGTACTGCGCAAGGTCAGATATATTGCGTTACGTCATTTCGCTGCCCCGTTCTGTCACAAAATAATCTTGCGCAGGCTGGACTTTTAGTGCTCTTTTCTTCTCTATGGTACAATTTTAATAGAGATTTTAATATAACGTTATAATGTATTTTAATACAACAGCGTTGTCAAATTCATTTTTTTTGTTCTCCTTTTCCTTCACATATCTCTGGAACTATTCATTTCAGACAAATATTGAAAAAGAAAAAAAGTTTTGTAATTGAATTTTATACATAATAAAATTGGTTGCAAATCGAAAAAAATAATTATTATTATTGCAAAAATAGTAAAAATCACAAAAAAGGGTAAAAAAATCGATTTTTTTTGGGATTTTTTTTCCGCTACTTAAAGTACACGTAGGTCCTTCAAAACTGGCGCAAGAAAACTTTATGGTGTGCTGAATTATCAGACTAAATTTCATCAAAATCGGTCTGTTTTTACACATAAATTTTGCAATCCAGATTTGAAAAAAAAAATTACAAATTTTTAAAATAAAGTAGTTAGAAACTTGAATATTTAATCACATATAGAAGAGAGCCTAAACTTTCAAGTGCATTTTAAAAAGTTAAAATCCGTTAATTAGGAGATCCTAGGCAGATGTTTCAATATTTGTCGAATTTTTGTGCTTATAAATTAGAATAATTTTATGAATTTTTAGATGAATTTGTCAGCGGCGGCGCCA
Organism: Brachypterus glaber; assembly: GCA_958510825.1. Taxonomy (NCBI): domain Eukaryota; kingdom Metazoa; phylum Arthropoda; class Insecta; order Coleoptera; family Kateretidae; genus Brachypterus; species Brachypterus glaber. Next base: position 36,020,593 of record OY294050.1, read on the forward strand.
GAGCTTTCTTGTATTTTTGTAAAATTTTAAACAGTTTTGTAAAATTGTAGGCAAATACCATATAAACAGTTTTAAAATTTTCCGCGGCTATTAAGCTTTTATAAACAAAAAACGAAAGAAATTTAAACCTTAGCAAAATTCGTAAAAAAAATTACATGCGGCGCTTACTTTTTGTCAGGAGGGACGCCATTTCGGTGTCAAATGAGACGGCGTTTTTATTTTTGTTATTTTTTTCCGCTTTTACTTAATCTAATAAAAAACTTTCAGTTGTTTTTATGTTAGATAGGGGGCACAAATTGCCACAGGCGCAAACAGCTCTAAAGTTTATTTTTTTAAGGTATAGTTATTTTCGAGGTTATTTTAAACCTTCCCGCTTGTAAACAATCTCGAAATTACCATAGCAACGTAAGATACGCATGCGTCGTAAGCGAAATGACTAGGCCCAATTTACACAACTGCAAAACGTTGACGTGCCATTAACGAAAACAAAATAATGGTTTATTTCCCTAAACTATTGGAGTAAAAGCGATTTTATAAGCAAATTTTGTTTCTACAGGAATACAAGTGTTTTTAGCAACAGCATTATCAATTCTCTTTTTTTACATCAAAACATCATAAAAACAAAGTAAGTAAACAAAAATTATAAATTTTGGTTAAATTGACATTCAAATCAAGCCACATGCTTCAGTGTAAATCGGACTTTGTGGAGCATTTAGCGGTAAATTTAAAATAACTATACCTTAAAAAAATAAACTTTAGTTACGGCTCTGGTTATGAGTGAGCAAACCAAAAAAATCACGCATTTAATTAATTACCTCCTCATTTTGGATCAGTTAAAATTAAACTAGTAATGGCATTTTGTGTTTATCATAATGAATTTAAAATTTTAAAAGGGTCAGATTCGGTTTTAGAGACCTTAAAACTCATTAATGTTGTTTGTTTATAAAAATATATTATTTTAGAGTTGCTGGAAGTGACCTATACTTAAAAATAATAATTGTATAATGTTTAGGCTTATGTTAGACTTTATATAACGTAAACTGTTACATTACATTACATTTTTTGTTTAACCTCGTACTATTCTAAGTATCCCCTAAGTCCAGGACTTATGTGGGCTAGTAGTAGAGGGAACCACCGGCTTTATTTGACTTTCGTACCAATTTATAGGGAGTGTCCGCTTCACTTACGCCAAATTTTAATTATTAATTAAATGAAAAAGGCAAATCGGCGCTGGTGAGAATCGAACTCACGCTATTTGGGTAGTAAACTGGACAAGTACGACGCGGTAGTCCACTACACCAATCCTCCCTGTCTCACACAGTGATAATAAATGATCAGTAGTAATATCATAAGTGCATGTTGCATTATCAATAATTTTTTTACTGTCTTAAAAAAATATTTTGCTTGGCAATTGTTTGAGTGCATTTTTCGTGTTACAAAATTCCGAGACTGCAGGTAGAGGAATTCTGAGGAAAAATGCACGAAAACAATTTTTTTAAGCAAAATATTTTTTTAAATACAGTAAAAAAATTATGTGTAATTCAACATGCACGAATGGTATTTTAAAAGACTATTTCACAAACAAAAAATAAGAAAGTATAGAATTTTACAATGTTTTATGTTGTTTCATATTTAAATTAAAAATTTAAAACTAAACAACAATATTACTTTACAACTAGAATTAAAAATTTAAATCTCAAATTTGCCACGCTTTTGAAATCCACGATGTTCACTTGTTCGCGAATGTTGCCAAGTCTAAACTTTGCTCGAGGTATATTTTATGCTTGAGATTATTCCAATAAAATAGTTCTTATCATATATTTTAGCATTTAAATAAAGATCATTCCTGTTTCTGTTTAAAAGTTAGTTTTCAACTGGTAAGAAATAAAAAAACGGGTGTTTCCACCCGTAAAAAAACAATTTCCTATCGGTTTCTAATAAAGTTTGGCAACGCTGTGCTGGTACCAGCGCAGTCATTTGATGTTTTGATTTCCGTAATTCTTTACTGCATATATTTTTGATAAATAAGTGTTTAAATTAGTTTTGAGTGGCCTGTTTTTAATACCAAGATTCAATTAAATAAATTAAAATTTATGAATCTCAGTGATTTAAAGCTTTTAAGATGGAAAGTGCATAAAATATAATATATTATTAAAATTAGTTAGGGTTTATACCTAGGTTTTTTTGGTAATTAAATAAGCATTAATATTACTTATCAGTAAAAATAAATCAAAGGTAAGCTTCACAAATTAAAAACACATCTTGCAAAAATATAACATTTATTAAAATGTCAGTAACTGTCAGTTTCTTGTTTCCATAGTAACCAAATGATATTTGCATTGTGCAAAAATTATCAGATTCATTTTAATTTGATTGGTCAAGAAACTAAAAATGCAAAGTTTTGATTGGCCTATATACTGTTTGTGAGATAGTCGGTATAATATACAAATAAGGTTGAAAATAGGCATCTGTAGACCATTTTTTAAAATAAATTAAAAATTAAGTATGTAACCTGTATACCGTTATAAATGAAGACGAAGATTTTTGTATTTGACGGTATAATTTCATTAAAAAATCTGCAGATTTTTTAATGAAATTATACCGTCAAATACAAAAATCTTCGTCTTCATTTTTTAAAATGGCCCAAAATGCTGCAGCAACATTTGGCTGTAAAATTTTCAGTTGACTAACAAAGCAGAATATCTATATTTTCAGATGGTGCACTTAGATTTTCTGAAAGTGGTTAAAGTCCAAAACTTTTTTTTCTTCAAATAATGGACTTCAACGAAATGTACATTTTGGCCAAATATGAAGTTAATAAGTTTTAAAATAAAAATTTTGAGCTAAAAAAATGAAATTCAGTCATTTTTAGGACCCCTAAATTGATGGCCTTTGGGCCTTTGATGGAGGTTAGGTGCTTTACCTGACAACTAAAAATTTGGGTTTAATGTAGAAAACTAAAAATATACGACTGGAAGAGATTCTAGAACCCTTGCAAATTTATACCTCAAATTTATACGATTTTTTCGCGATTTCATAGTGAAATGATTTATCAGTTTAAAGGTATCAAATTAAATACTAATTTAAAATAAATCAATACTGCATTTCATATCTAATAAAACAGTGCATTAATGTTTTTTTATTGATAATATTCAATTTAAAAGGGAGTGTATTTTTATTGCCCAATCCTACAAGAATTATAGTTTTTAATTTGTTTAAAAATCTACACTTACATGAAAAAACTAAAAGAAAAAACACACACAAAATTATAAGATGCGCTACCATGACGGATCAATACTATATTCTAACCAAGGACAGTGTTGATTGATACCTTCCTATTAGTTTATTCCAGCAGTACCAAAATAAATATACTTTATTCGATTGCATCTAAAAGCGCCACATTTTTTATAATAAATCTGTAAGAAAAGTTTGACTTTTTGTACTAGAACGAAAAGTAAAATATTCGACGTTGATTGGTTGATTGATATTAATACTGATGACATTTAAACTTAGACGTCAGTTTTTTTCTCAAAAATCCAAATTTATTTATTAAGGTAGGTATTCCAATTAAATAAAAAATTGTGTTTGATACATGGACGAAAACTGTTTTTAGGGCGACTCGTTACCACCCTAAAACACAATACCCACACGAAACACCAAAAACCATATTTTTCTACGACTGCTTTAGAATGTAAGCAAATACACACACTTCTCAAATACAGAATGAATCCATTCTAGCTCTAGATACGATATGAATATTTCGTATCAAGTGTTAAAATGAGCACATGTAGTGCCATCTCTTGTTTATAAAAGTAAAGAAAACTGTAGAAAAATTAGCAAAAATATATATTTTACCATGAAATATTGAATAATTTAATGCAATTTAAAGTTTTGCGCGAAAATTACATAAAGTTTATTAGTTTTCTTAATATTTGACCAGTTTTTTATTAATTTAGTTCAAAAAATTAAAACTGATCCTTCTATTTTTAAATATTAAAACCTGATATGTAACTGTTACAAAAATCTGACATAACCTTCAATTTTTGCATTACAACTTGTAAATATGTGCTAAAATTAAATGAAAATCTTTTTTAAGTACTGATTTAATAAAATTATTAAATAAAATTAATTGCTTTATTTAAAAATATGTGTTTTGTTGCATTTACAATGTCGAGTCACAAAAAAACATAGTTTTTAACCTTGTCCGCAGTATGAAATAGTCATTTCGCGCTCTCGGGACCGTCAACCTTTCTGCTCGCGCGGAGTATTGTCTATTCCATACTAGTTATAGAATATACTATTTTTACATTTTTATTTGTTTTATGTTCTTCTAACGAAAAGGTTTAATTAAAAAGTGCCGATCAATGATTTTTAAACTTATTTCCCAACTTCAATTAGAGTTTTAGAAAAGTTATTTTATTTAACAACTAACAAGTGTAATCAGAATTAATTGGGATCTCAATAAGAACTTTTTCGCTATTATTTAGAAACTGAAAACAAACAAACAATAAAATAAAATAAAAAGTTATGAAAAATGTTTAAAGGGCAATAACTTTGAAGCTAAACTTTCACCATTCACGGTGCCAACTTAAAGAACTCAACTGTAATATTCGAAAGAACCTTTTCCTTTAATACTTATTTGTGGCAATTATAATAAATTATAATAAATTCTAAAGAATGGCTTATTTTTTGAAAGAGATAATAAAGATGATACACAAACCTAAAAAAGTTTCCACGACTAAACTTGTTGAGATAAGCTGAATATCCTCTCAAAAATTACATTTTTTTATTATATGAAATTAAATGGTACAAATTCAATGGGTTCAGTCTATACTCTAACCATCGTATTATGTTACACTGAACAACACTAAAGAAGAAATGTCTTATAGAAGGTATTTGACTATTAATTATAATTACACTAGGCAACAAATCACAAATTTTTTTTGCCCTGATCTAAAGGTAAATTTTTCTTACTAATTTGACGGCGTAGAATGTAAATCTGACTTTAGAAAAATACCAGCACCTCAAAATTTTGAGATATAAGTCCAGGAAATAATTACGCTTTTTTTCAAAATCTTAAAAACTAACAGTAGGAGTTTAAAAATTTTAGGGTATATTAAAAAAGATACGGGGATTTCAAAAATCCATATGCGAAAGACTTACTGTTACAGTAGGTATGCGAAAAAATAAATAAAAAGAATTAAATTAAAGTGCAAAGTTAACTTAATTTCTCATTTGTGGCAAAACTGGCAAATTTGTATAAAAATTTTATAGGACTAAATTTGTAGACTTTAATATTTTCTACAAAAATATAAATACAAATATTTTTTTAGTTTGTTCGTAAAAAGTAAATAAATGAAAAAGCAATAAAATTAAAGCACACCGTGTAAACATTTTTCCCGAGCGCAAGATAATTATTTTTGTATTAAGAGCGCAAAATGACTGCTTGAGCGTGGAATTTTCTGATCGAGGCGTCTAGTCGAGATCAGTAATCACGCAAAAGCAGAAATCACATTTTGCGCTCGTAATACAAACAACATTTTTTCTACGATCTAAAATAAATAAATAAATTAAGTAAGTTACCTTACAAGGTCGCAGCACTTAAATACAATTTTCTGCAAATCTGTTGGTGTAAAAGTAAAATCCTAATCACAGTAACTCTCCATAATTCCTTCGGAACAACAAATATATAGCACCCAAATACCTATTTAGCACATGAAATTGAGATTTGATTCAAAATAAATAATAATTTCATATTAAAAAATTGGCGGACCAACATCTCATCGCATATAACTGACAGCTCTTTTAGGATTGACATGCCGGTTGCAAACTGTGCACGCGAAAAAAATCACTTTTCTGCTTGCTGTCATGGTAACGAGCAGAAAAGTAAAATACTAAGAAATAGGTTATTTTGAAGTCTGAAAACTTCATTTATTTTTGTAGAAATGTTAACTTTTCTATTAGATCGTAGAAAAATATATTTTTCTTATCAATTTAAAGGCGTAGAATCCGAAATTGACCTTAAAAAAAATCCAGCACGTCTTATTTTTAAATTTTAGTACAGGCAATTATGTCAATTTAAAAATAATTTATGAAAAAAATATTGCGTATTTTTTTTTCGTTTTTGGTTCCCCATCATAAAAATGTTACTTTATTGCATAACCGTATTACGTATGTATTATATTTTTAGTTCATTTTTGACCCTAGTGATGATTTTTGACGATTTTTAGCATGAGTACGTGGCGCTAAGCTTGGCATCCTTATGCACCCCTCTCCTAACGCTCCACCCCTACTTAGTTTTGTCACAGGAACCATATTTTTTTAAATATTTTTTTCATAATATCCCTATTTATTCTACCTGTGAATTTAAAGTTTCCATATTATAAGTTGGGTATTGTTTAACTAATATTGAGCCGCCGAATCCAAAGAAGGAAATCGTTTTAAAGGTGAGTTTTGGGCTAAATAAGAACAATATATTTTTGTTTAAAAAAAGTGCAAAATGATAAAAAGAAAGGATAAAAAACTATTTACCAAGTTTATTTGTTAATAATAATAATCAAAATAAATATTCGTTAACCATTTTGTGTTATCGTAAAAGTGACAACAAGGCCATATTCATCGATATGGGTTAAAAAAAGTGAAATATTTTGTTTGTCATCAACAGAATTGAAATAAAGTTATTTAACAAGTTGAAAGCCCCATTAAATTACTAGTCTGGGGCTTGGGAAATCAGGCTTTGGGGCTGCTTGGTTATAAAATATTATTAGTATAAATACCTCAAAAATAACTTTATAATCTCACTTAAACTTAAGAAACTACTCAGATAAGTCCAGCCTTACACATTTTGTATTTTACATTAAAAATTAATAAAAAACAAAATATTTTAATTTTATAGACAAAGTTAACACAAGACACACACACACACACACACACACGTTGCCCTAAGCCCCACAGTATGCGTCAATATGCAAAGTTATTTTTATTTTGATATGACATGACACTTGACACATGAACTTTTTTTAGATGAAATGTTGTCAAATCCTGTCAAAATTCGTAATTAAAATAATGAATTAAAGTATGTTCCGGGACATAGGAAGGGCTAAAATTTTGGGAAAGTATTTACTTTTTATTTATCTATAAGCGTGTAATGTTATCGTTGGAGGCGATTTAGCCCAAAATACGATACCCTCCTTTGTCCTCAGAATATTTATGCTTTCATGGTTTTAGAACAAAAGTGGGCTAAAATCATGATTTTTTACTACTTTTATCTCATTTTTCTCAGAAACCTTAGGTAATAGAAATACTGTAGGTTGGGCTAATTGTGACATCAGGGTAATTGTGACATGTCGTGTGATAATTTTTCTAAACTAGTTAAGATTCAATCCAACCCAGGCATTAGTTATTTAATACTGTCAAACCCCTAATACCTGGGTTGGATTGAATCTTAACTAGTTTAGAAGAATTATCACACGACATGTCACAATTACCCTGATGTCACAATCAGCCCAACGTACAGTATTCTAAAACCAGATTTGGTCTCAGTGGCCCAAAATTAGTTAAAAAACATATGGCTCTAATCAGGACAAGAAACCGTGTTGCCTAGTGTTATTGTACTTTTACGTCAACACAGAAATATTTCTGTTCATACGGAGACAAAAGAAACCGCATCGAAATTTTTTCCCCGTTTCTCAGGTAAAATAATTGCAGATAATTGGCCATATAGGTTGCAAAATAAAGCGATGGTTAACGTCTTAAACAGTAACATTACCTAATTAATGTATTGTTACCTTATAGGGTAACTGAACGCGATTCAAAATTAAACCTAATTTCGTATTTTATACACAGTAGCGGTTGTTGCATTCAGCGTTTATTAAATTTAACATTTAAAGCAAAGACATTGACATTTATTATTAAATTTATTAATTTTATATTATAAATATTATTATATTATAGCTAAAGATAATAAATGGGCAAAGGATTATAGGTAGAGAATAGAGCAAGAAAAAAAGTGTTTCTATTCAAACCAATAATACTGTGCTTATCAAACATAAGTTTTAACAAGCTGTGAAAATATGTAATGTTACGCGTTCCATTATATATTATTCACAGTAAATAGTATATTGCATTTCCCAAATACTAAAAAAAAATAATTAAAAAAAAAATAAAAAAAATACATTTTTAAAATTTTTTTTTTCAAAAACGAAAAATTATTAAAATTTTTTGTTTCAGAAAAAAAGTTTTCAAAAAAACTTATTTTTAATTTTTTTATTAAATTTTCTTTTTAGTTTCAGATTAATCCCTGAAGATGTCTCTAGTAGTAAGAGACGAAACGTCGGAAAGTGAAAATCCATTAACACGGTCTAAACCCGAAAGTGAAAGTTCTTTAAATTTTCTTTTTGTGAAAAAAACTAAAAAAAAATAAAAAAAAATATTTCTAAAAATTTTTATTTATTTTTTTTGTAAAATTGATGATTAAATTACGTTAATCAATTTTTTTTTAGCATTTTTTGATTATTTTAAAAGTTTAATCCCCCATAACTTTTTTGTGTGTTGGGGAGATTACTTTCAAAAACAATAGGGATCTTCTCCTTATAGAACTTGATTTTTCCTGAAAATTTCAATACGATCGGTTTATTCGTTCTTGAGTTATCGTGTCTACAAAATTGTGACATCAGACAGACGGACAGATGGACAGACGGACATTTGAAAAGAAAAAGTTGCTTATTTTTTTCATGAAACAAATTTATATCCAAGAATTTTTTGTCTAGGACGATTTTTGTTTTTTTTTTTTTTGAAAATTCGAAACTACCGTATAATATTATTTTAGCGCTGGCGCTGTGAATAATATAATAATAGGATAAGGCTTTTAAAAACCTTCGTCTATAGTACCGCTGTTTACGGTTGCGAAACTGGGCAAATAATTAAAAATGGAGTCGTTAAAAATGTGGCCCTATACAAGAATATTAAATATAAAATTTCTAGAAGTAAACCCAATATTTTCTTTTTTATAATTTAAAGTTTATAAAAATGCACTTAAAGGTCTATTAAGAAGCTTGCATAAGAACCTAAAACATAAGAAAACGGTGCCGTGATTGGCAAGATACATGGCGGCACATCAAGCCAATCACAGCATCGCATTGTTCTTATGCGAGCCTGTGGATATGCCCTAAGCTAGAAAATCTACGTACCTACTCACACAAAGGGTCAGACAAAACTGCGCCATAACTTTAAATATAACCTATAAAACAAGCCGTGTAGATATGTAATCCTACGCATTCCATTGTATACTATTAACAGATGGTATATTTATAAAACAAAACATCAAGTTAAAAAAAACAATAATGAAACACATTTGTATCCAAGAATTGCCTAGGGCGTTTTGTGGCGATTTTGGGAAATTCGAAACTACCATATAATAATCTAGCGCTACGCGCTGTGAATAGGGATAATGTGGTCGTGCGGTGTTGCCAATAGTGCAGATAAACTGGTGGATCGGAAAAAACTAAAAATAAAAATATAAGTAAATTCTCAAGGACGATAATATTATTGTTTTATAGTCAATTTTGCCCCAACGTGTCATACTAAAACTATTTTCAGTTATCTAGATATTATTTTTTTTACAGAAAACAAATACTTAGCGTTTTATCAAAAACCTAGTGTTCTGTTATTTATAAATAATTTTTAAAGAACGACAGTATATTCTATACAGGGTGTTCCGTGAGGAAAGGAAAATATTTTAAGGATGTTTTCTAGAGGTAAAAATAAGAAAAAAAGTTCCTATAAATATATATGCCCAAAAACGGCTCGTAAGGGAGCGACGCCCCTTCAAAAGGAGCACAAAAAATTTGATTTTTTTATTAATAACTTAGGAACCCTTTGTGTTATACCATCGAGGTTTAGCATGTTTTCTATGCAATGGTCCATCAGCCAATGGTATTTTTCTACGTACCTACCCACACAAAGGGTCAGACAAAACTGCGCATTCCATCGTATACTATTAAGAGTGGATGGTATATTGCATTATCCCAAATAACGCAAATTAAAATTATTTAAAACTAAAATATTGCTGCCAACAAAAGAATGATTCCCCAGTAGGCCTAAGTATGTATTTCATAAAACAAAACATCAATTAAAAAAAAAAATCGAAAGACGAAAATTGTTTAAAAATTATTCAAAAAAGATAATAAAAAATACTGTTTTTTGCAAAACGAGAAATTGTGAAAAGGTTTTCAAAAAAAAAATTAAAAAAATAAAAAAAAAATCAAAATATTTTCTTTTTTTTTGAAAAACGAAAAAATAAAAAAAAATGTAATTTATAGTTTTTTCAATTTTTTTATAAGTTTAACCCCCATAACTTTTTTGTTTTTGGGGGGATTACTTTCAAAAACAATAATGAAACACATTTGTATCCAAGAATTGCCTAGGGCGTTTTGTGGCGATTTTGGGAAATTCGAAACTACCATATAATACTAATCTAGCGCTACGAGCTGTGAATAGGGATAATGTGGTCGTGCGATGTTGCCAATAGTGCAGATAAACTGGTGGATCGGAAAAAACCAAAAATAAAAATTTAATTAAATTATAATATTATTGTTTTGAAGTCAATTCTGCCCCAACGTGTCATAGGAAAACTATTTTCAGTTATCGAGATATTATCTTTTTTTTCAGAAAACAAATACTTAGCATTAAATCAAAAAGCTAGTGTTTTGCTATTTGTAAATAATTTTTAAAGAACGACAGTTTATTGTATAGATGCATTTAATAAATTAACGAATATTGTTAATAATAATAATAATTGTTTATTGAATTGTATTAATAATTATTAATTGGAACATATCCATCTATGTTTATTATAGTTATACAGGACGTCCCAAAATTTGACCGTCTGAATTTATATTCTGAACGTGTACACGGAAAGAAATTAGTAAGCTCTGCGCTATACATTATAAGATATCTGGTAACAGTGGCAAATTATAGTGATTTAAGCAATAGATTATAAGGGACACGATAACTAATAATGTTAAAAATAAATTGGAATCGATTATATTTATTACAGATACGATTATATTCATTACAGGCACTATTATAAAAGAAATTTTATTATATTATAAAAATTATTAGCACGGAAAATAACTAAATCTATATATAGGTTAATATATTTCGTATGAACAAATTAATATTATTAACAGTACAATAAAATTGTAATAAAATATAAAAAAAAAACCATAAACATCATACTATTTTTTATATTTTATTATTCACTAAACAATTAAAGTACTTCATATAATTTTTTACACTGAATGCCATAATTGTAACAGGAAGCCTAATATTTATATAATAAGCTATTATAATTTGCTTGCTATATGCCTTATAGCGATATTTTTTTTCCGTGTAATTATACCTATTATAATAAATAGATTGATATCTGTTATAACAGATATCAAAAAAGTCTTATTTGTTGAACAACCAAAACTTAGATTTATGTATAAAAAAATAACTTTTTGACTTTATAGTCAGTTTATAGCTGCGTTTATAGTTTTGAAAACTACGCATTATACTCGTTAACAAAACTTTTTTCTAATAAAATCTTACTGATATCAAAGTTTGCTAATAAACAACTTAACTTTTATATAAATATATAAGTATATACTTTCTTTTGTACGACAATGAGTTGCTAATAAAATTAATGTACTCCTTAAGGATAAATAATCACCAATTCTGGATCTCAGATATGGCCATTATGATGGCTATTAGACCAATTTTTTATGGAGTTTTGGTCAGAGGACTAGACGTCTGTATAATAGATCACTATATAATGTTCTTTATAGCATTATGTATGAGCTATAGATATCAAAAGGATAATGGATAAATTTTCAAATTTATATCAATATAATGACACTAAATTATTTATTATAAACATTTAAGCCTTCAAAATTAAATTAAATTTTATTAATTAAAATTTTAAATGACTCTAATTTTTTGCAAATAAGCTTCAGAATTTTTTATTTATTTTTAAATATTCATCCCAGTTTGAGGCAGCTTTTTATACCGCCTTATCCCTAGCCAATTCTTTCGTTCCTTTAAAATGGTTGCACATAAACATTATATTCTAGACCTATCTACCAAGCTAGAACTTTCTATAAGCTTTTCAACAATTATCTCTGATACGCTATTGAACATTTTTAAAACACTTTATTTAAAATTTTTATATCTCCCTTGCCCTGCCCTTATTATTGTCCAAGTTTTTGCAACCGTACAGAGTGAAACTCCACATAAATATTTTTTTATTCGATTGATTCTAAAAGCGACACTTTTCTTTTATGTTTCACGGGCGAAAAGTTGAACTTTGTGGCCCTAGGGCCAAAAGGTTTTTTCCCCCGCTAACTAAAACTTGTTATTTTTAAGCTTTTTAAAAGAAGATGCTTTACTTTTACTGTAATATTTATAAAGAAATATGACCTTTTGGTGACTTGTGGTCTTGAAGTAAGCCCAAACTGTTCGTTTTGACCAGATACAGTTATTATAATCATTTCATACAAAATAAAAATTTCTTCTACAACGTAACCTCAAAAAATATGTTAACGGATTAATCTGTACTCATACACTAAAATAAATTACAAACACAAAATTTCAATTGTAAAATCAATTTCAATATTTATAATGCTCATAGAACGGTTTCAGAAGTATTATTTTTTCATAACAGACACATTTTAACAGAAATTAATCAAAACACCAACTAAAGCTGTTTTAATTTGAAAATTAAACCGCACGCAAAAGAAACGATTCAATTGTTTTTTTAGCGATGTGATTGGATAACAATTTGTCATGGATAACTAGATAAGTAATAAGACAGTAATATATTTTTTGCAATTTAAAATATTTTAATAATTTATTATAATTAGTAACAATCGAATAAAAAATACTGTACTGTGCAAAAAGTTAAATTTTGATTTCGTAGGTTTATTATCCTCGGGCCGGCCCTATCGGCCGGCCCTCGGCTTCTAAAAACCTACTCAATCGAAAAATTTAACTTTTCGCCCTTGTATTATAAATAACTATTAAGTGTCTTTTCCTAGTAATTAATTAGTCTAATCAATTTTTAAATAAGTATGTTCTTCAGAGTGCATTTATTTAATAATAACTAACTTTAAAGTACAGAAAGTAATAAGCGTATAAATAAATTTCATAATTTACCTCCCACGTAAAGACATCAAAGTCCAATAAAACAGGTACTTCAGAAAATTTAATTTTACACAGAACTTATATTATTTTAAACTCCGTCTCCACATAAATTAAAACTTTTACGGCCCGTAAATGTTTACGTATTAATAAAATTGTAAATATTGGACGTAACTGTGGTCTTTTATCCCTGTTAATGAAAATATATTACTTATAATAATCACGACATACCGGGTGTCCTTGAAAGGTTGTACAATTAAACAAATATTCGTAAGATCATCAGAAAAAAGAGTAACGGGATTATGTAGTAAAAAGTATGTAGTTCCGAGTAAAAACTAAGTAGAGTAATAGTTTAGGCTCTAATATAAAAAATAGGATGGTCGAGATACAAAATGGGAAATTTGGGAAGGGCTAGTTAGAATTTGGGAATCGTTTACTAAGGCATGCGAGCTTACTTAAATATATTTTGGAGAGCGAGTTGAGAGTTGCAGTATAATATAATACTATTCACAAACGGTGTAGAAATTTTAGGGAAATTAAAGAATTTGCTAGGTTAGGGATATATGGGAGCTGTCACAACCAGCTTTTGGACTGGTGACTTGATGATAACGACCCTGATATTAGCCAATATTTTGTCGGGTCACAGGAACTAACCAGGTTACTGAAACTCGTTTTTGTGCGAATCGGTTACATACGATAAGTAAGGGGAAGCTATGATGGTACTAACCGGCAGTAACCGCGTCTAACACAGGTTCGGAGGTGAGTTAGATAAGGTTAACCGTAAAAACTTAACCAAGAAATTGTTTATTTACACCATAATCCAAAGGCCTCGATTTTTTATGCAAAGTCTACAAAATAGAGTAGGTAAGGTATTTTAACTTTTATTTTAAATATAAGTTACTACTAATAGTAGTAGTACTAACTTCTAAAGTTTTTGGTTATGTGGTTTATCTAATAATTAAATTCTTGTCTAAAAAACTATTTAAACTTATTATTGTTGTAAAGTGCGTTTTCATCATATCTTATCCAAAGGAAATATATAAAAATATATACCTCATACTTGTCATTACCACAAGAAAATACCCAATGTTTTTGTGAGAATTTTCGGTTATACGAATTCAGTGGTGGGAATAATAACCATACGGTTAACCGGTGTTTTCACAAAAAATTGGCTATTCCTTGTATAAAAAATAGTGAACAGTGTTTATAGTTTAATACGATTATATTGTAGACTACCCCAGTAAATGAATATTCGTGCCAAATATTATATCTAATTTAAAGATAATTTTAGGCTATTGTTATGCCAATGTTTACGTAGAGGGCCCAATTCTCTAAAAATAGAACTCATTAATAATAGATATGAAAACAAGGAATTTCCTGAAGAAAACTAAAATGAATTCATAATTACAATTGCTTTCCTATTAAATACCTGCTGCGAATGATATGCATTGTAAGAATATTGCTGCCAGAGACGTAATCAAAAATTAAAATCAGGAGTTCTGCAAAGACCGTTTCTACACGAGCCATACAATATTTTTTGTGTTATTTTATCTATCTATCTATCTATCTATCTATCTACCTATGTTTGTTTGTTTGTTTGTTTGTTTGTTTGTTTGTTTAACCTCGTACTATTCTACTTAATCAAGCATCCCCTAAGTCCAGGACTTGTGTGGGCTAGTAGTAGAGGGAACCACCGGCTTATACTGACTTTCGAACCAGTTTCTAGGGAATGTCCGTTTCACTTAGCGCCTTCGCCAAATTTCAATTATTAATTAACTGAAAAAGGCAAATCGGCGCCAGTGAGAATCGAACTCACGATAGTAGACTTGCTATACATACGCGCTAGCCACTACGCTATGCCTCCCATATGTAGTTAGATAAATAGTTGTGTTCTTTCCGTAGATTCTTTTTCGCGTGACCATTTATATATTATAACAGTTTAATAACAATTATAATTATTTTTAATTATACGCTAGATACATATGTATATCTGTTAGAGATAAAATTCAAAAATTTACATAAATATACACTGACAACCATTGATTGAGTATACCTACACTTGAAAGTAGCATGCGTATTCCTTGAAATGTATAGTAAATTAATGGATAATCTGTATATCTCTTGGAGACAATACAAAATTTAATAATTCGTATAAATATATGAGCAATATGTTTTATTCAAATGTGTTATTATTTAGGGAAATCATAGAATTTTTTAAAAGTAAGGAAATAAATTACAAATAGAACCATCGACACGGCTAAGATTCAATTATATATGAATCGGTCAGTTGAAGAACAGTACTAGTCCAAAAATAGGAACTGCAGATAGGAAAGGACTTTCTTTCCGGTCCAAGCAAGTCAAAAACCGGGTCACTGTGGACTAGGAAGGCACCACCAAACCAAGATGAAGGTCGGTAACGGCCACATTTATTCGGGTTGCGGGATGGATGAAGAATCGCCCTTCCACTTCCTAGGACAATGCGATCGGTTCGGCAGGATATAACAGGAGATCTTCTTGCGTACCCTTGCCTGGACAGACATCGCGACCTTTATAGGGAGGTCCGGTAGGTTTAGGCAGGGAGTATGGAAGAGATATGGTTGGGACAGCTTGGGGCTGGCGAAAAGGGCCATAGTGGCCTAGCTTCCTCGATTAGAGCCAACGGCTTTGGAGGTCTTTCCTTGTCTATAGCTGCGACTGAGGGAATTGAAAAGTTATTTTTGAAAATCAGGAATGTTGATCTTATACAAAATAATCGATTCTAAGAATCGATTTAAAATCACAACTAAAAAAAACGATTTTTTTTTTTAAATTATTTTAATAATTGTATAAAACAAACCAATAAAGAAATAGACAAAGACAAAGGTTACCATTGATTTTGGCAGTGCATGTGGTATTTGATATGCTTCGGACAAAAAGCGTGGTGGGATATTAAAATTTACGTTAATTACATATTATTTTAACCTCGTACTATTCTGCTTAATTAAGCATCCCCTAAGTCCAGGACTGTGTGGGCTAGTAGTAAAGAGAACCACCGGCTTATACTGACTTTCGAACCAGTTTTTATAGGGAGTGTCCGCTTCACTTACGCCTTCGCCAAATTTCAATTATTAATTAACTGAAAAAGGTAAATCGGCGCCAGTGAGAATCGAACTCACGCTAGTTGGCTAGTATACTTGTCATGTACAGACGCGTTAGACCACTACAACAATCTTCTGATGCTCGATTCTATAAGATCGATTCAAAGGAAAAATAATCGATTGTAATAAAATATCGAAAGTAAAAAAACAATTAACTGGCTTAAAAGTATCGATCTTTAAAAGAAAAAGATTTGAAATATTTTTCTTTATTGCTTTATGTATGTAAGAGTACTTACATACAACGTGTTATTTTCAATGTTTCTTATAATTAACTATCTTACGATGGTGTAAATTACTTTAAAACAAATTTTCAAAAAAAACGAAAAAAAAAATCAGTTGAAGAACAGTACGGTTTTATTTTTTCTATAGCCCATTTTTCATTTTTTTTTCCAGACAAATTTCACTTCTTATGTATCGGTCTAGTTAGAAACTACAACTTTGTTGTAATTGTAATTGTAATTGTAATGCATGCAAACACTTATAATCAACATTTACGGAAATAAAAGGTTCTTTGTGTTTATCTCAAAACAACAGTTTTGGACTAGTGTTGACCGATTTATACAGAGCGAAAAATGTGGGAAGGGGGGCATGTGAGGACATTTTTTTAAATGGAAAGGGAGATAGTGTGATACATCGTTTTAAAGCCTATAAAATTCTCTATTCGACCATATATTTTTAATTTTTCTTATATATTTTTTGGGGGTTTAAAATGGGTATTTTCGTAAAAATTTCTTTAAAAAAATCAAACAATTTTTGAGAAATTAATTATAAAAGTGTTAAAAACCTAAATTATACTCTTAAACTAATTTTAATGGATACAGATAAAAAATTACAAAAAAAATCTTAAAAAATCTCATTTTTTAGTTAAAAAAAATAAAAAATTAAAACCCTTAAAAACATGTTTAAAAAAATTTAAAATATATGGTCGTATAGAGAATTTTATAAGCTTTAAAATGATGTATCATACCATCCCTTTTCCATTTAAAAATATGCCCCCCTGTCATATTTTAGGAACTGAAAATATCAAATATGTGCAAAAAGATTGTTTTATTTATGAGTTCCAAATTTTAAGTCGATATCTCAACTCGTTACAAGTTACAAGTTACGGGGGGGGTGACTTTTGGACCGCACTGTATAATTCGTTTAACAAAAGATTTGCAATAAAAAATAAAAACTAGCTTTTGTACATACACATAAAATGTAAAAACAGCAACAAATAGTAACTTATTTAAAAAATTCTAACATTTAAAAGTAGATAAAGCAACTTAATTTGTAGAAATATTTTAACTTACTTTTCCTAACTAACTTTTAATGTAAATGTGGTGACTAATTTAGTAGAACAAAGAAACTTTCCCGACCTTATTTATTTCATTTGGAAAACCTTATTTACAGTTAAACTTACAAGTTAAATTGAAAATCCCGAGTTGCAAATTGTTTTATATTGGTTGAAAATTCGAATCTAGGATAACGCCTATTTCAATCTATTTAAATGCATAGATTCACTCGTTCAATATACATAATTAACTCCTTTTTCTTCACTTCAGGAACTTGGACTTTTTATCATTACCAACGTACAAATTAAATTTGATTAAAAACCTATAACACTGGGTAATAACACAGACCACCAAAGAAATAAAAGTGGTCTGTGCCATGGACTTTTTATATAAAAATATAAAAATTGTGAAAAAATAATCAACAAAGTTATTACATATTATGAAAGTAGGTACATTAAGGAGAATGTCCTGAAAGTTTGAAAAAGATTAACGGTGGCCTTTTTGAGAAAATTAGAGTTAAAGTTTTTGCTTAATACCTAAAAAAAAGCAAAACACTATCGGATCGTCAAAATTGATTTTACGTCGATAGAGAAATACTCTTTTTAGTCGTGAAATCCGTTTTTAAATATCTACAATAGTTTTTGAGTTATTAAAGGTCAAAGTCAATTTATGAAAATTCACGGTTTCTTGAAAAAAATTAAAAACGCCATATTTCGGAAAATAGGTGGCTTTGGAAAAAAACCTTTAACATATGCTTTTCTGATGTTATATAGCACCCACAAATCAAAATTTATCCAAATCTAAGACTACCATGCAGTCACCGTTGCCTGAGTTCACGTGGAATTGGCCATAAGAGTTATTTTGTGGTAAGATTGTATTGTTGTTTAAGAGTAAACTGTCAGTTTTCCTAGTCTTGTTCTAGTTTTTGAGAAAATAGGAATAGATTAATAATGGATTTACCAGCCGAAATCCCAGGTTTATTTTTTGTTTTAATTTAATCGTTCTACTTTTAATTTTAATTTTTTTTTTTTTTTTTTTTTTTTTTTTTTTTTTATTTTTTGTTATCTAAAAAATTATAGTAATTTTGAACGCATCGCGGAGCGCAGATTCTTTCGTAAGACTTTTACTGCCCTACTACGCTAGAAAGCAGTAACTCCATTTGTCGCATAGCAGAATTTTCAAAATATTATATAAGATTTTACGACAAAACGTCACTAGGCGACAAATTGAGCTACTGCTTTCTAGCGTAGTAGGGTAGTATAAGTGACATCAAATTACCTGGACTTCGTTGAAGTACCCTCCGATATCTATTTTTGTATCCCCCAGCGTAATTTATCTAGAGAAACTAAATTATAGGAAGCAAGGAAAATTAACTTAGGTAAAAGGTGTTCCAGAATTCCCGCCCTCGTCATTTTTCTCAAAAATGGTAAGGGATATTTAAAAAAAATCGGTAACCGTGTTTTATAGTCTCACCTATACTACAAGTTAAATACTATATATAGTATTTATTTATTTATTCATATATATATGACGCTTTCATAATAATACTCGTTGGCCCTGTGGCGACCTCTATATTTTTTCCCCACGGTAAACGATACTTTATTTATGAAATTAAAAGACTTTTAAATTAGTATAGTTCAGTTTCATGTCTTCTTTTTCTGCGCTCATTTGTTTTCTAGTTACGGGCTGTCAAAATTTACTTAATTAATTGTTCCTAATTTTTTAACTATTGTAGGGATTAAAAAAGTTTTAAATGGGCTACTTTTAGCATTATAAATACTAATTAATTTTAATAAGAAAACAATTAAAAAAAGGTCTAAAGTGCCATGAAATACATATTTATTTTATTAAAAATAGTTAAATAAATATAAGGCACAAACCAAATATACAAGAATTAATAAAATGCATGCCTGCATCTTACAAATCACAAATGAAGTAATTCAGTTAATAAATAATGTATAATTAGAGTTGAGATGGCGCTAAGAACCTTTTTTAAATTGTTTGCCTATTAAAATTAATTAATATTTATAAAGCTAAAATGAAAACATTTAAAACTTTTTTAATATCTGCAATGGTTAAAAAATTAGGAACAATTAAGTTAATTTTGACAGCCTATAACTAGAAAACAAATGAGCGCATAAAAAAAAGATATGAAGGTGAACTTAAAGATCTTTTAATTTCATAAATAAAAAATCGTTTACCATGGGAAAAAAATTAGAGGTATTATTATGAACGCGTCACTCGGTATTTAACTTGTAGTACAGGTGAGAATATAAAACATGGTTTATGATTTTTTTTTTTAATATCCCTTAGTATTTTCGTGAAAAATGACCGGTGCGAGAATTCTGGATCATCCTGCACACTAAAAAAGTGAACAGTACTCAATTTTTTAAAAAGAAACCGAACCAGATTACTTCTGAAACCGTTTTGGAAACGGGAAGATGTCATTTTCCCTTTATTTGTTTAAAACTAAGTAGTTATTTTATAATTATTATTTGGTATTGTACTTACAATTATTTTAGATATATACAACTATCGCCTCACTTACCTAGAACAAAAATAAAAATATATTAGATAAGTTTAGTTACACTCTTCGCAAGGGTAGTAAATAATTGAAAAATAATTAGCTTAAAAAAATCTTTAATAAAATAAAAAAAATACTGCTTCCAACAAAATAATACTTTCCACTATATACCTAGGTTCATTAAAATCAAAAACAAAAAAAAATCAAGTAAAAAAATAAAAAAAAATCGTTTTTAAAAAAAAAAATTTCAAAAAAAGTTCCTTTTTTCGTAAAACGAAAAATAAATAAAAAATTAAAAAAAAAATGTTTTTACCCCATTTTACCCCCTTACCCCAATGCGATTTTTAGCAAAAACAATCCCAGCCTAGAACTTTGGATAATCAACTTATGGTCTAAATTTGAAGTCTTTAGACCGAAGCGTTCTTAACTTATCGTGATCACAAATTTCCCGCACCGACAGACCCACAGACCGACCGACCGACAGACAGAATCATATGTTTTGGATATAAAACGTCCAGAAACGTAAAAAAAGCCATAATTTTTTTTTTTTTGATTTTTTTTTAAGACTCTGGGAAGGAAAGTCATTAAACAACTTAGACCTGAACAGAGCTTATTAAAAACAACTGTTTGATATATTCAATATATGACGTTATCACTTCAAAAAATAAACAAATACATAAAATTAGGAAAGCAAAATAATTTGTCTATGTGAGTGGTCACGCGAAAAGGGATTTTTATTAAAAACTACTTAACATCATTTTCCTTTAACTCCTTTTCGCGTGACCACTCACCTATTGTAAAGTTTAAAGAAGTGATACAGCACTATGAGTATACTGACGATTGCAAAACATTGCACATTTTTACTTTTGTTTTATCACAATATTAGGTATAATTTTATGTAAACAGTGATAGCAGACATAATTAAACCTAATACTTATAAGTACAACATAAAATACGTTGCATATACTAATGGTTGGAATTTTAAATGTATATGAAATGTGGTGATATAGGAGAATGTTAAAGATGAAATGGACAGATAGAGTTACAGACGAGAGCCTAATGGAAAGAATTGGGCAAGTTGGTGGGTCACATCCCAGTCCGCACATATATGGATGCAACATGTTAAAGAAAGATTTTTTAGGTAACATGTGCCATATTACATGAGACATAACATACATATGTATTTAACATAAAATGTCCTATAACAAAAAGATTTTTTACGTTACATGTGCCATTTTACATAAGATGTAACATACATATGTATGATAAATAACATGCAATATTGCATGTTATCTATCATATATATGGTATGAGAACATACACGATACATAAAATGTTATGAATTCAATACTAAATATGGCTTCTATATTATTTTAATTTTTATTCTTAAAATTGTTAACAATAAAATTTTTACCCTTAAGTAGTAGAAACGCATGTATTTTTAGA
The DNA here is from genome assembly GCA_958510825.1 of Brachypterus glaber. Classification (NCBI taxonomy): domain Eukaryota; kingdom Metazoa; phylum Arthropoda; class Insecta; order Coleoptera; family Kateretidae; genus Brachypterus; species Brachypterus glaber. The sequence goes on from OY294050.1 coordinate 36,042,153, forward strand.
CTTAAACTGATTTTAGACAAAAAATTAAAATATATATATATATTTCTTTAATGACAATTATTTGCTATTTTTTCTCTAAACATTGGCTTTTTATATGGCGCATGGTTTTTAAACCTGGTAGAAAGTTTGCTTTCACAGTAAAAATGCATAAAGCATAAGAATTTTACCTGATGGATGCTATAAATAAAGATTTTTATATAGGTACTTTAATTATTAGGTTTATCAAAAAGACGTAAAATTTTTCACCATGTCTAAATCTATGATGCACTCCATAAAAAGTAACGAGTATTATAAAATGTATTTGAAAGAAAGAGAAAAAACTACAAGTAGAATTCGGAAACGCCTACTTTCATTTTTATGTACCTAGTATGTAGCTGATATGTTGCATGTTATGTAACTGACACATAACTTGAGGCGGAAAAGTCCAAGGACTATACATGGACTATAAAAATTACATGGCTGCAACATCACATAGAACAGTGGTTATGTACCTGCTATATACCTGCTATGTATTTGTGTTAACTGGGATAAGGGTCTTACCATAGAAAGTAAGGTGAGATTGAAGTTAGGTTTTCTTCGGAGATAACCTAACCTAAGATTTAGTGTTGAAAGGAACGATCGCTACAGTACCTAACTTTATAAACTCCAAGCTTTTTGTAGAAAAGTCCAAAATTTTTGTTCAAAAATCTCAAAACTAGAGACTTCAAGCTTCAAATTGCTTTTTTCATGACTCCTATACGTCTATTTTTCACAAAGATACAGCCATTTGAAAAATCGCTAAAAATTTGGATTTTTTTTTGATCGTTTAATTGTTTGTCCTAGTGTATTAAATTAAGAATTCTTAAAGTTTAAACTTTATATTTTTTTCAGGATCGTGAGAAAAATAGTGTACATAACTCGTTGGAAAGTGTATTTCTTACACTCGTGGGGTTTCCTCACCTTCCTTCCACTCGCTTGAAATATGTCACTTTCCACACTAGTTATGTAATATACTATAATATTACAAAAATTATAGAGCATGATATTTCCTACAACTTTTGTAGGAAACATTTTTCAGATGAATAGTTCACGAGACAGGGGAGTCAAGCTCAGCAAATTTCTACAATTCGCAAAATCGTTACATACAGGGTGATCAATAACTGGCATGCCAAAATTTAAGAGGTGATTCTGCATCCAAAAATACCAAAAAAAAGTTCCTATAAAGGTTGGTCTGGAAATGAGCCTTAAGGGAGCTACGGCCCTTTAAAATTGTACTAAAAATTAATTTTTTACTCGGGTACACTTTAAGCTACAGCGACAAGTTTTTGCATGTATACTAGTATTTATAAGGGAAATTAGTTTATGTTAATATTTTTTTGAATTTATCCAAGGCGTGCCTAGGCCGACAAATGCATTTAAGTTAAGACAACATTTTAACACATTTTTGCCCCAAACATTTTTATGTGTATTTTTTTGGATTTTTTTTTTAAATATAGATTCCATGAGTAAAAATACATAAAAAATGTCGTATGTCGTTTTAAAAAAATTGCAATTGAGGGGAAGTAACATTTTGTGCCACCAAAAATTTAAAAGGCTATTACTCCTTTAATATTAAATTTAGGTGTTTCAGTGAAGAATACTTTTTTGCTTAGTTTTAAATGAAGAATCACCCTGCAGCATTAAAATTTTATGGGTGCTTCTTTTGTTCCCCATTCAATATCTCCATCTTCGAAGGCCCGTAGCTCCCTTAGGGCTCATTTTCGGACCAAATTTATAGGAACTTTTTTTGATATTTTTTAACAAAGAATCGCCTCCTGTATTTTGACATGCCAGTCACTGACCACCCTGTATTTACTCTAAATTTCAATTGTACAAAGTATTGTAGAAATTTTCTTGATCAATTCAGTCCTCTGTAACTCGTGATGAAGTACTCTTATGTTTAAAAAATATTTTATACAAAAGTTGCAGGACATTTCATAATATATAATTTTTGTAATAACTATTTTTAACCTAGGTGGCGCTGGAGAGAAGATATTCTCGAAAAACTGGTTTTCGGTACCTTTTTCCAATATAGCGGCGCTAGCGGCGCGCCGCGGCGGTCGCTGAAGGTCGAAAACTCCGAATATTAATTTTAATTAACGATAACTTAGGAACGCTTTAAGCCAGAGACTTCAAATTTGGCATACAGGTATTTTACCAAAAGTTCTCGCTCGGGTTTGTTTTTGGTGAACATTGGGTTGCGGCAAGGGGAGCAAATGGAGAAAAATAGATTTTTTTTACAAAAATTTGAAAACTGCTATAGGTATAGGGGTTTTCAAGGCTGCCGGAATTGAAGCTGATAATAAAAATGTTCAAACTCCACCCCCGCGGGGGTGAGGGGGTTAATATTTTTAAATATTATCAATACTTTCGTCAAAATTTGTATACAGGGGTTTTTGGGGTCGGCGAATCTGAATCTAATAAAAAAAATCTAATTTTATCCCCTGAGGGGCGGGGGGTGGTTTTCGTTAAAATTGGTACATTGGGGTTTTTAAGGTTGCTGAAAGTAAATCTAATAAAAATAAACTAATTCCACCCCTGAGGGATTGGGGGTACTTTTCCTGAAAATTTGTATACTGGAGTTTTTGAGGTTGATGAAAGTGAATCCGATAATAAAAAAATTCTAACTCCACCCCCTGAGGGGCGGGTGGTAGTTTTATTGAAAATTGACAAATTGGGGTTTTTGAGATCGCTAAAACTAAATCTTAAAATATTGTTTTTTTAATCCACCCCCTGAGGGGCGGGGACTAGTTTTAGTGAAAAAGGGTATATTGGGGTTTTTAAGGTTGTTGAAAGTGAATCTAATAATAAAAAATCCATTGCATGCGCGGAGGTGAAAAATGGGAAAGCTCTTTTACTGGGCAGTGTAGTTTTAGATTAAAGTGGTGCAGCGCAGGCGCAAACGTTCAAAATAAATAGAGAGAAAACGAACTTAGGTGAACTGCCGATGGTCGCGACCACATGCTCCAGGAAAAAGGGGAGTGATAAGCGGCTTAAGTTAGGTTAAGTTAGAATTTCAAAAGAAACGTCAAAAGTAGTAAGATGGCTTACTATAAACTTAGTTCTTAGTTAAATGGAAAGTAGCTAAAAGAAAGAAAGGCAGGCCTAAATTGGAATACTGTTTACAGATAACAAAGGGATGTAATTTTAAGGAAAATGTGAAAATTGGCTAGGGTGAGATGACCAAAAGAGTTTTCTCATAAGATTATTTAGAATGTAATAGCAATTTTCTCTTAATATTTATACGCCGTAAAACTGGTGATATAAAAATATATCATAAATTAGCCGAAGAACATTCGATTTGATTGTTTTACCATGATAAACTATTTCCGTCAAAATAAATAATCCCTTTAAGTGGGACGGAAACTTCACTAACCCATTTATTCGCTATTCCCTGCAGGAATATATATATTTACTTTTGCCCTAAAAAGGCATTGTTTATCGTTTATGACTTTTATTAGTTATTAAAAAGATAATTTTTAGAATCGGGGTTTAAATTGTTAGATATAAAATTTTCAGTAGAGGTTTATAATTAAAAATTCATGTCGATTAGTCACACAATTCCTGAGTTAGTTCGAAATATTCTAAAATGACTAGTTAAAATTAGTTTTGACTTTTTGTCAATAGTTTGACTTAAAATCACCTATTATACATGTTTTTATCACAGTGTACTCATAGAAAATGGTTATTTTTCTACGATCTTATAGAAAAGTTAACATTTCTACAAAAACAAATGGTGTTTTCAGACCGAAAAATAACCTATTTTTTTAGCATTTTACTTTTCCGCTCGTTACCATGACAGCAATGGCAAAATTGAATTTTGCCCTCTGCGTGTAGGCAACCGATGTCAATCGTAAAACAGCTGCCAGTTATATACGAGATTTGGTACGCCATTTTTTTAAAAGTCCAAACCAAATCAAATTTTAATTTCGTGTGCTAAATTATTTGTTGTTACGGAAGAATTATGTAGAGTGACAGTGATAAGGATTTTACCACCAGATTTGTAAAAAATTGTAAGGTCTGCGCCCTTGTTAGGTTATGAACTTACTGCCTGAAAATTACTTTATTTATTTATTTATTTTAGATCGTAGAAAAAATGTTGTTTTTATTACGAGCGCAAAATGCAACAAACATTCAAAAAACATAATACTGGAATATTTATCTGAAAAAATTTAAATTGTAGAGCCATTTACTCTTTAATCTATACTTAAAAATATTTTTAAATATTTTATTAAATTTAAAAAATATTTTTTTTAAATTTTGTGGGCCGTAGAAAACATAGTGTGTGCAACTAGACCGCAAAGTACAATTTTCGTTTATATTAGTGGCTATTCTCGGCGTTCCGCCTTGAACAGCAATTTCTACTATTCGACGGAAATTGTGTACTTTGCGCTCTAGTTGCACAATAGTTATTTTTGTATTAAGAGCGCAAAATTACTTATTTCTGCTTTCGCGTGATTGCTGATCTCGACTAGACGCCTCGATCAGCAAATTCCACTCTCAAGCAGAAATAAGTCATTTTGCGCTCTTAATACAAAAATAACTATTGTGCAACTAGAGCGCAAAGTACACAATTTCCGTCGAGTAGTAGAAATTGCTGTTCGAGGCGGAACGCCGAGAATAGCCACTAATATAAACGAAAATTGTACTTGCGGTCTAGTTGCACACACTAAGTTTTCTACGGCCCAGAAAATTTAAAAAAATTATTTTTTAAATTTAATAAAATATTTAAAAATATTTTTAAGTATAGATTAAAGAGTAGATGGGTCAACAATTTAAATTTTTTCAGATAAATATTCCAGTATTATGTTTTTTGAATGTTTGTTGCATTTTTACCACGTTGCTTCATTTGCATAATATGGATATTCGATATGGATTTTTTAATAATTAAACAATTTAATTTAACGCTAAAATCACGATCCACACCAAGTTTGGTTTGGACTTTTAACTGCTTTAAATTAACTATCACTTTTTACAGTGTAGTATGTGCGTGGCTACTAACTTTCAGCTGCCGTGATTCTATAATTTATGAAGACTATAAATATGCGCATACTATAAGAGCAAAAAATTACAGTTTCTGCCGAAAGTATAAATATTTTTAACGTTGCCTAGGCCTAAAAAGGACTATGGGGGTTAGGACCTTTCTGAAACTGAAATCCCGAATAGGAAAAACCGCTGAAATTTGTAGATGTGTGTGTGTTTTAGGGTAGAACAGTAAAACATTCTGGTTTAGCCGGAAATAGAAGAAAAGGTGGATAGGAATAACCGAAAAGACTTAATTTCCTTAGTAAAATAAATGATGCGGATTTTCTTATAGAAATTTTAATCACATGTTTTTAAAAGTTTAAAATACTACGTGTATGGTACAGTGTTATTTGTAAACTTGTATTTTTTACAATAAATTTAAGGTTCAAATCTGTTTCAGTATCAATTACCAAACAAGATCGATTATTTTACTTTTCGTAGTAGGGAAAAATCTAACTTTTACAGATTTATTATACAAAAAGTGTAGCTTTTAGATATAATCAAATAAAAATAATGTTTTAGCTGAAGCCTATTTTTACAAAAAGATAAAAGTTACTTAGGGGAGATGGGTGTAAATTTTATTTTTATTTAGTTCAAAGTTTACCCATTCTCCCCTAATACTTTTTGAGTGCATTTGTAAAAATATCTGTATAATAAATGAACCTTAAACATGTTGTATATGATTTTTAAATAAAATAAAAAACTTGAGAATTAAAAGCACTCTAAATGTCTATTTGTTTATCTGTCATATCCTGAAAATTTAAACGTTTGAAAGAAAATGATAAACATAAAATTATTAATTTCAAACAGACAAAAGAAACTACGAAGGATATGTTTTATTCACAATCATTTAGAAATAAGCTAATAACATGTATGTATGTATGTATGTATGTATGTACGTATACATACGTAAAAGTTGGAAAATCAATTATTGTTAACTTTTGCTACCTAAAAAGTTTGAAACACCAAATTTCTATTCCTTGGTCGGGAACTGTCTTTTGACTAACTTTACTTCACTTCACATATGTCAAAAATTTAAATGTATTAAAATGTTATAGAAAAAAAGTTTTAGGCACATACTTTTTTAAAATAACATCAGATATATATTTACATTGCAATATTTTTCTATTTCTAAAATATATAAAATTTACAACCAATTTAACTGTCATTTCTGAAAGATCACTGTCAATGATCTTTCAGATAAGTGCTGCCACCCCCGGTAATTTAACGAAGTAAATACGTTATTTTTATACTTTGTAAGACAATATTTATTACTTATATAAATAAATGTCAAATGAATATTTATATGGAATATATTAATGTGTGTTAAAATTGTTGTGTTGCTGGGGATATAAATTTGATATGTTAATTTTTTTAGAATCATGGTAAAGAAATATAAGAAAAAACTTACAAGAAGTGGCGCGGTAGATGAAAACTCGATGAAAGTAGCTTTAAAAGGAAAGGAGAGGAGGAAAGTTCCGACCAGCAATCCACCACCCGATTTATCTTAAATTAAAATTAAGGAGCATTATTTAAAAAGTTAACAAATCCTTAACACGTATATTGGATTTGTTAACTTAACTTAAAATAATGCTCCTTAATTGTAATTTTGTTCTTTGTTAATTGTAAGTTTATTTTCCATTAACGTGATAATAACTCGGATAATAATAAACGTACTATCAACACAATTTTTTTTTACTGTACGAAGGTTTGCATATGGTTTTAAAAAACGCACTTTTTCGTTTCCATTTTAATTTAAATTTTCTTTAATATATTTTTCTATATCTAAATAAGTGTTGGTTTGATTGATGAAAAAAAAATTGAATTAAAAATATTTGAAAGATTTTACAACGAAATCTGTAAAAACTGTATCAAGGGCCCCAAACTCCCCTACTAGGCAGATTTTATTAAAAAAAATATGTCTAATAAAAACATTTTAATTTTCCCAGTTTTCAAATGAGGCGCCCCACCATATTTTTTTTTTTGAGCTGAAATTTGACACGACATAAAATTTTTAAAGATTCTTGTTTTATAAAATACCCTAGGGTACATATTAATATAATACTGAAAAAAAAATATTTTGTTTCGTTAGCCAAATAGAATCTTTATGTCTTGCTAGAAATTTCTTTATATAAAGGAAATAAGTAAAAAGCTCTGAAAACCTTTTGTATATGTTAAAAGCTTTTATCTCATGCTGACCATTTGTTATATTTAATGGCCCAATCATATATTTCTAAAATAAAAAAGGCAATTTTTCGGATATAATAAATATTTATTAAGATATCGGAGTATTTGTGACAGGCAGGGTTGTATTTTATTTAAATTTTTTCAATAGGCCAATAAATGAAATATATAATATTTTAATAGAAATATATAGTATTTTAATAGAGAAGATACAAAAAATAACCTATTTGCAAAATTTTTGGCTAAACTATACACGGTGTATTTTAAATGGGGTCCCCTTTAAAAGTGACTAAAAAATTCTGGTTTTATTTAATACCTCAGGAACCCTTTGAGATATAGGAACGAGGTTTTGCTTGTGTACTAATCTTAATAAGCCATATCTTCTTATGTTATATTCATGTAATTATTTTAACCATGGGTGTGCGAAACGGTGGGGCCTTGTCAGTTTTTTGTCCCAAACTTTTTTCTGTGTAACTGGTTTGTAATTTTATTTTTAGAATATGATTCCTCAGGTCAAAATACCATAAAAAGGTACTCTTGTTGTAATACTGTAGGATTAACCGTTTTCGATAAAAAATAATTTGAAGCTGAAATTTTACGGTTCGAGGACGAAAAAGTATACAGGTACTTCCAAAAATCAATCCTAAGGGAGCTCTGGTCTCCTAAAAATGCCCATTTTAAGGCGTCATACTAGCTTTTAAAGCAATTTTTCGACTGTTAATTTACGGCGGGCATGAAATTGTTTAAACATGGATATTTGTAACATGCAATGACTTTATCAAAAAATACGATTGGACTTCTTAGACATACCCTTCACTGCAAATTTACACAGATTAAAAAAAAAATATTTATCACTTCTGATTTTTTTATAACTTTAAATTGTACACCGTAATTTTTAAAATTAATCCATTTTCAGCGGAGCTACATTGTTGTACAATAATTTTTCAATATACGTAGCAAATAAACAATTGCATTTTCTCATAAATAATCGATGAATTTTAATCGGAACTTCTAGCAGGACACTGTTAGATGTTTATTTAATAAAATGAGATAAAATGATAAAAGTCCAAACACTTTATTTTAATTTTTATTTAAATAAATTAGTAATTTATTATAAACTATTTTTAGTTTAAATTAAATTTACCGAATAACATATCCATATCATGTAAAGTTAATGTTTCCTGCAAAAAAAACGCAAAAAACATGTCGTGGTAGAAAAAAATCGCTGGTCTGTCCCTGCTGGAACGTGCAGTTTTTTTCCCCAGAATTTATGCCCGGTTTTAGTGTCCAGCATTTTCTTGAATGCAATGAGCAGCTGAGTTGTAAAATAAAAAACACATTTATGAAATACAGTTTCTTGTTTTAAAAGTTAATGTAAGATGAAAATTTATTTAATTTTAAATATACATTTTTTATGCAAATAATTTTTTTTCTGTAATTATGAGAAAAACATTGTTTTCCAAACATATAATACATATATTATAAAAAAATTATAATGAAATAAAAAGATATTTATTTATTTCTTATATATTTTTTTATTTTTTTTAATTATTAAAAAAAAGCACAACGGTAAGATCAATCTGTTTAACTTATTAATAGATGGCTTATAATGTATAATTTTTATTATTTTAAGAAAAATAAAGTATTTTGACATAAAAACTAATAAAAATTATTTAAAAAAGTCTGTAATTAAAGCTAAAATACAAAGTTTGGTATTTTTCATAAATTTTCACAAAAAAAAAAACAAAAAAGAAACAAAAAACACAATAAAACCTGTTTAAGACAAACCTTAGTGGTGGTGCGGAAAAGAGTACGTTAATGTATTTGAAAGCGCGAGCGAATGCCCGCAACGCACAGCGATTTTTTTCTAGCTTAGCATGACATGTTTTTTGCGTTTTTTTTTGCAGGAAATATTACGTATATCATGCCCATATACGGTTAAAAATTTACGACGTAAAAGATGGATAAATTATTCGAGTTATAGTTTACACTTTATAAGAAATTACTAATTTATTTAAATAAAAATAAAGTTTTTACCTGTCTCATTTTATTAAATAAACCTCCTGCGAGAAATTCCGATTCAAATTCATCGATTATTTATGAGAAAATGCAATTGTTTATTCGCTGTGCATGTTGCAAAAATATTGTTAACGGTGTAGTTTCGCTGAAAATGGATTAATTTTAAAAGTTACAGTGTACAATCTTTGTTTTAATCCTACCAAAAATCTCTCAGTGAAAAATATTTTTTTTAAACCTCGAAGTATGAAAATTAATGTTGTTAAAAAAATTAAATATCGGAAGTTATAAAAAAAATCAGTGATAAATATTTTTTTTCTAATCCATGTAAATTTGCAATGAAGGGTATGTCTAAGAAATCCGAATTTTCTAATCCGTGTAAATTTGAAATGAAGGGTATGTCTAAGAAATCCGATCGTGTTTTTTGCGAAAGTGGTTGCATGTTGCAAATAGCCATGTTTAAACAATTTCACGGGCGCCGTAAATTAACAAAGCGCTAGCGCGAAAACTGTTGAGATTTCAAATAAAGTTACGAAATGTTTTTTGTATACAAGTTTATGCTCGACAAAAAATTAAGCTCGCGTAGCACACATGGAGACTTTTCACCCAATGTTTATAATGACAAGGCAAATGCCCATACAAAAATTTAAAATAACTACATGAAAATAATGTACAAAGATAGGCCTTATTAATGTCAGTTCACATGCAAAACCTCGTTTCTATATCTCAAAGGGTTCCTGGGTTATTAAATACAAACCAAATTTTTTAGCTACTTTCAGCTTAGCTCCCTTACGACGTATTTTTAGACATATGTTTATGGGAACTTTTTGTCATATTTTCTGATGTAGAATAATTCCTTAAAATATAGGACCCTATTTTAAATACACCTTGTATACAGAGTGTTAAAAGTGCCGAACACCTAAAAGGTCTGCTTCTTCGCCAAAATTGTAAGTTTCCTTCACCTAAATTTAATAAATTTAATTTATTATTTGCATATATTAAAAATCTTGTGTACTAAATATTATATTATAGATTTTTACAAGTAAGCATGCAGATAAATAGAATTAGGCATGAAATATTTACACTTTTTCCAAAGGCGCAGTATTAGGTGTTTTGTGGTTGAAACTTTTTCTGTATAAGTGCCTATTCACATGGTCGCATAAGAACATAAAACTTAAGAATGCGATGCCGTGATTATCTTGATGTGCCGTCATGTATCTTATAAGCCAATCACGGCATTGCATTCTTATGTTTTATGTTCTTGTGCAAGCTTCTGGATAGACCTTAGATCTTATTTTATTAAAGGAAATATTAGGGGGTTAATAATTACAAATATTTTAATTTTACTGATAATTTGTTTGGGGGCTAATTAACATTCGGGGGCTAGGCACCTCGTAGTTGAGTCTATGCTTACTTTGTTAAAGTTTTGACTTAAAAAATGACTTATCTTAGGACTGTAACTTAAAAATAAGACCATTTTCCGAGGTGGATCCATAATTGGTTGCTAAATTATTATTAATACAATGTATTAATTTTTTGATTCGCAACTCTATATGTAATACATACATTACATGTATTAATACAGTTTGGGAAGTACGTGATTCCTTGTCCCACTGTTTTCTACGCCTGGACCTGACCTGTAATAAAAAATAGAGACCAGTAAACTAATAATTACAGGTCTGCGTTTTAAATCATTAATTTCCGCTAGATGGCGCCACCAATTAAAATATCATTATTAATGCTTAAAGCAAGATGTCTGAACTTCTGTTGTCATAATAAACACGAATATAATCTAATACATTTCATTTAAATGAACAGTTTTATTCAATGTTTTTTACTTTTTAGACTGAGAAGGATAATACATGTTATAAACGGTGCCTCGTGAGCTATATAAACAAATGTTTTTTATGGTTGTTTATGTTACGCGTATGTGGAACTTCAGTTTTATATGATTCTGCTTTTCTTGTGAAATGCAGGAAAAAATATTTGTGGTAAATATGAAAAGAACTAAAAAACTAAGTATTATAGTATTATTTTCTTTATTTAAATTCAAACATATAGGTTTCAAAAAAATAGGTACTTTATTTTTAAATAAAAACAATTTCGAATAAAATAGTATATAGGTCTCCCAGAAAATGGTACTTTTCCTAGACCTATAAATGGTCTCGGCACTTCGTGCCTCGCCCATTAGTCGACCTGTAATCTACTATTCTTGAACCAGATTTTGACCTGTAAGTTCCCACACTTTTTTCAATAGGTAATCGACCACCCTGTGACTAATTAAATTTAAATTAAAAAGAATTCAATGAAAAATAAATGATGATGTTTATTTATACGTTTTTGTTTAAAATTAGGTTAGTGTAGTAATTGCCGGTTGTTATGGACCACCGGACGCTGAATTACGGATAAAAAGGTAATATGTCGCACTAAAAATGCGGATATCGGAATCCATTATCATTTGGATGGACTCATGCAACCAATAAAAACAACTGGGTAGCGCACACTTGCCCCCAAATGGAAATAGGTTTAAAAAGTATAGCAAACTTAGGTGATGATAGATCATGTAAGCAAACGGTCTGTAAATTTCAAAAGCTGTGAGAACTTAGGACCTTTTTTAAATTGTTTGCTTATTAAAATTAATTAGTATTTGTAAAGCTAAAAGTAACACATTTGAAACTTTTTTAATATCTGCAATGGTTAAAAAATTAGGAACAATTAATTAAGTCAATTTTGACAGCCCATAACTAGAAAACAAATAAGCGCAGAAAAAAGACATGAAACTAAACTATTCTAATTTAAAGATCTTTTAATGTCATAAATAAAAACTCGTTTACAATGGGGAAAAAATTTAGAAGTCGCCACAGGGCCAACGAGTATCATTATGAAAGCGTCATATGGTACTTTTTGGTTTGGACTATAAAGCAAGGTTCCTGATTTTTTTAATATCCCTTACCATTTTCGAGAAAAATGAAGGAAGTGGAGTTAAATTTTTTTATTTAACCGGTCGAATTCAGCAACCTTAAAAACATATATAGCAATTTTCAAATTTTTGTGAAAAATATTTTTTCCCCCCTTGTCCCCCCCCCTAGTGTTTACCAAAAACAATCCGGAGCGAGAACTTTTGGTAACATACATGTATGCCAAATTTTCTAGTTTAAAGCGTACTTAAGTTAGAACGACTCATCGATCGTGATACATCGACAATTTTTTTTTTTGCTTTATCAAGCTTGACGTGATTTATATATTTTTTGATTCTCTATCATGTTGTTATTGCAAATTTACAACAAAAAAAACACAAAAATTACTTAAATATACTGCCCAGTAAAATCGCTTTCCCATTTTTCCTCCGCCCCTTAAATGATTTTTTTATTATCCGATTTACTTTCAGCAACCTCAAAAACCCCAATATACAAATTTTCACTAAAACTACCCCCCACCCTCCAGGGGGTTGAGTTAGAGTTTTGTATTATCACTTTTAGCTACCTCGAAAACTCCTATACCAATTTTCACGAAAACTCCGCCCCAACCCCTCAGGGGGTGAAGTTGGATTTTGTTTATTATTACTTTCAGCAACCTCAAAACCCCCTATTTACCAACTTTCACCATAAACTACCCCCCACCCCTTAGGGGGTGGAATTGGAAAAATGTTATTATAAAATTCAGTTTCGTCGTCCCCAAAAACCCCTATATACCAATTATGACGAAAATATTGAAAATATTTAAAAATATTTACCCCATCACCCCCCATGTGGGGGGGGTGGAGTAAAAATTTTTTTTATTCGATTTCAAAAACCTCAAAAACCCCTATATAGCAATTTTCAAATTTTTGTGAAAAATTATTGTATTTACCCCCATTTGCCCCCCTTACCCCACCCCAATGTTTACCAAAAACAATCACGACCGAGAACTTTTGGTAAAATACCGGTAAGCCAAATTTCAAGTCTATAGCTTAAAGCGTTCTTAAGTTATCGTGGATACAAGATTTCCCGTACAGACCGATCGACCGACCTATCGACCCAATTTTTTTTTTGCTTCTAATTTATTTATCGACATAAATAGTCACAAAACGCAAAAATATGCAACAAAAAATTTTGAAAATTTTTGCACGAATTTAAGGCTTTCCGAAATTTTAAAATTTTCAAAATAGGAAAGCAAAAATGGAAAAAAAAGATAATAATCTAGGTGGTAAGTATACATACCACTTACACTTACGACAAAAATTAGTATAATTTATATTATAAACGTATAAATTTTAAAACTATTTAAGTGAGTTATTGCAAAAAATAATACTTCTTAACTCCCCATATTCCACGTGATATAACCTAAAAAGGTCCTGAATTATTTGGTGAAAGAATGGATGGATAGTCAGACTGGGACAGAGAGACATACACACGGACAGACAGGCAGACAGACAGACAGAGAACAGACACATTTTCACGATTAACAAATTATATTTTTTAGTGGTTCTCTTCTGAATGACATGGTGGGCTATCAGTTTTAATTGTCGTGAATTAAAAAAGATATCGAAAATTATTTATAATTCAACGGTTATTTATAATAATTACAGTGTAATTTGGTAGCAGTTTTTCCATTAATGTCAATTATGTCCAACTATATTTTACTTTTTTTATATTGTTGTGAGTAAATAAATATTTTACATTTATGTAACATCAGTATTTTTTCTATAAAACTCGCTGCCGATTTGTTTTTGAAATATATACTGGGAGGATCAAGCAAGATTAAAATTATTAAAAAAGCGGTATTGACATACTGAACCTGAACTTAAAATGTCACCTAGATTATTAGATACGTCAAAATTAAATTGACATATTTAATATTATGCATCAAAAAAAAAAGAACTTTATTAAAAAAAAAGAAAAATATTGCGTTTTTAATTGATTTGTTTGCTTGTAGGAAATTTGACATTAGACATTGCCAATTTACTCCAACTTTTATTTTCTATAAACATTTAAACTATACTCCGTCCAGTTATGCAAGATAGTAAGGGACGCGGCCCGTTTTACACCACAGAGCTCATAAATAGCATGATTATGCATAAATCGTAGTTTATCAAAAATTTAACAGATGTCGGTACTGTTTTCCTGGTAAGGGCCTATCCAAAGACTAGCATAACAAGCATAGTACATAAGAATGCGATGCCAAAATTGGCTTGATGTGTTGTCATGTATCTTGTAATGGTTGTTATGCGAGCCTCTGGATAGGCCTTAAGTTGTAATTGTAACCTAAAAATTTGGCGTTTTCCTTGGGTTCAATATAATTTACTTTTGTACAATATGTAGAATATGCTAATTTAGTGTGAGTGTATGAAGAATAAACTAAAGAAGTACGTTTTTCAATATCATACAAAATAACATTAAATACATTTTTGTATGTAACTTTCTCTTCTTTTATTAGCTTTAACGACCGTCAATCATTGTCATAGACCAAAAATGTCACAATATTTTATATGTTAAAACGTACGAGTTTTTAACCAATGATGTAGCTTAAAAATCGCGGGAATTTTAAACTACTTTCTTCATAATTGGACTGACTATAGGTAACGAGAAGCTTAGTACACACCAAACATTAAGGCACACTTGATAAAAAAGTGGTTTTATAGAAATATTTTCGATATTATATGCTATGCGTAGGTGATTTTGTCTTTATATACAGCTAAAGTCACTTTTTTTGCTTCAAATATTATCAAATTTCATGCTTATTTTTTGTCCGGCAAACGGTTAGATTCAATAAAATTACCCTGTATAATTCGGGAAATAGTATATTTTTTACTAAGAGGAAAAGTGAAGCTTTTTTTACTAGTCTGTAGAATTTACGGACCACGCGAAGGGGAGTCCAGAAACTACAGACGAGTAAAAAAAATCACTTTTCCTCTGAGTGAAACATACTATTGTTTCTTCAACCATCCTATATATATTTTTTTAATATTAATTTTGAATTTAATTTATTCAGTAATAAAGTATGTTTTTTTTATTAAAATAGGCCAATAAACCCCTTTCGAAATAAACTTAAACCTTCCTTAGCTCATTTTAAATTTTTTTCGTAGGCTAAATCGTACACTTTTCGCATTTCGATGGTCTAATGTAGCATTTGCAATTTCGGAGAGATTTGTAGGTGTATAAACCATATATGTTCTACTTCAATCATTTTTAATCAACAAGGTTTTTGCACAGAATCTCTAGTCAACCACCTGTTTATATAATAAACAAACAAGTTTGAAGTATGGCTGTCATCAAAGTCAAAGAGTGCTACCGCCAGTGGTGCTTTTGCTAACTAACTTTTTTTACGGTGTACAACAATGTACTCATTTTTTTACTCTAAAAAAATAGATCACTTCTAACTAGTGTGTTTAGTTATAAAATATGAACATTTTAGTACGCTTGAAGAAAAAGTAAATTATTTTCGTACTCTAATAAAAAAAAATAATAATAAGGATGTGGTAACGCCAATGGTGAATATTTTTCTCTGGTTATTATTTAGTTTACTAACTTAATTTAACTGGGGGTACCCATATCGATAGAAAAAATGCTATAATTATATATAGTTATTTAGGTTAACATCTAATATAGTATTCGTTTGTTTTAATAAAACAGTTGAGTAACTAAATTAAGAACTAATTATGGACATTTTAAATTATCTTGTACATTATTTCTCTGCTAACTAGATATAAAATCATAGATAAATTATACAGGGTCTACAGATATAAACAATGTTTAAACACTTTTTGACGTTTGCAAGGACAAAAACCGTTCTCAACTCATAAAATAATGAATGATCCTAAACAAGTTATATTTTAAAAGCCTGCAGAATGATAGATCTGATATTGACAGATTTTTTTTAATTTTGGAAAAATCAATTGTTTTTGAGCTTTGACATCCTTGTATCTAGAAAAAGTTACAAAACCTGAAATAATTGTTGGAGTCTGATGGTAGGATCTCAGCGTTGACAAACAATAATAATGACCTAAGACCTAGCCAGAGGCTCGCATTACTAGCATAATACATAACATACGATGCCGTAGTTGGCTTGATGTGCCGTCATGTATCTTGCCCGCGGGCTTATATCGTTATGTTAGGCTCCCATAAGAGCCTAAGGATAGGCACTTACAAGCATATTATGCTTGAGAGGCAAGATAACTTAATAGCTATACTATATACTATACTATAGTATATTAAAGTACTATTTTCATAACATACGTTTTTAGGGCACGAGCCGCTTGCGGCGAGTTTTCTAAAGTACTAGTGCACTAAAACGTGTTATGAAACGAGTGTTTTCTACATTTTTTTCAATTTTCTTTAAAATAAAAAAAAAACTTGCATTTAAATTGATGACTGATTTAGGTATTTGTGTTTTGGGTTGGCATTACAGTTTACACCATGTTAAAAATTCTAAGAACAAATGATATTTTGATATATTTTATAGTCATCTCTTCTATTTTTCACTGCAATTAATCAAGCCACAATTTTAACACGGTAAAAAATAACCTAAACACAAACTTTTGTAGAAAATTAAACTTTTAAGCGACATTGTTATTTGCACGGAAAACGTCAAGCGATAGGCTTTTGTCTGTTGCCAACCCAAAAGAAAAAAAAGTAGAGACCTCTTATAGGTCTATAATACATAACATACGATGCCGTGATTGGCTTTATGTGCTGTCATGTATCTTGCCCGCGGGCTTATATCGTTGTTAGGCTCGCATAAGAGACTAAGGATAGGCACTTACAAGCATATTATGCTTGAGAGGCAAAATAACTTAATAGTATATTCAAGTACTATTTTAATAACATACGTTTTTAGGGCACGAGCCGCTTGCAGCGAGTTTTCTAAAGTACTAGTGCACTAAAACGTGTTATGAAACGAGTGGTTTCTACATTTTTTTCTATTTTGGTTTAAAATAAAAAAAAACTTGATGACTGATTTAGGTATTTGTGTTTTGGGTTGGCATTACAGTTTACACCATGTTAAAAATTCTAAGAACAAATGATATTTTGATATATTTTATAGTCATATTTTCTATTTTTCACTGCAATTAACCAAGCCACAATTTTAACACGGTAAAAAATAATCTAAACACAAAATTTTGTACAAAATTAAACTTTAAAGTGACATTGACATTTGTACGGAAAACGTCAAGTGATAGGCTTTTGTCTGTTGCCAACCCAAAAGAAAAAAAAGTAGAGACCTCTTATGGGTCTATAAGAACAAGCAAAATGCGTGTGATTATGAGCTTATAAGAGTCGCAAAATAGAAAAAAAAAATATTTTAACATAGCCTTGGATAAAATCAATTGTTTTTTTTGTACTGGCAGTGTCGGTGCAACATTTATTGATATAATAAGCTAATTAGCTGCTTGTAGAAATACTAGAAAGTAGGTTGTAGAACTACCAGTATTCTTCAGGCTAAGATTTTTGGGTCCTTATTAAAAAAATGAATATGATCTGAAACCAAAAAGGGCTAAATGAGGTGCTAAGCCGGCAATCGCTTAATATCTTAGCCCAACGGTAGCTACGCCTTTGAAAGAATAATAGTACCCAAGTCTACCAACTAGTATACTATAATAGTATTGAATTAAAACAACTCTCAGACCAGATATTGTTCTAGATTACATTAAATTCATCGTGCGACAATAATTTTCTTAGATACAATCAAAATTTATTGTTTTAATTGATTTAGATAATAAACAACTATCGATATACAAGAGGGTAGATTATTTAGTTTAGCCTTTAAAAAGGTACAAAGTTTGTGATACATGTTTATACATAATACCGATATAATATATAAAGAATTATTCTTATTATTTAATATTGATAGAACCAATCTACTGAAAACACCGCGTTTTGATGAAATTATTAGATCCCTTTTTGTCTTTCTACCAAATCAATCTAGGTGGGTGTTACCATATCAGGTTAAATGATAGAATTTAAGAACTGTTTATCACTATTGACAACTTAAATAATTGGTTCTATCTAACCATATGTTAAAAAATTGCAAATAATAACACTAGTTTACAAATTTTAACTTTATTTTTGCGTTTACACAGTTTATTACATTTTCTTGAGTAATTTTTTCTCCTGGATTAAATTCCGTTAGAGTTTTTTTTTTATTTGAGCCGTTTTGAAGTCCATCTTACTTTTTAATAAAAAGGTATTGAGACATAGTGTTTGATGTAACCAAATTAATTCTACACCAAGTACTGACACTGTATAACTTTAAAAGCAAGGCGTTATTTTCCGTTGTTGCCAAACAACACACAAATACTTTTAAATTAACTTACCGAAATATGAAGAAATCACATAAAACAACCGTCTCTTATGGATAGAAAACGAGTACAGATTCTAATTATACTCTAATCCCAGTAATTGTTACTAACTGCTAGTAATTAAGATCGCGTGCTCATCTGCAGAATTGTAAAGTGGCGGATATAAGAAAATATATAATTTTCTTATTATTTATAAATTTAGTTTTAATTAAAAAATATTTGCTATATTGCTATAAAGTAGAATTATATCTCCAGTTATTTTTGGAAACATAGATATAAATGTAACGGATCAAATTAGACTTTGGTAGGAGTTGAAGTACTCAACATACTGATGTCAGAAATTCAGCGACCTAAAACTAGGATTTTTTAAGGTTTAAAAAAAATGAATCTATTTCCTTAGAAAACCTATTAACACTTGGTATAATTTTTTTTGTGTAATATTATAGTGACATGTAATTGTTTATTCTATGGGTGAAGTACTTACAATGAATTATTTAATTGTGTACATTTTAATGTTTAATATCCTTGGCATAAAAAAAATTCTGCTTACCAAAATATGATTATATAATGGTCAAAAATTGCTCATGGATTTTAAATAAAGTTGATACCAAAAAATAGTTATTTATAATACAAGGGCGAAAAGTTAAATTTTTCGATTGAGTAGTTTTTTAGAAGTCGAGGGCCGGCTGGTGTATTATACAATATTTTTTATTCGATTGTTACTAATTATAATAAATTATTAAAATATATTTAATTTTAAATTGCAAAAAATATTTCTTTACACTGTCTTATTACCTATCTAGTTATCCATGACAAATTGCTATCCAATAAAATCTCTAAATAAAAACAATTGAATCGTCTCTCCTGCTTAGTGTTTTTATTAATTTGTGTTAAAATGTGTTTGTTGTGAAAACAATAATACTTTTGAAACCGTTCTATAAATATGATAAATATTGGAATTGATTTTACAGTTGAAATTTTGTGTTTGTGATTTATTTTAGTGGATGAATCCAGATTAAACGGTTAACCATATGTTTTGAGGTTCTTATAGAAGAAATTTTTATTTATATGAAATGATTATAATACTTGTATCTGGTCAAAAATAACATATAGATCAAGACCAAAAGTGAATAAAGGGTCATATTTATTTATAAATATTACAGTAAAGCTAAAGCATCTTATTTAAAAAAACTTAAAAATAACAAGTTTTAGTTAACGGGTCAAAAAAACTTTTTGGCTCTAGGGCCACAAAATCCAACTTTTCGCCAGCAAAACATGAAGAAAAAGTGTTGCTTTAAAAATAAATTGAATAAAAAATATTGATGGTGACGTATAGTGATAAAACCAATAGAGTAAGATCATAATCTCCGGACCGTTCTATCAGTTGCTACTAGGGTTTCACGAGAGTCGAGAAATAGAATTTCTCGTCTGATAGTCCTAATTTTCGAGACAAGAAAAAGGTTGATCTTGTCCTAAGTATTTCTTGACGATTAACTTCTTGTCTCTTCTAACGAGAATCTTGACGATTAAGAATTTTTCATCTTGAGAGTAGTCCAGAAAACTATTTATTATTGACAATGATTTTGTATAGAAAACTTACTTCAAAGTCTTAGGTATATGAAAAATACCAGAAATTAATCAATAGTTGTTTTGTTTTTTCAGATTACGCTATTGTCTTGATTTTATCTCGAAATCGAAACAACTGTCTTGATTTTCATTAGTAGTCCAGATAAGCTTTTATTATTGATAATAATTCTATAGTAGTTATATAAAAAAATACAAAAGAAGAATTGTTAGTTGTTTTATTTTTAAATTACACTCTTGTCTTCATTTTGTTCGAAATCGAGACGACTGTCTTAATTTTCAAGAGTAGTCCAGACAAGTTTTTATTATTGATAAAGTATCTTTAGCTTTTATTATTCTTTATTTTCATAACTTTTCTGTAGAAAACTTACTTAAAAGTGGTTGGTATATGAAAAATACAAAAAATTAATCAATAGTTTCTTTGTTTTTTTTTTCCAAATTACACTCTTGTCTTGATTTTTCTCAAAATCGAGAAAACTGTCTTGACTTTCAAGAGCGGTCCAGGTAAGTTTTTATTATTGACACTGATTCTTTATTTTCGTAATTTTTGCTTAGAAACCTTACGTAAATGTGGTACACATATGTAAAATACAAAAAAATAATTGTTAGTTGTTTCGTTTTTTTAGTTACACTCTTGTCTTGATTTTATCTCGAAATCGAGACAACTGTCTTGATTTTCAAGACTAGTCCAGATAAGCTTTTATTATTGATAATAATTCTTTAGTAGTTATATAAAAAAATACAAAAGAAGAATTGTTGGTTGTTTTTTTTTTTAATTACACTCTTGTCTTCATTTTGTTTGAAATCGAGACGACTGTCTTAATTTTCAAGAGTAGTCCAGACAAGTTTTTATTATTGATAAAGTATCTTTATTTCCATAACTTTTTTGCAGAAAACTGATCAAAAAGTGGTAGTTATATAAAAAATTAAAAAAAAATAATCAATAGTTGTTTTCTTTAAATTATATTCTTGCCTCGATTTTTTCTCGAAATCCAGACAAGACGAGAAATCTCAACTTTTCGATTCTAGTGAATGTCTATTACTTTCTGCTTCTCCCTGATAGTCAAGAATCTGGCCTAGTACCT
Organism: Brachypterus glaber; assembly: GCA_958510825.1. Lineage (NCBI taxonomy): Eukaryota > Metazoa > Arthropoda > Insecta > Coleoptera > Kateretidae > Brachypterus > Brachypterus glaber. Next base: position 36,063,342 of record OY294050.1, read on the forward strand.
GCAGGTATTCTTTGTGACATTGAACAATGTTATTTCCTTCATGTTACAACTTAAGATAAATAACTTTTAAAGTTATCTAAATCAGTGCTAAACAGCATACGAGAATCGATAAATTGTGCTTGTAATTGTATCCCATTTGCTTTTATTTCATGAATAGAATTCCGCTTTTGATTAAAGAATTCTAATTAAAATTATTAATTAGTACTTATTTAAATTCTTGCAAACAACTTTACATTAATTCAATTAATTATAATGTTCGTTTATGTGTAAATAACGCCTAGTTGTTTTATTATACCGCCTGTAGCTATTAGTACTATTGTACTGTCTCTTTCCCAAAGAAAGTTATTACAAACTTTAAATTATTTATATTATAACTTTTTTTTCACTACTAGCTTTAAAATATACCATTATTTATCATGTTTTTAGACGGTAAAATCAATTTTCTTCACCTATAGCAATAATAATTTTTTCTCTCCTAGTAGGAGTAAATTTCATGAACAATTGATTTCTGTCACTTTAGATGTTTCAGTTCTTTGTGCAAGTTTTACTAATTAAACCCAAGAAAATAGCTTTAAATAACTTTTTATTTATTAAATATAATTATAAATATTACCAATTAATACAATCAATAATTAGCTAAATATTATGAAAAAAATCAAAAAAGAAACTAGATTTTTAAAGGTCAGTTTAAAGTATTTATTTGAGCAAATGTCATTGATCAAGGCTACTTGATTTTTATAAAAATATCAAAAAATATAATTTATGTTAATAATTTATTTTATTATATTTTATAGGCATATTCCACCACAATATTTGAGTTCACTGACAAAAAATAAAAAAAAAATCGAAGGTGTATTTTGGGGATAGCATTTTTAAATTTGACAAGTTGTATCTAGTAGGCCGCCATATTGAAATGAAACTGGTGGTAAAATTTTTCTTGGTTAAGAGTGAAATTTAATGTTCTTTTGATATCTGGCAAAAATATCGTTTTATCTTTTACACAAGTCCTGATATTTAGATTTTTGTAAATCATGTTTTTGGAATTTTAAAAAACGTCAAAAATGAGCCATCCTAATATCTCCAAAACTAGACAAGCGCCTAATTCCAGCTCTCCTTGCACGAAGTTTCTTTTGGTTTTTTGTTGTTTGGTGTTTTTTTTTTTGTAATGAGGGGGCCTTGGTTTACGTTAACGTTGGTTTGGCGTCTGTTTGGCTTTTTTTTTGTAAAAAAATGTTTTTTATTTAAAATAATATATTGAAAAACGGACAACGCATGCGCAGTTTATCAAAACGCGGCATATAAGCTGCACATAAGCGCTCCTCAAAACTAGTCGTTTTCTATCAAAATCCTTTCGGTCTAGTAATTTAGACCCTATTTGATGAAGATGTGCCAAATTTGACCAAAATTGGAGATGAAGGTCCGCAGCCGTTTGATCTGAAAAATAAAGCTCCATCTACAATTTTGGCGAAGGTCTTAAAATAAGTATAAAGTGATTAACGAGGTAACAAATAAATATATAATCAAATATACAAAAAAAAATAATAAATAAAGATGCAGAAACGGTTGTTAAATATTTCACACAGAAGGCATAATAACCAAAAATATTTACAAAGGTTACAAATGCAGCTTTTAAGTATTTCTTCCTAAACATATAGAAGAAATGTGTAAAAAAAATTATCAAAACTATACAAACTATTTAGGAATAGTGCCAATAACTTTTTTTTTTTTTGGTAAAAATTGCTCAAGAGTTATTTTTTTAATAAACCAAAAAATTAATAATTACTTTGCCTGACAATGACCGTGTTTGAACCTTAAAATATACAAATTGGGTTTTCATTCACTTCCATGCAAAATTCTAAAGACATTTATGTTGCGTGCTTCGCCACACTCGTTTTTTTATTCGGCAACCGTAAATTTGGATTTTTTTACTAATTTATTTTTTTCATTCGTCATTCTTACCTTAAAAGGACTGATTTATGCAACAAATTACATACGAAAACATACCAAGCAAACACCCTATTTGGGGGGGTAGCCAAAACATGAAATCTCTACATCCTTTAATAACGCGAAAATCGGGGTATGAAGTGTATGAATTTTGGTACAATTTGCGTTACTTAATACTTGAATATTCCTTTACGATTTTTAAAATTAGTTACCCCTGAGAAATCGATGCTCAAATGTCCAATAATTTGGTAAAAGTAGTATTTTTGAAGCTTTTTAAAAAAATATTAAGTAAATATTGTTGTTTGAAATTTTAACGGTATATAGTAATTATAGGTCCCTATTTACAAAAAAAAATTCACCCCCTCAAGTCAACCTCTAAGAAAATATTAACATTTAAAAATTACAATTCTATTAAATTTCATATCAAATTTTGGATACAATTTTCACCTATTTTGTTTTTATTTAGAAAAAAGTCTTTCAAACAAAAAATATAGCCCATCATATGCTTAAACAAATAATTTTTATTTCATATCGCTAGCTCATTTAATAACTGAGAAATTTAAATTTCCGCAACATGCAAAAATTTAAAAAAAGCAAACTTTATAGGGTGGCCACCCCCAACTGAAGCAATATAAAAATAATTAAAAATTGGTTTTGGAGTACACATATATAGGTTTAACAACACTAAAAAAATGAATTAATTTGAAACTGGTCGAGCGCCCAAATAATTCAAAATTGGACGGTTTTCAATGGATTACGCCTTCTGTGATTAGTATATATCTGCAAAACATATTTAATTTCTCGTGAGAAAACAGTTTTTATTTTCTCAGAAAAATGTTAAGCGGACTTATATCCTTTGAGAAATAAACTATTCAAGTTCTGCGAATAACAGTTGTTCTTACTGTTATTTTTTACAACTTTATATCCATATAAAAGGTGTGAGCTTAAAGAATTTTATAGAAAATAGTCTAATTTTGTTTCATTTATAATTTTGATGAAAATTTGCTTTAAATAAGTACATATCTTTTTAATATTTTGTTTTTATTTCTGAGTAATGTCTTAAAAGGTCAGATCTGGAATTTTGTATATAACACCATTCATATACAAAGGTGTTGCATGAAGTTATCGTAAAACATGAACATAAAGACTTCCATTTCAAGCAAAAATAATTTACTCTGGCAGTTTTTTATTTATAAGTATGTATTTTTCAAAATTATTCTCACATATCTAAATTTCTTTTTGAATTCTTTACCTACATACGTAGGTAGGAACAACATATCAAAATCAAATAATATAATTAATTTTAATTAGTAAATAATTTTCTAAATATGGCTTAAAATGAGTACGTTCTAATTAAAAATATTACAGTTTATTCATTCAAAATAAAATATTAAAATAACACATAAGAACATCTGCATAAAGCAACAAAAATTAGAAAAATAAAATTTTAATAAAATTTGGAAATAGTAATGGCCCTAGATTCGAAACTTGACACCTGAAAATATTTTATAATGGAAGTACTATGCATGTCTTCAATCAAACTGTCAAATAGCAGTGGTCCTAGATAAGTGCCTTGATGGACACACAAAAATATAGCACAATGCATAGATCTAAACACTTTATACTCAACAAACGGTTCTCTGTTCTCTGAGCGTCAAATATATCAAAAGAAATAATTCTTGAATAATATTCGATGTAAAATCTAGATATAAGATAAGCTGAATAAGTTAAGATCATCTGGAACAGTTAATTACACACGTCAACAGCTGACTCTACCTAATGCCTAATTGAGGGCCAACTTTCGTTTGCAGGAAATCAGCTACATTTTCAAAGATTTTTTTTTGCCTTTTTGGACCCCCCTGAATCCGAAAATGGTAATCGTTCTTTGCGGAAATGCACCGTTTTTTTTTCTATGGCCATTTTTTATATATTTTTAGTTTTGGCAAAAAAACGTTATGTAAATATGTTTTCCTTGGAAATGAAGTATATCCTAGTTATTTGGACCCCACTGAATCCGAAAATTGTAATCATTCTTTGCTGAAATGCACCATTTTTTTTTCTATGGCGATTTTTTATATATTTTTTATACTGGCAAAAAAAACGGTATGGAAATCTGTCATCATTAAAAAAGAAGAAATTTACAGTTATTTTGGCCTCCCTGAATCCGAAAATGGTAATCGTTCTTTGTGGAAATGCACCATTTTTTTTTTCTATGGCGATTTTTTATATATTTTTTGTTTTGACAAAAGAAACTTTATGGAAATCTGTTATAGTTAAAAATGAAGAATATTGCAGTTATTTTGTCCCACCTGAATCCGAAAATGGTAATTTTTTTCATTGTCCGCTATTTTAATATTTATTTGGAAAAAATATTATTAATTATATATTTTAAATAAAAAAACATCAAACAGACGCAAAACTAACTTAAACCAACGTTAACATAAACCAACGTCCCCCATAAAAAAAAAACACCAAACCAGCAAAAAACCAAACCAAACCAAACCAAACTAACGTTAACGTAAACCAATTAATAAAAACACCATAAGAAAATGTTTTTTTTTTAATAACAGAATATCCTGTTGATATCAATCTCCTTAAAAAAACTCATGACTACTAAAAAAAATGGGGCATTTCCGCAAGTAAAGGCTATCATTTTCGGATTCAGGGGAACCAAAATAACGAGTATATACTTCGTTTTTAACTATAACAGACTTCCATAACGCTTTTTTGCCAAAACCAAATATATATAAAAAATCGCCATAGAAAAGAAACAGTGCATTTTCGCAAAGAACGATAAATAGTTTCGGATTCAGGGGAGCCAAATTAACTAGAATATATATCGTTTCTAATTATACCAGATTTCCATAACGTTTTTTTGCGAAAACAATAGAACTATAAAAAATTGCCATAGAAAAAAAATTATGCATTTCCGCAGAAAATGATTGTGATTTTTGAACTCAGGTATGTCAATTTAATTAGATGGTATGTAATTTGTAATGATGTCAGATTTCCTGTAAACGAAAGTTGGGCCCCAGTTGCTACTACACAGCGTTTTTGAGATAATTGATTCCAAACTTGTTAAAATAGAAAAATTTATTAGAATTTTTATTTTACTATTCAAACCTGTTGTAAAAATATTTACTGTGAGATTTTTAATTTACTTTATATATTAAACAATATTTGAAATGGGTATCATGTGGTTTTTAAAGTTGCAGAAACCGAATTCTATCCTTAACATTCAAAATTCAAAATGGCGGATCCAATATCGCTCCGAAATTTAAAAAATTTCAATATCAAGTATATTTAAAATTGTTCAAACAGCAAAATCCAATGATAAAAATTGAAAATAACCAATCCACTTTGGCGTTAAAACAGACAAGGCGATATGGAATTTTCAAAATAAAAATTTTTTTAAAGTCCAAACCAACCTCAAAAATACTAGGCTACTGATTTTCAAATATATTGTGTAATTAGTTAGGTTATTCTATATTTTTATATATTGTAAATTATATAAATAAATAAAATTCTAATTCTTATAAAAAAATCTGTCAAAATTATAATTATTATCTTTTTTAACAAGTATGGGATCAATTATCTCAAATACGTATACATACGTACACAAGGTAATGTGTATTGTGTAGTTAAAATGTGTTTTATTTTGTAGAGCTGTGTTATTAATAGCATTTGTAATAAATAAAATTATAAATGCATAAGTTATTTAGAACTATGTATGTAAGAAGTATGTATAGTAATACATATAGGAAATCACTTTTAAAACAGGTTTTGAGATTTGATTTTGACTGATGTTGAAAATTAATTCTATTTATATTTTTCTATTGATAAATCAAATATAAATTAATCTTATGATATTTTAAGATCATCACTTCAGACCAGACAACTTTCTATTTCTAGTTTGTTTCCTTTTTTAACTTTGGTTTAACTGCATAACATATGTTTACTGCCCATATATACATGATTTTGTGTATATTGATAAATATGAACATAAGAAAAAATATGCTGTAACCGGTATATAAAAAGGGCAACCAAACTAGGTTCATATATGTACGTGTACGACGTACATTGTACGTACATAATATGTACGTACGTATTACGTATACATATGTACACAACGTTATGTTATTTTAGTACAACCATTACAAAGAGGCATCAGGTCTAAATAAAACTAAAGTTTGGATATGGCTTTAAATAAAATTGTACACTATAAATTTGGCCGTCAATCTTTCAGTAGTAATAACTGTAATAATTAAAGCAAATTCACCATGTCAGAACGTGAATTTAAAATATTTATTGAAACTAACCTCAATATTACTCGGTTTAGTAAAATCTCAGCTCTTTTCCTGTCGGTACAATAATTTTGCATTAAAATTCATGCATGTGGTCCAAAAACCCGGCACTTTTACAATATTGGTTGAAAATTACCATAATTATAGCTTAAATTCTACAAAAGATAGCAGTAAAATTACCAAAATAAAAATTCAAATTTTTACAGATAACAGTGGATTTACAGTACTGATTTAAATTTACCACTTTCTTTGATGGTAACATATGACCTACTTTATTTACTGTGAAATTACCATATTTTCATTTACAGTGCGGTACAATAATTTTGCATTAAAATTCATGCAGGTGGCCCAAAAGCCGGCACTTTTACAGATAGTCCCGAAAATTACAAGAGCCCGTAATACTGCTTGAAGTACTCATTAAATTCGCTGCTTAAATTACTGTTAAATCACAGGTAAAAATTCACATTCTTACAGATAAGAGTGAATTTACAGTACTGATTTAAATTTACCACTTTCTTTTCTGGTAACATATGACCTACTTTATTTGCTGGGAAATTACCATATTTTCATTTACAGTGTAGGTCACAATTGTAACAAGATTTTGTCACAATCGTAAAGAAAATAAAAATTTATTTTTTGCTATGCTATAAAAGTAAATTCTTTTGCGTTTTAGTAGAGGAGAGTCAGTACTCCATATTGCCATAAAATAATTATTATAATTATAGTTTATTTTTATTTATTCGTAATTTTCAACAAAAAAAATGGAATAAACATCAAAATTTAAAATTTCACGATTTAACGATGACCACTAGTGTAACAAAAAAAAAACGAATTAAAAAATATGAAAAAAAGGACATACATTTATTTTAATTATTGAACTTATTAAAAAAATGTTAATAATATTTATAGAAATAAGTACATACTTTAGAGAAATATATGAAAGAACAGCAGAAAAAAACACAGTCTAACATAAAAAATTGCTTACAAATGTCACGCTGGAATCGTCGGAGATGGCCAAAATGAAAAATAATCCGTTTAAATTCAAAACGAAAATTATTTTCAATTATTTTTAAAGATATTTTACTATCTGTCAAGTAACTGATATACTTAAAATGTGTATTGTATAATATACAATTACAATTGTAGATCTGAAGCTGATTTTTGCTGTTTTGAAGCATTCAGATCAGACTTTCCTGCCGTTCTTGTAACAATGAGGTATATAATACAATTTTTACGATTATTGTAAAACATTACAACGTTATATTAAATAAACTATAAAAATTGTAGATTCATATCATTTAATAATACAACAGCGTTGTTGTCACTATAATAGTTTTTTGAGAAAGGATGATTAATAAAGATAGCGACAATCAGTTGATTCTAATAAATGTTTTACCAATATATTCAATGTAGGCATTTTGGGGTATACCCAACGATAAGCCTGTACATGTACATGTAATTACATGTGATTTGTAGTTTCTATATGCACATAAATGAATTTAAAATACCTACATCACAGAACACCCACATCACAGCTCGTCAAACGTAGGAAGAGACGTGAGTTTTTAAATTTGGACATTTGGACAAACCACTGAATTCGCCAGTTGTTAGAGGTACGCGTACCACCTATCATTCTTCCTCCGAGAATTTTCTCTTTATTTCTTGTACGCAGTCCGTCAAATTTCCACGTCTCTTCCTACCAGGCTCTGCTATCCTCTCTGAGCGACAAAGAAAAACCTGATCGGTTAACAGTTTGTTGTTGTAAATCAAACAACTGAACTCGCTTGTAAATACCGAACATGTTTACTTTTTTGTTGTTGTATTCTATGCAATATACACTGTGTATTTGAAATAGAGTCCAAAATTTTAAGGGGCAATTCTACATCTGAAAATATGACAAAAAGTTCCTATAAATATTTGCCTAAAAATGCGTCATAAGGGAGCTACGCCCTTGAAAGTGGCTAAAAAAATCGGTTTTTATTTAATAACTCGGGAACCCTTTAAGATATAGCAACGAGAATTTACACGTGAACTAATCTTAATAAGGCCAATATTCGAATGTTATTTTCGTGTACTTATTTTTACCAGGTCCAAACGAGTTTTTTGTCCCAAACTTTATCTGTGTAACTTTTTCTTGATTTTATTTTTGGTATATGATTCCTCATGTCAAAATACATAAAAAAGGTACTCTTGTTGTAACACTGTAGGACTAACCGTTTTCGAAAAAATTTATTTGAAGGTGAAATTTCACGGTTCGTGGACCAAATAGCTCCCTTAGGATTGATTTTTGGAAGTACCTGTATATGAATTTTTTCTTAGTTTTTGATATACATTTGCATCATTGAAATTTCGGTTTTCAACATTGTAGTATTTAATTTTTCTTCCTCGTACCGTGAAATTTTACCTTCAAATTAATTTTTCTCGAAAACGGTTAGTCCTACAGTGTTACAAGAAGAGTATATTTTTTATGTATTTTGACCTGATGAGGCCCCCCAGTTTAGCACACCCCTGGTTAAAATAAGTACATTAAAATAACATACAAAGATGGTCCTTATTAAGCTTAATTCACATGCAAAACCTCGTTGTTATATCTCTAAGGGTTCCTGAGTTATTAAATAAAAACCGAACTTTTTAGCCACTTTCAAAGGACCGTAGCTCCCTTACGAAGCTTTTTTAGACATATGTTTATAGGAACTTTTTGTCATATTTTCTGATGTAGAATCACCCCTATTTCAAATACACCGTGTATAGTGGTTGGCGCATATACAACTATTTATTGTTGTATACTATAACACAGGGCACATGGAAGATCGCTTGCGAATGTGACCCTTTTGCTTTAAAAAAGACTGTGTAATACTAAAAATGTATATTTGTAATTTTCTTTTTTAGGCAATAAATACTTTCTATTCTATTCTATTCTATAACCTAATTACGTTATTAATTACGCTGTTGTTCCATCAGTGAAAATCTCCAAAAAACGTCCTGGATTAAAAATTCTTGGATACAAATGTGTTTCATGAAAAAATAAGAAACTTTGAAAATGTCCGTCTGTCCGCTCATCTGATGTCACGATAACTCAATAACGAATTATCCGATCGACTTGAAATTTTCAGGAAAAATTAAGTTCTATGCAATACACCATTTGCTGTATTCTAATATATAATGCAATTACGGCTTATTTAGAACATAATTTTCAGAAAACTGCAGGTTAGTTCTTAAGGCCTATCCAGAAGCTTGCATAAGAACATAAAACATAAGAATGCGATGCCGCGATTGACTTACAAGATACATGGCGGCACATCAAGCCAATCATGACATCGAATTGTTATGTATTATGTTCTTATGCGAGCTTGTTAATAGGCACTTATCCACAGGCTGGCATAACAACATAGTACATAAGAATGCGATGCCGATATTGGCTTGATGTGTCGTCATGTATCTTGTAAAAGCCACTTTAAACGGAGCAATTTCTACGCAAGTTTGATGCTATGCAAGTTTGTTGCAAGAATGATTCAGTCACTGCGCATGCCTTCAGGCAAGTTTGAGGCCATTTTCGTGCCATCAAATTATTTAGAACATGTTCTATTTTTCGGCGATTTTCACGCAAGTTTTATGGTTATTTGCGTGGTACCAACCTGGAAAAAAAGTTACCAAATCGATTTCATTTTACTAATATAGTAGCAACTGCACATGCTAATAATAATTATTATTATTAATAGGTCGGTCTGTCTAACTAAAAAACTCCCTTCAAAAAACAAATGCTAGGTTATGTTTTTGTCAAAAAACGCAGAGACACGTCAAAATTGTCTGGTTGGCAGCACTGTTTACCTTGCAATATATAGCACCAAACTTGCGTACAACTTGCTCCGTGAAAAGGCAAATCAATGTCCAATTGTCCTCATGCTATATCTGGCAGCAAACTTGCATAGCATCAAACTTGCGTACAAATTGCTCCGTGTAAAGTGGTCTTAGGCCAATCACGGTACCGCATTCTTATGTACTATGCTGTTGTACGAGCCTGTGGATAAGCACTTAATTTTGCCCTCGATTTTGAACAAGTATAAATAATATTTTTCGTAACATAAAAAAAACTATTGAACCAGTAATTGGTGGCAATGAACTTATATCTCAAGGGCGCTGAATAAATAGGTGGGCCATGTAATAAATCATTATAGAATCAAATTTCTTTATAATACAGTTATTAATAATATAATTAAAAGTATATTAGATACAATTGTTTTCTTTTTCTTTTGGAAAAAATGTCAATTATAGATATAATATATATAATAATTTTAAAATTAGCTTTTAAATTTATCAAATATGAAAAAAATACAGTTCTAATTAAAAAAAGTTTTAACCAATCATTATAAGGAGTGTATATTTTGCACTAGAAATGTTATGTAGGAAACAGAAATATCTGTATTCTTATATAATCATGATTTCTATTGATTTTAAAATAAAGTACCTATTAATAGTAAAGAAGAATTGACTTATAAAAATTGGAAGTAATATGTTATCTGACAACTAACATGTTTTTACTAAATTATTTATACCTTAGCTTGATTAAAGTCCTATTTAATTTATTTCAAAACTTATATTTCAAAATAAATATAACACGATGCAACAGACGCTCGCTCCAAAGCCAGATTTTTAGGGAAAAACATCTTATAAAATAGTATAAATTAACAACTTTAAGTGCTTTAAGTGACCGGAAAAATCTGATCCAAATCTACGACCCAAAATTGACTTAAAAAAATTGTCCGATGTCAATTTTTTTTTCTGTTGTACTGTGTAATCAGCTGTCTCGCCTTTGCATATAACATAGGGGTCTGATTCATTACTAGATATTAACTTATTGCGTCAGTTTGCGTAAGTTCGATTCTCATCTGCGCACTTTTCAGATAATTAAAAAACTGATTCGAAAGTCATTTAAAGCCAATGGTTCCCTCCAATGCTAGCCCAAACAAGTCCTGGACTTTTTAAAAAATAGTATTAGGTAAAACAATTTAAATATGTAATGTAAACAATTAATGTAAACATGTAATGTAAACCTGTAATGTAAACATGTAATGTAAACATGTAATGTAAACAAGTAATGTAAACATGTAATGTAAACATGTAATGTAAACCTGTAATGTAAACATGTAATGTAAACAAGTAATGTAAACATGTAATGGAAACATGTAAACATGTAATGTAAACATGTAATGTAAATATGTAATTTAAACATGTAATGTAAACATGTAATGTTAACAAGTAAAGTAAACATATAATGTAAAGGAAAATCTGAAATAATGATATCCTCAGTACGGCACTGCCTTAGCTCATCAATTAAAATGAAAATCAATTTGATTTGTATTCAAATCAGCTGGCTACTTCTATTATATGGCAACGACAAGCCTATTACAAAATATGTTAAGGTATTTTTCTTATTTACCGATACTTTACATACTATACAAGTAGTTAATTGTTTTTTAGAAATTCTAATATGGCTCTTTTAACAATTTAATTATAGTGCTTTATTATAACCGCAGAATTTCATCAAAATTAATTTAAGTAACAAGCCGAGGTACCAAAAAACCCGATTACGAATAAATGCGACCTGCTCCATAGACGGAAACTCCTGATAATGCATTATAATGCAATAAAAATGCCAAAATCAAAAGCTAATTTTTAATAGAAGAATATATAGATTTCTCACATTTTACGTTGAATTCCTGATGATAACGACCAATATTTTCAAAACTTGATATTTTTTATAAAAAAAAAAACTTTTCACAAAAAAAATTAACCGATTTCTATGTCTCTAAAAGGTAAACAAAAACAAAAAATTAGTCGGTGCAAATTTCAACATTCCCTAAATTAAATACTAGCAATTATTTTTTTTTGTTAAATTGTTTGCTGTTAAATTGGCACTGACTTATTTTTTATTTTTTACTTTTTAGAAAAACAGAAGTCTGTTTATTTTTTTTTGCTAAAAGTTTTTATTTTTTACTTTTTAGAGACACAGACTTGTAGATTTTTAACGTCATCTAAGCTAAATTATATTTGTCCTTCCATCTTCCATTTATCTTAAAGATAAATTTCTAAAAAATAAATTTAGTAATATTTTTATCTCAGCGCCCAAGAGTCCAACCAACCTTATTTTAAACGCAATACTAAAGAAAATCTTTATTAAACTTTAAGCGTTAAGTAATAATCAAATAACGCCTTATGGTATAATTACAAGTTTGATCATTTTCTCTTAGTATTTTAATATTACAGGTCCACAGAATCAAGTTTAGCTGCATTTAAAAGATTTTTAGCTGCCGTAATATTTGATTGGCCCCTTAATCAAGTTATCCAGCTTACCCGAGTTATCCGATGTTTCTCTAAAAAGTTGTTTCGTATTAGAACCAAATTAGGCCGCTTTTAAGTGAAATTGTGTTAAAATTATTAGATTTATCTTAATTATCCGGCATACCCGTCATTATCCCAGCGTCAAATTGAAACGGGACCAGGTGGTGCGGGGCTGTGGAGATGCCCTTATGCGGGATTAAACATAAAAAAAGTCACGTCTAATTGATAACATCCTCCTTTTTTGGAAATCGGTTAAAAAGCCGAAACTGTAAGAATAAAATGTTATTTTAAATTTAACAAGACCGTATGATACCGAAATCATGATAAATACACTGCCCAGTAAAAGAGCTTTCCCATTTTTCACCTCCGCACGTAAAATGGATTTTTTTATTATCAGATTCACTTTCAGCAACCATAAAATACTTAGTATACCAATTTTCACGAAAACTACCCTCTGCCCCTTTGGGGGTGAAGTTAGAATTTTGTTATAATCAGATTCCCTTTCAACAACCTCAAAAACCTCAATATACAAATTTTCACGAAAACTACCCATCACCCCTCAGGGGGTGGATTTAAAATATTTTTTTACCAGATTTACAGCAACTTCAAAAACCCCAATACACCAGTTTTCACGAAAGCTACCCCCCACCCCTCAGGGGTGAAATTAGGAAAAATATGTTTGCCAAAACACTTCTGTGTTCGTATGTATCATTAAACACTTTTGCTCATAAAAACATTTCATCAAACACTTCAGCGCATGGTATATTTTTACCAGAAAACTTTTGCGCATTCGTATGTAAATATATATAAAAGTCCAAACCAAACACTTCTGCGGATGGTACATGTGTAATACACATTGTGTATATGTTTGCCAAAATACTTTGGTGCATTCGTATGTATTATTAAACACATCTGCGCATAAATATGTTCCACCAAACACTTCTGCGCATGGTATATTTGTATATGTTGGTCAAAACACTTTTGTGCATTTGTATGTATTATTAAACCCTTCTGTACATAAATATGTTTCACCAAACACTTTTGCGTATGGTACATTTGTATAGGTTTGCCAAAATACTTTTGTACTTTGCGCATATGTAGAATTTTTTTGTTATCAGATTCAGTCAAAAACCTCAATATACCAATTTTCAGAAAAACTAAAAAAATATATCAGATTCATATTCGTAGACCCCAAAAACCCCTATATACCAATTTTGAAGAAAATATTAATAATATTGGAAAATATTTACCCCCTAACCCCCTTGGGGGTGGAATTAGAAAAGTTTTTTTATCAGATTCAATTTCAGCAACATCAAAAACCGATATATATATCAATTTTCAAATTTTTCTAAAAAAATGTATTTTTCCCCATTTTCCCCTTGCCGCACCCCAATGTTTACCAAAAACAATCCCGAGCGAGAACTTTTGGTAACATACCTGTATGCCGAATTTCAAGTCTCTAGCTTAAAGCATTTTTAAGTTATCGTGCCCACAAGATTTCCCGGACAGACCGATCGACCGAACGACTGACCGATCGAGCGACATTTTTTTTTTGGTCGAAATTGATTTATATCGACATAAAACGTCATAAAACACAAAAATACACAAAAAAAAATTGAAATTTTTTGCACGAATACAAGGCTTTCGGAAAGCAAAATCTATAGATTTCCATGATTTTTCGTTAAATTCCTGCTAACGATATTGTCAAAACATGGAATTTTATATAGGAGACATTTCGCGCCTAGTGTGCCAAGATTCTGCACTCATCTCACGGATTCAGACCAAACTGGGAATAGTTGTTTATATGCACCATGGCATCATATTTTTCAAATCCATTTATCCATTTAACATATACAGGGTGTTCAATCACCGAGTACCGTCTACAGACATACATTTAACAGCCCATATCTCCTAGAAATATTGATCGATTTTAAAAAATCAAATATGCTTTAAAATCTCCTTTCTACGCTCTATCTCACGATGTACTTTGATTTTTGGCGTAACCAAAAAACATAAGCTAACATTTAGCGCAAAATATAAAAACCGTTTTTTCCTAAAACATACCCCTTCGATTTTTTTCAAAATGGGCTTAATTTAAGTTCATAGTATTCCTATTGTATCGATCAATAGTCTAGAGTAGGCCGTCTTTTCTTTTTTGTCTTAAAAGCTCAAGTATATGGGAAATCTAATTTACTGACCAGTTTTAAATGCCCCGATATACATTTCCGCTACTCCGACCGGATTCGTATTACATATCTCAAATTATTACGATTATATATTTTTTATAAAAATTTCAGCCTCTAAATCAGCCCCTAAATAAGGCGTAGTTTACTCGTGTAATGCTCAGACTAGCTGTCCTAGTATTTCTAACGGAAAATTATTACATATCTAACATGCACAAATCTTGTTATTTTTTTTTTCTCAACCCCTAAATCAGGTGTAGTTTACTTGTATATTTTTTTACTAAAATACTTTGAACGGCCGTCCTATAAATCCGACAGAAGTAATATTATATATTTAATATATGAATACTATTATCCGTCTTCCATAAAAAAATCGCCCCTACCCCTAAAATTAGGGTTAGTTTACTCGTGTAATTTTTTACTAAAATATTTGACCGGTCCTCCTATTACTCTGATTAAAGTATTATTATTAAAGATTTAAGTGAAAAATGCACAAGCAAACTACCCCTAATTTAGGGGTTAGGAAGATAAACTTTTTACGGAAGACAGATAACAATTTTTATATGGAATAATACCCAATCAGGATATTAGAACGGCTGGTAGGAGCATTTATTAAAAAATTACAAGCGTAAACTACCCCTAATTCTGGGGTTAGGGTGGTAACTTTTTATGAAAGATGTATAATGATATTTTCATATTAAATATATAATAATACTCCCTTCGGTGTAATAGGACGGTTGGCCGGAGGCATATTAGTAAAAAAATACACGATTAAACTACCCCTAATTTATGGGTTAGGAAAAATATTTTTTGATAAAAGATATATAATAGTTTGTGCATGTTAGATTTGTAATAATTTTCCATTCGGATTACTATGAGAGCTAGTCTGAACATTTTAGTAAAAACATACACGAGTAAACTACCCCTAATTTAGGGGCGAGGAGGCTGAAATTTTTATAAAAAAATATATAATCTTAATAGTTTTTTAGATACGTAATATGGATCCTGTCAGAGTACGTATATCGGGGCATTTAAAACTGGTCAGTAAATTAGATTTCCCCCATACTTGCGCTTTTAAGAATAAAATTAAAAGCCGGCCCACTCTAAACTATTGATCGATATAACAGGAATACTATAAACTTAAATTAAGCCAATTTTGAAAAAAATCGAAGAAGATATATTTTGAGAAAAAAACGATTTTTATAGTTAGGTAATGTTTTTTGGTTATGTGAAAAATGAAAGTATGTCATGGGATAGAGCGTAGAAAGGAGATTTTAAAGCATATTTTATTTTTTAAAATTAATGAATATTTATAGGAGACATGGGCTTTTAAGTGCATGTATGTGGTCAACTTGAACATATACATATATACTACTCTTTTTGCGTTGCTGTAGTCGGGTAAAAACACCAGTAAATCTTAAAATCCTAATTAAAATAATAAAAAAGATTGGAAGAGAAGATGCAACAGTAAAATTAGAATTTTTATTTTCTTTACTATAAATAAATAAAGTGGTTTCTTTTAACGCGGATGACCTACCTACCTACCTACCTACAATAGTTGCAGATAATTAAGCGAGATAAGATATTAATTAAAAAGTTAGAAGTAAAATTAAACGAAATTAACCTGTATATTTTCATTTGAAAATGTCATTTAAATTATTTTAAATTGTAGGTTATAATATTATACCTATATGTACCAAACAAATTAGTAAGGAGTCATCCACAGGTATATCGTATATATAACATATGCATATGTTATGCATTATGTTAGTTATGTGAGTCTCTGGTTGGCGCTTAAAGAACAAATCCACTTAAAAATTTAAAAATTATTTGTTTGATCATAAAAGCTGTTTTTTTTTCTGTGTGTATTCCAAAGTATAAGGATTACGTTTAGTGGCGACGTGTTATTATCACTGTGAGGATATTCGATGCTTTAACAGGACCGCACTAAGGAACGTGTGATTTATTTTATGAATATAAAAATATTAATATATCGCAATAGGTTTATTTCTTTATCGATTTTGCTATATAGTATAAGTAGTTAAAAAATAGTAAATAATACTCAGTTTGGGGTCATTCTAACTCATTTTACGTTCGTAGTAAATTATCAAAAACATTTCCATTTTTTTTTTGTAGAAGACCGTTTCTTTCACTGCACTTTTATTTTTAAAGTTTCTTTAAATACTACTACTAATGCAATTTAGTTTCCAAAAATAAATAGAAGAAGATAAGAAAATAATGTAAGTATGTTAATAATATTAAGTTAGGCTATTAAAACAACATACACTTTATTAATTTATTATTAATTTTAAATAAACACGAAATAAATAATACGATCTGATCCATCTACATCGACTGTAGTTGTTTACTGTCACTCCTCTACGTTCATGTTTTGTAAAGAGGTTTTTGACTCTAAAACAAGTGTTTGTGTGTGTCCAATGTAAAAAATACGCAAATTTAAAGTGATTTTAAAGTTTAATAATAGTGTTTTAAATATTACTTTCGCCTATTTAATAAAATCGGATAAATGTTGTGCTTTAGGTAATAAAAGGTACTGTTTTATTGGCAGCAGTATCTTTTTTTATGAAATAGATACTTTAACCTTGTTTATTTATATTTTTTCATTGATAAAAATTAATTTTATTGAGAACGAGGATGTGCAAAGTTATGATTATAATCTTCTTTTGGAATAGAAATCAATTACTTAAACAAAACTGTATTAAATTAATTATTAATTAATTATTAAATTAATTAATATTAAAAAATTAAAGACATATTTTTACTTTTTTTGCAACTTTTTTTTACAACTTTTAAGTAACAATAATTATCTTAGCTATAGGTAAATAACAATGATAAAAACATAATCTGTGCCCATAGTTATATATTGCGTTTTAATTAATAAATGTTTGTTTTCCTAAGTGCGGACCTTTTATAGCATCGAAGTTCCTTTGAGTGGTAATTACTTATGTAATGCAAAACTCATTTTTAGTTAGTTTTCACCGCCAAAAAGTCTGTTTGGCGCTTAAAGTATGGTAAGGAAAAAATCCACTTAAAAATTAAGAAATTATTTGTTTGATCTTTAAAGCTGTTTTTTTTTCTGTGTGTATCCCAAAGCATAAGGATTACGTTTAGTGGCGACGTGTAATTACCTATGTAATGCAAAACTCATTTTTAGTTAATTTTCAGCAAATATCATTTGCACTCCGAACCAAAATTTATCTTTCTGATTAAAACATATTGGTTTTATAACATAGTGGAACAAAAATTGCTCTTTTACTACTATCATATACATTTATCATCAGATACAGTGGACGTTAGAAAAATAGCTTTTAAGTTTTTTTAGGTACATAGTAAGTAGAAAGATAGATAGATAAATAGATAGATAGATAGTTTATTCACAAAGTAAATCAACTATTGCCCACACGTAAATAAGTAAATTACTTGTTTGTGAATAGGGCGATGTACACGATAAATATAAACTTATAGGCAATGGAATAAATATGAAAATAATCGGTGCTTATATTTAAAAATAAATAAATAATTAAAATTTCATAAATTTAAGCATTTTTGAGATCAATTAGATCATGTATTTGACTTCGAGGAGTTTGAAATATAAACGTTTTACACATTAATTAAAATTTATGTAATGAGTCATTAACGCTTTTTACATTTTCAGGAAGAAAATTATAGGTTCTAGACTTGAGAAAAGTATGTGATCTTTGACCAATTGTCTTTTTAATTTTAGGAATATTTTGTTTAGAAGCATAATCAAAATATGTCAGTGTCATTCATTTATCCATTTAATTTAAACTTATTAAATGTCAAAGTGACGTTTAATAAAAGTTGACAGAGGAAAAACCCGGGGGTTGGCGAGCGAAGCGAGCAGGGGGTACTTCCTAGTTTATAAAAAAAAACTTATAATAGATAGAGAAAATCATATAATCTTAAATTTTCGCTTTTCCCAGATACATCAGAACTTGCATGTGAATAGTTATAAAATCTATTAATTGAAATTGTAATATCGCATTATTGGCCGCGGGCGAAAATTTTTACAGTTAACAGTTATCAGGTCAAACAATTTCTAAGAATTCGAAAAGCAAATTATTTTAATAATTTTTTAAATAAGTAGGTTAAACCTCTCAAAACATAACCTATTATGCTTAGCGTCGCAGTTGAAAATTTTTAGAAATCTTAAGATTTTGAATTTCCCAGACACCTCGAAGTTTGACATGTAGATAATTTTATAAAATCTATTAATTAAAATTGTAATATTACATTATTGCTTACAATTAAGAAAATTTTAAGATTTTATAGTTTTTCCAGATAATCAAATTATTTTATAAAACTTTAAATCAGTAGGGAAAACCTCTTAAAATGCAACTTATTTTATTTTTAACGCCGCAGGCACAAATCTTTAGAAATATTGATGCTTCACATTTTCCAGTTTGATGGATCATTATTTTATAAATTTTTTTGAAAAGCTGTCAAGCAGACTTACTACTTAAAAATGCACTTAAAAACATTTTAACTTGAGGGCTTGCCGGGCTTTCTGATACGATGACTTCCAGGCTCGGGTATTGCAGAAAAATTGGAAAAAAATAAGAAAAACACTCAATTTACTCTAATCTGTCAACTTAGTTTTAATCGTTTCATATGTAACTTCAGTTATATTCTAAAGGTATGTATATTTAAATTTTCCAAAAGTCAATTATTAAGAACATCTGCTCAGTTAATACATACAGACAGGTCCAGGCAACGGTGTACAAGAAGGATAAGTTGTCAAAATTAGTAAAGTTTGTTTAATGTGTACAAAAAATGGTAATTGGGGGTTTTGAGACTCGCTAAAAATGAATTTGATATTTAAAACATTCTATCCGTACCCTTTAATGGGGTAAAACCACCCCTTTTTTATATATTTTTTATGTAACCTGAAAAAAAATGTTACCTGGGATTTTTCGGCTCGCTGAAAATGAATTTAATGTTTAAAAAAATCTGTCTCCCCCCTTAGAACCACCCCTACTTACCTACTTATAATTTTTCAATTAAAGTGATAGAACCACACATATTTACATTTTTTTATTAACCTGATACGTTATCAATGTTACCAGTGATAACATTTGGTATATTAGGGTTTTGCTTAAGACGGATTCAATATTTTACAAAATCTATGTGCCTCGCGCAATGAATTTCACGTAACGCAATTTAATCTGCGAATTTCTTGTACACCGTTGCCTGGACCTGTCTTTATAGGCCAGAAGCATAAGGTTGTTACTGAAATTTTTACACCGCTTTAGCGCTTTATCTATGGTTAACGATCTATAGAATAAACCTCTAAAAATATACATTTATGTAATTTTTTTTTGTTCCACCCTTTTTTGTATTCAACGGAAACTCCTGAATTTTCCAATTGGAAAACATCGGATTTCGTATTTATTTGACAATAATTTACACCAATTTAAATTGGATTTGTTTTCCAAACATGTGCAATGTGAATACAAACTTCAATTTGTTTATATTTTAAAACAGAATATAGAGTAGGGTGCACCGAAAAAAAAAAGTTGCTAATCGACTATGCGGTAAGTGTAGGGAATTAAATTTGGTAAAATTATTTTTTCGATAAAAAACCTCAACTGCCCCAAAGTTTCCTAGTTTTTTAGACTATAGTGTATAAAGTTATTATTATATTAACCTTATGACTCTTTTGACTACTTTGTAGGCTTAACCTGACCAAAAATTATAAAATTGACAATTATGTCATTTCCAAAAATCATTAATGCATTTAATTTAAAAAAAAAAACATATCAACTACGGGTATAGTATACATTAATAGTAATTATATACCAAGGTAGAGAAGACATTTTTTATATCCGAGCGTATTAAATCCCGAGCTACGTAGCAAGGGATTTAAGAGTGCGTGGATATAATAGTCTTCTCTACCGTGGTATATATATTAGTTTTTTCACTACTAGCACTATTTAACTATTTTTATTTAAATAATAAAATCAATTATTAACAAAACTTATATTTCTTGAAATTTTTATAAAAATCAAGTAGCCTTGATCAATGACATTTGCTCAAATAAATACTTTGAACTGACGTTTAAAAATGTAGTTTTTTAAATCATAATATTTAGCAAATTATTGATTGTATTAATTGGTAATAATTATAATTAATTAGATTTAATAAATAGAACGTTATTTAAAGCTATTTTCTTGGGTTTAATTAGTAAAAATTGCACAAAGAACTGAAACATCTAAAGTGACAGAAATCAATTATTTATAAAATTTACTCCTACTAGGAGAGAAAAAATTATTATGCTATAGGTGAATAAAATTGATTTCACAGTCTGAAAACATGATAAATAATGGTATGTTCTAAAGCTAGTAGTGAAAAAACATTTATGATGGAACAATATACATTATTTAAACTATTAACAAACCGTGAAGTTATTTCTGATAGAACATATTGGTTATTTTATCCAGATTAACATTACGATCTTGCTTGTGATATGTTATATGTAATTTTTTACTACTAGTATTATTATTTTAGTTGTTTTATTTTTATCATCGGCGATTTTAAGTTAATTTTTTAAAGTTGAAATGACATAACTGTCAATTTTATAATTTTATGTTTTTTAAACTTACAGAGTACTCAAAAGTAAGTCATAAGGTGACAACTTTATACACTATTGTCTAAAAAAACTAGGACATTTCGGGCCGTTGAGGAGGGTTCTAGAGGTTTTTTATCGAAAAAATAATTTTACCAGTCGATTTCAATTGAGGAGGTGACTTTCAAAATTTCGAGATATCAACCAAGTATTAATTTAGGAACTATAACAGCTTTTATAGTACCAATGAACATCAGGTATTATCTATTTTAGAGAGAATAGTTAAATTACATTGGCGAATTAAATCAGTTTAACTAATTATTAAAAAAATTGCATATTAAAAAAATCAAAAACTGCGTTTTGAAAGTCAAAGCATCAAAACTGCGTTTTGATAGTCCAGCATTTAAATGAATATTATTCATAGAATCTCTTTAATATTTTTTAGGTAAGTATAGATACAAATAGTATACAGGGGCTGTCCATATATTATGTTAAACCTTTTTTTACTGTTTTGGACCTCTCTGTGTAACGCTTTTTTAATTTAACTCAACACACAACATGACACTAGGGGGTGAGGGGGTCTCCCTCCAAAGTGTTACGTAACTTATAAATAGACCCATATTGTACATTGTACATACATTCTCAACGTATGAGCCTATTTTGCTTTCCCATTTTAAATTTTTTTTAAATTTCGGAAAGCCTTGTATTCGTGCAAAAATTTTCAACAAATTTTTTTGCGTATTTTTGTTTTATGACGTTTTATGTCGATATAAATCCATTTCAAGCAAAGAACAAAAATTGTCGATCGGTCGGTCGTTCGGTCGGTCGATCGGTCTGTCTGAGAAATCTTGTGGGCACGATAACTTAAGAACGCTTTAAGCTAGAGACTTGAAATTCGGCATATAGGTATGTTACCAAAAGTTCTCGCTCGAGATTGTTTTTGGTGAACATTGGGGTGCGGCAAGGGGGGCAAATGGGGAAAAATAAAAAAAATTGTATAATTTGAAAATTTCTATATAATTTAATGTAATTTTATTTTTTGTCCAACTAACTACAAAAAAGATTTGTGGAAAAAAAACGTGTTTTAGGGGACTTTTAGGGGCCAATATTTTTCTGTGTGCCTGTTAGAGTGGTAGAGTTTATCCAAAGTGTTTCTTGACCCAAAAACCATAATACTACAAATTTTAAACGTTTTGGTGAGCTTAGTCCCTTAAAAACTGGGGCGTATATAAATAAGAGGGGGAGTATAGGGGTTTTGTAAACCCTAATCAGATTAAGCTGAAATTTTGCATAAATCATCATTAGATATATTTAAGATATTTTGAAAGATATTAAGCCGATATATAAAAGGGTGTTAAAATGGCAGCCAGTCCTAAAATGTTTTAACAACGAGTGAGTTACGACTTTAAATACGTTATATCTTCCAACCAATAGAAATTAAGGGGGAAAAATATTAAGCAATTTTATTGTATTTTTTGTGCTCTTTCATTTTCTAGTAGGTTGCAATCAAAAGTTATAAAGCAAAAACGAGTTTTTAGGGTGTTTAAGGGCCGTTTAAGGGTCTTCCGAAAGTCGAAAATTTATAGACTTTTTTTTATTGAACTTCCCATCCCAAAATCTATAGGAATACATACTTTTTTTTGACTGAGGAATTTAGTCGCAGTTGAAACCTATATTGACTGTAGTATAATTAATTAAAAACTGCGTTTTGAAAGTCAAGCTTTGGTTCAAAAACTGCGTTTTGTTTTTCCACGTGGTTTTCTAACTAAATTTTTAATATGAAATAACAATTTTTTTAATTTTTTTTTTGGATCAATAGATCGAATATGCATTAACAGTGTAAACACCATCATTATCTCAATTTTTCAAAAAATGTCAAAAACTGCGTTTTGAAAGTCACCTCCACAAATGTAATTCCCTACACTTACCGCATAGTCGATTAGCAACTTTTTTTTTCGGTGCACCCTAATACAGAGCTCTTTCCGAAAAAATTAAATAAAACTCGGAAAAAAAATTCTTTTTAATAGGGTGTAATCGACACAAAAATATATACAGAAAAACCAAAAGTATACAGAATTTCGATTTTAAAACTTACGAAACTGTCCATATTTAAAACTTTAAAATATCATGGTGGTACATGGCATAGTTAGCATAGTTTCCAAAAATTCTGGAAAGAGATTGACTGACATGCCGCGACCAATAGAGCGACATGCCTCGAGAGACAGAATTTGTTTCTTGGAAATGATCTTTTTTGCATAACTAAAGTTAAGCATTAGGTTAGTTATTTAAGTTAAAAACACTTAGTATTAAGAAGACATTGTACATTTACGAAAAGGCCGTAGTTTCGTTTGAGGTTCAAACCTTTTTAAGGCTATAATATAATATAATGTTTAAAAACTTACCAAAATTTGTATTTTGTGCTTTTTAAATTACAAAAAATCTTTTCAAAGAAATAAATTTTAAAGCATTCTTATAAGTATATTCTTATATTATACAAACATAAGACTTTTACAAGTATCAGTTATAAAAGGGGAAGTATCCGATATCTTTAGAATTTTTAAATGCGACACTTAAAAAGTATCATCAATTTTTGTTAAAAGTGATTAATCGTTTTGAATAAGAACCCTTGATCTATAGAATGAAGGACTCGTATCTCTGAAAAAAAACCTTAATATATTTAGTAAGATTTTCACAGTAAGTTTATATTTTGATATCCTTAAAAGTTGATATATATATATTTTCTGCCAACAAAATAGCTGCTGGATTTAGCATTTAGGCGTTCTTTCAAAAAAACCTTTTAAAATAACCGTAAAAATATTAATATTTAACACAAGTAGAAGGAAAAAAACCCAAAAGAAACCACTTTTAGTAATCCAGATTTGTTTTACTTTTTTTTAAACAGAGTTGCGATTTTTTTCTAATTTTATATAGTCTGAGCCAAAATCAAGTAGCACGCTAGCGCAAGCATGGTTGACTTATTTGAAAGAATCAAAATACTAATTTTTTTTTTAACCTCGTACTATTAAACTTAATTAAGCATCCCCTAAGTCCAGGACTTGTGTAGGCTAGTAGTAGAGGGAACCACCGGCTTTAATTGACTTTCGAACCAATATATCTTCGCCAAATTTCAATTATTAATTAACTGAAAAAGGAAATCGGCGCCAGTGTCAATGCTATATCGATGCCTTAGACCGCTGAGCTAAATCTCCCATAAAATGAATGAATCTGAAGTTCCATTTTAATAATCTCGTTAACTTTTTCTTGGTTACACCTTGGAGAAAGGAGACAATTATCGATTAGCTAATCAATCATTATATGACAAAAGGGTCTAAGTGCCAAAAAGAGAAAGTTGGCAATAAATCAAGACGATGTTTGATGCATTGTCTATAAAGGAAAAAAAGAAAACCTTTATAAGCTTTGGGTTTTTTATGCCAAGCATTTTCAATAACGGTCTATTATAAATGGGAACTAATCAGAGAGATTGAACTCTTTCCACAATACACCGAAAGAATATTAATGTTTTTTACGAAATAAAAAATATGTAAAACTCTTCGTTTATTCGTTGTTTTCTTTGTATTAATATTTAAATTTTTATTAAGAACTCACTAAGAATTCATATATTATTAATTAAGAATTTATTGGAATTTACTATGATGTCATTAAAAATTTCTAAAAAATTCCATAATAATCATTAAGAGAAAAAAAACTGTTATGATTAAACAATTATTAAAAGTATATTAGGAATTTATTAGGGAATCTTTAGGAGTTTTTGTTGATTTATCAGGAATTAAAAAAAAAAATAATTTAATTATTTAGTCAAAGATGTATCGTTTTGTAAATTCCGAAATATTGTATCTGAAAAATGGGAACTTGTCAGAGACTATAAATTATTATTTTGTATGGAATTAGTAGGGTAGCAATTTAATAATTGACTAATTTATATGAATAAGAACTTATTCTTGTTTATATGTTATTAATAAAGTTCTAAATAAATACCTTATTAATTGTTTAAAAAAGGATAATTTGTTATACCTGTCAAGTGGTCATTTTTCAGATACGATGTTTCGGAATTTACAAGGCGGTATACATTAAGAATATATTAAAAATATTAAGAATTGCTTAAGAATCTATCAAGAATTTATTTAATATATTATTATAAATTTATTTAGAAATCATGAACAATTCATTAGATTTAGTGAAAGATTAATAAAGAATTCATGATTAATTCATAAAGAATTCTTTAGGAGTTCTGGAGGATTTATTAGCATTTATTAACAATTTATTAAGAATTCGTTAAGGTTTTTTTTTAATTCATTTATTTAATAAATAAAATAAACACTTTATTAAGAATTTATTAAAAATTATTAACAATTCTTTAAGAATTTATTAAAAATTCGTTAAAAATTCATTATAAATTTATTTAAACAGAACTCATTTATGAAATATTCCTGATAAGTCTATGAAGAATTTATAAAGAAACATGCCGTGAAGCCTGTTCTTCGAACGGGTTGGTTAAAAACTTAAATTAGTTTTCTCTTTACTAACCTTCTTTTTATTTTAATTTTCGATATCAATAAAGAACATTTCTGCCGAATATCGGGATTGTAAAGTAAGGCATAAGCAAACTTTTTAAAAATGTCCAATCTTTAAATTATTGACCCCTTAAAACCAAAACATCAAAAATTTTACACCCTTAGGGATCGAATATCGAAAAATCGTGATACATGTATCTTTTCGATTTCGATAAACAACATTTTGAGACCGACCGACAGACCGACAGACAGAAAAATTTTTTTGACGGAAATCATATTTTTTTGATAAAACGTCCAGAAACTTAAAAAAAGCAATAAAAATTTTTCGATTTTTTTTTACTAACGGAAGACCTTCCTCGGGGAAATTAAAATTCTTGAACTATTCGTAAGTTACATGATTTGTAGAAATTCTAAGAGTTTTAACTTTTAATTTAACCCTTACCCTCCCGAGACTCATCATAATTTTTCTATTTAATTGTGTTTTTTTATATTTCTAAAAAGAAGAAAAAAAGGAGGGCTGTATTATACTGAATTAGAGTTGCATATTTGTTTGCATACATAGAAAGTCTATAAAATTATTTTGGATTAATATTGCCCTAAAGAAAAAATAAAGAAGTAAAGTCACAATTGTGACACCCTGGAGGGTAAGGGTTAAGAAATTATACGAAATGCCTACGTACTTTTTTAACCGACTTCCAAAAAGGAGGAGTTATCAATTCGACGTGTGACTTTGTTTTTTTTTATGTTTGTTCCGGCATAACTTTGGAACGGATAAACGGAATTTGATGAAATCTTTTGCTACTTAAAAAGGACACTCATGAGGTGGTCCCGTTTTAATTTGAAGCTCGGATAATGCCGGGTGAGCCGGATAATCAAGATAAATCTAATCGTTTTAACGCAAGTTCACTTAAAACCGGCTTAATTTGGTTCTAATACCAACTAAATTTTTAGAAAATGATCGGATAAGTCGGATAACTTGATTAAGGGGTCAATCGAATATTACGGCAGGCTAAAAATCTTTCTGTGGACCTGCAATATTAAAATACCAAAAGAAAATGATAGAATTTGTGATTATATCATAAGGCGTTATTTGATTATTACTTAACGCTTAAAGTTTTACAAAGATTTTCTTTAGTATTTCGTTTAAAATAAGACTGGTTGTACTCTTGGTAGCTGAAATAAAAATACTACTAAATTTATTTTTTAGAAATTTACCTTTAAGATGATAACCCAACAACGCAATAATAGTGCGTTGTGACATCAGCAGCTTGTCGAGATGGAAGGATAACTATAATTTAGCTTAGATGATCTTACAGATCTACAGGTTCTGTGTCACTGAAAAGTAAAAAATAAAAACTTTTCGCAAAAAAAAATAAACCGACTTCTATGTCTCTAAAAAGTAAAAAATAAAAAATACTTAAGAAGTTGCCAACTTCACAGCAAACAATAATAAAATAATAAAAAATAATTGTTAGTAATTAATTTAGGGAATGGTGAAATTGGCACCGACTTAAGTATTTTTTATTTTTTACTTTTTAGAGACATAGAAGTCGGTTTATTTTTTTTTTGCGAAAAGTTTTTATTTTGGCGACGGATGCCTTGCAATCATTTATATCTTACATAGGTAAAAGATCTAAACACTGATAAAAAATATTTCTGGATGTAGAGAAGGAACGGAATAATAGACCACTGAATTTAGAGATAAAATTAAGGACCGAGGTAAAATAATATCCAATTCAATTTGTGAAACGCTGTGAACTGAGCTTGCAAGTTTATTATAGTTCTATATAATTTTATTATAGCAGGATCTCAAATTTTAAAACTAAATTTTACACTTTCTGTTTAATTCGTTAGAATTAATCTTAAACCGTAAATTTAATGGTGTATAAAATTTATTGTATGTTGCAACATAACCATGGTTATGTGTAAAATACTAAATTTAAATTTTAAATTTTCTTCTGGAAAACTAAAATAAACTGGAAAAACTGTACAATAACAGATCCAGTCAGTATTTACAGCTTTTCTATGATGTCCTTATATGAGAAGCAAACTTTCAAATGGAGTTTTGTCCATGCAAAGTTTTATATTTGTTGTTTATTCTTAACGCATTAGGAATGCATTCGAATACATTCCTAATGCGTTAGCCTTACATTACACACACACAGAGAAATGACCAGAAAGTTTTTATATGCCCAGCATATTAAGAATCTAAATCAAATGTTTAGCTTGATTGAAGTTGAATACGTATCTAACTTAGACCAAGAGGTTAAAACTTGGTTTAAATATTAAAATTCCATATACTGAGTTCTAAAGAAACTTAAGTGATAGATGGCAGGTAGATATTTATACTGAATATTTAACCCTAGAATGGTAACATCAGTCTCTCAGACCGAAGACTTTGTAATTTTTGAAATACCTTCGTTAATTTTAGTGGTGGATTAAACTCATAAGAGTGCCATTTTATAAATATTTGAGCATAAAACTTAGAAAACTTAATAATAAAGCTTGAAGGGAAGTTAATTTGAATTTACGGCTATAAGGATTTAGACGAAACCCAACCCTTTAGTATATTTGGGAATGGAAAAATGGTTATAAAAACTCGGAAAAATCCGGAAAATTAAAAAAACGGGAAGATATGAGGCTAATTTCAAAATTCACCTGGGTAGTGCACGGATATTTTCGGGTACAGGAAATCGATATAGCTTAGGTTTTATTTTGGAAAGAATATGAAAAATTAAGGAAATTTAAAAAAACAAAAAATAAAATGGAAACATAAGTTAGTAAAATAAAATTACTAACTGCTGTTATTTATGCACCTAAAAAACGGAAAACCAAGATATTCCCACAACTAATACGAAAAAATTCTTTGTTTGGAGACGTGCCAAATTCTCTCCAAAAACAATTACTAAAATATATATTTTTTTGTTTTAAACTTTATTGTGTACCTTTTTTTGGAACTTAATTTATACTTAATTTATTTTTTTTACTACTAGCTTTAGAACATACCATTATTTATCATGTTATCATGACTGTGAAATCAATTTTCTTCACCTATAGCAATAACAATTTTTTCTCTCTTAGTAGGAGTAAATAGTGCTAGTAGTAAAAAACTAATATATAAACCACGGTAGAGAAGACTATTATAGACTCGCACTCTTAAAGCACTTGAAGCTCGGGATTTAATACGCTCGGCTATAAAAAATGTCTTCTCTACCTTGGTATATAATTACTATTACAGAACTATTCAAGTTGTCCAACATCTTCCAAGCAGGCAGATTGGGATTTTCCTATCATAAAAATTACCCTAAATAAAGTGTGAAACTTCGCCACGAATGAACAGGATCAAGCCCGTCTGAAAGCTGTTCAGGAAAAGGAGTCAAATTTTTGGTTAAATGCACCGCCAATTCCGAGTTTGGGGTTACTGTTAAACAAGGATTTGTTTAGAATTTAAATTGGTTTAAGGCTCGGTGGAAATATTATTAAAAAACATAAATGCACTTGCGAAAACACTGTCGAAAAAGTCCAAACCCATGGCCTATCATATAACTCCAGTAGAGGACGATTTTCCAGACACAAAGAGTCAAACGAAATAATAAGAACGGCACTTTCAACTGCTGGTTTTCACCCAAAACTGGAACCTGTTGGTCTTTATGCAAGAGTTGACGGAAAACGTCCAAATGGGATGACTATGATTCCCTATAAGTATGGAAACTTTCAATTAGGAAGTGCCTAGTTTGGGACTTTACATGCACCGATACCATTGCCTCTAGTCATTTATCAGCATCAGCTAAAGGAGCTGGAAGTGCTGCCGAAAAGGCAGAGTCCTTTAAAATTAAAAAATATGGCTGCTTTCTGGTAATTACATTTTCGCTCCAATTGCGATTGAAACTTTCTGAACGTTTGGTCCTTTAACAAAATCGTTACAAAAAAAACTGTGCGGAGGACTGAACGTTTTAACTAGCAATCCATTGGAGGGAGAAATTTTTATTAGAGGTTGAGCATTGCTATTCAAAGAGGTAATGGTGTCAGTGTTTTAGGCACTTCCAGAATAAGAATAAGAATAAGAATATTTATTTAACCATCTTTGATACAAATTAAGTATATATGGCAAGCCATTTTTCCTGCTTGGATGCAGGTTAACAAAACACATTACAAGATATATTTTATAAACTACAAAAATACACGTATAAGAAAAAAAAAATAAAAGTTAAAAAAACAAACCAAAAACTCATACACGAAAGTAATTGTAGTTTATAAGTTATATCGAAACAATTTTAAAAGAATAAATAACATAAACTAAGACATTATAATCACAATAGTAACAATAAAAATTACTTAAAAGAAAATACATAACAGTTAAAAAAAAATGCTTGAGATCATGTACTAAAATTGTATGAATATTATTCGTTTAAGTTGTAAAAACATCCCTGAACCAAAAATTCCCTAACTTTATTTTTAAATAAATCAACTTTTGTAATACTTTTAATATTATCCGGTAGAGCATTGTATAATGACAGACCCCTGTAGTACGGAGACTTTTCAAACTTTGCCGTGTTATGAGAGGGAACCATTAATGATTCCTTATTACGAGTATCGTAATCATGCAAATCAGAGTTGGTACAATATAGTGAAAATTTTTTCTTTACATGAGTTAAACAACTTAATATATATATTGAAGGAGCAGTTAATAAATTATTGAGGATAAAAGCATTTCTACACGTTTCCCTATAACTTAAATTAAACATTAATCTAATTAGCCTCTTTTGCAAAATGAAGATTCTTAAAAAAGACACTGAAGAACCATATACTATAATGTTATAGGAAACATGAGAATAGGCTAGTGCA
This sequence comes from Brachypterus glaber, assembly GCA_958510825.1. Taxonomy (NCBI): domain Eukaryota; kingdom Metazoa; phylum Arthropoda; class Insecta; order Coleoptera; family Kateretidae; genus Brachypterus; species Brachypterus glaber. Next base: position 36,094,096 of record OY294050.1, read on the forward strand.
TAATAAACATTTAAAATGGCCGGCTTGTTTAACGAACTTTTAAGCTGGCGTATTGCAAAGTATGCTGTATTTAGAAAATAGTATTTAGAAAATAGTTTAGATAACTTTATTTAGTTTCTATACTTTTAATGTTAATAAATTATAATACTGTAATACTTAAAAACAATGTTTGGGTCAATAAATTCAGTATGTTTATATCAAATATTTTCATATTTTTAACATACATGTATCTAACATAAGAATTACAAATACTTCATATAAGAATATTATTCTCATTGTTCACCACCCATCTCTCCCATTTCTAGTTACTTTCCCTGAATCTAGTAGTAAATTTTTGGGTTGGCCAAAGCCGGACAACTAGGCCATTTCTGGCCCTTTTTGTCACCCCAGGCAATCCCAGCCATTTACTAATTTGAGTCCTCCTTGAACCTGCCCGTCCTTTCAATAAAGGTCAGAATATTGGCCCAGGGGAGATCTCTTAGTTCCTCTTGGTTGAGTCTTTGAGTTTTAAAGACTTGCAACCTGATCCTGTCGTATCTGACACACTCGGCTAAGTAATGAGAGGATGTTTCATCCTCTCCGCACTCTGAGCATAGCGGACTCTCTAGAATCCGCATTGTTGCCAGGTGCTTCCTTAGCTTGCAGTGGCCCGTGAGGACCCCTACAAGTTGTTCCTGAATCTAGTTCGCAGACATACACTACGAACAGTTTATATTGTTAAATAGATAATTTTCAGTTTAATGATTTTTTTCTGTGTATAAACGAAATAATATCATTGCACATTAGGAATCAATTTATATTTTCACATATATGAACAATAAATAAAAAACATTTAACGGTTTTCTCATCTGGAAATCCTACAAGAATTATTAGTTTCTTAGAAAAGTGGAAAAGAGAATAAAAACTAGAAAAACTACTGTAATAAAATAGTTGATCCGTATCTTTATTTGATTTTTCAGAAAATTTCGAAATTTCTTTTAAGTTGATTGTTAAAATATGCAACTCGCAGAATAACAAATTGAATATCACAATAACAATAAAAATAATGTTCTAAAATTGCAGATTTTAATATTACATTTTCTACATTTTCTAACAATATTGATTCTAAATAAGTAGTATTATTTTACTGTTAGATTTTATAGTCTTATAGTTTTATAGTGCTAACAGTATTTTTCTGAAACTAATAAAAATATGTCCTACTAGAATAAAAAGTTCATTAACATATCCCAGGAAAAATCCAGTTATGTGTCAAACGTTGAAAATAGACACAGAAATATATATGACTCATAACCGGATTTTCGCTGGGGTTCATTAAGGAACATGTAAATATACAGATAAAGCTGTTTCTGTCGATCGACTTAATTACTGGAGGCGCTTATTTCTTAAAAACTGGGAGTTAACCGACATCATGTTGTCGACGCTTTACACAAAAAAAAGTATTCCTTAAACCAAGAACACATGTTTTTCGATATGTTTAGGTATGTTATCACTACTTTATTCGAACGAGCTACAAAATATCAAATAGTATATGTTTCGATGTGTTTGTGAAAAATTTTTTATTGGAAAATTTGGAAAACTGTGGAATCCATGGCCCTTGTCCCGAAACGGCTATAGTTTGCGGTGACCACGATTTCTCGAAAACCAATTTACCAATCAATCTGAAATTTTTAGGTGTTGTTCCTAATTACAATAGGTAGTTCGTGAATGAAGGGTTTCGAAAAAAAAAGAAAAATTACGGAAATGGCGATGATTTTCCTAAAAAATCGGCCGGAAAAAGTAGAAATTTACGTTTAAATAAAAATTCCTTCGTTCACGAACTAGCTATTGTAATTAGAAACAACACCTAAAAATTTCAGATTGATCGGTAAATTGGTTTTCGAGAAATAGTCGTCACCACAAAACGATAGACGTTTCGGAAAAAGGGCCATGGTTTCTACAATTTTCGAATTTTCCAATAAAAAAAAATTCACAAACACATTGAAACATATACTATTTGATATTTTATAGGTTGTTCGAATAAAGTTGTGATTACATACCTAAACAAAAACCTTAATTTTCCCGAGCCAGATAGGTATATAACCCCTTAACACGTCGGCTAGCGTGAGTTCAATTCTCACCACGCCGATTCTTTTCCCAGCCAATATGGTTGACGTAAAATAGACGTGTATTTCCGGTCAAGCTCATTCTCGTCAACAGATGGCGTCATTTTAAAGTTTCATATCGATGAATTTCTTATTTTATAATTATTTGATTTTACCTTAAATATAACTATAAAATAATTTATTATAGTCAACTGAATTAATTTTTATTTTTTTAATAAGTCCCCAAAATTGACATCAAAATCACGTCAAAGAAGAATATCATTTTAAAGGCGAGTTTTGGGCTAAATAAGAAGAATATTTTGTTGTTTAAAAAAGTGCAAATTAATGAAAAGACATGATAAAAAACCGTTAACTTAGTTTATTTGTTAAAAAAGAAATATTAAAAATTCGTTAACAATCGTAAACATGACAACAATGCACCATTCATCGTGATAAACTGAATTCTTTATAATCTTGAAAAAAAGTAATATTTTTGTGTTTATCTGAACATCAACAAACATTGGGAATGTATTATAATATAATAATATCATAATACAATAATATTATAATAATAAAAATACTGTACAATATTAAATTAATGTATCTATTTAAAACTACAGCTTAAAGCTCTCTTAAAACTTTTTCAAGGAAATAAAGTTATTTAACACGTTGAAACCCACATTAAATTACTAGTCTGGGTCACACTGTCCCATATGTCCATGGGACTGTAGGCTTTTTACTATACAATACCTCAAAAAACAACTCGATAATTACTGAAAAACTAGTCTTATAAGTCCAATCTAATTACATATTGTGTATTTTATACCATTTCAAAACCGTAAAAATGAACAACATAACAACTAAATATTTTAATTTTACAGTCAAGCGCAGTAAACACAACACAATACACTTCGCGCTGGGCCCCAAATTAGAACTTAATGTAAAAAGCTATTATTTTGACATGTGAGTTGACATTTGAACTATCGCAATGTTGCCAAATTATGCATTGACATATGTCAAAATTCGTAATTAAAATAATTAATTAAAGTATGTTCCAGGATGTAAAAAGGGCTGAAATTTTGGCTTAGTATTTATTTTTTATGTATCTATAAGCATGTAAAATCTTATGGTTGTAGGCGATTTAGCCCAAAATACGATACCCTGCTTTATACCGTGATTGGCGATTGACGATGTCAGGTGATGTTTCTAAATGATGTCAAGTGACGTTATAAATCACGTCAGTATCATGTGAAATTTTCACGTGAAATATACTTATATTTGACGTCGATAATTTGGTTATTTGACATCGCCAGTGACGTCAAATTCACGTGAATTTTAGGTGACCATGTTGGCTGAGTTTTTTAGTTTATAATTAATTGAATTTGGCGAAGGCGACAGGTTAAACAGAGATACGTACCTAAAAGAGAATTAACAAACCTGTTAATGTGTTATTTTAAATATACGTAAGTATTATTAATATGAAATTATTTGATTTTTATAATGGTAAAAAAACTCTTCTAGGAAAAAAAGGATAATTTCCTTCTACCTTAGTCGCCTTCTTCTGAATACTGGTGCAGAAAGTTTTGAAGACGGAAGGGAGCGACACTTTTCTTCCTAAATATACAAATATCTATTATTATAATCATATTATGATTACATTCATGTAATCGTGTCTACATGGATAAAAATAATTTGATTCAAGAAAACCCATTTGTTTGCGTTTAATATAAAACGAAAAATTAAATTACGAAAATATTTTAGATCCAAGACTTTTAAATTAGGAATTTTTTATATTATATATCCCAAATCAATTTATTTTTTGAAGTAATTGACAAAAAAGTTTAAATCGTCCGAAATATGCCAATTTATTATAAAATACTTATTTAAGAGAATTAAAGAAAATCTTTCAGAACTATAGTAAAAAGTATTAAAATATTTACTCGAGGAAGAAAAACATTTTCTTGTCGAGTAACGTAGAGTATTTTTTCTACTAAAAGTAAAACGGATATTTTTAAAAGTAAAATACGTAGGAAAAAAAGAATTAGAATTCTGTCAGTGTATTAAAACCGTATTTTAATAAAGATAAACGCTGTCATTAATCTGCAATGTGCGCGTGAACTGTTAATAAATTTCAATATTGCACTTCGCGATATAACGGTTAGACACCAACAAACAGTTTGTTTCAATTTGCTGTATGTAAATTAATTAATTTTCGATAAAGCAAATCAGTTACTATAAATTGCTCGGTTAGTCGAATTTTTTTTTTGCTTTTATAAGGTCTTTTAATAGCTTTATACTCAAATATCTAACTTTCAGAGAGGATGGTTATTATATTATTCACAGCGCCTGCGCTAGAATAATATTAGGGGTCGTCCATAAAATACGTCACGCAAATTAACCAAAATGTATACATTTCATAAAAAAATAAGCAACATTTTTATTTAAATGTCTGTCTGTCCGGTGTCACGTTTTTTTGTAGACACGATAACTCAACAACGAATAATCCGATCGACTTGAAAATTTCAGAAAAAGTTAAATTCAACGAGGTGAAGATCCCTATTTTGTTTTAAAGTAATCCCCCAAAAAAAACAATTTCTATTTTTTTTCCTATGAAAGCAAAATTTTACGTATTTTATCACGTTTTTAATAAAAATAAACGAGTTAAACAATTTAAGCAAAAAAAAAAACTAAAAAAAATATGCATTATAATATTTTTTTTTGCACGACCAAGACTAAAACCTAATTTTACGCTTTCATTTTCGGGACTAAACTTGCCGTTTTTCTCCCTAGGGAATAAAAATCACAGCAACCTTGATAATATTAAAATATTATACTTACTATAGTAGCACATATATGTGCTTTGCTGTTTCAAAAATTAGGTTTGGTGGTGTTTTGTAATAAATTAGCGATTCAAACCAATTTATTTGATTTCAACAAAGAAAACCCTTAAAAATAACATTGTTATAACAATTTATACATAACTTAAAATTTATCATCTTCGTCAATTTTTTTGACGTTTGTGTCAACCATATTAAAAAACAATTGAAATCGCGATAGCCATGAAACTTACTTTTCGCAATTTACAGGCATCTTGATTAAATTACGAAAATAAAACAACCGATTTTAGACGCGTGGTTTTAAATTTTAATTTTATCTACCTACCTAAATTATGTTTGGTCCTGAAAAAAATAGTGTAAATACCTCAGGACTAAACTTGGCTGTTTTAGTCCCTTGCGTTTCTGTTTCCCTCGCTCGCTACGCTCGATCAGGAAACACTAATGCAGCGGGACTAAAACAGCCAGTTTAGTCCCTTGGTATATAAATAACTATTTCTGCCCGGACATGAATTTGCCATTAGTGTAGAAACACCCAAATACTCCGTTTAAAACGTCCATTTTAAGTTTAAAGTCAAATGACTCCTGTCAGTCAAACAGAAACAGTAAAAAAACTAGTAAGAAAAAAAAACAACTATGACGTTTTGATGTGATTTCTAAAATCTTTTATATGTTATTACCGTAAATAACTAATAATAGCCCCTTTAGTAAAGGGCCTTCACTCAAGAAAGAAAAGTATTGTTCGTGTTTATATTTTTGTTCAGATCCAAGATATAATTATGACTACTAGGTTAGCAGGGGGATTGGGAATAACTGTGACTATTTTCTATTTATAAACTGAGCAATTAGATCATTAAAAAAAAATTAATCTAGACCAATCAAAATAGTTATTTATGGTACTAGTGGGTAAAGTAAGATATTGCCCATGGGAAAATTAACCTGGCGTCAGCCAAGCAGGTTAATTTTCGAGAGTGCAATATCGGTTTACCCATGAATGCCATACAAGGTTTTATCCAATAAATAGCTTAGGAATTCATATTTTTATTAAAAATTTTAATGACATTTACAAGAAAATAATTTGACAAGTGACAGTTGAGTGGGTAAAATAAATAATTATCCACTCAATAAAGTAAAAGCCACGCGGGGGTTATTATTGAGTTTTAAATTTAAAATAAAGCTGGTAATTGTCTTATTATCTGTATGTATTGGATAAAAATATTTTCCATAACCTTGATAATCAAACATGTCAGGCATTATCAATTATGATTGTCACTATTTTTTCCATATTAATTATTTACTTCTATTTATTTATTTTTATTTTATTTTAATTTTTGAGTCAACACAATTTTTCAAAACATTAGACTTCTTGTATTGCTTTTTCGATTTATCTGACAATAAATCATTAGCAGTAACACCTGTATCTTGTATTACTTCTATAGAAGTATATAATGGTATATTTTTAGACTCACTTTAACTTTATCAATAAAATATTATTATTAGCCACTTAAAAGCAAAATATCAAAATCTCAAAATCTAAAGAAACAAGTTTATGTTTTTATTAGGTATTATGGCAAACTAAAATCCCTACTCTTAAGTTATCTAGCATGTCAACTCCATACCATTCATACCCCACAACAACCCTACTCCGCAGCATCTCTACTTACGGTTCGTCTGAAACGCAAAATGATGACAAAAATTGTTCACAAAAACTGACCCTGTGGTATAATTTCTTATTGTTTTCTATTAAAAAAAATGTAGTATATTAGAAAAAAATCTATCGGTTAGTTTTTTTTTAATCAATTTTTTTAATTTCATCCAAAGATGAAAAGAATTGAAAATTTAAAAAAATGTCATTTCACACAGATGACTTTCAGAATGTTCTTACAAAATATTCTACGTTAATTCCGAATCTATTAATAGAACTATTCTATAACTCGGCATTTTTGAAAAAAATGAGGTCAAATTTGATAAAGATTTTGAAGCCCTTAATTTGGAGTTGACAAGCGGAATTAAAATTCTGAATTCATATTCCGATTCAGAATTAAATTTTTCCTTAAAAAAAGTTTTTAACCTACGGCATCGATACTATTTACCCGACTGCCAAGAAAAATAACCAACGTTTCTAAAATTTTTTGTTTTATAAAATTTATATTTAATAAACTGCTGTCAATAAAATAATACTTTTACCTCTAACCCAGGTTCATTTTAACCAAAAACCAAAAAAAAAAAATGACTAATATACATTTTTTTTAACAGAAACCGATATGGAATCATGCCACGAGGTCAGTTTCTGTGGACAATTTTTTTCATGAACTGTGTACTTCTGATAAATCCATGCAACTTTTTATTTAAAAATCAATTTATATAGGTACGTATTAAATTCTCTAATATATATGATAATATTTAGGGACCTAAATATAACGTATAACAAGTAATCTAAATCTTATTAAATATTCTTGAAATAACATGTCCTAGTCTCCCCTACCAATAGGTATAAATATAGCAACTTTGCGTTTTAATTTTATATAAAATCTTTGATCTAATTACAAATAGGTAATAGTTTTAACCTAAATTACTAATCAATATTTTTCCTACTTTATTAATTAAAGCAGGAAAAGCTCGATTAACAAAACTAATTAGGTTCAGCTAATTATAATTTATTATTTTTAAGAAAATCGTGAGGAATAATGTTATTATGCTATAAAGTAAAAGAATATGTTTTGGTTATGGTATGAAATTGCTGTTACCTATTAAAAGTGTATTAGACAATAATTAAAAAGTACAAAAAATAACATAATAATTTTATGTACTTGTGAGTGATAACGCGAAAAGTGACCTAAAGGGGGCAAAAATATGTTTTTCTATGATATAATAGGAAAGTTAATATTTCTTCAAAAACAAATGAAGTTTTTTGACCAAAAAATAACCTATTTCTTAGCATTTTACTTTTCTGTTCGTTACCATGACAGCAAGCGCAAAATTGAATTTTGCGCGGTAGGGTGTAGGCAACCGGCAAGTCAATCGTAAAACAACTGTCAACTTGACAATGTCAAGTATATGCTACGAGATGTGTTCTGCCATATTTTTAATATAAAATTATTATCTATCAAACCTTAATAATAACCAAAAGTTTTAATAACAAAACAATACACTGATAGAAATGTTATTGTAATATAGACGCCAACCATATTTTGTAATCTGTTATAACGTAAATATGTTATACGATACAATAGCCAGTTGTAGAACTAAGAGGTAAACAACACAAAATTGTAATAAATACAACAACAAATGTTATCTCATATTATAGTTAGTACTATACTATACCTAGTATAATTTGTGGTTGGCGCATATATAACAGTGTTATAACACTATGTTGTTGTATTGATAACGCTATTATTCTATCAGTGTAATTTACATCCAATAATTTAATTTTCATCTAATAACTTAATATTTTATGGTAAATTTTGTATTTCGTTGATTTTGCTAAAAATATGAAACCTATTACGGTATATGAAACCTATCAAGGAATGTGCAATAAAACGTAATAGGTTTCATATACCGCAATAGGTTTCATCCGCTTACGGACAATATTCCGCGAGAGCGGAAAGTTTGTCATACGAACCGGCAGGCGAGTATGACGGTCCCGCGAGCGCGGAAGGACTATTCCATACGTGTTGTAGACTACTTTTTCTTCGACTGCAAATATGAAACACTGCATGACTTTAAACTGCGGACAAGTTTAAAAACAATGTTTTTTGTGACTCGACATTGTAAATGCAACAAAACACATATTTTTAAATAAAGCAATTAATGTAATTTAATAATTTTATCAAATCAGTACTTAAAAAAGATTTTTATTTAATTTTAGCCCAAATTTACAATTTATAATGCAAAAATTGAAGGTTATGTCAGATTGTTGTGACAGTTATCAGGTATAAATATTTAACAATAGATAGAGCAGTTTTAATTTTTTAAACTAAATTGATAAAAAACTGGTCAAATATTAAGAAAAACTAATAAACTTTATGTAATTTTAACGCAAAACTTTAAATTGCATTAAATTATTTAATATTTTATGGTAAAATATATACATTTTTGCTAATTTTGCTGCAGTTTTCTTTGCTTTTATAAACAAGAGATGGCACTACATGTACTCATTCTAACACTTGATATGGAATATTCATACCGTATCTAGAGCTAGAATGGATTCATTCTGTGTTTGAAAAGTGTGTGTATTTGCTTACATTCTAAAGCAGTCGTAGAAAAAGAGTTTTCTTTGCGATTTGACTAACATTCTAAGACAGTTATAGAAAAAAATTATTCTACTATACGTGAAGTTTCACGCTTCGAGGACGAAAAATTAAATACTAAAATATTGAAAACAAAAATTTTAATAATGCGGGTTCTAGGTACATTAAAATTAATTTGGTTTGGCTCTTAGATAAAAGTCACAAATAAGTTAGGTTAGGATCTTACAGTTAATTTTTTGCGTTCTGCGTTTTGTATACAGGGTGTATTTGAAATAGAGTAGGAAATTTTAACAGGTGATTCTACATGATAAAATATGACAAAAAGTTCCTATAAACATATGTCTAAAAATGCGTCATAAGAGAGCTACGCCCCTTTGAAATTGGCTAAAAAATACATAAAAAAGGTACTCTTGTTGTAATACTGTAGGATTAACCGTTTTCGAGAAAAGTTTATTTGAAGGTGAAATTTCACGGTTCGAGGACGAAAAATTAAATACTAAAATGTCGAAAACCAAAATTTTAATGATGCAATGTTATTCTACATCAAAACCTAAGAAAAAAAGTTTCCATACATGTAGGTCGAAAAAGCCCTTTAAAAATGGTGCATATTTAGGAGACCATAGCTCCATTAGGATTGATTTTTGGAAGCACCTGTATATGAGGTTTTTTTGTTAGTTTTTAATGTACATTCGCCCTGCATCATTAAAATTTTGGTTTTTAACATTTTAGTATTTAATTTTTCGTCCTCGAACCGTGGAATTTCACCTTCAAATGATTTTTTCTCGAAAACGGTTAATCCTACAGTATTATAACAAGAGTACCTTTTTTATGTATTTTGACCTGAGGAATCATATACCAAAAATAAAATTGCAAAAAAGTTACACAGAAAAAAGTTTGGGACAAAAAACTGATAAGCCCCCCCCGTTTCGCACACCCCTGGTTGAAATAAGTACATGAAAATAACACATAAAAACGGGCCTTGGTAGGATTAGTTGACATGATAAACCTCGTTGATATATCTCAAAGGGTTCCTGAGTTATTAAATAAAAACCGATTTTTTTAGCCACTTTCAAAGGGGCGTAGCTCCCTTATGAAGCATTTTTAGATATATGTTTATAGGAATTTTTTGTCATATTTTATGATGTAGAACCATCTGTTAAAATTTCCGACGCTATTTCAAATACACCGTGTATATACAGTAGAGTGGGTCGAAAAACAAAAAAGTTTTTGGATTAAGATCTAATAGCAAAAAAAAGTTGTAGCACATAAAAAAACCATGTTTAAAAAAAAATTGGTCCAAATTCATTGAATAACTTAGGAGCGCAAAGAGTACAAAGCTTTTATTTTTTTAAAAAACGTGCAACATTAAGAACAGGATAACTTGAGAATGGTTTAAGATAAAGACTTAAAAATTGAAACACAGATTTTTAAACTCAAAATTTAATATTGATTTTTTTTTGAAAAAAATTGATGTCCCACAAGTGGGACAAAAGGGGCAAAATTTATTTTTTTGCAATAATGTTCTTAGTTTTAAAGTTAGGTATATAAAATTATATATCAATAAAAAGGTCTTGAAGAGACCTACAAAAAAGTTTATATCAATTTTTGGTGTAAATATTACCGTTTTCGAGATATTTGAGAAAATAAATGAAGAAAACATAGGGAAAAAAATAAAATTTTATTTTATTGTTTACGTACCAAATTTTAATTAATAATAATAATTGAAAATAATTGACCGATAGATGGCGTAAGGGTTCAATAGTCTTCCAAAAAAAAAAAATAATGTATACTATGATAATCATTTTTAAAATATAACAAAATTTGGGAAAAAGAAAGCCAAATCTAGTATTTAAAACAAGACTATACATATTTACTTATATCCTATTAGGGTTTATTAATTCTTAGAATTGCTAACACTCGAGTGCACCACTTATTTCGCAGAAAATTAAAAAAAAATTTAATGAAAATTTTTAAAACGAGAGTCAATAAAAAGAACTTTTAATATCTATTTCTTAGAATTATTTAAACTTGCTTCATTTTTGCAATTAACTAGTGAACATTGAGAGTTAAGACATTATAAAATTGTTTTTCGTTCTTACAAGACCTGTCGGAAAGCATTCGTGTAAAATTTATCTGTTAAATTAATATTAGTTTTTTAATTATTTTGAAAAGTTTTGTCATGGGAAAAACTAGTAAAAGTGTGTGTCCTATTTTTGGTGTTTCCAAGGACTTAATTTCATACAGACTCCCGACTTACGAAGACGTAATAAGATGTTGGTTGGAAGAAAAAGGTAAAACGAAAATACATTTAAAAAAACATAATAATTCTACAATACATAAAATAGTGGCGGAAAAAGTTTGTAAAGCTTATGAGAGAGCTAATGTTCCTCTAGTGTCACAAGTAAGAGTTGAACAAATGGTGGAAGCTTGGTAAATATAAAAGTATAATGAAAAGTTATAACAGAGATAAAAATAAGGCTTTTTGGATTGAAAAGGCAAAAAAATTTAAAGATACAGCGAAGAATAGTCTTTTTGACATTACAGCTTGTAAATGTGAAATGCTATTTAACTGTACCTACATTTTATTATGAGATCTTATATGCCAATGTGGTTTCAAATTAAAACAAATCCTTTAATAAAAGACGGGTCAAAGCACATATTTAATTTAATTAAATCAACAAGATACATGACGGAGGATTTAGACGAAAGAGTAGAAAAAAGGGATATTGCATATAAGAAAATTTTAGAATCAAGGCAAAAAGAATGCAAATCAGTGCGTATATTTATATGTCTTCAATTAAATTTTAAAGCAACTGATTATACAGATTTAATTGACTTTACATCCCACTTTTGTTCACCTCCAATTTTAAATAGTGTATCTACAAAAGAAATTGAAAATCTTTTGCTAACAAAGTCTATAACAAAATGGGATTTTTTAAAAATTCCTTGTCACACACAGGCGGTAGAACGTTGTGTGAAATTGGTCACAACAGTATCCAAGCAAGTTTGTGGCTACCAGAAAAGAGATGGTGTTATTAGAACCACGTTATTATCACGTTCTACCCTAAAAAAATTTGACACAAAATCTAAATTTTAAATTTTGTTTAGGAAATATAAATTTGAAATATTTCATACAGTAGGCTATTTTTTTATATAAACAAAATTGTTATATAAAAGAGTTCAACGGCAGCCATATTTAAAAGTTTACAAAAGTTTTACAAGATGAGACTGCTGGCAGGCGTACTCCGTGTACTAAGAAATCTATTATAATAAAATGTAGGTATATATTAAGCACTATTGAGGCGATTGAAAGAATTCTATAGTGCACGAAGTCTGCCTGCCAGTAGTGTCATCTCATAAAAATTTTGTTAGCTTTTATATATGACTGTTGTTGAACTCGAAAGTTGTCTTTTTTTCTGTTATATTTAAGTACGTAACCAATAAAGTAACATTTTATTTTTTTCCTATATTTATTTATTTATTTTATTAAATATCTCGAAAACGGTAACATTTACATAAAAAATGAATATAAACGTTTTTGTAGGTCTTTAAAAGACCTTTTTATTGATATGCAACTTTATATACCTAACTTTAAAACTAAAAACGTAATTGCAAAAAAAAAATTTTGCCCCTTTTGTCCCACTTGTGGTACATCAATTTTTTTTTTTTTTAAATCGATATCAAATTTTGAGTTTAAAAACCTATTTTTAAATTTTTAAGTCTTTATCTTAAACCGTTTTCAAGTTAACGTGTTGAAAAGTTGCACGTTTTTTAAAAAAAGATAAAAGCTTTTTGTTCTTTGCGCTCCTAAGTTATTAAATGAATTTGCACCAATTTTTTTTTAAACGTGTTTTTTTGATGTGTTACAAGTTTTTTTTGCTATTAGATCTTAATCCGAAAACTTTTTTGTTTTTCGACCCACTCTAATATACAGGGTGTATTTGAAATAGCGTAGGAAATTTTAACAGGTGATTCTACATGATAAAATATGACAAAAAGTTCCTTTAAACATATGTCTAAAAATGCTCCATAAGGGAGCTACGCCCCTTTGAAATGGGCTAAAAAAATCGTTTTTTATTTAATAACTCAGGAACCCTTTGAGATATGTTAACGAGGTTTTGCACGTGAATTAATCCTAATAAGGCCCATCTTTGTATGTCATTTTCACGTACTTATTTAAACCAGGGGAGTGCGAAACGGGGGGGCCTTATCAGTTTTTTGTCCCAAACTTTTTCTGTGTAACTTATTTGGAATTTTATTTTTGAAATATGATTCCTCAGGTCAAAATACATAAAAAGGTACTCTTGTTGTAATACTGTAGGATTAACCGTTTTCGAGAAAAGTTCATTTGAAGGTGAAATTTCACGGTTCGAGGACGAAAAATTAAATACTAAAATGTCGAAAACCAAAATTTTAATGATGCAGTGTTATTCTACATCAAAAACTAAGAAAAAAAGTTTCCATACATGTAGGTCGAAAAAACGCTTTTAAAGCTACCATAGCCCTTTAAAAATGGTGCTCCATTAGGATTGATTTTTGGAAGTACCTGTATATGAGGTTTTTTTCTTAGTTTTTAATGTACATTCGCCCTGCATCATTAAAATTTAGGTTTTCATCATTTTAGTATTTAATTTTTCGTCCTCGAACCGTGCAATTTCACCTTCAAATGAATTTTTCTCGAAAACGTTTAATCCTACAGTATTACAAGAAAAGTACCTTTTTTATGTATTTTGACCTGAGGAATCATATTTCAAAAATAAAATTGCAAAAAAGTTACACAGAAAAAAGTTTGGGACAAAAAACTGATAAGCCCCCCCGTTTCGCACACCCCTGGTTGAAATAAGTACATGAGAATAACACATAAAAACGGGCCTTGGTAGGATTAGTTGACGTGCAAAACCTCGTTGATATATCTCAAAGGGTTCCTGAGTTATTAAATAAAAACCGATTTTTTTAGCCACTTTCAAAGGTTCGTAGCTCCCTTATGACGCATTTTTAGACATATGTTTATAGGAACTTTTTGTCATATTTTATGATGTAGAATCATCAGTTAAAATTTCTGATGTTATTTTAAATACACCGTGTATATATTATTTTTTTCTGGATACCCCGTATATCCAATTATTGGGCTACACGCACAATATTTTAAGACAATAAAAAAAAATTATTGTTTCCTGTCATTGCGCCTAAAATGAAGCAATGTAGTGCATTTTCGAACTTAAAAGGGCACAGTCCTCCAATTTGAAAGAAAACTTTCTGATTTTTTTGAGTTTATCCATTTACTACCCCTTTATACCGTGTGGTGTTAAAAAGATTTAAATAAAAAATGCTTTGGCCTTAAAAAATATAAAGAAGCTTAACCAAACATATCTTTTTAAAAAATGGCTGTAAGCGACCTCTCGATTTTTTCAAAAATTCTGAAAAAATTTAGGATACTCCCACCCCAATGAACAAATTTAAAAGGTGAGACCTCCAAATTGTTCAATTTGATATTTTGACGGGTCACCCTATCCTACAGTGTTACAACAAGAGTTTGTATTTTGACCTGAGGAATAATATACCAAAAATAGAATTACAAAAAAGTTACACAGAAAAATGTTTGGGACAAAAAACTAATAAGGCCCCCCGTTTGGCACGCCTCTGGTTACAATAAGTACATGAAAAGATTAGTTGACGTGCAAAATCTCGTTGCTATATCTCAAATGGTTCCTGAGCTATTAAATAAAAACCGAATTTTTTAGCCACTTTCAAAGGGGCGTAGCTCCCTTACGACGCATTTTTAGACATATGTTTATAGGAACTTTTTGTCATATTTTCTGATGTAGGTAGAATCACCCCTTATAATTTCGGACACATTTTCAAATATACCGTGTATTTATACATTTTTAATTAGTCAAATTTTGACACTAGTAAAAATTCAGTCATAGGTAAAATAAAATTTTGATTTTTGAATAAATTTTTATCTGATAATGGCCTCTTTAAAAAATACAATTCTATAAAGCTAGAAAGAAAAAACAAAAGGAAGTGGTCAAAAAATACATAAAAAGTAACGAATCCGTGAAAAACGAAAACAAGAAAATTGCTGATAGACTTAAACTTTTAAGATTAGTTTAAAATACTTTCCACCCGTCTAGAAAAGGTACCCGTTTCATATTTTTTCTTTTCATTTCTTTTTCAATTTTTGTTTATGTTTAGGAGAAAGTATTATTTTATGCTTTTTATGTGATTAAAATTAAGATATATTTTTCGTTAAACAAAACGTTCTCAAGCTCGTTAAAATAAGATGTGTTTATCTTGCTTTCATAAAAGCAATCTAAAACAATGGGCGTGAACGTATATAAAAAAGCATTTAAATTAATATTGGTAAAATTAAATTATCGGTTAGGGTTTTTGGGTTTCGGATTAAAATTTAAGATAAATCTGTTATAATTAAGATATTTTCTCTTAATTATACGGTTTAATGTTGTTAACTTATTTATTTTAATTCAGTGATAAATGTGGTGTATCATCTAAAATATAGAATTAAATATATAGGTATTAATTCAAAGAAAAAAATGCTGTGCTCATTAAATATTTTTATGTAATAGGAAAAGGCTCTTAAAAACCTGTGTCTAGACTATTATTACGCTTTGCACCGTTGCCAAGCTAGCAAAATAGAAATTAAAGAAAAAAAGAAATTGAGTCCTTTAAAACGTGTTGCTATAGAAGAACCTTGCAGATCAAATTGAAAGATAGAGTTACAAACGTTGTTACGCTCTGGAAGAGCGTATTGGAGAGAATTGGGGAAATGCGTATCTTGTGAAAAGGGCTAGTTAGGAGAATGGTGGGACACATACTAAAACACGAGAGTCAACTTAATAGTATATTAAAGTACTAGTTTTATAACACCTTTTTTAGCGCACTAGAACAAGTTTTAAAAAGGATCCGCTTGTGGCGTGTTTTCTAAAGTACTAGTGCGCTAAAACCGTGTTTTTCTATTTTGCTCTAAAATTAAAAAAAAAAACTTACAATTAAATTGAATACAAATACCAATCACTACAGTAGTCAAAACGATAATGTAAACAGCAAAATTTTTGTTTACTTCATGTCTAAAAAATACAAATTTCGACTAAATATATAAAAAGGTAAAAAACTTATGGGTTTTTCTAACAACTAACTATTACTCTTTAAAACCCACATATCAAAAAACGCTAAAAATAAAGTTGATTCTGGTTTTTTATCACTGTTTTTTAGAATTAAAAGAATGTACAAATTAAAAAAAAATTAATCGACTGAAATTTGACACACATAATTTTGTCTACATCTAGAAATAGATGGCGCACAAGTCTACAACAATCTAATGGCTATATTCCTTTTGCGAGTAAAGTCTAAAAACGTTTTCTTAATCAGCGTGCAGAGTTGACTCTTGGTACTGAAGAGGGCCAGCAGTCCGAAACTGTCAGTCTACCAATATCACTCTGTACGATGATTAGAAAATAGATTGATGGAATAATAAACACATAATTTTTATACAATTTGAATAAAATTTAGGTGGTGGAAATAAAATTTAAGGACCACCCTAGTTTTTATCCTGTAATATATGAGATACCCACTTTAAATCTAAAGATTTAAGTTTAAATAAATATATTTTTCTCTAAAAATATTGCATAAAATTGTATTTTATTTAGCATAATTTATTATTTTACATGAATTTACAAATTCTCGACAAATGTAGTTCAAGAAAATACAAGCGATACAGTCTGTTGTTTATGAAACAAATATTTGGCTTTGATGTTCACAAATGATACACTGTTAAAAAAAATAGTAGATTACAGGTCGACTCGGAAAATAGTACATTTCCGAGACCATTTATAGGTCGAGGAAAAGTACCATTTTCCGGGAGACCTGTAATTATTTTATTGGCAACTGTTTTTATTTAAAAATTAAGTACTAATTTGTATGAAAGCTAGATGTTTGAACTAAAATGAAGAAAATAATACTATAATACTAAGTTTTTTAGTTCTTTTCATATTTAACACAAATATTTTCCTCATACGTGTCACCCAAATAAACAACCACAAAAAACATTTGTTGATAGCTCACAAGGCACCGTTTATAACATTTATTATCCTTCTCAGTCTCAAAAGTAAAAATATTGACTAAAACTGTACATTTAAGTATTTTAAACGAAATGTATTAGATTATTTCGGGTTTATCATAACAACAGCAGTTCAGCCATCTTGCTTTAAGCATTAATAATGATATTTTAATCGGTGGCGCCATCTAGCAGAAATTAATGTTTTAAATTGCAGACCAGCAATAATTAGTTTACTGGTCTCTAGTTTTCATTACAGGTCAGGTTCAAGCGTAGAAAACAGCGGGACAAGAAATTAAGTACTTCCCAAACTTTATTAATATATTTAATGTATGTATTACATATACAGTTGCAAATAAAATCTTTTTTAACATAAGGTTTCTGAATTTCCAGTTTCCATTAATCCAGTTTTATAATGTGGATCTGTAAAAAAATGATTCCAATAGTATTAGTCAGAAAATCTTTAAAATGGCGCCTAACACTTTAAATTTAGTGCTTTGTCAACCGAGGCATTTAGTTTTTTTTTTTTAATTACCCATAGATAAACAATCGTAAACAATCGTTGAAAATTCCTGTAATTTTTGTATCTGTGAGAAATTTAAAGGACTTGAGATCTTATTTTTTTTATTTTGAGGATACAAAATTATGTGCCAAATATCAAAATTATCAAAAGATCCTAACCCGTGCCGAAAATCCGCCATGTTGCCTCTAACAATAAAATTTACGAATTTCTACCATAAATGTGAAGGCATATCCAGAAGCTTGCATAAGAGCATAAAACATAAGAATGAGGTGCCGTTATTGGCTTACAAGATACATGGAGGCACATCAAGCCAATCACGGCATCGCATTGTTATGTATTACGTTCTTATGTGAGACCAAACGAAAACTATCCCCCGCCCCTCAGGGGGTGTAATTAAAAAAAAATGTTTATCAGATTCAGATTCGTCGACCCCATGGGGTGTTTGGGCCCAAACACCCCTATATACCAATTTTGATGAAAATATTAAAAATATCTAAAAATATTTACTCCCTCACATCCGCGGGGGTGAAGTTAGAAAAATTTAATTATCAGATTCAATTTCAGCAACCTTAAAAACCCCTATACGGCAATTTTTTATTTTTTGTAAAAAAAAAGTATTTTTTCCCATTGCCGCCTTGCGAGTGTTCACTAAAAACAATCCCGAGCGAGAACTTTTGGTAACACACCTGTATACCAAATTTCAAATCTCTAGCTTTAAGCGTTCTTAAGTTATCATGCTTACAAGATTTTCCGGACAGAACAATCGACCTATCGACCGACCGATCGACAATTTTTTTTTTCTCGAAATTGATTTCTATCGACATAATACGTCATAAAACTCAAAAAAAAGCAAAAAAATTGAAAATTTTTGCACGAATACTAGGCTTTCCCAAAACGTTAAAAAATTTTAAAATGGGAAGGCAAAAAACAAACAAACAATCTAATAATCGAAATTTTATTTTTATGTGTACAATACACTTCTGGAGTTTGGTCTGTCACTCCTGTGTTAAAAAGTAAAATTTTGCTGGATAGCAAATAAAATCGTTTATTAAATTATATTAAATACAAAAAAAAATCAAAAAAATATTATTTAATTAAAAATTTGATAATTTTGGCACAAGAGTGAAAAGTTAGATAACAATCGGCTTGTGGGGAGGCACATGTCTTATTAGTTATTTATAATTTTTATAAATGCCTTTATATTTCTTCTGAAAAATATACTCTAAGTGCCGCGACAACGTCCAAACTTTGTCGCATTTTTCAAGACTTCACAATAAAAATCATAACTCTAATACCCTATAAATCTTTCCATGGTTTTTCTTTAAATCGTATTACTGAAACATGCAGCTAAATTTACCATTTGATCAATTAAAAAAAAAAACACAAAAATAAAGGAAAAAACTGACTTTGAGTGAAAAGTAAAAATTAGCCCCGGTCACTCCTCTAGCTAAATTTTTGAATCTAAATATCTCGACTTGCTGTGCATTAAATTTAAAGCGTGGGGACCGTTTTAAAGAAAAATGTTCAGTTTATGTAGTGATTAAATAAGTTTAAAATGTTTACTTAACAGTGTACAGTCCTGAAATGTCATTCGTTTGTCTCTTTGTATCCCGAAACCCGTAAATTTAATAAAATCCTACAAATATTTATTTTATAAAGCAATTCTACAACCGGTTGGTGTTTTATTTGAAGTTTTTATGAAGTTTGAGACCATGGATCTTTTAAAAATACAGCATGAGCTCTTTGACCACATTTCGAAAAATCTCACTCAAATATCTGACATTTTTCTTAAAATCGAAAACGTCATTGGTTAAAACCGACAGTTAATTGAGGCAATCCTGAGCCACTCATATTTTGTCAATATAAAAAGAACGTTTAATTTTTCGTGCAATTTTTCCCCTATATTTTTTGTAAAATATTCAATAAAATGTATTTTTTTAGCTCTTGTTTTTATATACAATTAAAATGATCCTATAGTATACCGGGTGAGTTTCATTCCATGGACTCCTCCTAAAATTAGGTTGTTCTCAATCAGATCAAAGCAATTTTTTATAGCTTTTATCTTTCAACAATGGCTACAAAATGGCATAGAATTTTTTTTGCACTTCCTGTTTCGTCGGAAACTAAGTTAAATTATTTTTTTTTAATGACATGCATTTTTGGATCCAGAAAACAAATTTAAATAAAAAAATATTTAAAAGCTTTTTATGTTTTTTTAGAATGTTTTTTTTTATTTATTTTTTTAACAGATTCTAATCTAGAATCTAATTTATTTGCTTTATATTTGTTTTAGTATGTTTTTTTATTTTTTTTTTATTAACGAATATATTTTTTTATAAATAAAATCTAATTTATTTGCTAAATGTGGAGAAAATAAAAATTTTGTGTCTAAACCAAAATTTGGTATTTTTTTTTGTACTTTAAATTTTTTAAAACGGTTTTTTCTTCATAACTTATTTTTTTTCAAATGGTAACCACCTTCAACGATTTTACCTTTTTGGTCCGCTATTTTTGTATTAAATAAAAAATTAGTTAAATGTTTTTTTTAGATGTAAAATTGTTTTCTGAATTCAAAAATGCCTAAATATACAGAGAGTGTCATTATAAATATGAAATTGTTTTAGTTTCCGGCGAAAACGGAAGTGGAATATTTTTATGCCATTTTGTAGCCCCTGTTATGAAATAAAAACTACAAAAAATTGCTTCGATTGAACACAATTACATTTTAGGGGGTGTCCATGGACTGAAACTTACCCGTTATATATTATTATTTGTTTAATATAGATATAAAGATAATAAAGTACACCTACGTAATTTGTATAACACTTAATATTAATAATTATTAATAATAATACCTACTCATTTTCGAGTTACAAAGGCAATACTAGTACCATAAAGCTATTGATAAATATTTGATTTGATAAGATTGATAAAAATTTATAGATTTTTTTGGAATAATATATTTTTATTATTTTAACATACAGTGTGATCCGTTTATTTTGGAAAAACCCCAAAAAAAGGAGTAGGTATTGATGGATAAGGATGAACCTTTTTTTAAAATGTGACGACAAAAAAACTCTACAAGAAAAGCCTCAAAAATAATTTTGTTTTGCAAAAATCGGTTAACTACACTTACTTTTATAACAGGTTTTTTAAAGAAAACACACTAGCGATTTTCTAGTCTAGACCAAATTTCGTTAAAAAATATTAATCTGTTAATATTTTAGAAATAAACAATATATTGCGTAAAATTATGCGTTTTTTAAATTCTTAAGACAACTACTTGTCTAAATGGTATAGATACTCTAGTAGACACTAGTATTAACTATTTTATCACACACTAGAAACTGGTGATAAGAAATTAATACATTTTTGTATATTTTAATTAAATAATAATTATTTTCTTGAAAATGGTTTGGACTTTTTTATTACTACTACTACTACTATTACTATTTTATCACACACTAGAAACTGGTGATAAGAAATTAATACATTTTTGTATATTTTAATTAAATAATAATTATTTTCTTTTTTGGAACTCTCTGTGTAACGCTTTTTTCATTTAACTCAACACACAACATGACACTAGGTAATTTTATTTTTTGTCCAACTAACTACAAAAAAAGATATGTGGAAAAAAACGTGTTTTAGGGGACTTTTAGGGTCCAATATTTTTCTGTGTGCCTCATAGAGTGGTAGACTTCATTCCATAGTTTTTCTTGACCCAAAAACCATAATACTACAAATTTTAAACGTTTTGGTGAGCTTATTCCCATAAAAACTGGGGCGTATATAAATAAGAGGGGGCGTATAGGGGTTTCGTAAACCCTAATCAGATTAAGCTGAAATTTTGTATAAATTAGATATATTTAGATATATTTAAGATATTTTTTTATTGAATTTCCCATCCCAAAATCTATATGAATATTTACTTTTTTTTGACTGAGGAATTTTGTCGCAGTTGAAACCAATATTGACTCTAGTACAATTAAAAACTGCGTTTTGAAAGTCAAGTTTTGGTTCAAAAACTGCGTTTTTTTTCCACGTGGTTTTCCAACTAAATATTTAATACGAAATAACAATTTTTTTAATTTTTTTTTTTTGATCAATAGATCGAAGATGCATTAGCAGTGTAAACACCATCATTATCTCAATTTTTCAAAAAATGTCAAAAACTGCGTTTTGAAAGTCACCTCCTCATATTTTTTGGGCTCGGGAAAAAAGTTTACACTGTGTACTTTAATCTTGTTTCTTTTTTATTTATTTACTTTTTACGATCAAACTAAGCAAAATCAAAAAATATTTGTATAAATATTTTTGTAGAAAATTTTATAATCTTCAAATTAAGTCCTATAAAATTTTTATACAGATTTGATAGTTTTGCCACAAAAGAGCAATTAAGTAAACTCTGCACTTTAATTTTAAGCTTTTTATTTTTTTTTTCGCGTACTAAAATTTTCAAAATCCTACTCTACTATTTTGAAAAAAAAACGTCATTATTTCCTGGACTTATAGCTCAAAAATTTTAGGTTCTGAAATTTTTCTAAGGTCAGATTCGGTTTCTACGTCCTCAAAATTAGTAAGAAAAATTTACTTTCCGATCGGGGCAAAAAAAAAGTTGAGATTTGTTGCCTAGTGTAATTATAAATAATGATTTTATTATTATATCTAAAATATACTAAAGTTCAAGTACGTTATATGTACATATTTTAATAAATTAGAAAAAAACTTAAAAAAAAAACGATCGGTCACACGTTTTTTTTATATTTACCTAAATTACTTCTTTAGGTGTGTCCAAACAATTTATAAAAAAAAATCAGGGGTCGGAAACAAAAAGTTAAAATTTGCAAAACACCACCGTGCCAAAGTTTAATCTAGGTTAATTTTTAACAAGAGTGTACCAAAACGTAAGGCAACATGTCGTTTACAGTGCCACAAAGCCTAAGGCCCTGACCCTCAAAAGCAATAAAGATACCACAGCAGCCCTTGGAGTAATTTATTACCTAAATATCATCCTGTGAATAAAAGTCCTGCCGCCATAGCATGCAATTTTATCAGAGTAGGCATAGAAAAAGCAAATATTATAGGTTGACTACTAAGGCTACCCATACTAAAATAGAGTATGTATGTAAATAATGTAGTCATTAAAAATTGATACTAATTTGATTATCGCAGATTTGGTAGATTATGCAATTTAATAGCAAACATTGTTTATTATGACATTGTGATAAAAGCTATAAGTAACCAAAGTTTTGGTGAAACATTGGTTATTTCCGTTTGATTTCAGAGTGCCTTGATGACGTGTGGTAAAACCGATTGGTAGTAAAATCTTTAACCGTGCTTATAGCTTTTGGCTATTATACATCTTTTTATAATATCTTCTGTAGGGGCTCCCACAGGATTTTTGATAGGGGGGGGGGGGGGGCAAGCCTACTCGGCTTAACAACATTACAATAAAAAGTTTTTGCTAAATTGACAAAAAGGACCAATCTTTTAGCTAATATGTAACAAGTTAAGTGGTATCATGATTTTTTTGAATGCTCAAACACAATATTTAGGGCCGCAAGCGAAAATTTCAAAAAAATTTAAGGTATCGTATTTTCCAAAATTTCATATGCAATTATTTAATAAAATCTATTAACAAGTTTTGTGATATCAGACTATTGGAAATCAAGTTAAGAGCCGCAGGCGATTTTTTTTTTAATTTTTAAGTTCACGTATCACAATTTAAAATGAAAATTATTTTTAAAATTTTTGGAATATTTAGGTTTTACATTTCTCCGATACAGGTATGCATTATTGAATAGTGTAAGATTGATTTTTATAATGAAACTTCGCCATTTTGATGTAATCATATCGTCGCCCTGCATACAAAGGGGTGTATCTCAAAAATCTGTATTTTACAGGAAAAATATTTTAAAATTGTTATTATAAAATTTCAGTTAAGTTTCCCAGTTAATTAAAAAAATTAAAAATATTTGAGATTCGCCCCTTTGTATGCATGTCAAATAAAGTCATTTATTATTATTATTATTATTATTATTATTATTAACTAAAATTGTTGTATCACCTTATTGTTAAACAGTTTAGGACCACAGGCAAAAATTTTTAGGATTTTTAATGACTCTAAACACCTTAGACTTGAAAAAACAAATTATTTTATAAATTTTATGGCCGGCACTCAAACTCGGCTTGGTAATCATATTATGGTTCCGCAGGCAAAAACTTTTATAAATTACACTACTACTTGCCGGTGACCTTTTAGTCTCGTCTGACTATTATAGTCAGACGAGAGTATAATATAATACTTAATGCGCTGAATTCGGAACATTTTTTCGTTTTTCTCAGTTTTTCTCAGCTCGTTTTTTTGAGTTAAAAATAATAATTAAGTTCTAATTATTTATTTTTTTTACCGTGGATTAGTTCTCTATTAATGAGCATCTAAACAAAAAAAAAAGCGGATTAAAAATATCTTTATTCGTTTGCTTTTTATAGGCTTCAAATTCAAAAAATTAGAATTTTTCGCATTTTTTCGACATATTTTGATAAAAATTTTATATAAATACTAAAGATACGACTCTAATTTTTATAGGCAATACTAATACATATGTACGTTTTATAAAAATAAAAAAAGTTTTAGATTTAATCCAGTGACGGAGATTTTACCGGGGGTTATCGAAAAAAAAACAAAAATTTTGAAGTGTTTTATTTATTTTTAACACAGTAAATTAAATTTATTAAAAAAAAAATAAAACGAAAAATTAAAAATTAACTTTTTCTCTTTGCTTTAGAACAAAAATAAAATAAAATAAACATTAAATAATTCAAAATATTGTTGTTCTCTGTCAATAACTCCCCGTAAAATCTCCGTTATCGGAGTCAATCTAAAGCTTTTTTTTATTTTTACAAACCTCACATGTGAGTTAGTGTTGCTTATAAAAATCAGAACTATATCTTTAGTATTTATATAAAGTTTTCTTGAAAATATAGAGAAAAAATACGAAAAAATCTCATTTTTTGAATTTAGAAGCCTATAAAAAACAAACGAAAAAAGATATTTAAAATCCGCTTTTTTGGCTTAGAGCCCTATATATTAAAAAAAAAGAAACTGATCGAGAAAAACGGAAAAAAGTTCAGAAATCAGCTCATCAAATATAGTCACATGCAACTAAAATGGTGTCAGCAAATTTTTGAGTGTTGTGCAGTGTTATTTTCAAGCACTTCAGAATTTTCAAAGCAAATTTTTATTATTTATAAACATTTTAAACACAAGTTTCTCATGGATTTGCGTTTTGTAAGCATTTTCAGCTCCGCAGGCAATTTTTTTTAGAACGTCCCCCCCCTTTTACAAATAAAAAATAAAAGTAAAACGAAATATTTGAATTTTGACCAAGATATATCCACAAACAAAATACACTACTTATAGGTTATGTTTACCACAGTAACTTTCAGTACGACCAACATTATCGGAAGTATTGGTAAATAATTTTAACCAATATATTACCAGTCACAACCATAACCGAAACTCGTAAGCAATCCGAAAAGGCTTATAAATCATTTGAAAGCTTTATTTGAGGTCAAACATCAGTTTTTAAATAAAAAATCCTCTCAAATTTACGGTGCAGTTAGGTAGGTTTTAAAGTCCATACATTTTCCGGCGTTGAATATGAAAAACACAATTCAACGCTACAGCATGCATTGTTGCAAATACCGGATGAAATATTTTACTTAGAATAGAGTCTAGACTTGGGGGTTTTTGCTTCAACCACAATTTTGCAACATAATGTCTCTTGGTCGCTTGTAGTTATTGAAATAATGAAATTTTCGCTCGTTTTCGCGAATTTTCACACAATTTACACCAAAATAAAACTGGTTAAGTGGCTACAATACACATCGTTAAATTTTAATATGTTTTTCTTATGAAAATATAAAAATAAAGAAATAATTTATGAGTTTATGGATACGGTATATTAAAAACAAATAAACCGAACAAAATCAAAAGGATTTTAAGGTAGGTATTATTTATTTTAAATAAATTTATATTTTATTTACAAAATTAATTTATGCTGCAAATTTAAAATTTTACTTGCTAAAGAATATTCGACAACTAGCAGACGCTTTGTATTTTTGAATTTATTACTCCAACTATCATTTAGGGTTGTTTACCATGCAAAGTGCCTGGTAACCAAAGTCAACAAAGTGTAACAAATTTTGTGGTTTGTAAAAGTGATAAGGATTTAAAGTGCTTTATGGCGCCATGGCAAAGGAGTCTTATTTTAAGGAGGGACACAATTTTACAGGATTATGTATAAACAGATTTTGCTTAATTTTTTAAAATATCCGTTTATCCTAAAAGCAATGGCCTAGCCGAGGGCTTTTATAATTACACTGTTTTGTTACTAAAGAGCACCTCAGCTAAGTGTACTCTAATTTTGTAATAACTTTTAAATAGGTCAAACTTTTTGAATTATTTAATGAACTGCCAATTTTTCAAGTTTGATCAGTTTAGATTTTTTAATTAATATTATTATTTTATTAATTAACATTTTTTATTGACAACATCATGGATCACCTGCTTAAAGTGTTAACAGTTTTAAAAATACCTTTTAATCTATTTATATTTTATTAATAGTATTTAAATTTAATGTAAACATCTGTTTTATTTTGAGAAATCCCTAGAGATTATGGACTTGCACACTTATGGGAGTTTATTTTATTCCAAATCTAGTGGCCGACTGAATTGGCCAAGTTAATGAACTCTGGCTCAAAATAACCAGCATACAGCGCGATTCATGTTTGGTTGCCCGTTGAATATTTTAATATTCCTAAAATTTTAAGTCATGGAACTATAAATTTTAGTTTATGCAATAATTAACTCCAAACTAACTAGGGGCTCTTAGGAGAAGATAACAAATGGTGGGTTTACAATGTATAATATACTCTAACAGCCATTATTTTAATCGATAGTAAACTCTTGGTTTCAAAACCAAATATTTTTATTTTGTTGTTACAGCCATTTCTTTAGTCGTTGGTAGTGTTTTTGGTAAGTAACCAACACTTGTGTTCGTTACTTAACCAAAAAGTTTACCAACGACTAAAGGAATGGTTGTAATAGTAAAATAAAAAGTGTTGGTTTTGAAACTAAGAGTTTACTATCGATTGAAATAATGGCTGTAAAAGTCTTAGTCAAGATATAAAGGTTATTCAAAAATTTTTGGAGAGCAAGGTGAGTAATAAATAGGAGTGCCTAGAATGAAATACTGCTCACAAAGACCAAAGGATGGAGATTGCAGAATTTTTGGGAAGTGAAAAAATTAGCAGAACCCTAAAATATTATAATATATTAGGGTCCTTTCTTTAGGCTGGTTACAAAGGCTGAAAGGCTGAAACTGAACCAAATAATTTTCGTCTTTAATCCAAAGTTTCTTTTTCTTATTAAAAAAATAGTCTTTAGGTAGCAATAAGGTTTTCGTGTTTAATTTAAAGTTTCTTTTTCTTATTAAAAAATAGTCTTTAGGTACTAATAAGGTTTTCGACCCCTACCTCTTTACGTAATTCCACCACTGAATATTATCTTGAATTAACAACTATTGACAATGATAATAAAAACAAGTAATAACCATAACTGTTCATGTAAAGTGCAATAAATGCATTTCACAAGTAAAAACGAAATCTTTTAAGGAATTGCTGGTTATAAAAATGTACTATTTCGGTATATTATGAGTTTTGTGTGGTTTTTATTTTATAAATAAACAGATTATGGGTTTATTGGTTTGCCTTGCTAAGGTACACCGCCGTAAATTAAATATTATTTTATAATGAAAAAAATTATAATTATTTTGTTGAATTTTTCTGTTTGTCCTTTGTAAACACTAACGATACGCACGTGACTGCATTTCTCTCATTGTTTTTTAGCTTTTTCTAATAAAAAGCATTGTGGGAAATAAATGTATTTTCATTAGCAGTACCCGGCGTATTTCCAGTTATAGTCCAGTCTTCAAGTTAATAAAAGAGGCTTTACTTGAAAATAATTCAGGGAGTTTAGATTTTTGGTTTATTGGATAGGGTTTAAGGCCGCAAATAAACAATTTTGAGACATTGAACTCGATTTGAAACTGTAATTTTTTACAAAAAAACGGACTTTTTAAAATATCTCAAGAGCGGTGCATCCTAGGACAAAAAACGTTTGATATGAAAATAAAGATGACCAAATCTCCAACATTTTTTGTGTCATGTATTTTTTTGTACGACTTATAGCTAATTCACGGTACGGCCTTAAACGTTACACTGTAGGGTTTTAGATTTTTCTTTATAACTTGGTTAGGAAGATTTTTTTTATGCTTAATACAATGGTGATTCAATCGAAAATCGGTTTACTCGAGATAATGGGGCACAAATGTGTGAATTATTAAAAAAAAAATAATTTAACGTAAATTAAAAAGAAAGTACCAGATAGATTTTTTTAATTTTCACCCAAAATGTTCTAAGGGGCATGCCTAACCGACGATAAAGAACAATTTTGGTTTTTCGAAAAAAAAAAATTAAAATCTAAAAACCTATAGTGTAACGTTTAAGAGATATTTTAAAAATCCGTTTTTTGTGTAAAACACGTTAAAAAAATAACAGTTCCAAATCGAGTCCAACGTCGTAAAATTGTTTTTTTATTTCCTGAATTATTTCCAGACAAATGCTCTTTTATTGACCTGAAGACTGGACTACAACTGAAAATATGTCGGGTACTGTTCATTAGCGATGGCGCTATTAAAGAATGAAACAAGCCGTGAAGATATGTAATGCTACGCATTCAATTATTCACTATTCACAGTAGGACGTTGCAAAAAAACACCTTTTTCTAATTTTACATATGCACCCCACCTATGTTGTTTTAATTTAAAACTAATTTCAGGTTACTTGAACATTTTTTGACCACCGCCCATATCAGCTATAATAATGAGGTATTTGTATTGTTTAATTTCTTACACTGTTACAATTTTAAAGACAAAACAAGCTGTGAAGATATAATGCTACGCATTCCATGATATACTATTCACAGTGAATGGTATATTGCATTTTCCCAAATAAAACAGCTTAAAAAAATACATATTTTTTTTCAAAAAAAAAATACATATTTTTTTTCAAAAAAATTACAATTTTTTTTCAAAAAAAAGAAGATAAAAAAAAGTTTTACAAAAAACAATTTGAAAAAAAAATTCTATTTTTTTTATTTTGTTTTTTAGTTGCGTTATTTGGGGAAATGAATATACCATCCACTGTGAATAGTTTATAATGGAATGTGTAGCGCTACGCATGTAATGCTATAGCATTACATATCTTCACGGCTTGTTTTGTCTTTAAAACGGTAACAATGTAAGAAATTAAACCACACAAATACCTCATTATTATAACTAAGTTTTGAATTTTTTGAACAATTTATTTAAAAACAAATTGTTAATTTTTTTTTTAGTTCTTAAAAAAAAGTTCAATTTTTTTTTGTTGTTTTGTTTTAATTTTTTTGTTTTAATGAACCTAGTCAGCCTACAGGAAATTATTCTTTTGTTGGCAACAATATTTTATTTTGCGTTTTAATTAGTTTTAACTTCAGTTTTTTGGATATCTTTAAGGCTTGTAAGCAAAAAAAAAATACTAAGTTTGGTATCCAATTCGAGGTTGGTCATGCGGTGGTCATTAATGCATTATAACATCAAAGAAATATTAAACAATAATAATTATTATGATTAATTATAATTAAAATTTAGATTAAATTTTGCAATAATTAACAACAAAGTTACGATTCATTTCCTTTAAAAAAAGAAGGAATATTAATGACTACAATTAGCTTATATTATAAGAAGTTAAATACATATAAGATTATAAGCATGACTAATTAAAAATAGTTTATTCTTAATTAAATTAAAAGGGCCTTCTTTGTCGGTTTATATTTATAAAAAAGTACTACGTTTTTGGAAGGATTGGTGTAGTGGTCTACCGCGTCTGTACATGACAAGTCTACTAGCCAACTAGGGTGAGTTCGATTCTCACTGGCGCCGATTTGCCTTTTCAGTTAATTAATAATTTAAATCTGGCTAAGGCGTAAGCGAAGCGGACACTCCCTATAAAAACTGGTTCGAAAGTCAGTATAAGCCGGTGGTTCCCTCTACTACTAGCCCACACAAGTCCTGGACTTAGGGAATGCTTAATTAAGTAGAATAGTACGAGGTTAAACAAACATGTAATGTAATGTATTGTTTACAAATCAAAAAAAAAGTACGGGTAATATATTTCCTATTAGCTTTTTTTATATTAAAACATTTTTACAACATACTACACTGATTATTTGTTACGGTACTATACTCCGTCCAGTTATGCAAGATAGTAAGGGACGCGGCCCGTTTTACACCACAGAGCGCATGAATAGCATAATTATGCATAAATCATAGTATATCAAAAATATAACAGATGTCGGTACTGTTTTCCTGGAAAGGGCCTATCCAAAGAAGCATACCAAGCATAGTACATAAGAATGCGATGCCAGGATTGGCTTGATGTGTCGTTTTGTATCTTGTAATGGTTGTTAGGCGAGTCTCTGGATAGGCCTTAAGTTATAATTGTAACCTAAAAATTTGACGTTTTTCATGTTCAATATAATTTACGTTTGTTCAATATGTAGAATATGCTAATTTAGTGTGAGTGCATGAAGAATAAACCAACAAAGTACCTTATTCAATACCATACAAAATAACATAAGTATAACCATTTTTTTATGTAACTTTCTCTTTTTTTATTAGCTTTAACGACCGTCAAACATTGTCATAGACAAAACATGTCACAATATTTTATATGTTAAAAGGTACGAGTTATTAACCAATGATGTAGCTTAAAAATCGCGGTAATTTTAAACTAATATCTTGCATAATTGGACGGACTATAAATACAGACATTTCTGTATACTGGTGTCACAGATCCATTATATACATCCGTAAATTCTGTATTTGTAAAGATAAAATTTTGAAATTTGGCACCTATATAATATATGTACATAATTGTACTTAAGGAACCTCAACTTTTGTATTCCAAAACAACATTTTGCTACTTCCCGTTTTACCGGAAGTGCTGCCTTCACATTTGATGTGCGATATCTAAATGCTTTACATTTTTGGAATCTGCACACTTTTCTGAAAATATTGATAACACATAACTCAAATAATTGCCAGTTAATTAAAAATTAAAATTGTAGTCAAAACGAAAAAAAAGTAATTATTTCACTTGTATAAAAGTTAGCGCATGGATCTATTCCACATTTCTTGCACTTTTAAATATAAAAATCGTACCATGGGTGTACAAGGGTACCAAATTCAAGAATCGATTAAAACCTCCTAATTTAAAGTATTGTACAAGTTAAGAAAAAATTATTTTTTTAGCATTTGTGGTGTCCATTAGAGTTAATTAAGGATGTCATGGCCCACCTAGTTATGAAAACTAAAACTAAATAAAAATAAAATTTGATATTTTAAATGTTAAATGTGATATCAATGTTTTCAGAAAAGTATGCAGAAACCAAAAATGTAAAGCATTTAGATATCGAACTTAAAATGTAAAAGTTGGCAGCATTTCCGGTAAAACCGGAGTAGCTAAATTTTGTTTTACATGTCAAAAGTTGACTTTACTTAAATACATTATAGGTAACAAATTTCAAAATTTTATTTTTAGAAAAACAGAAGTAAGGGGGACGTACAATGGATATGGGACACCCGGTATATAGAGCTTCAAGCAACCAAAGTTATTAAACATGAGTTGTTCCATTCCATAAATGAAGTTGTTTGTGGTTCCATAATGTATTTTTTCTATTTTGCGACTCTTATAAGCTCATAATCACACGCATTTTGCGTGTTCTTATAGGGCCTATAAGAGGTTTTTTACTTTTTCTTCTTTTCGGTTTTTAAGAGGTTTTTTACTTTTTCTTCTTTTGGGTTGGCAATACAGGAGAAAAGACAATCGCTTGGTGTTTTCCGTGCAAATGGCAGTACCGATTTTAAGTTTAGTTTTCTACGAAATTGTGTTAAAATTGTGGCTTGGTTACTAGCAGTGAAAAATAGAATAGCTGACTAAAAAAGGTGTCAAAATATCGTTTGTTCTATGAATTTCAAACATAGCGAAAATTGTAATGCTAACCCAAAACAAAAATCCCTAGAGCACTATTACTTTAAAAAACTCGCCGCAAACGGCTCGTTTTCTAAACTTGTACTCGTGCGCTAAAAACGGGTGTTATGAAACTAATACTTTAATATACGAATATATAAAATCATTTAATATTTAATACAGTAAAAAAATCTCATTTTAGGTACTCTATTTAAAAAAAAGATGTTGGCTTACGAGTTGAGAAATCTTTTTTTTATTATTTAAGGAATACGTATAAGCAACCCTATCTGTCTGACTCTTGTAAGGAAGTTGTATATTTTATGTGTTTATGCTGTATTATAAGGGATTTATTGCCACTTTCTTTCCTCCTTTTAACATTTCCTTTATTTTTCTTTGCCATTGTTTGACATTATTTCTACAATATTAAGGATACACAGGAATAACATATTTGTTTTGTAGGGGAACAATATGATTATCTCTATATTTTTGGTTAGATGTGTGCAATTTTCCTCAAACTGGGTAGGTACATACTAAAGTAATTTTTGATTCTGTTGTTTGTATACTATTTAGGCCAAATGGATAACATTTTTCGAAAATATACTTGATATTTATATTTATATTTAATAAATCCATGTGTACGCAAAGTAAAAATTGTATTGCTTAAAGCAAGATCTATTATTATAAATAATAAAAATCTTTAAAATGATGTATTACACGACCCCTCTTCTATTATAAACATTAACCCCACGCCACTCATTTTCATAATAAATACACTAAGTATATACCGGCCTCGGTGATGTAAGGCGTAGAGCGTTCGCTTGGTTTGGCCCAGCATTAAAAGCTGAGGTAGCGGATTTAAATCCAGCCTGGGGCATGGATGTGTAGTGGTGTTTTTAAAAATTACTACTACATATAACTAGGCCATAAGGGTAGGCACAACCTACAAAAAAAAAAACATAAAAATAAGAAAATGTGTATTAATATGTCCAAATTTAAAGTTGGTATTTCCACTCGTTCGAAAGTTAAGATACGGAGGTATATTCTATAAATTGTAAGAACTATAAGCGTTATAAATTTGTTATTTTCACTTAAAACATATTTTTATAAAATCTTTAAATACCTAAAAGCCCATTCATTATTCAACGTCTAATATTGCCTATAAACATTTTAAAACATATTAACATAAGATTTATCAGCGGTTCGTTTATAAATTAGCCGACTTTATGCAAACCGCGTCGCGATGCCAAGCGTCTTTTTGAAATAGAAACGTTTTCGAACTCGAGATTTAAATACGACCATTTTCAATATTATCACGTTTTTATTCCAGATTCTTTTGTACATTAGAGCCTGATTTGTAAAAGAATTTTTTTTTTGCGCTGTAGATGGTGCTCGTAAGAACTATAATTGCAATATTCCAATATAATATTTAATTAATAACACTGTAGGCAGGGCCGAATTCAGGGGGTGCAAGGGGTGCAGATTACCCTGGGCCCGGGCTCGAGGGGGCCCAGAGTCAGAAGTTACAATTAACAGTTTATTTATTTATACCCCCCAGAACGATAAGGGCGTCAAAACAAGCAAATATGCAGAGCCCTTTTTAAGTGGACTATAGACTCTTAAATTCGTAAAAATTTTCGCCTGCGGCGCTAGGGTTTTCGTTCTTTTTTTGTTTAATATTGTAAAACTTAACTTAAACATAAAAATTGTAAAAATTTTCGTTTGGGTTTTCACTTTACAGAGCTAGAGCCCTCTTACATTTATATGAAAGTTAAAATTGTAATACTGTTCTAAAATTAGAATAGACCATAAAATTTGTAAAAATTAATAATTCAAGCTTGTGAAACTTAAGCGTAAAATTTGTAAAAAAATTTGCCAGCGACGCCAGAGCTTGCATTTTTATGAAATTTAAAATACTGTTTTAAAATTAAAATGGACGATCAAAATTGTAAAAAAATTGTCTGCGGCGCTAAGACTTTCTATTTTTTAATATTTAAGATTTTAAAACTTGAGTTTAAAATATTAAATTAAAAAAAGTCAGAAATTAACATAATTCGTAAAACAATTATGTTTTGGAAAAAGGGGGGCTCGGGTAAAAAGTTTCGCCGGGGTCCGGGCTGGCTCTGTCCGGCCCTGCCTGCAAGGGAGGATTTAGGGGGGGCATGGAGGCTAGCCCGCCCCCCCAGCGAGATATATTAGCATAGAAATACCTTCAAAATTATATTTTTGGTGAATGCGCAATATTTTTCCTTATGGATGCCCCCCCCCCCCCTTAAAATGAAATAAATCCGCCTGTGCCTGCCTGTAGGTGGGTATAATTATTTATATAATAATATTTAGTAAATAATGTCTGTGTTGAAATGAAATATATTTCTTTGATAGTTTATTTATTTAATACTATATAAACTATACAAACTACTATTTTCTAAAATAAATTTTAAAACAAATGAACAGTTTGACGCTAACTAGATGTAATATTTAAATTAACGTTTTAATTAATTATAATTCCAGTTATGAATAGATTTATATGTCACACAAGTTATAAATTATAACTTATTATAATTTATAATAAAAACAAACCGTTGAATTAGCTGAAAATATTAGTTTTATTTTATTTGTATTTTTTTGACGAGAGCTAATACAAAATAAATTTCAAAATCTAAAATAAATAAGAGTCAAAGTTTATTTTTTCTCTTAAAATACTCTAGGAGAAGAATAAAAAGAAGAAGAAAAAAAAGTAGAAGAAAAAGAAGAAAAAGAAGAAGGAAGAAGTAGTAGAAGAAGGATAAAATATAAAGTCCAAACCAAAGAAGGAAGAAAAGAAGAAAGGGTAGGGGTCTTTACAGCACCGTCCATTACCGCGACACCGTTACCGCTTCCACTTCCAAAAAAATATTTTTTACAGTCTTTTCCTTCCTGTATATAAAATGTTTATATAGGGCGAGGTCTTTGCCTCTAGCACTTTTCATTATTTCGATCGACATAACGATTAGTACCAAACTGATTATTAATCAGCGATTTATACAAATCAATCGAAATAATTAAAAAAAAACACACATAAAAACCTATACACAAATATGTGGGTACATTTAGTAAACGTTCCACTTTATCAATAAAAATACAAACCAAAACCAACCAAACCAAACTGCCATCAGTCTCACGGAAAAACCCTTACATAAAATAAAAATAATTATAAAAAATGGCGCGATAAACGATTTTTACTGTAAAAGTCATACGAGGTAAAGACCGTTTGCGGTAATGGACTGCGCGGTGATGGTCTCCTCGGTAAAGGACATGCGTGGTAATGGCTTGTCGTGGTAATGGACTGAGCGGTAATGGTTTTCGCGGTAATTTTTTCGCTGTAAGTCCGGCGCCCAGAAGAAGTTATGTAATTCTATCTCTACGTCTTTCAATGCGTTAGGAAGTCTAAAGGCCATACCGTTTGACGGATCAAAACCTTTTTTTTTGTTCGTTAGTCCAGTAGAATCGAACCTTACATAAATATATACACTCCTGATATATCTAGCTTATACGATATCATGCAGTTTCGATACGATAAATAGGACCATGTCGACATTGTCAGCAAATAGGCTTAAATGCCTACACTTTATTACATGAGATAAGCATGCATCTATGAGGATTAAAAAACTAGTTACTGTGGGAGCAGTTTGACTTTACTTGACTTAACACTATACAAAACCTTAATAGTTTTACAAAAATAAGAAAAAAATATTCAGAAGTACCAAATTTCGAATTTATCTACACTATAACATATTGATTCTTAACTATCTTACTTTTTAACCGACTTCCCAAAAAGGAGGAGGTTATCAATTCGACATGTGACTTTGTTTTTTTTTGTTTGTTCCCGCATAACTTTGGAACGAATGAACGGAATTTAATAAAACTTTTTGCAACTTAAAGAGGGCATTCAAGAGGTGGTCCCATTTTAATTTGACACTGATAATTTCGGGTAAGCCGGATAATTAAGATAAATCTAATCATTTTAACGCAATTTCACTTAAAAACGGCTTAATTTGATTCTACTACCAGCCAAATTTTTAGAGAAATATCGGATAACTCGGATAATCCGGATAACTCGGATAAGCCGGATAACTTGATTAAGGGGTCACTTAATTATTACGGCACACTGAAAATCTCTTAAATGCCGCTAAACTTGATTATCTGGACCTGTAATATTAAAATACCCAGAGAAAATGATAAATGTTGTGATTTTACCAAAAGGCGTTGTTTGATTATTACTTAACGCTTAAAGTTTAACAAGATTTTCTTCAGTATTTCATTTAAAATAAGGTTGGTTGGACTCTTGGGCGGTGAAATAAAATTTTTATTTTTTATAAATTTATTTTTAAGATAATAGTGGTGGCGGTAAAATAAAAATTTTACTTTTCTTTTTAAGATATTTATTTTTAAGATAATGACGTCACAAAGCACTAACAGTACGTTTTGATGTCAGCAGCTTGCCGAGATGGAAGGACAACTATAATTTAGCTTAGATGACGTTACAAATCTACAAGTTATGTGTCTCTAAAAAGTAAAAAATAAAAACTTTTCGCAAAAAAATATTAACCTTCTATGTCTCTAAAAAGTAAAAAAAAAAATAAAAAATACTTAAGTCGGTGCCAATTTGACAGCAAACAATAGAAAAATAATAAAAAAATAATTGTTAGTAATTAATTTAGGGAATGGTGAAATTGGCACCGACTTAAGTATTTTTTATTTTTTACTTTTTAGAGATATAGAAGTTGGTTCATTTTTTTTGGGAAAAGTTTGGATTTTTTTTTATTTTATCAAATATTTTTTCCATTCTTATACGGTAAGTGCACGATTTTAACCGCTTTGTACTTGACAGTTTCAGCAG
The DNA here is from genome assembly GCA_958510825.1 of Brachypterus glaber. NCBI lineage: Eukaryota > Metazoa > Arthropoda > Insecta > Coleoptera > Kateretidae > Brachypterus > Brachypterus glaber. Next base: position 36,130,870 of record OY294050.1, read on the forward strand.
GAATCTGTATAAATTATAGTAATTATTTTATGGTATTTCAAGTTCGATACATAAAACTTTTTACAGTGTAGTTATCATTAGGTATAAGAAACAAGATTAACTAAGTAAGCGTATTATAAAAAATGTACCAAATATGAACATAGTAACTGCGAAGGAAATATCGACATGTACTAATATGAATTTGATGTATTAGATACCATTTTTGTGTCAAGATTTATTAAAATTTAATCTATAATTGATGAAATATTTCTGAAGAGGCTATGATTTATTACATCAATGCTTACTGGTGGCATATGTGATATACACTGCACAAAATACATTAAAGAAAATAATTAGTAAATTATTAGGGGAGGGGGAGGGGGGAATGACGTGTCTCTAAGCGAAAAGCTTGATAAAAAAATACAAATACAATATACGAGGCAAAATGCGTGAAACCTTTCCGCCTCGATGTCGCAAAAAGGTGGGAGGTTTCACCCGTTTTGTCTCATAATATACTTATCTATCTCATACACTGTAAATGAAAATATGGTAATTTCACAGCAATAAAGTAGTTCATATGTTACCAGCAAAGAAAATGGTAAATATAAATCAGTCCTGTAACTTCACTGTTATTTGTAAAAATGTGAAATTTATTTTGGTAATTTTACTGCTATCTTTTGTAGAATGTAAGCTATATTGTGGTAATTTTCGGGAGTGTCTGTAAAAGTGCCGAGTGTTTGGACCACATGCATAAATTTTAATGCAAAATTATTGTACCGAAGGGAAAAGAGTTGAGATTTTACTAAACCGAGTAATATTGAGATTAATTTAAAAAATATTGTAAATTCACGTTCTGACATGGTGAATTTGCTTTAATTATTAGAGTTAATACTACTGAAAGATTGACGGACAAATTTAGAGTGCATTTGTTTATATTAGTCGGAGAGCTGGTGACTTTTTTATTTCATTATTTTCTCCGGGCTGTATTTTATATATCGTCGGCTTAGAGTGTTAACCCCCTAACTTCTTTTGACCAAACTTTACAGGAGACGAAAAAAACCTTATAATTATTTCTATAATTATTGTATAACAAAATGAAAAATCCCGTTTCTTTATTAGCGTGTTTTGGATCTTTTAACAAGCATCAACTATAAAAAAATAATTTGGGCTTGATTTTTATTGAATTAAAACGGAGGCGGCAGATTTTCTACCTAAAACCTGCCAACTCCTTGATGGAGATTTGTCTCAAAGGTTAAAAACCTGCCATCTCCTTTTTAATTCAATAAAAATCAAGCCCAAATTAATTTTTTATAGTTGATAGTTGTTAAAACCTCCAAAACAAGCTAATATAGAAACGGGATTTTCATTTTGTTATACAATAATTATAGAAATAAGATACTAAAAAGGTTTTTTCGTCTCCTGTAAAGTTTTTTCAAAAAATAAAGCAAGCAATCAATTATTGTAAAGGTTTTTATTTTAGAAAATGAAAGTACAAAATACTGTCTTCAACATCAAAAAGCAATCATTTTAAAAATAAAAACCTTTGCAATAAGTGGCAGAGTTAGCAGCTTTTCGACTAGCGTTTAAAGCGCGTGAATTAAGCAGGTAAACGCATCATGGAAAAAGTTATATTTGGGAAAAAGTAAGAGTTGCCTGTTTTTTTGCAAACGGTGTAACTAATAAATAATTCTGAGGCCAAGGGGGTAAGAACAGTCTTTAAAAAGTGCCTTTGATATATGCGATACTTAATTTTTTAAAGAAATGAGAATTTATGAAATGACATTTTGATTAAATAAACATTCTTTAGACTTTTTAGTGCTGGCATATGCCAAATAAACTTTTTAAAGCCTTTTTTGCCCCTTGGCCTTCTGAATAATTGTATAAAACTGTGAAAATAGACTAATCTAAATGTAATAAATGTAATGTGTTTGACTCGGTAAGTTAAACATATATTTTTCGGGGACCCCATTTCACAACCTTTTCGGGGCTTCCAGCATTCAAAGGAACCCGAAAGAGGACCTGGCGATTTGCAAATAACTTAACTTGAAAGTACTTTAGAACATATATAAAATACAGCTGGGAGGAAATAATTAAATAAAAATGGTCACCAGCTCTTAAACTATATTACTATAATTTATTCCATTAGCAACATTTTTTTTTTGTTTACAGGGCAGTCCATTAAGCAGTCCATTACCTCGCCACCCTACCGCTAATTGACTACCGCTCATGGATTTTACTTCGCATAGATTTTACCGCGCATAGACTTTTTAGATATAGCTGCTGGGTCTGGGTTATGGGCATGACTAGTTTCCTTTAAAAAATTTCCTTCCGAAGTATGCAAAGATCCAAACAAAGCACGTCGTAATTTACGCACTTCCAATTTTTTTTATTTTTAACAGTCTTTTCTTTCCTGTATATTCAATGTTTATATACAGCGAGGTCTTAGACTCTAGCACTTTTCATTATTTCGATCGACATGACGATTCGTACTAAACTGATTATTAATCAGCGATTTATACAAATCAATCGATATAAGTTTAAAAAAACACACATAAAAAACTCCAAAACAGATATATGGATACAATTAGTAAACGTTTCACTTTATCAATCAAAATAAAAACCAAAACCAAAACTAACCAAACCAAACTGTCATCAATCCCACAAAAAAACCCTTGCATAAAATAAAAATGATATATAAAAAAATGGCGCGGTAAACGATTTTCGCTGTAAAAGTCATACGCGGTAAAGACCGTTCGCGGTTAGGGACTGCGCGGTAATGGCCTTCGCGGTAAAGTACATGCATGGTAATGGCTTGTCGCGATAATGGCGCGGTAATGGACAGCGCGGTAATGGTCTTCGCGGTAATTTTTTCGCTAAAAAGTCTGGCCCCCATTATAAGCTTTAAGCTCTTGAACACTGTAAACAGTATAATAAAGCAACTATTCTAACATGTACATGTACTTTTTTGTAGCATACATTGTAAACTTTTAAATCGTAAAGCATGAACAATGAATTTTTAAATATATTTTAAAGGAACTGTCTATTTAATTTTCATGACTCGATAATTTTTGATTGAAGGCATATAAGGTGTTGTTAAAATTTAATTTGAATTGACTAGCAAATAGCCCGAGGCTTTTCATAATTTTGTCTGCTGCCCTAAGTAGATCAACCATGGTAGTTTAACATTCTAATTTTTAAAAAATTTAGAAATTGTTTTTGAAACGTTTTTACAGTTTCGTTATCATATTTATGTTTAACCTCTTACTCTTCTGCTCAATTAAGCATCCCCCGCACGCATATGCTTGTGGAAAGAAAGCCTTTTCCGCATAAATATTGTTTAATTTATTAATTGCGTAGTGCTATTCTTGTTATATTTATTCATAATATTATGAAAATGTTTTAATTTCTTACTTGTTAATTGATTTTGTTATTGAAAGATTATAAAAATAAGATTTATATCGATTTATTTGATAAAATATAACGTATATTTTATTTTAACCCTGTTCGTAGGAAAAGTATTGTTCCTAACGCATGCGTAAAGAGGCTTTTCCTCACTCGATTGTGGAAAAGGGCATCTTTCCTCACTTATTAGTAAAATAGCTATTTAAGGGAGGTGTCACTTTTGCCAAATTTCAATTACTGACCCAATAAACAATGGTTCGGCGGCTGACGGGCAAATGATCATCGCTTTTTGACGTCAGCCCACCGTTGGAACGACGTCGGCTCGTCGGTCGGCAAGATAATGGCAAATGATAATCGAAATACTTCATGGGCTCAACGTCGGCGCGCCGTCGGAAAATGATAATCGAAATACTACATCGGGTCAACGTCGGGCCGCCGTCGGAAAATGAGAATCGAAATATTACACTGTCAGTTTCATACAGGAACATTTACATCTATACATTACCACCTATATACCTTTAATAATTGCCTACTTGAAGTTTTATATCAATTTGGAATGTTTAATTAATTTCTGCTCATATTTTATCTAATTTTTATGTATACAGTGATCAGTAACTGCCATGCCAAAATTTAAAAGGTGATTCTATACCCGAAAATATGCAAAAAAGTTTCTATGAAAAAAGTTTCTATAAACGTTGAATCCGGAATCCGGAAATAAGCCCTAAGGGACTTACGGCCCTTCGAAGATGACATATTAAATGCGGAACAAAAAAAGCATCAGTAAAATTTTAATTCTGCAGGGCGATTCTTCATTTAAAACTGAGCAAAAAAGTATTCCTCACCAAAACACCTAAATTTAATATTAACGGAGTTATTGACTTTTAAAAAGTAACGTTTTTGGTGGCACAAAATGTTTCTTCCTCTTAATTGCATTTTTTTTTTAAAACGGTTGCTCCTACAGTGTTACATTATATGACATTGTTTATGTATTTTTAATCAAGAAATCTATGTTTTTCACAAAAAAAAAAAACAAAAAACATACACGTAAAAAAGTTTGGGGCACAAATGTGTTAAGCCCCACATATTTTGTCCTTCTAGACACGCCTATGGATGAATTAAAAAAAAATTAACATAAACTTATTGCCCTTAATAATACTGTCTCCTATTAACTGCGGGCCGACGTCAATTGCCGACGGCTGGCCGCCGCCGCATGATCGGCATGCCGACGGTCGGCCGCTGGGGATTAAATAAAAAAGGCTATCGGCGCAGGTGTGAATCGAACTCACGCAAGCCAACGAGCTAAGTAAAGGTCTTATAATGAATCAGACGCCTAAACCCGTTTGAATAGCCTCCATCTACCGCCCGTTTGAAAGTAAACAAAACATATGAAACAAAGATTAAGGCTAGCGTGTGTTTTTTTTTTCAATAAAATACAGAGAGTCGCACGGACCGTCTCCCCACGTCAGCCTTGATCTGATCGTTCTATCTTTGTTTTCTCTGTTTTGTATAATCTGAAATGCACAGTATCTAAACATGCCGTAAGTAAAACACAATCCTCGAAAATTTGTTACAGTAAACAATTTTATATAAATGAACCCCGAGCAACTTTAGTTATTGAATACAAGTTGTTACAGTAAAACATAACGAGGTTATTTTATTGCCCAGACAATATTCGTGAATTTCACTGCACTTTTAAGTGATATGTTATATCATACAGAGCGGTCCAAAAGTCACCTCCCCCTCTTAACTTTTGAACCAGTTGAGATATCGACTTCAAATTTGGACTTTTAAATAAGACAGCTTAATCTATCTTTTAGCATATATTTAATACTTTCAGCTCTTAAAATGTGGGCAGGGGGGCATGGGGGCACATTTTTTTAAATGGAAAGGGGGGTCGCGCAATGCATCATTTTAAAGCTTATAAAATTCTCCATATTTTTTAATTAAAAAAAAAATTGGGTTTAAAATGGGGTTGAAAATGGGTATTAATGTCAAAATTCCTCTAAAAAAAAACAAATAATTTTTTAAAAATGCTTAATTTCATCATAAAAAAATGTTAATTATACTTTTAAACTAATTTTAGTTGACATAAATAAAAATTAATTAAAAAAAACTTAAAAAATCGAATGTTTTAGCACAAAAAATTGAAAAATCAAAACCTTAACATTTTTAAAAAATTTAAAAATGTTAATTTAAATAGATAATTTTATTAAGCTTTAAAATGATGTATCACACGACCCCCTTTTCCATATAAAAAAATATCCCCCCATGCCCCCCTGCCCACATTTTAAGACCTGAAAATATCAAATATATGCTAAAATATAGTTTGTTGTCTTATTTAAGAGTTCTAAATTTGAAGTCGATATCTCAACTCGTTCAAAAGTTAAAAGGGGGGGTGACTTTTGGACCGCACTGTATAAAACGTTACGTTCGTTCGGTTCTGCATATTTTGTTTGTTTAATAAACCAAGTAAACAAAAATATTTGGAGTATTATTTGTATTTTTCTACCTTAAAAAAAACTGAGAACCCTCGTAAAACCCTCCCTAGAAAAAACTCACCAATGAGTTACAGTGATCCGCAAATGAGCGCCCGTATGTTGTACATACGGATCTCACGCGTGATCAAAAATGCACTCACTGTGACTTCATGAATGAATGAATAAAGTTTGTTATCTGGGTGTTACTGTAAAACCTTTTGTTCAATAATTAAAGTTGCTTGCGGTTTTATATGTATATGTATATATAATTGTTTAGTATTCAATACGATAACAAATTCTATGTGTAACTAAAAATATTTCGTTATTTCAACAGTGCAAGTTAGCCATTTTATGAACGGGTCGCAAAACTAGTTTTACTTATAAGAAGAATAATATTACGTAAAAAACCACTTGAAAGTTGCTATAAAAGTGTTTCAAATTTGCAAGAATATGTGTAATGTGGTATTACAAGGTATTTTTCTAATTACCTACTATTAAGTTCATGTAATTTTTGAAATTGTTGGTTAAATAGTTTGGAATAGAAATTATCAAGAGCCTTTACCCTATAGGGCAGGCTAACCAAACTCTGACTAGGTATGTGTCAAGTAGCCTGAATTTATCTTCTTCCTGGTAAGACTTGAGTTACTTCATCCAGGCACACTGTTCTTTAGTTCTTGGTCTTCGTTTTCCTAACCATACCAAAACAAGAACCAAAGAACAAAGTATTTCCAGATGAACAGACCCTAGACACCTAAATAATAAAACAAATACTAAAGTTTTTAATTATTTAAAAATAATTATAATATAATAAAATGAAATTTTTTAATAAACAAATCGAATTACTTTAAATTTTCCAAAAGATTAAACACCATATTTAAATATATGTGCATTGTTATGTCTGTTTATGCTACAATTTATAGCCAGATATAAATGAGTATAATTATAATTGCATATTAAATTATAATTTATAGGCATGTTTTATTCTATAATGATTTTATAGTTTACACTATATTATTATTTTATTAATTAAGTTAGTAGTTATAGTGATTAACTACAAAATAAACGCATTGAAGCCTCTGGGCTCAAACTTTATATAATCAGTAAATATTGATAAACCACTCACCCCTCCCTGACACTTTGAAATTGTAAGTCCGTCCGTCCGTCCATCTGTCTGTCCCTCTGCCAGCCTGTCCCTCTGTCTGCCTGTCCGCTCTCCGTCTTTCCCTCTGTCTGTCTGCCCGTCTGTCCGTCTGTCCGTCCGTCCGATGTCACGATTTTTGTGGACATAATAACTCCAGAACGAATTATCCGATAAGGAAAAAATTTTGAACGTATACACTAAGTCAAACATTTGCTGTTTTAGAAGTTTTTAAAACAGAAATGTTTATTGAAAATGAAAATTTTTGTAATTTTTTTTTTTGAAAAATAAATATGTTTCACCAAAAACTGATGCGCATGGTATATTCGTATATGTTTGCCAAAACACTTTTGCTCATTCGTATCTATTATGAAACAGTTCTGCGCATAAATATGTTCTACCAAACCCTTCTGCGAATCGGTACATATTTGCCAAAATACTTTTGCCCATTAGAATTTTTCATTATCAGATTCAGATACCTTAAAAACCCCTATATACTAATTTTCACTAGAATATTGAAAATATTTAAAAATAATCACCCCCTCCCCCGGGGGTGCAGTTAGAATTTTTTTTATTATCAGATTCAATTTCAGCAACCTCAAAAACCCCTATATAGCAATTTTCACACCAATGTTCACTAAAAACAATCCCGAACGAGAAGTTTTGGTATTGCTTTGGTTTTGATGTATGTCAAATTTCAAATCTCTAGTTTAAAGTGCTCTTAAGTTAACGTGCTTACAAGATTTTCCGGACAGAAAGATCGACCGAGCGACAATTTTTTTTGCTAGAAAATTGATTTATATCGACATAAAATATCATAAAACGTAAAAATACGCAAAAAAAAATATTGAAAATTTTTTGCACGAAAATTTCCAAAATGGGAAAGCAAAATGTAGGTTTTTATGGATGTTTTAACAATACCTAATATAACATATATTATTTAAATTAAATTCAAATAAATAACTGATATGTCAAAAACTAGCCTATTTTAATAGCAAATTGTTATGTTAATTGTAAAGTGTGGTTTTTACTAGAATTTGCATTTAAATTGTCAATTTTTATCTGTTTTAAAATGAATAAGCCATGAAGATTCTTATTGTCTGGCTAGTTACACGTTTCAACAACAATATTTTATAAATATCTTTTTAATATTCTTAAACTGAATAATATTAATAATTCACAATAAGTTATGTAAAATTTCACATAACTTATTGCTGTATTTTTAAGATTCTTACATGATATATTATGTTATATTGCTATATTTTTTTATAGTTTTTTATAGTTTTCCATAAAATATTATGTATTTTTACATGATAAATGATGTAATTTTGGAGCGCTTTATTCACAGAATATAATGCAGATAAAAATACATCCAGAAACTTGCATAAGAACATAAAGCATAACAATGCGATGTCGTGATTGGCTTTGTGTGCCGCCATGTATCTTGTAAGCCAATCACGGCATCGCATTCTTATGTTTGATGTTCTTATGCAAGCTTCTGCATAGGCCTTAAGTTATGTTATATTTACAGAAATGTTCCGTAAAATTTTATTTTACATAAATTTTTACAGAATATGTTCTTTAAAATTTTATTTCACATAATTTTTTACAGATTTTAATAACTTAATATAAAATTATATAGAACATGTTCTAGAAACCTTACATAACGTTGCAATTTTACATATCGATGGCCTAACGTACAAATGTAGGGTTAACGGTATCTGTACCTACTTAACACATTTGTATGTTAGGCCATCGATATTTTTTATTAGTTTATGTGGTAAGTTATTTACAAAAGTAAATTGCTCAAAAAAATAGGCATAGAATTAAATTAAAAAAAAAACCTTGTATAAGACCTCTATAAAAAGTCATCTTAGGCTTTATTTAAATTGCATCATTGTCTTATCAACAGTCATCGGAGAATTTCCAGTGCTCGCATAGGCGCTGCGTCGATTCTATCGTTGACGCGAGGTTTTAAATATTTACATTTTTATTTTCTTCGAAAAATACCGATATATTTACATATTTATAGTTAATATGTATATTCAATATTATTGTGTGTAACAAATTAGTCGTCAAATGTTTCGATTTAGTGACCTTTATAAAAATTTCCCTCATAATTCGGCAAAATTATTCCGTAAGCCTATGTTTCTGTGTTTATTTTCAACGTTGAGTCATAACTGAATTTATTCCGATTAATGCTTATCAAAATATATGTTTATAACCAAATCAAAATCGAAATAGGTTTATTACTTCGATATTATTAGAATAATACATTTTTTCCTGTTTAATAGCAAGCAATATGATAAATGCATACTTTTATTGATAAAAAATAGAATTATTTAGGTCGACGACATATGTTATCAAGAATAATTTAAAATAAAATAGAAACAATGGATAACAAATTTGCGAATATTTTTAAAAGTTTAACTATTTTTTAATCATATCTATATTTTTACCAAAAAACAATCCTGGCATAGATTTTTTTAGATAAGAAAAATATTTTCTAAATTTGAAGTCTGTAGCTCAGTCTTCTCGTTACAAATTTTCAAACCACACCAACAGACAGATAGACCGCTAAAATTGGAAAAATAAAAAAAAGTAGAAACATTTTTAACACTTATATCCCTAGTGTACTTGAATTAAAATTATTGACAATTTTGTTTTGGTAATATTTCCTCGAAACGAAATATTTTTGATTTGTCAAAAAAAAAATCTAATAGTTCACGTTGTGCGTACTTTAGTGTGTATAATAACACAGCCACACACAAAAAATTATTTTCCAGATACTAGACCAACGGATTTTTATACTCGAGAATTGCTCCATTAGGTCACAATTTTTTTATACACTTAAAAAATGGTGCGAAAATTCCTTAAATTCAGATGATACCGAATCTCACCTCAGAATTGCTTCAACAGGTCAAAAAAAATTTCTACCCATAAAAACATCTTAATTTAAGGAATTTTCGCACACCTTTTGAAGTGTAGGAAAAAATTGTGACCTGATGGAGCAATTCTAAGGTCAGATTTCAGTGATACCGAAAATATAAAAATACGTTGGTCTTGTTTCTGGCACATGATTTTTTTGTGCTGTGCACAGCCAACAAAAAAAAAATATGTGCCAAAGCAAACCAAACCAACGCATTTTAATATTTTTAGGGTAGCTGAAACCGAATCTGATCTAAGAATTGTTCCATCAGGACACAATTTTTTTCTACACTTATAAAGGTGTGCGAAAATTCCTTAAATTAAGATGTTTTTATGGTTAGAAAAAAATTGTGACCTGATGAAGCAATTCTGAGGTCAGATTCGGTTTCAGCTACCCTAAAAATATAAAAATGCGTTGGTCTAGTATCTGGAAAATTATTTTTTTTTGTGTGGCTATGTAATTTTTCCCAGTTAGGGGGGTTAGGGGTCGGATGTAACGTTTCGAATTTTTATTAGGATCATGGGGGGAATACTCCATGTACATTTTATATTTCATGTTTTTAGCTAATCTAGAAGTGTATGTATTAAATAATTTTCCCCAACTCGGGGTTTAATGTAATCGGACGTCGATGTACAGGCCAAATTGTAAGCTACTGGCCATTATCTGGGGAAACATAAACATACCATACCAACTAAATACATACATAGTTTTTTTATATTATGGATAATAGGCGGTGCTTTAACTAAAAACGTATTAAATATCCCATTTAAATAATAAACAATAATAAAAATAATTTTAACTCTAGTTTGGGTATACCAAAACATGCGTAAAATATCAAGCCTGCAGCAGATGCATGAATTGATAGTTAAATTTTGCAATAAAATTTGTAAAATTGCAAAATAATTTAATTCACAAAACGGGTTTCTCTGACGCATATAAAAGTCCAATTTATTGTTTATTAGGGTATTACAAAACCATTAAAATCAAAATTTATTATTTCCTCTAGTTTTTGTAACTTTTAAAGAGCATACTCTTACAATCATGGGTTTTTTTGTGTTAATAAATGAAAAATTTAAGGAGAATTAACCCAGTTTTAATTTAACTTTGATTTTTTAAGGTCGATTCAGGCATAATTATCACTAACTTCACTAAACTGAATTAAGAAATTTAGAAATTAGAAGGATTAAGGAACATAACCTCAAATTCTATAATAAATTTTTCGTCGTATGCAACAATTAAGATAAAAGATAAAATATACCATAAAATAATGATACAATCTTAAAATAAACTATAGAAAAAGAAGAATTTCTGAACTACACTAACTTTTTATATAACATTTTGCACAAATGTTATAAACAAACGTTATCAAAATAAAAATGAAGATGGCGACACCTTTGTATTTTAAAATTCGTACATTTTCAGTCTTAAGAAAAAACACAGTAGTTACATAAGAAAATAAAAGGTACTTTTGGAGATAGTTGGTTTTAAAACACGATTTTTTGACCCAACAACTGCAAATATAGTAATAATCGTCCTACGCAATAGATATTTGTTTTTGTTTTACTTATTCAGTCGTATTTACACATGCTTATTATCTATTTGGCAGTTACCTTATTATTGCATATCCCGGAAAATTTGAGTTTATATGTTTCTTAATTTTATTAATTTCTTAAGTTCTTAATTCACTTTAACGAAGTTAGTGATAATTATGCCTGAATCGACCTTTAATGGTTGTTTACTCAGTCACCCATTGAAATTATTTGACACATTTCGTTTCATTGGTTAAAGTGAGTTTAGTGTTAATGATTGTGTAAATCAACCTTAAGAATTCATCGGTTTTTAATAATTCTGCCAGCAGAGGTGCTTCCATTGGATTGGTAGGGGGGCAGAGCAAGCCTTTGTATGAATCAAGTGAACCCCTTGTTTCAGGGTGCGAGTGGAGGGGCGCCGTCGAGGTGCATTTTTTTAGCCCCTGAGCTTTTTTTTTGAGGGCGTTTTTTTTCTAAGAACTCCAAGTTTTGGTAGAAACCGTCAGGGACAAAGCTTTTTTTCTTAAGGGTATTTTTTTGGGCGGCTCCAATTTTTTTTTAGGGGGCGCAAAGTTTTTTAAACCGTCAGGGACAAAGTTTTTTTTGAGGGTGTTTTTTTTGCTAGGGGCGCCAAGTTCAAGGCTCGCTTCATGGCGCCGAAATGCAAAGGCTGGCCCTCTAGGGGTAAAATTTCGGTTAGTGGTAAGGAATTTTCACTTGTAGAAACTGTCACGGATAAAGCTTTTTTTGGAGGTTAGGACGATCTTCTTTTTTTTTTAGTCATGAAAATTTTTTGGAGGATGAAAATTTCTTTTGAGTTGGTAAATTTATCAATCATAAGTTGGGAAATTTTTGCTAGGTCTTAAACTTAAACCTTCCTTAGCTCATTTTAATTTTTTTTTCGTAGGCTAAGTCGTACACTTTTCTCTATTTCGATGGTAACTTGTCTAATGTAGTATTTGCAATTTCGGAGAGATTTGTAGGTGTATAAACCATATATTCTTCTTCAATCATTTTTAATCAATTTCTCACAAGAGTTTTGCACAGAATTTCGAGTCAATCACCTGTCTACATAATAAACAAAGAGGTTTGAAGTATGGCTGTCCTCAAAGTCAAAGAGTGCTGACGCCAGTGGTGGTTTTGCCAACTAACTTTTTTTTACGGCGTACAACAATGAACTAATTTTTTTACTGTAAAAAAATAGATCACTTCTAACTAGTGTGTTCAGTTATAAAATATGAACATTTTAGTACGCCTTGAAGAAAAAATATGTTATTATATAATATACTCATAGTTATGAGTCACAATGTACGCTCTTGTAGACCAAATTTTGATTCAAAAATTCTCAGTTAGGTATTATAATACCTAACTGAAAATTATTAATGATACATGTATAGTTCTCCGCATGAAACAAAGTCTCCGACGAAAGGAGGAGGAATCATTCGCGCTCTCTTCTCTTCTTTTCATCAAAAGCATTATAAGGCGTGCGTGCTTACAACACACATTCCAAACATATTTCCCGTAGCCACAAATCCGTGCGTCAAAGTATATTAAGATGTAAAAGTAAAATATATTATATTTAAATCAAAAAAAAAAGTCGAAAAGGGCGACGTTAGCCACTCAAGCAACTACTGAATTAAACAATGGTGAAAACTCCATAACAATTTCTTTATTAATAACCGAAATTTTTCGAATCAAAAAAATTCTTACAAATGTTAAAAAACTGCATTTTAACCAATCAGAACAGGGTCTAACTCTTTTAGATTTTAAGCTTTCACGGCCATTAAGATATAAAGAACTTTCACTTTCGGGTTTAGACCGTGTTAATGGATTTTCACTTTCCGACGTTTCGTCTCTTACTACTAGAGACATCTTCAGGGATTAATCTGAAACTAAGTTTCGAATCAACTTGTGTCACTATTTATGACGAGTTGTGGTTATTCACCCGTGACGAGGTTTTTCCTATCAAAGACTTCCATATTGCAGGTAAGTGGTAACCAGTGTCCCGATTGATATTGTTAGGATGCTTGATGATTTCTATCGATTCCCGTATCTTCCTTGGCATTTTTTTGTTTTCTGTTAATATTTGTTTTGTTTCAGACAAATTGATTTTATGACCTGTTTCATGTACATGTTCGGCTACTGCCGATAATGCAATATAAGAAAGAAACAAATTTCCTTATCGGCAGTAGCCGAACATGTACATGAAACAGGTCATAAAATCAATTTGTCTGAAACAAAACAAATATTAACAGAAAACAGAAAAATGCCAAGGAAGATACGGGAATCGATAGAAATCATGAAGCATCCTAACAATATCAATCGGGACACTGGTTACCACTTACCTGCAATATGGAAGTCTTTGATAGGAAAAACCTCGTCACGGGTGAATAACCACAACTCGTCATAAATAGTGACACAAGTTGATTCGAAACTTAGTTTCAGATTAATCCCTGAAGATGTCTCTAGTAGTAAGAGACGAAACGTCGGAAACTGAAAATCCATTAACACGGTCTAAACCCGAAAGTGAAAGTTCTTTATATCTTAATGGCCGTGAAAGCTTAAAATCTAAAACCCTATATAGCAATTTTCAAATTTTACTATTTTTTTTATTTTTCCCATTTGCCCCCCTTTCCGCACCCCAATGATCACCAAAAACAATCCCGAGCGAGAACTTTTGGTAACATACCTGTATGCCGAATTTCAAGTCTCTAGCTTAAAGCGTTCTTAAGTTATCGTGCCCACAAATTTCCCAGACACACCGATGGACCGACCGATCGACAATTTTTTTTCTTTGCTTGAAATGGATTTATATCGACATAAAACGTAATAAAACGCAAAAATATGCAAAAAAATTTTTTGAAAATTTTTGCACGAATACAAGGCTTTTCCGAAATTTTAAAAAAATTTAAAATGGGATAGCAAAATAGGCTCATACATTGAGAATGTATGTACAATGTACAATATGGGTCTTTTTAAGTTACGTAACACTCTGGAGGGAGCCCGCTCCTACCCCTAGTGTCAAGTTGTGTGTTGAGTTAAATAAAAAAAGCGTAACACAGAGAGGTCCAAAATGGTAAAAAAAGGTTTTACATAATATATGGACAGCCCCTGTATACTATTTGTATCTATACTTACCTAAAAAATATTTAAAAAATCAAGATCACAAGAGATTCTATTAATAATATTCATATTCATTTAAATGCTGGACTATCAAAACGCAGTTTTTATGCTTTGACTTTCAAAACGCAGTTTTTGATTTTTTTTAATATGCAATTTTTTTAATAATTAGTGAAACTGATTTAATTCGTAATTTAACTATTCTCTCTAAAATAGATAATACATGATGTTCCTTTGTACTATAAAAGCTGTTATAGTTCCTAAATTAATACTTGGTTGATATCTCGAAATGTGTTATTTGTCAAAAACTGCGTTTTTCACAAACAATATATAGGCCAACCAATTAAAAACTTGCATTTTTAGTTTCTTGACCAATCAGATCAAAATGATTCTGATAATTTTTGCACAATGCAATTATCACTTGGTTACTATGGAAACAAGGTACTGACAATTACTGACATCTTAATAAATGTTATATTTTTGCAAAATGTGTTTTTAATTTGTGAAGCTTACCTTTGATTTATTTTTATTGATAAGCAATATAAATGCTTATTTTATTACCAAAACATCCTAGGTATAAACCCTAATTAATTTCAGATAATATATTTTATGCACTTTCTATCTTAAAAGCTTTAAATCACTGATATTCATAAATTTTAATTTATTTAATTGAATCTTGGTATTAAAAACTAAACTAATTTAAACACTTATTTATTAAAAATATATTTGCAGTAAAGAATTACGGAAATCAAAACATCAAACATCCATGATTCTGTGTATCTATCCTACAATAAATAAATAAAATAAATGACTGCACTGGTACCAGTACAGCGTTGCCAATCTTTATTAGAAACCGATAGCAAATTGTTTTTTTACGGATGGAAACACCCGTTATTTTATTTCTTTTCAGTTGAAAACTAAACTTTTTAAACGAAAACAGCAATGATCTTTATTTAAATGCTAAAATATATGATAAAAACTATTTTATTGGAATAATCTCAAGCATAAAATATCCCTCAAACAAAGTTTAGACTTGGCAATATTCGCGAACAAGTGAACATCGTGATTTTAAAAAGTGCGGCAAATTTGAGATTTAATACTTTAATTATAGTTGTAAAGTAATAATCTTGTTTAGTTCTTAAATTTTTAATTTAAATATGAAAGAACATTAAACATGGTAAAATTATATACTTCCTTATTTTTGTGTGTATGTTGAATTATACATAATTCTTTCACTGTATATAAAAAACATTGTGCTTAAGGAAATTGTTTTCGTGCATTTTTTGTCAAAATTCCTCGAACTGCGGTCCCAGAATTTTGTAACACGAAAAATGCACTCAAAAAATTGCCAAACAAAATATTTTTTAATACAGTAAAAAAACTATCGATAATTCAATATGCACTTATGATATTACTATTGAAAATTAAACTTTAAATGATAGACTAAATCACTAAGAAATTAAGAAACGTTTAAGTATGGTGACACACTGAGAGATCGTTACCGTAGTAAATACTAAACGTTTTTGCTTATATGGAACCCCACGAAAGTGTAGTTAACATTCACTGGTTGTTACAGTAATACTTAACGTTGTTATAGTTTTGGTAATTGTAACAACCGGTGAATGTTAACTAAACTTTCGTGGGGTTTCATATAAGCAAAAACGTTTGGTATTTACTACGGTAACGAGCTCTCAGTGCAGTTTTATTATAAGCCCTAAAACTAAAAAGCTACTAGATGACAATTACAATCCTTTTTCTTTTCTTTTCTTTGTAAACCAGTGATTAACTATAAAATATTTTTAAATATAACTTAAAAGTTACCTAGTTGTTTTCTTCAAGTCAAAAAGATATGTTTTATTCTGTTTTTATCAAAGTTTAACTCTGCAGGATATTTCATTATACGAAGTTAAACTTCCTGAGAAACACACACAAAGAACAATAAAGCAATGACTTATGTATGATACTTTAAACTTTGCTCTAAATTGTAAATTGTTATAGCTGATAACCCCTAAGCTGAAGATGACGCCAAAGCGTCCAAACGAGATGAAATGACTTCCTCTTGACTGCATTAGGACCATCAACATCGAATTTCAAGTTTCAATACTGATTCGAGTACTCTCCATCCCCCTCTCTCTAGCCAATTTTTAATTTTTGTAAAATTTCTTTACCCTAAATTTTTTATTATTTTTGAGCAGTTTTCCATTTTAGACACTTTCTCTTACTCTTTACTCGATCTTCAAAATACCTTTAAGGGGTTTGGACATTTTATATACCTTGTGGCTCGGGAAAATTAAGGGTTTTTATTGATTTTTTTCGGGTATGTAATCACAACTTCATTCGAACGATCTACAAAATATCAAATAGGTAGTATATGTTTTGATATAAAAAAAAAATTATTGGAAAATTTTGAAAATTGTGGGAACCATGGCCCTGGCTCCGAAATGCATTTTTTTTTTTGCGGTGATCACGATTTCTCGTAAACCAATTTACCGATCAATCTGAAATTTTTGGGAACATCCAAAATCGATTTTTTGGGAAAATCATTGCCATTTTTGTTTTTTTTTTCTTGCATATCCCTTTATTCACGAACTAGCTATTGTAATTAGGAAAAACATTGGTTGTCGAGAACCCGTGGCCACGCGTGGTCACAGCAAACGACAGAAAAAAAGGCGTTTCGGGGTTTTCACACTTTTCCGAAATTTTCAATAAATTTTTTTACAAAAACATCAAAACAAATACTATTTGATATTTTGTAGGTCGTTCGAATAAAGGTGTAATTACATACATGAAAAAATCAATAAAAACCCTTAATTTTCCCGAGCCAGTAGGTCATATAACTAACCCCTTAACTAAGCTGTCATGTGACCTACCATTTGATCCCTTCTCCTGATTGGCATTTCCCCTTTTCTTTCCAATACGCTATCGTTTGTAACTCTATCTGACCATTTCATCTTTAACGTATATAGCACTACATTTAAAAAACGTGAAAACAAAACAACTTTTTCCATGCCCGCCCAAGAAAGCCAACCACAACTAAAGTTTATTTTTTTAAGGTATAGTTATTTTAAATTTGCCGCTAAATACTCCACAAAGTCCTATTTACACTGAAGCATGTGGCTTGTTTTGAATGTCAACATAACCAAAATTTATAATTTTTGTTTACTTACTTTGTTTTTATGATGTTTTGATGTAAAAAAAGAGAATTAATTAAGCTGTTGCTAAAAACACTTTTGTATTCCTGTAGAAACATGAAAAATATTCCTGCAACACCTCCAGATTCAGTATATTTTAGATACTTCCGAAGTTTTCACTTCGTGAAAGTTTCGGATATATCGAAAATACACCTCTGTCGGTGTATTACATATAATTATATTATAATCCGATTTGGCTAAAATTTGAGTTATCTATTCAAAAAAACCTAGTGAATCCTTCTCTGTGGGATCTCAATCCTTAGTTGTAATACTTTGACGGTATTTCGAGGTCCTTTTTTGTGTATGAATACTTTAAACTGCTCTAAATTTAAAATTGTTATATTTGATAAGTCCTTTGGATAAAAATAAAGAGGTTTATTTACTGTTAGGTACTAATAGTTTAGCCTTAATTTTATTTATGCTAAATCATGTACACAACTTGCCATAACGAAGTGGTGTAGACTAAAAAGATATTAATTTCTTCTGTCTTTAATCAGGACTTTCGAAAACACAAGCTCACAAAAAAATAAAAGTGGTCTGCCCCATAAATAGGACTCTGATATTTATATGTATTTTAGCCCGCTAAAACCGAATCTGAACTCAGTTTAGCCCTACACGTCTGGATTTTTCTCTACAGTCGCACTATGCTACCAAACGGGAAAAAAATGACCAAGATTATTTTATTGTGCATTTCAACTTTCAATGATTGGTAAGACATAAAAATATGTTTTTTTTTTAATTTTTTAATATTTTCCAATGAATATAATTTAGACCAAAAAGGAAAAGAATGGGAAAAAATACCAAAAAAATATTTTATTGTGTATTTCAACTTTTAAATGATTAGTAAAACATAAAAAATGTGTTTTTTAATTTTTTAATACTTTAATAATGAAAAAAATTTAATGAAAAATATTAAAAAATTAAAAAATATGCATATAAAAATATATAATGTTGGTCATTTTTTTCCCGTTTGGTAGCATAGTGCGGCTTTAGAGAATAATCCAGACGTGTAGGTGCTAATCTGAGTTCAGATTTGGTTTCAGCGGGCGAAAATACATATGGATATCATGGTCCTATCCATGGCGCAGACCACTTTTATTTATTTTTTTTTCTATTTTGCAACTCTTATAAGCTCATAATCACACGCATTTTGCTTGTTCTTATAGGCCCATAAGAGGTCTGTACTTTTTGTTCTTTTGGGTTGGCAACAGACCTGGCCTATTGCTTGAAGTTTTCCGTGCAAATGTCAATTTCGCTTTAAAGTTTAATTTTCTACAAAATTTTGTGTTTAGGTTATTTTTACCATGTTAAAATTGTGGCTTGGTTAATTGCAGTAAAAAAGAGAAGAGATAACTATCAAATATATCAAAATATAATTTTTTCTTAGAATTTTAAACATGGTGTAAACTGTAATGCCAATCCAAAACAAAAATCCCTAAATCGGTCATCAATTTAAATGTAAGTTTTTTTAAATTTTAGAGCAAAATAGAAAAAATTGTATAAAGCACTAGTTTCATAACACGTTTTTAGTGCACTAGTATTTTAGAAAACTCGCCGCAAGTGGCTCGTTTTCTAAACTTGTACTCGTGTTATGAAACTAGTACTTTAATATACTATTGTGGGCCTCTGTAATTAGCAGAGGAATTAGCTGGATAAATAGTTAAACTCTTGCACTTTGTCAAACTTTTTTCTGTTATTTTTTCTTATCTTTGTACGAACTTTGCGGATAGATACCATTACGGATAGTAGTAAAAGTAAGTTCATCCTCAAGTCACTCTAAAAAGTTTGGCTTTTCGAAAAATTAAAAATTTATTAAAAAAAAATTAAAAAAATAGTTTTTTCCCCATTTTACATCCTTACCTTAACCCGATTTTTGCAAAAACAAATACCAACGAAGAACTTTAAATAAGGAACCTATTGTGCAAATTCAATGTCTTTAGCTTAAAGCGTTCTAGAGGTTTCCCGGACAGAAAGACCTACCGACAGACTTCTCGGGGAAAGTAAAAAATATAAATTTATTTTGGAATAGTCACTCTATAGAAATACTTCGTATAAAGGCTCTAGGGTAATAATTTCCCTATTAAGTCCTTAGCTGACATATATTTTTATCCTGCGAAATAAAGGGTAAAACTCTCTATTATTGGGAAAAGGCTTTTACTAAAATAACATTTATTTATAAAATGATGACAAAAATAAAGTTTCAGATCAGAACCTATAAGCTTTTTCGGGGACCCTTATGATCCTTATTCTAATGAAACCATTGAAATCCAGTTTGTTTTTAAAAAAGTATTTAATGGGGTTTAAATGAATCCTATTTTAGAAATGAGGTGACTTTCAAAACGCAGTTTTTGACAAATAACACATTTCGAGATATCAACCAAGTATTAATTTTGGAACTATAACAGCTTTTATAGTACCAATGAACATCAGGTATTATCTATTTTAGAGAGAATAGTTAAATTACATTGGCGAATTAAATCAGTTTCACTAAATATTAAAAAATTGCATATTAAAAAAATCAAAAACTGCGGTTTGAAAGTCAAAGCATAAAAACTGCGTTTTGATAGTCCAGCATTTAAATGAATATGAATATTATTAATAGAATCTCTTGTGATATTGATTTTTTAAATATTTTTTAGGTAACTATATATACAAATAGTATACAGGGGCTGTCCATATATTACGTAAAACCTTTTTTACTATTTTGGACCTCTCTGTGTAACGCTTTTTCCATTTAACTCAACACACAACATGACACTAGGGGGAGAGGGGGTCTCCCTCCAGAGTGTTACGTAACTTATAAATAGACCCATATTGTACATTGTATGAGCCTATTTTGCTTTCCCATTTTAAAATTTTTTAAAATGCCTTGTATTTGTGCAAAAATTTTCAAAATTTTTTGTTTGCGTATTTTTCGTTTTATGACGTTTTATGTCGATGTAAATCCATTTCAAGCAAAGAAAAAAAATGTCGATCGGTCGGTCGTTCGGTTGGTCGATCGGTCTGACTGGGAAATCTTGTGGACACGATAACATAAGAAAGCTTTAAGCTAGAGACTTGAAATTCGGCATACAGGAATTTTACCAAAAGTTCTTGCTCGGGATTGTTTTTGGTGAACATTGTGGTGCGGGAAGCAAATGGGGAAAAATAAAAAAAAAATAGTAAAATTTGAAAATTGCTATATAATTTAATGTGATTTTATTTTTTGTCCAACTAACTACAAAAAAGATATGTGGAAAAACACGTGTTTTAGGGGACTTTTAGGGGCCAATATTTTTCTGTATGTCTCTTAGAGTGGTAGACTTTACTCCATAGTGTTTCTTGACCCAAAAACCATAATACTACAAATTTTAAACGTTTTGGTGAGCTTAGTCCCTTAAAAACTGGGGCGTATATAAATAAGAGGGGCGTAAAGGAGTTTCGTAAACCTTAATCAGATTAAGCTGAAATTTTGCATAAATCATTCTTAGATATATTTAAGATATTTTGAAAGATATTAAGCCGATATATAAAAGGGTGTTCAAATGGCAGCCAGTCCTAAAATGTTTTAACAACGAGTGAGTTACGACTTTAAATGCGTTATATCTTCCAACCAATAGAAATAAAGGGAAAAAAAATTTGAGCAATTTAATTGCATTTTTTGTGCTCTTTCATTTTCTGTGCAGTTTTTGTTTCTAGTAGGTTGCAATCAAAAGTTATAGGGCAAAAAGGAGTTTTTAGGGTGTTTTAAGGGCCGTTTAAGGGTGTTCCGAAACTCGAAAATCTAGACTTTTTTTATTGAATTTCCCATCCCAAAATCTATAGGACTTTTTTTTGACGGAGGAATTTTGTCGCAGTTGAAACCTATATTGACTGTAGTATAATTAATTAAAAACTGCGTTTTGAAAGTCAAGCTTTGGTTCAAAAACTGCGTTTTTCCACGTGGTTTTCTAACTAAATTTTTAATATGTAATAACAAATTTTTTATTTTTGTTTTGGATCAATAGATCGAATATGCATTAACAGTGTAAACACCATCATTATCTCAATTTTTCAAAAAATGTCAAAAACTGCGTTTTGAAAGTCACCTCCTCATATGTAATTTCTAGTACAACAAAATTTGGCGATTTACATGGCAGATAGAAAAACAAAGAGTCTTTTAAAATGACGTGCTATAGGAGAATGTTGAAGATAAAATTAAAAAAAAAATGTGTGTTGGAGAGAATTGAAAAAATGTGGAGAGGGATAGTTGGCACATGATATAAAATGGTGGATTACATACTAAGACTAAGAGGAATGGTAGACACTGAACAGTCCTAGAATGGAATACTACTCATAAATAACAAACAATGTATGGTGAAGAAAGTTTAGAGAAATTAAAGAGTTGTCTAATGATAACGAAAATTATATATATATTTTTAAGAAAATGGCGGATCTAATATGGCGAACATAAATGTCAAAAGTTTTGTTTAAAATTATGAATATGGTATTTTTGAGGTCGGTGATACTAATACTAAATATTATTTTTTTTTTTTAAGAAAATGGCGGATCCAATATGGCGGACATATATATATATCAAAAAAACTTAGGTTTAAAATTAGGAATATGGGATTTTTGAGGTCGATAATAACGAAAATAATGTTATTTTTTTTAAGAAAATTTATATTAAAAAAAAAAACTTGGACTTTTTTGGCGATGTTGTGAAATTTGAAATTGCCGTATTATACTATTCTGGCTCTACACGCTGTGAATAGTATAATAAATGCATTACTTACCTTTGAGTTAATACACTGATTATTTATTTGTTTGAAAACACTTTTTTTACCAAAACACTTGCAAGACTAATATTAAAAATAATAAAATAATATTATCTTATTAGATTAAAATCAAAAAACTAGTGGTCAAAAACATATAAAAACCCATGCCAGTTTAATAGTATATTAAAGTACTAGTTTCATAACATACGTTTTTAGCCCACGAGTACAAGTTTAGAAAACCAGTCGCTTGCGGCGAGTTTTCTAAAGTACTAGTGCGCTAAAAACGTGTTATGAAACGAGTGCTTTATACAATTTTTTTCTATTTTGCTCTAAAATTTAAAAAAACTCTCATTTAAATTGATGACTGATTTAATGATTTTTGTTTTGGATTGGCATTACAGTTTACACCATGTTTAAAACTCTAAGAACAAATGATATTTTGATATATTTTATAGTCATCTCTTCTCTTTTTTACTGCAATTAACAAAGTCACAATTTTAACATGGTAAAAATAACTTAAACACAAAATTTTGTAGAAAATTCAACTTTAAAGCGACATTGACATTTGCACGGAAAACGTCAAGCGATAGGCCAGGTCTGTTGCCAACCCAAAAGAACAAAAAGTACAGACCTCTTATGGGTCTATAAGAACACGCAAAATGCGTGTGATTATGAGTTTATAAGAATCGCAAAATATAAAAAGTATTCAATCATATCGTTCGTGATTAAATAATTTTTGAGCTATTTTGTGGTTATGGTTGGGATTTGGTCATTTTTTAATATTTTTTTTTTTAGAAAACTATTTTTTTCAAAAAATGCATCATTACAGTGTTTATTATTTTTTTTAAATGAGGGCAAAACGGGGTAGGAGCTTTTTTGCCAGAAACTAGCTCAAAGTTCAGGTTTTCTAGCCGTTTTTATATCTTAAGTGAATCACGATGAATCAGCAACCAAATCTTCGTAAATAAAAAACTTTAAAAAATGTATTTGCATAGCTGAATTTAAATTGCCCTAGACTAAAAATAAAAACTGTTTTTTTGTTTTCACGAAAACATAGCTTACTACATCTAGAATGAACATTTGGTAATTATTGTCAGCTTAAAAGTAAGGTATTTTTTGGCAGCCGATGAAATCAAGTTTTCCTTAAGTTTAAGGTACTAGCAAAAATTAATTATGCCCTTAGGGAGACTAGGAATATGATTTTCATATGCACTGAAGTGTTATATAAACGATCTACTATTTTACGAAGCAAAAAGATCTACTATTCGTTTTTTCGATTGCGTTAATTTTGTTTCCCCCTATTTTGGCCATCAATCTCCTAAATTCCACCACCGTGAACCCAGTTGAATGAATATTTATGAGTAATATTATATATTTAATTAAGATGCAAACCAAAATTATTTGCAATTTTCATTTCATCAACAAAATAGAGAAAATAATTATTGATATTATTTTGATTGAGTTGTATAATTTTCTCCTAATAAATAATTTAACATTATGGTTACATTATGGGTAATTTCAATAGGTGGGTGTATTTCTATGAAATTATAATTTGCTTACACTATTATTTACTGCTAATACGACTATTAGGATATTGCTATTGTTTATAATAATAATAATTAACTATACCGTAATACTGATTGAATATTACACCGTTTAATAATTCATTATATTATTAAAGTTAATTTATTGTAGTGCCGATTACTTTTTACTTTCTCATAAAGTATTGTGTTTGCCCAAAATCATCTTATTTTTTTCCTGAAACGTCCAGAAAAATCAAAATACAATAGGAAAAAAATAAAAACCACCTAAAGGGTAAAAATTATAAAAAAAAAAATGTTAGATATATCCATTTTCCCATGGCCCCTCTGTCCCAAAAACAAATAAAAAATAGCTTTTGGACATAATTTTATTATCCACAGTAGAAGAAAAGTTTAAAAACCACCTTAACCTCTTCAGAGACATAGGCACATATGTGTACGTTTAAAAATAAACTCCCCAAAATGAAAATCACCTAACTCATTATTGCTCAATGGCTATAGCTGTTGCCATTTTTCCAACCACATCCAATGGACAAGATTCGCACATCTTCAGTTGTTTACTTGTTTTGACAATAAAAATCATTTTTAACTTTTGCCACTAAATTAATTTAAACAAAAAATTCGTCCCTGAAGAGGTTAAAGGTCAAAAAAAAATTACAAAAAAAAAATAAAATATTTTTTTCTAAGACAAAATGGGGTAGGTGGCCCCAATTTTTTTTTTTTTTTATACAGACTTGCCAAGAAAGAAATACAAAAAGTAACTTAAACCAAGACAATAATTATGATTCAAATATTATACATTACAACCTACAATCAATAGGAAATTGTATAGATGAGGTAAATGTTCATCTAAACGAAAACCAAAAATGCATGTGCATTTGTGTTACAGAGCATTGGAAATCGAAAGAACAATTACCTACACACCAAATTAAAGGTTATAATTTGATATCATCATTCTGTCGAAATGAAGGGGAACATGGTGGTTGTGCAATATATGTTAAAGACAAATTTACTGTAAAGGAAAGAACAGACATAACAAAGCTATCACATCGTGAGTGGTTTGAGTGCTCAGCTGTGGAAATTACATGTGGAACTGAAAAAACTATTGTGATATGTGTGTATAACAATGATGAAAAAAATGCAAAGAGTTTTCTCACTAGATTGGAAAAATTAATAAGTAAGGTAAGCCTTAAAAATTGCAGTCTGTTTATAGCTGGTGATTTTAACATTAACTTAAGGGAAGACACTCAGAATAAACGTGATTTATTATCGGCTTTAAAATCAGTAAACCTTGAACCGACAACAACAGAATATACACGAGTAACACAAACTACAAAAAAATGTATCGATAATATTTGCACAAACATAAGTACATACAAATCCTCAATTTTAAATTGGAAACTATCTGACCATTTAGGGCAGATAGTATATTTTAATGTAAATAAAAATAAAGAGAAGCTTTGTCAAAAAAGATGTTTTAATATGAATAATAAAATAAAATTTATTAACATATTTAAAGAACAAGATTGGGCTCCTGTGTATGAATGCGACGAGACCGATGTAAACAATCAATTTAATACATTCATGAATATTTTTAAACCAATCTTTAATGAGTGTTTTCCATTTAAAACTTTTACACCAAAAAGTACAAAAATAAGTTACAATTCACCAGAAATCATAAACTGCAAAACTAGGTTAGATATTTTTTATATTTTAAAAACTCATGACAATAGGTACACAGAGCAATACAATGCAGTAAAAAAAGAATATAATAAACTACTCGTAGATTTTAGAAAAAATATATATTCAAACAAAATAAGAAATTCAAGGGATAAGAGTAAAACTGTATGGGGAGTAATTAAGGACATTAAGGGGGGTAAAAAGAAAAGCAAGTTCCAGGTACCTGGAAATGCAAAAAAATTGTCAAACGATATAAATTATTATATTATAAATAATGTACAGCGACTGATCGACAATTTAGAACAAGTCGAATTTAGTTGTGACATAAAATATAATGAAAAGACTATGTTTATTAGACCTATTACAAGCCTAGAAGTAGTGGATATTGTTAGAAATCTTAAAAATAAGAGTAGCGGCGGTTTAGATGAGATACCGGCTGCAATAGTCAGGTATTGCATTTCCGAAATATGTGAACCTCTGGCATTTATTGTAAATAATTCTTGCATACATGGTATTTTTCCGGATAGACTAAAGGTGGCTAAGGTTATACCTATTCATAAAAAGGGTGACCCAACACTGATGGAAAATTATAGGCCAATCAGTCTACTATCGGTTTTTTCAAAGATTTTTGAAAAGGCAATGGCTAATAGAATTGTGGACTTTTTCATTGAAAACAACCTCTTTAACGATTTTCAACATGGGTACTTAAAAAAGAGATCTATAAACACTGCAGTGCATAATTTCACTCAGGACATACTTTCGGGTTTTGAGCAACTTGAGATAATTATAGGCATTTTTTTGGACTTATCAAAAGCCTATGAAACAATAGACCATAAACTTTTAATAACAAAACTCGAAAGATATGGAGTGAGGGGAATAGCACTGGAGTGGATAAAGTCATACCTGGAAAATAGATCGCAACGCGTTGAGGTCGTTAAAGAGGGACAAACAGACATTTCAGAACCTGTAACAGTGCCGGTGGGAATAGCTCAGGGTAGTGTCATAGGGCCTTACCTATTCTTAATGTTTATAAATGACGTGGCATCATTGGCGGCATTTGGCACACTAGTAAATTTCGCTGATGACACCAATCTAATTCTAAAAGGTAAAACATTTAAAATTATTATTGAAAAGCTGGAATCATGTATTAAAGAGGTACTCAAGTGGTTTGTCAAAAATAAGCTAATTCTAAATAAAGATAAAACAAATATAATATTTTTTAAAACTTCTAGGTCGAATTTTACTACTCCGTGCCATGTGCCATTCGATGATGCCATTGTCAAGACTTCTTCCAGTGCCAAATTTTTGGGTTTGGTTCTGGATGAAAATCTTAACTGGAACTTGCACCTGGAAGAATTGGGTGGGAAACAAACAAAACCTTGTATTCCCTCCGTGTGCTGAAAAACTACGTAAACCTTGAAACAATGAAAATAGTCTACCATTCAAATTTCCAATCTTTGTTGAAATTTGGTATAATGTTCTGGGGACAGGGTAGCAATGTAGGGGACATCTTTGTAATTCAGAAACGCACCGTTATAATAATGTTAAATTTAAAATACAATGAAACGTGTAGGGGGCACTTTAGAAGAAATAATATTTTGACTGTTGTAGCTGCTTATTTTTATTTTTAAAAATAAACATATTTTTTTCATATGCGTGGAAGCAGTTTAAGAAATGTTAATTTTAACTTTCCACGTCATAGATTAGCCCAATTTGAGAAGGGATGCTTATATGCGTGTATATCGGCCTTCAACAAGTTACCCGAAAATATAAAAAATATCAAGAATTTTATTAATTATAAAAATCTAGTGTTTGCATTGCTACTGCAGTTAGAACCGTATTCGTTAGAAGAATTTTATTCTAGTTAATGTTTTGTATAAGTTATATATTTTAAATATTTTAAGTGTTTGTACACAGTTTATTTTATATGTGTTACATTTTATAATTTATTTGAAAAATGTTTAATATTTTATACATACATAATTGTTTATTAATTGTTGGTTTATATACACTTCATCTTTTGACGTTTTTCATTTTCAAAATTGTTATTTTTTTGTACATGTACGGCTAAATAGTCGATTTTTATTAATGAAAATAAAGTAATTATTATTATTATTATTATTATTAAAATAATAAAAAATTGTTTACAGCGATATCCACAGAAAATAAAATCACAAACATTAATAATCATATTAATCAATGATTAACATTTTTTATGAGAAACTACTCTCGCTCATTCGAGACAGATTTTTTTTTTAATTTAACTAAATTTCATTGTTCAAATAAAAAGAATATCAACGATTTTGCTTAAATTTTATAAGTTAATAGTAAATTACAAACATGCCTTATGGGTTTTCTCCCGAAAACAAATATTGTCAATAGGGTGGGTCAAAAAAAAACGACTATTTTTTTACTTTGTACTCTGAAAAATCGGTTGCTAGACACCTCTAGAAAATTCTCACCAAATATGAGCTCTTAATTTTGATAAGAACGTCCTCCGCTTTACAATTTTCCATTTTTTCCTCAGTATTAGAAACAAAAATTCATATCTCTTTGACAAATGTTCGTTAAAAAGTATTTCCCCCCATATTCTTATAGGAAATCGAACGCCCTATAAAAAAGGTCTCTTACAATTTTTTCGTAAACCTCACCGTTTAAAAGATATCAAAGGTTAAAGTTTGATTATTTTAAGAGACATTTCAGTTTTGCTTATGAATTTTATAACTCGCTTAGAAAAAATTGTTATGAATTGTGCAATTCATAGTTTTGTAGAAAATTAACTGCTCTACAAAAATGGTCTCTTATGATTTGTCGTTAAATTAAGCGTTTAAAAGATATTCCTCGTCAAACTTCAATGCATACTAGTTTTAATAGTTTTTGATGAATAATTCGAAAAATTTCAATTTAATTTATGAGTTTCACGAAAATTTATACAAATATTTGGAGAGAATTTTCTAGAGGTGTCTAGCAACCGATTTTCTAGAGACCCACCCTAATTGCCAGGCATATTAAAATTTACATCTGGGGGTTACTTTTTCATAATTACCGGAAATAAATGGAAACTTATTAGAAAAATAACAAAAAAATAATCAAAATCTTGAAATGAACCGTTACCATTTTCGCTAGAAAGTAAGCTAAATTCTGCTGTTTTAAATAAATAAATATCTAAATCTTCTAAAAATATTTTATGAGTTTAGTATTACTATTACTTATACTTATGTTAAAACATTTATGCTAATGCGAAAATAAATATCAGTGTATTTGTCACGGTATGTTAATCATTGTCATCTGCACTATACCGGCATAAAATATATATGCATGTATATCATAAACATTGCAAGTAGCAGAAATTTCTAACGTACATACAACACTAGTAAATGTGCATAACTCTTCTGAAAAAACTCTAGATCCAAAAGTTTGTCAAGAATATCTATCGGTTAATCATGTATACTGAAGATCGACAATCTATAGAAAAGTAACAAACAAAATCTCAGCTGCTCATTTTCTGAAGATAATAGTATAAGTTCGTTGGGACGAAAAGAAGATTTTTTACCATCATCTTCAGTAACAGAACAGCTGGGATTTTAATGATTGCTTTTCTGTAAAGTACAACAAATCTTTTTCACAATCCTTTTAATCTAAAATTTTGTGCCTGACTAGTTCGGCAATATGCAATCTAGAATCTCCTTTAATATTTGTTTTTAACGGAACCAGTTTTTTAAAATTTATAAAACCAAGAATATCTATTGGTGAAGATAGACACTCTATAGAAAAGTAATCTCAGCTGCTCTTTTTTTGTTCAAGATAATGCTAAAATTTTTGTAAGACAAAAAGAAGATTTTTTACAATCATCTTAATTAACAGATCAGCTGGGATTTTACTGATTACTTTTCTGCAGAGGTCAACAAATCTTTTTCAAAATTCCTTTAATCTAAACGTTTGTTCAAGGAACGTGTACCTGACCAGGTCGGCAATATGCAATCTAGAAGCTCCTTTAGTATTTGTTGCAAAAGAAAGCAATTTTTAAAATTAGAATAACAATGGCCCTATTTCACCAAAGACTCTTCAATATGCAAAAACTTTTTTTATCACGTGATGCCTTATTTGAAAGGTATTTTTATTTTTATTAAAACTCATTTTTAATTTTTAAAATCGGATAAGTCGTTCCGGAGATATGCATTAAAATAGTTTTAAAAAAATTATAAAAAGTTATATTGAAAAACATATGTTTGAAAAATAAAGGTGATTTAATTGTATTATTGACCAAATTCTAACATTTACTACATCCATATAACATAAAATGCTTGAAATGACCACCATTTTCAACTATGTACTGTTTAAATCGTGAAGTTAAATTTCTTCTGCAAGCTGCATATACCATATCCGGATTAATAGTCTCACAAGCATTAGTAATGTGTGTCTTTAAGTCCTCTAGGTGGTCAGTTTTTTATGACATAGTTTACCAAACATAACCGTTATGTTTGGTTTGGACTTTTTGTTTGATTGGAAATAGGGGAATAATTTCTTGGCCACCAAGCTCTCCTGACCTAACGCCACTAGATTTTTATGAGGAAGAAATAGTTTACCAAACATAACCAACTAACCTAGAGGACACGCATTACTAATGCTTGTGAGACTATTAATCCGGATATGGTATATGCAGCTTGCAGAAAAAATTTAAAGTCACGATTTGAATAGTGAGTAGTTGAAAATGGATGTCATTTGGAGCATTTTATGTCATACGGATGTAGTGAATGTTAGAATTTGGACAATAACAAAATTAAGATACCTTTATTTTTTTATTTTTATTTTTCAAGTATAAGATTTTTTTAAATATTACTTTTTATAATTTGTTGAAAGTATTTTAATGGATATCTTCGAAAAGGCTTATCCGATTTTAAAAATTAAAAATGAATTTTAATAAAAACTTATTTATTTATTTTTATATATTTATTTCAAATAGATACACAGAATCATGAAGAGCCCCAAATAAGTTACAAAACTTGTGCTAGGGGCTCTCCACTAATTTTGAGAAAAAAAAGTCAAAATATTTACAAAGTTGAAAACCAAACGTAACAAATAATTTCAATCTTCCATCTTCGGCTTTTCTCCATTTTTACAGATTCCTCGTTCCTCAAATACCATTCTTACAATCTCCTTTCCAAATTTTTAGCAGTATTTATAGATAATTTTGAATTTAGAAATTAATTTAAAAAAATATAGACATTTTGAATATTAAAAATACCTTTAATAATTTATCACATGACCCATGTTCCCATTTAATATTTTAAAGTTGGGGTAGCTGGGGGTTAGGGGGTGAATTTTAGAACCTTACCGATTACATAAATAGAAATTACTAAAAATATTTAATTGACCTGCTTTTTAGATTTTTGATATCACTTACAGTTTTCAGGATAATGCCTGTAGGAAAGTTAATGGGACACCCTGTATACAGTGCGGTCCAAAAATCACCCCCCTCTTATCGTTTGAACTAGTTAAGATATTTACTTTAAATTTTGAAAACGCAAATAAGACAACTCAAACTATCTTTAATCTTTAAGCATATATTTGACATTTTTTGCTTTTAAAATGTGATAAGGGAACGTTTAAGTGTTACGTAACGCAAATTTTACCAAAATTCATACACTTCATACCCAGTTTCTCGCGTTATTAAAGGCTGTAGAGATTTGATGTTTTGGCTACCCCCCAAATAGGGGGTGTGTTAGGGGGGGTAGCCAAAATATAAAATCAGCACAGCCTTTAATCACGCGGGAACCGGGGTATGAAGTGTATGAATTTTATTTATTTATTTATTTATTTATTTATTCCAACTCAACAGGTCTACACCCAGTTACAGAGTTTGTCACTATAATTACAAATTATGCGATATACAAAGAACCTTACATATATATATATATATATATATATATATATATATATATATATATATATATATATATATATATATATATAAAAAACATAACTTTTACTTAAAAAAAAAATATTTAAATGCAGTGTCAGGTTGAAGCAAGATTAAAAAAATTTTGATACAATTTGCATTACGTAATACTTGAACGTTCCCTAAGGGGGCATAGGAGGGATTTTTTTTAATGGAATTTCCATTGAAAAGGGGGTTTGTGTGATATATCGTTTTAAAGAATATACATTCTCTATTTGACAGTATATTTTCTAAGCATTTTTTTAAAGGGGTTGACTTTAATTTTTTTTTTGTTAAAAAATGGGATTTTTGGCTTTTTTATTTGGATTTTTTTATTTATAGCATTTACAATTAGTTTAGAAGTTATGAAAAAATATTAAAAAGAAAATATTTTTAAGTTGTATTATTTACGTGTTCCAAATTTGAAGACGATATAACTACTCGTTCAAAAGTTAAGAGAGTGACTTTTAAACTACTCGGTGTAATATCAGTGAATTTATCGTGACTTAGCCATGGTGGTTTATTTATTATTGTCATCTGCAGTAAACCGGAATATGTTGTCGTAAATATAACTACCATTAAGAATGTGATTTTTACACTTCTGGTTGTATGAATTAGATAATAATACCTAAGAGATGGATTTTTATGATTGCGAATAGTACTACTGGCAATCATAAAAAATCAGGATAGCATCGAACTTTGAGGTAGACCCAATTTTAATAATTTTAGCTGTTTTGTCAAATTTACGTACTTCATTAAATAAATACAATGTCATTTTTTGATTTTTCTAGATTTTTATAAGCGCGATAGGACAAAATATTTTCTATTTTTTTTTTTCAGTGTTTTACATTTTTTTTTTTAATTTGGTAATTATATTTTTTACTTGCAAAAAATATTTTAATTTTTTTATAGATGTGTTTCGATGTAATCTAGAATATAAACCGGCATATTTTTAACTTAACTTACAGTTTTGTTATTAAATGGGGCAAGATCTCCGGTACAAAGGTAAATCCTGCAGTTCTGCAATAAAACTCGTGCAAATCCAAAGTACACCTGCAACCAACATCTCCTAAAACGGGACACTCGGAGGCCAAACTATCCTGAACACTGGCAGAAGAAGACGTTGTCATATACACTACCACCAGCAGGAACGAGAGTATCATACTGCTGGAGGCACGAAATAGATCGCGCACTATAACACTGGCTCACTAACCGCCGCGGCGGCAAATATCTCTTCGTTCGGCGATTGCTTGCAGACTACTGAACTTCTCGCGGACCGCTTTTCGCCTGCCCGTTTGGCAAAAAGCAAGTTGACAGTCCAACGCGGTCCTGCGACCGGTTTCAAAGAGATATACATGTTGAGGTATTATGATACCACGCGAGTACTCTTGAGATTCTTAGGTTGGTCCAGGTTCGGACTTAATGTTACGCGATGGACAACATCCTCTTAGTTGAGCGAAGCTCGTGGGAATTTCAATGCAATGCGCTATCGTGTTATTTTCTTCTTTACTAGAATAATTTCTAGACAGTGTACTGTTGTTATAAAGTAATTAAAAGCAATATTTTATAAATTTTATAACTAAAAGCAGCAACAGAAATAGTAAACTAAAGAAGTTAGTGACTAGACATTTTTAAAGTGCTTGTACACTATTGAACTTTTTTGCAGATTGTTTTTGAGCTACACTTTTGGCAAAAAAAGTTGGCAGTTCAAAGCGGTCCTGCTACCGGTTTTAGAGAGATATACATGTTGAGGTTTTATGATACCATGCGAGTACTCTTGAGATTCTTAGAATGTTCCAGGTGCGGACTTAATGTTACGCGATGGACAACAGACTCTTAGTTGAGCGAATCACGTGGGAATATCTATGCAATGCGCTAACCTGTTATTTTCTTTTTTACTAGAATAATTTCTAGAGAGTGTACTGTTGTTATAAAGTAATTAAAAGCAATATTTTGTACATTTTATAACTAAAAACAGCAACAGAAATAGTAAACTAAAGAAGTTAGTGGCTCTAGACATTTTTAAAGTTTGCTATTGAACTTTTTTTGCAGATTGTTTATGAGCTATACTTTTGACAAAAAGAGTTGAAAGAGTCCAGCGCGGTCCTGCGACCGGTTTCAAAGAGATATACATGTTGAGGTATTATGATACCACGCGAGTACTCTTGAGATTCTTAGGTTGGTCCAGATTCGGACTAATATTACTCTTAGTTGAGCGAAGCTCGTGGAAATTTCAATGCAATGCGCTATTGTGTTATTTTCTTCTTTACTAGAATAATTTCTATACAGTGTACTGTTGTTATAAAGTAATTAAAAGCAATATATTTTGGACATTTTTATAACTAAAAACAGCAACAGAAATAGTAAACTAAAGAAGTTAGTGACTCTAGACATTTTTAAAGTTTGCTTGTACACTACTGAACTTTTTACGCATATTGTTTTTGAGCTACACTTTTGGCAAAAAAAGTTGACAGTCCAACGCGGTCCTGTGACCGGTTTCAAAGAGATATACATGTTGAGGTATTATGATACCATACGAGTACTCATAAAATTTTTAAGATAGTCCAGGTTCGGAATTAATGTTACGCGATGGATAATGTTTTTGTAGTTGAGGGAAGCTCGTGGGAATTTCAATACAATATTCTATTTTGTAATATTGTTCTTTTCTAGAATAATTTCTTGATAGTGTTGTTATTAAATGATTAAAGACAATAATTTTCCTTTCTTTTAACAAAAAACAGCAAGAGCAATATTAAGTCTATTTCAGGGACTTGCAGTCAGTATTTTTTCTTATTCTTGTCCGTTGCAACTTTGTCACAAAGGAAATTGACTGTCCAAAATAATATGAATAAATGTATGTTGGCATAACTGGTAAACTAAAATACTAAAAATCGTCCAATAGTAAAAATTCTTCCTATAAGTCATTGGTTAAAAGATGAATAAAAGACTTGACTACCCTGATAAAATAGCAAAACAAGCCGTGAAGATATGGTAGGCTACACATTTCATTATACACTATTCACAGTAAATGATATACATACTATTATATTATACTGCATTTTTCCAAATACTCAAAAAAAAACTAAAAAACACTTAAAAAAGATTTTCAAGATTTTTTTTTATTTTGTTTTTGCCATAAACGACAAAATTTTGAAATAACTTTTTTGTTTTTGAAGTGATTACTTTCAACCATAGGGAACTTCTCCTCATAGAACTTGATTT
This sequence comes from Brachypterus glaber, assembly GCA_958510825.1. Classification (NCBI taxonomy): domain Eukaryota; kingdom Metazoa; phylum Arthropoda; class Insecta; order Coleoptera; family Kateretidae; genus Brachypterus; species Brachypterus glaber. The sequence continues at coordinate 36,165,752 of OY294050.1, forward strand.
TTCCTCAAAGTTTCAAGTCGATCGGGTTATTCGTTCTTGAGTAATCTTGTCTACAATAAACGTGATATAGGAAAGACGGACGGGCAAAAAAAAACAATTTTTTTAATTTTTTTTATGAAAGACATTTGTATTTAAAAAATTTTTGTCTAGGACGATTTTTGAAAATTTTGGAAAATTCGAAACTGCCGTATAATATATTCTAGTACAGGCGCTGTGAATAGTATAATATTGGAGTGTAAAGTGGCCAATTAGGTATAAAATTATCATCATAATGAAAAGTTGAATACATTTATTTTACTATAAATTTTATACATAGATAGGAAAATTATAGTTTATTTTAATAAAAAATATTTTTTGCACGACCAAAACTTAATTTTACGCTTCCATTTTTGGGACTAAACGCCGTTTTTCTCCCAAGGAAAAAAAATCACGAAAACCTTGATAATATTAAAATATTATACATGCTATGTGCTTTACTGGTAGTTACAAAAATTATGTTTGGTGATTTTTTGTAATAAATTAGGGATTCAAACGAATTTATTTGATTTTAACAGAGAAAACCTTTAAAAATAACATTGTTTAAATTTATCGTCTTCATCCATTTTTTTGAACTGACGTTTGTGTCAACCATATTAAAAAACAGAAATCGAGATAGCCGTGACTCTTAGCAATTCACAGGCATCTTGATTAAATTACGAAAATTAAACACCCTCGAAACACCCGATTTTAGACGCATGGTTATTAATTTTAATTTTATCTACCTACCTAAATTATGTTTGGTCGTGCAAAAAATAGTGTATATACCTCAAGACTAAACGGGTCTGTTTTAGTCCCTTGCATTTCTCTTTCCCTCGCTCTCTGCCCTCGCTCAGGAAACACTCATGCAGCGGGACTAAAACAGCCAGTTTAGTCCCTTGGTATAACTATTATTCATAATAATACTTATAAATGTTAGGTTTAATTTCAAGTTTTAAGATTTATTTGCAACTTCCACTTTATATCCTTATTATCAATAGATAAACATTTTCTTTAAATTATCTTATTCTTGTTAAACTTTTGGGAATAGGACATCACACAGGGTGATCATTAACTGCCATGTCATTAAGAGGTGATCCTATATCCAAAAATATTAAAAAAAGTTTCTATAAAGGTTGGTCCGGAAATTAGCCCTAAGGGATCTACGGCCCTTCGAAGATGACATTAAATGGGAACAAAAAAAGCATCAATAAAATTTTAATAAAAAAATTTAATATTAAAGGAGTAATAGCCTTTTAAAAAGTAACGTTTTTGGTGGCACAAAATGTTACTTTCCCTTAATTGTATTTTTTTATATGACATTTTTTATGTATTTTTACTTAAGGAATCTATATTTTTTACAAAATGTCCAAAAAAGTTATACAAAAAAGTTTGGGGAAAAATGTGTTAAGCCTAATAAATTTTTCAGTTTAGGAACGCCTCTGGATAAATTTAAAAAAATAAATTAACATAAACTTATTGCCCTTATTAATACTAGTACACATGCAAAAGCTCGTCGCTCTGGCTTAAAGGATACCAGAGTTATTAATTAAAAACCTTAATTTTAAAGGGCAGTAGCTACCTTAGGACTCATTTGCGCTCCAACCTTTATACTCTTTAGACCTCCTTAATTTTGGTTGGTTTGATTTAAAGTTTCATTTAAATCTTTAATTAACAATCAATGAAGGCACTTATAATAAGGCCGTAATAACAAGTGTCCCAAGTACAAACATTATTTTATGTCATCGTAGTTCATTATTGTATTTTTATTGCTTAGTTACCAACTACATAAAGACACAAAAAACAGTTTTTGAATAACTTATTAATACAGCATTTACCTAGCAACGATAGTGTTAAAATCAAATTGAATTTTCAGATTATTTTAAATATTTATATTGTGGATGCAATAACGAACTAGTATGACATAAAAGATTGTATGCACCGCGGGTATTAATATATGTGTATGCCCCCGGGCGACTGACAAACCCTCGGGCTAAAGGCCCTCGGGTTTGTAAGATCGTCGCACTCAGGGCATAAACATTTACTTAATACCCTTGGTACATAAATAACTATTTTATTGGAGATTTCTGTTTTAAAAATCTATCATTCCCAGTATTAGGAATTTAATTCAAAATTTTGGTGAAGGTGCCACGCATACACGGTTATATTGGTATGGCAGTATAATATCTATAAAAATCTGGTTCTGCAATAGAAATATTTTTCCTTCGCCAACCGAATTTTGGTTGGTTTTTGTTATCCGATATTTTTGGGGTATTTTTTGAACTCAGGTAATTTTTCTATATTATTTTTTTCTTGTTTTAAATAAGAAGTAGAAAGATTTTCTTCATTTTTTGACTTATCTTTTGAAGATTTTAAATGCAAGGGAGATGTAGAAAATTTACGTGTTAAAACGTTTTACCATCAACTTCAAAAGTTTTAATAATATTTCTTATGCCTATTAATTTTTTAGTTTCTTCTGGAAAATTTGACCCATATTTTGAATTTGTGGACATCTTCCAGTGTTAAATTATTAGTTTCGGTTTCTAATTTGTATAATGAATTATAGGATTACCGAAACAGGCCAATTTATTTTTGACAAATTTTCTTCTTTTATTGACTTTTCTTTTTGGTGGCATGGCTTTTGGTTTTGCGGGCATTACTTTCAAAAATAATGGGCGATCTTCCCCTCATAGAACTTAATTTTTCCTATAAATTTTAAGTCGATCGGATTATTCGTTCTTGTGTTATCTTGTCTATAAACATCGTGACATCAGACAGACGGCATCAAACACCACTGCGCATGGTTCATTTGTTTATGCGCATGGTATTTCTATATGTTTGCCAAAACACTTTTGCCCATTCGTATGTATTATTAAACAATTTGGCGCATAAATATGTTCTACCAAACACTTATGCGCCTCGTTCATTTGTTTATGCTTGCGAGAACACTTTTGCGCATTCGTATGTATTATTAAACACTTTTGCGCATAAATATGTACCACCAAAAACTGCTGTGCATGGTTCATTTGTATATGTTTGCCAGAAAACTTAAAAAAATCAATTTTTTAAAAAAAGGCCCCGTGAAAGATTTTGAATTATATCATGTTTTAGTTAGCAAGGGAAGCCTATTCTGCCCCACTAAGCTAAAAAGCCGTAACTCCAATTTTTGTGGATTTTTAATTAACCTTACACTTAATTGTGCTTTTCCATGGGCTATTTCTTGAACCAATCAAATTTGAATAAATAGTTTTATTTATGCAGTTATAAACTTATGAGAATTGCAGTATCTCCAAAATAAGGGACTGTTACTAAGCTAAAAAGCAGTAACTCCAAATAAGTTTTTTATTATGAACGAAAATATTAGTGGCATATCGGAAGGACAGTTTTTTATTACTTAATATATTAAAATAAGATTAGCATTAGCATTAATAAAACAGTTTGTTTTTGCATTATTATAGCTTTTGTATGACGCTAGGTTTTCTGTAAATAGCCAAAAAAAAACTGCTGCCAACAAAATAATACTTCTTTGTTCATTAAAACAATATTTTGGAATTGATTGATTGATTGATTGATTGATTGATTGATTGATTGATTGATTGATTGATTGATTGATTGATTTTTTTTTCAATTTTTTTTTTGAAAATTTTTTTTCAATTTTTCAAAAAAAAAATAAAATTTTTCTTTTTTCAAAAAAAATTTTCTTTTTTCGAAAAACTAAAAAAAAAATAATTTGTGTTGAAAAAACTTGTTTTTACTCTGTTTTACTCCCTTACCCCACATCGAATTTTATCAAAAACAATCCCAGCCCAGAACTGGATAATCAACCTATGGTCCAAATTTGAAGCCTTTAGCTCAAAGCATTCTCGAGTGGTCAAAAATTTTTGGACAGAGGGACAGACAGACCGAGACACACAATTTTTTTTGACGGAAGTCACCTTTGTTGGATATAAAACGTCGACAAACGTGAAAAAAAGCAATACAAATTTTTCAATTTTTTTTTACTAAATTCCCTTGGGGAAAGTAAAATTTATTTTTAAAATGAAATTTAAAAATATATTTTTTATTTTTGGGTTGTTTTCTTTATCTCGTCACATACTGCTTTTAAGTTTAGCATTCCTAAAAATTTTGACTACGAGACGATTTACTGTTTTTGCGATTATCTCAGTTTTATTAAATATGGAGTTACTGCTTTTCAGGGTAGTAGGGCAGTATTCACCTAAATAAAAAAAAATTAGGTGTGTTCGAAATCTTTATTTAATTCCGTTTCCCGGAAAATCGTGTCCCCTAAATGTGTAATTTACGTAAAAACATAGTTTGTATTATGCAATATACAACTTCAAAATTTTAATTCAGTATTTTACTATTTAAAAGAATAACCCTGTATATTAATAGGCCTTGTTGATTTCATGTCTTTTGATAGGAATACTCCTTCCAAAGTTATGAAATGCTAACTTGGGTCTTGTTTATAAGCGTGAGCTGAAAACTTTAAATAAAAAAAATCGCTTCAATGGCCTAAAGTAGCGAAACCCCTTGGGGATTCGACTATATTAGACCTATGATTTAGAATGACACTGACAGATTTCTTCTTTCTAAAATATCAACCTCGATTTTGTCGCACAGTGTAATTGAAAAACAATAATTTTCCTCCTTTAACTAAAAACAACAAAAGCAAGAGTAAAGTCGATTTCAGGGATTTGCAGCCAGTATTTTTGCTTATCATCCTAGCCGATTTTAAATTTTTCTTGCAGAATACTGACCTTTTTTAATTGCAAATTTGGCATAAAGGAAGCTGACTGTCCAACAGCGGATATTATGAATAAAAATTATGTTGGTATAACTGGTGAATTAAAATACTACAAATCGTTGCAAATGGAACGTTCAAGTATTACGTATAGCTGATTTTGATCATTTTGGACCCACACCCTCCCCTCCTGTAACTCTATTTTCCTATACCAATAACATGGGCGTAACATTCTAAAATAACCCCGTACATAATACTTGAACGTTCCCATAGTAAAAATTATTCCTATACAAGTCATTAGTTAAAAGATGAATAAAAGATTTGACTACTCTGATAAGATTTCAAAATAAGAGTGGCCAATTATTAAGTATAAAGTTATCATCATAATGAAAAGTTAAATAAATTTATTTTAATATGAATAATATACACAGATTTATTCTAAACAAAAATATTTTATTAATAATAATACTTATAAAAATACATGGTAGGTTTAATTTAAAGTTTTAACATTTATTTGCCACTTACACTTTAAATTCTTAATATCAATATATGTATAAACATTTTCTTTAAATTATCTTATTCTTGTTAATCTTTTGGGAATAGGGCACATAAACATTTCCTTATTAACATATTGAATAAAGGCACTTATAATAAGGCAGTAATAACAAGTGTCCCAAGTACAACCATTTTTTTATTGGAGATTCCTGTTTTAAAAATCCAAACATTCCCAGTAGTAGAAATTCAATTTACAATTCGGGTGAAGGTGCTAAAATCACGCATACGCAGTTATACTGTTATGGCAGTATAACATCTATTAAAATCTATACATCATACAATAGAAATATTTTTCCTTCACTATTTTCTCTAAAGCCAACCGAATTTTGGTTGGTTTTTTTTATCCGATATTTTTTGGATATTTCTTGAACTCATAGGTGATTTTTCTATATTAATTTGTTCTTGTTTTAAATAAGAAGTAGAAGGATTATCTTCAATTTTTCTCATCTCATTCTCATCTTTTGAAGATATTAAATGCAAGGGAGATGTAGAAAATTTAGGTGGAGACGTTTTTCCATCAACTTCAAACGTTTTAATAATATTTCTTATGCCTATTAGTTTTTTAGTTTCTTCTGGAAAATTTGACCCAGATTTTGAAGTTGTGGACTCATCTTCCAGTGTTAAAATATTAGTTTTGGTTTCTAGTCTGTATGATGAATTATTACCTATTACCGAAATAGGTGAATTTAGTTTTGACGAATTATCTTCTTTTATTGACTTAATCACATTTTTCATTTCTATCACTTTTTTGATTTCTAAAGATAAAGCTGAGTTTTGATCTGGTTCATATTTAAAATGCTTTTCTGCCATTTCACACAATGGGGTTTCAGTTGTATTTCTTCCTGTTAATTTAGTGTCATTGTTTTTAATATATTTCCCTTTTTCTTTATTCGTGTAGGTTTCACTGAAAAATATAAAAAATAAAGGTTATTCAAAGTGTAAATAAAAATACACTTATAGGAGAAGGTCGCTATAATCATACCACCTAACATTGGTTTGACAAAAGTCCTTTTTATACTTTTTGTCTAAATCCCTTTTGGACATTTAGAAAAAAAAATAAGATTTTTTAATAATGAAAAAATATAATGTTAAAAATATGTTACTAATTTAAAAGCCAATATCTCGAAAACGGTGTGTGTTTGGGAAAAAATTGTTTGTAACATTTTTTGAGCAGTTTAAAACAATATTTTATTTATGCGCTAAGTTAATAAAATCCAATAATAACACTAGGTAACACGGTTTCTTGCCCTGATTGGAGTCATATGTTTTTTAACTAATCTAGGTTCGCTGAAACCGAATCTGGCCTCAGAATATTTCTATTACCTAAGTTTTCTGAGAAAAATGAGATAAAAATGTTAAAAAACTATTATTTTATCCCTCTTTTGTTCTAAAATCATGGGAGATAAAAATATTCCGAGGACAAATTTAGATTCGGCGACTCAATATTAGTTAAAAAATACCCAACTTAAAACATGGAAACTCTAAATTCATAGGTAGAATAAATGGGTATATTATGAAAAAAAAATATTAAAAAAAATTGATAATGTGACAAAACTAAGTAGGGGTGGAGGGTAAGGAGAAGGGTGCATAAGGGGATAAGCTTATCGCCATGTACTCATGCTAAAAATTTACAAAAATCATTACTAGAGGGTCAAAAATGAACTAAAAAAATGTTACGTAATATGGTTGTTATATAATAAAGTAACATTTTTATGATGTAGAACCATTAAAAAAACAAAAAAAATACACAATATTTTGTTTTATAAATTATTTTTAAATTGGCAAAACTGCCTGTACTAAAATTTAAAAAATAAGACGTGCTGGATTTTTTTCAAGGTCAAATTTGGATTCTGCGCCTTTAAACTGCTCGGGAAAAAAGTTTACACTGTGTACTTTTTCTTTCTCATTTATTTACTTTTTACGAACAAACTAAGCAAAATAAAAAAGCATTTGTATAAATATTTTTATAGAGAATTTTATAATCTACAAATTAAGTCCCATAAATTTTTTTTACAGATTTGATAGTTTTGCCACAAAAGAGCAATTAAGTAAACTCTGCACTTTCATTTTAAGCTTTTTATTTTTTTTTCGCGTACTTACTCTAACAGTAGGTTCTTGGCATATATATTTTTGAGTTCCTCGTATTTTTTTTAATATACCCTAAAATTTTCAAAATCCTACTCTTTTTTTTTAAGATTTTGAAAAAAAGCGTCATTATTTCCTGGACGTATATCTCAAAAATTTTAGGTGGTGAAATTTTTCTAATGTCAGATTCAGTTCTACGCCCTCGAATTAGTAAGAAAAATTTACTTTCCGATCGGGGCAAAAAAAAAGTTGAGATTTGTTGCCTAGTGTAATTATCTTAATTATATCCAATAAAGCTAAAAGTAGGTTTACCCCCAAAATTTAATCTCGTGTTCGAAAGAGGATAAGTAAAAATGTGCAAAAACCCGCTTTTCGATATCTTTTCTAGAAATTCAGTTATTGAGTTTACAGTCAGACAGAAGGACGCAAATTTTTTGGTGATTAAAACTCGAGAATGTAAAAAAACATGGTCAAGAATATTGTCACAGGTGATTTATTTTAGTACATCGGCATTCTTAGTATTGCCGATATTTACATAGATATTTTAAGAACGCTTCGACACAGCTTAAATTTTGGACCAAAGATTTTTAACGTGGCAAAAACTTTGGTTAAAATTTCAAGTCTCTATATCAAAGCGTTCTTAAACTATCGTACTGTAAAGTTGTTTTGGGACCTTTTTCCGTTTTTCTCGATAAGCTTGTTTTTTTTTGAGATATAGTGCACAGTGATTTTTTTTGCCTAGTTGTAATAAAAAAAAAATAATTTAGGTCTAAATATTTTTTGCCGTGGATTGGTTTTTTGGCTCTAAGCCAAAAAAAGCGGATTTAAAATATCATTATTCGTTTGTTTTTTAATAAGTTTCTAAATTCAAAAAAATTGTTTTTTTCGCATTTTTTCGATATATTTTGATGAAATTTTTATATAAATACTAAAGATACGACTCTAATTTTAATATGCAATACTAACACATATGTGCGGTTTATAAAAATAAAAAAAGTTTTGAATTTAATACAGTGACGGAGATTTTACCGGGGGAAAAAATGAAAATATTGAAATATTTTATTTACTTTTTGGAGAGCAACAAAATAAATTAAATTTATTATGAATAAAAAAACAAACCGAAAAATTAAAAAAAAAAACTTTTTTTATTGCATTAAAACATTAAAATAATATTAAATAAACATTAAATAATTCAAAATATTGTTATTCTGCTTTAAATAACTCCCCGTAAAATCTCCGTTACTGGATTCAATTTTAAACTTTTGTATTTTAACAAACCTCACGTGTTTTAGTGTTGCTTATAAAAATCAGAGCCATATCCTTCATGAAAATATAGCGAAAAAATAAGAAAAAATCTAATTTTTTTAATTTAGAAGCCTATAAAAAACAAACGAATAAATTGTGTTGAGTTGAGTGTTGAGCAGTATAATACTTTCAAACCAATGCCAATGTAATACGATTTGCGAACCGGTACGATATAGGCTACCTTTCCGTAACTATGGAATGTGCATTATTGCTTAAATTGTTTTCATTTTAGCTACACTCATACGCTCTTACAAAAAGTTTAGCCTCTGATAGCTTGTTTAATTTTCTATAATTTGAGTTGCCTATATATTAAAAACAAATTAAATATAGAAAAAAGCCAAACCAATATTTGATCATTGTTGAAAAAAAAATGATGAAGTTTATTATGTTGGTCTGTTTCACATGTATTTGCTATGGAGATATTGTCCACAAGGAAGATGATTTAATTTCTGTTGCTTTGGTAAGTTTATTTTTATAATAATTTTTATAACATATTATGTTATGTTGTAGGAGGTAGGTAATAATTCTTTTTGTACGCAGATTAGAAATAATTTCTTTTCTGGCGGAGTCTATGGGGGACAGGCTAAAAAGCTAGCAAATATATTGTGTGTTGTGGCCATGGTACATAAAATATTCTTAGGACATGTCCCTGAACTATTTTTTATCTACTTTTAGAATTGAACATTTTTTACAAAATTATATGTATTTTTGCTTTATTTTTTAGGTATATCGACATGGTGATAGAACTCCTACCTATAGTTATACAAATGATCCATATAACTATAACAGATTTAAATGGCCAGCAGGTAAAGGACAACTTATCACAGTAAGTATAAAAATTTTTATTAACGAAAAAAAACCTTGTTAATTTTGTATAATTATTATCATTATAGCATTTTTAAACAAGATATGTAATGCTAAAAATTATATTATATATTATTCACAGTTAATGGTATATTGCATTTTCCTAGATACTTGAAAAGGTTTTTTTTTTAATTTTAACATTTTTTTTCCTTTTTGCAAAAAACAAGATATATTTTTTCAAAAAAAAAAATACAAATAAAAATGTTAACATTTTTTTTTAAATAAGATCTTAAAAAAAAAACAAAAAAAAAATAAAAAAAAATCAAAAAAAAAACAAAAAAAATCGTTTTTTTTGTTATTTTCTTTTTGCAAAAAACAAAAAAAAATATTTTTTTTGTGATTTAATTGATCTTTATAATAAAAGTAATTTTTCCTGAAAAAAGTTAAGTTAATCGGAAATTTCTTTTAGCTTTCTTCGATTTTTTTAAAAGTTAAACCATAACTTTTTTGTTTTTGGGGACATTACTTTTAAAATTGGTATAATTAATCCTTATAATTAAAGTAATTTTTCCTGAAAAAGTTAGGTTAATCGGAATTTTCTTTCAGCTTTTTTTTTTATTTTTTTTTTTTTAAGTTTAACCCCCTATAATTTTTTTTGTTTTGGGGGAGATTACTTTCAAAAACAATAGGGATCTTCTCCTCGTAACTTGATATTTCCTGAAAATTTCAATTCGATCGGATTATTCGTTCTTGAGTTATTGTGTTAACAAAAATTGTGACATCAGACGGACGGACAGACGGAAGGACATTTCGAAAAAAAAGTTGATTATTTTTTTATGAAACAAATTTATATCCAAGAATTTTTTGTAAAGGAGGATTTTTGAAATTTTTTAAAAATTCGAAACTACCGTATAATATTATTCTAGCGCAGGTGCTGTGAATAATATAATAATAACTTGTCCAAACCTTAAGAAAACAGAACAAGTTAATATTGATTATGAGAAGAAAACTAAAATCTAGTTACCTTAGAACCAGTTTTGTTTACATGATTTTTGGTTAAACCATAGGGTAAACTAAGTATACTTAATATAAAATTTTCAATTAAGATGGCTGGTTTCCATTGACAACTGACATTTTATTTGTCACAAAAATTTACATATGCCGTAAGACACGGACCGTATCTATAGCAAAGCGCGGTGGGCTTTAAGCTTACGGAGATGAAAAAATCGAACACCCCATAACTGACAACGGGATATTGTTTCTAATGCTTTCAGAATTACATGTTCGTTGAGAACAAAGTCGTAGGTTTAGCCGTTTTTTATTCCATCAAAAATTAGTATATTAGTATATATGTGACCCAAAAAAAAAATTTCAAATTAAAAAGTTTGGAGGTCTCACCCCTTAAATTTGTTTATTGGGGTAAGAGTTTCATCCCTAATTTTTTTCAAAATTTTTGAAAAAATCTACAGGTGGCTCACAGCCATTTTTCAAAAAATATGTTTGCTTAGCTTTTTAATTTTTTTTAAGGCCCAAGGATTTTTTATTTAAATCTTTTTAATACGAAACGGTATAAAGGGATAGTAAATTGCTAACCTCAAAAAAAAATCTGAATTTTTCTTTCAAAATTTCGGAGCTGTGCCCTTTAAAGTTTGAAAATTCACTACATTGCTTGATTTTAGGTCTAATTACAGGCACAAAAAAATGTTTTTCATTATCTTCAAACATTGTGCGTGTAGCCCAATATGTCCTCACATAAAAACAACTATATTTTTTTTATCGGATATACAAGGTATCCAGAAAAAATAATATATACATTTATTTAACATTTTTGAGAGATAAATTCGGTTTTTAGTGACAGGGTAGGACTCAAAATAAGGTAACTTCTATATAACGCGTTATATAAAAGTTCCCTTATTTTAAGTCCTACCCTGTCACTAAAAACCGAATTTATCTCTCAAAAATGTTAAATAAATGTATATATTATTTTTACTGGATACCTTGTATATCCGATAAAAAAATATATATGTGAGGACATATTGGGCTACACGCACAATTTTTGAAGACAATGAAAAACATTTTTTTGTGCCTGTAATTAGACCTAAAATCAAGCAATGTAGTGAATTTTCAAACTTTAAAGGGCACAGCTCCGGCATTTTAAAAGAAAAATTCAGATTTTTTTTGAAGTTAGCAATTTACTATCCTTTTATACCGTTTCGTGTTAAAAAGATTTAAATAAAAAATCCTTGGGCCTTAAAAAAAATAAAAAAAGCTAAGCAAACATATTTTTTAAAAAATGACTGTCAGCAACCTCTAGATTTTTTCAAAAATTTTGAAAAAAATTAGGGATGAAACTCTTACCCCAATAAACAAATTTAAGGGGTGAGACCTCCAAACTTTTTAATTTGAAATTTTTTTGGGTCACATACATACTAATATACTAATTTTTGATGGAATAAAAAACGGCTACACCTACGATTTTATTCTCAATGAACATGTAATTCTGAAAGCATTTGAAACAATATCCCGTTGTCAGTTATGGGGTGTTCGATTTTTTCATCTCCGTAAGCTTAAAGCCCACCGTGAAAGGCAGAGGCAAAATATTTGGTTCCGTATACAAAATTCCTATTTTATTTATAAAATTTTATCTAATATATTAATTAATTTTTATAATCAACTAAGATAAGATCATTTATATTTTCTTGACAGACGGTAATAAAACTGTATTACATTCAAAAATACTCACTCAACTACGATATATCAATATAGTGTTAGCTGTTTTCGTATAATTTGTTCCTGTTGTCAAGGCAATCAAAATCCTGTATCGGTCAATAAAATATTTAAATAAGCTAAGAATTTACAGTCTATAAAAATATATACTGCACGTTTATCGGTTAATAACCGAATATATACACTGCCGCACATTAAATTCCGGACACCTAAAAAATTGACATTTTTTAAATTGAAATATTTCGAAAACTAATTAATGGATTTGACTGATTCTTTTTTTGTTTTGAAGCTTAAACTTCCTCTACTTTTTTTTTAAGAATGATTAATTTTTTTTTTTTTGTTTTTCGTATTAACAGCAACAAATAATGTACAAGCAAATTCATGTGTTCATTCTTTTCTTAACAAAAATAATAACGATTCTAATAGTTTTTCCTTTAAAGAAGTTAGTTTTAATCAAGTCAGAGAAGCTATAAATGAACTAAAAAACAAAAGGTGTATGGACCACTATAATATGTCTTCTTATTTAATTAAAAACATTAAAAATCATATTATCATACCATTAACTAAACTTATAAATATGAGTATTCTACAAGGTGTTTTTCCGGAGTCTTTAAAGATTTCCAAAGTCATACCGATACATAAGGGTGGTCCTACAATACCTAACAATTTTAGACCAATATCATTAGTCCCAACTTTTTCAAAAAATTTTGAAGTTATCTTGAAAAGACAAATTTTAGAATACTTTGAGGAAAAAAAGTTATTTTATGAGAACCAATTTGGGTTCAGGCCAGGGATGTCAACCAAAAATGCATTTATTAAATTATTGGATCTGATAGTTGAAAAGCAAGAAAAGGGCGAGTATGTAGGTGTTACTCTTTGCGACTTACAAAAAGCTTTTGACTGCGTTCCTCACCCAGAGCTAATAGATAAATTAAAATTTTATGGTTTTGATTCTCTTAGTATTCAACTCGTGTCCTCTTATCTTAGCAATAGATGTCAATATACTTTTTTAAATGGTAAAGGCTCAAATTTTAAAAAGATAAAGAGTGGCGTTCCTCAAGGCTCTGTCCTGGGTCCGCTACTCTTCCTTATTTTTATTAATGATCTGAAAGTTGCCCTTCCCTTTTGGGAAAATCTTCTATTTGCGGATGACTCGAACATTATTTCTAGTAAATTTAACTTGAGATCAACTATTGAGCTTATGGGTGAGGGACTAGCATGTGCAAAAAATTGGTTTTCAACAAATAGGCTTTCGTTAAATATTAATAAAACTGTTCATATATTCTTTACTCATCGACCACTATATACTTTTAATAACCCTACGAATGTAAAATATCTTGGTTTACTCCTTGACCCGGACCTAAATTGGAATTCTCATGTAAATGCTGTGGCGGGCTCTCTGTCAAAAAGTGTTTTTGTTTTCCGCTCCCTTGTTAGGATGGTCTCTCCTGACGTTTTAAAAACAGCATACCATGCATTATTTGAGTCTAGGGTAAGTTATGGCCTTGTGGCCTGGGGGAGTGCTTCAGGGTTGGATAGAATTTTTGGGATTCAAAGGCGTTTAATAAGGGTTTTATGCAATATGGGTTATAGGGCTGATATAAAGCATAAATTTGTTGAACTTAAGATTTTAACTGTACCATCTTTGTTTATTTATGTTACTGCCTGTTATGTTAAAGAAAATTTTTCTGATTTTTCTCAACAATTAGATATCCATGAGAGAAATACTCGATTCTCTCATAATATTAGATTGCCCAATTTTAGACTTCAGAGCAGTAAACTTGGCTTTAACTTCTATGGACCTACTTTTTTTAATCATTTGCCATTAAATATGCGCAATCTTCCAACAAGGCAATTTAAAATTAAATTGAAGGAGTTTTTGATTGAAAAGGCCCTGTATAGTACGAGTGATTTTTTAAATTACAAATTTTGAATATATGTTTGGCTGTACTAAATTGTGCCGTGAAATTTTGTATTTTGAATTTTGATTTAAATTAACCTATTTTAATTATGTTAATGTAACATTTATTTATTATTTGACGTGTGAAAACATTGTATCATAAATAAATTACTTACTTACTTACTTACTTACAACTATTTTTTTACCCCATGTTCTAGGACTTGCATGGTACGCCACTGCAACTGTTTATCAAATTATTAAAGTCTTTCTTATTGCCGCAGTTTTAATGAATATTTTCTTTTTTCTTTTTTTACATTTTTACTTCTGGTTTAGGAGATATCAGGATTTTCCTGGAAGTTGTCATTTTTTCAGTTAACTTAAAAAGTATTACATGAATTTGATTGATCCTGTGCTTTAAATTTGAATCTTAACCGATTTAAGTTTTTCTTCTAATCAAGTTTATCAAAAACATAAATTGGGTTTGAAAAACTTGAGCAGAAGAAAAAATAGGGTCACTCCGTCCGGCGGCAGTTCTGCGAAATCACCGTTAAGCCTCCGTCAGACGGCAATAATGTTTCCCCGGGATGAAAAAACTGTAGAAGAAGAAGTAAAAGACATGAGCGTAGAAGAAGAAGTAAAATACATGAGCTTCAAATAAAAAACTCTGCTGATTTATTACTTTTTGAGTTGACTAAAAAAATGACAACTTTCAGAAAAACCCTGATATCTCCTAAACCAGAAGAAAAAAAGTAAAAAAATAAAAGATTTCAATAAAACTGCGGCAATAAGAAAGACTTTAATAATTTGATAAACAGTTGCAGTGGCATGAAAAAAAAATAATCATTCTTAAAACAAACAAAAGTAGATAATGTTTAAGCTTCAAAACCAAAAAAGAATCAGTCAAATCCATTAATTAGTTTTCGAAATATTTGAATTTAAAAAATGTCAATTTTTTAGATGTCCGGAGTATATATTCTTTCTACGATTCTAATGATTACTGACCGTTTGAACCAAATCGATTTATAGAATCCACCTTTCAAATAGACACCCGGTATAAATTCAAAATCTACCGGTTTTAATTAAAGTAACATTTACCCGCATGCTCAGGTAGGGTAGAAATTTTATTTAGGAAGCTGCTAATCCTAGAGTTTTATAAACTTGTAATTATTTAGGATTTTTCTGGAATTTAATGATAATTTTCGTTAAATTACATAAGCCCACAAAAAAAAATTGTGAGTCTGGGATTCCAATATGATATTCCTATGTATTTTTTCCCGCTGAAACCGAATCCGTAACCCGTTTAACCCCTACACGTCAGGATTTTGACATAACCTCAAAAAACACCCGAAAAACTACTGAAACCGCTAAAATCATCTACTACATACCACTTTCACCCCCTTCCTCCAAATTCGTAATTTCGTAACCCCATAATCCCCTCACCTCGGAATACCATTAATCCATAACCTCAAAACCCCGTAACCTCATTAAGTAGAAAAATCTGGTTCGGGAAAACAGAACAATTACGTGAAATTTTCTTGTAGAATATAGTTATAAATAAGTAACTGTATAACCCTAAAATCCCATTATACCACCTAACCCCTTCACTCCGTAACCCCATATATTATAACATCTTAACCCCATCATCCTATTCTGTGGAGAAGTCCGGTTCTCAAAATCATAAGAGTTTTGTGAGTGAAGTCATGAATCAAGGTCTACTCCATTATTTTTTTAACCGGACTTCTCCACAGAATAGGATAACGGGATTAAGGGGATATAGTATATGGGGTTACGAAGTAAAGGAATTTTGAGGTTATGGTTATGGGGGATTTTGGGGTTATAGAGTTACTTACCTATGACTATGTTCCACAAAAAAAACTGAAGATTTTTTTCTGTTTTCCCAAACTAGATTTTTCTACATAATGAGGTTACGGGGTTTGGAGGTTATGCGGCTATGGTATTATGAGGTTCGGGGATTATGGATTTATGGAGTTTTATAATTAGCAATTTGGGGACAGGAGGGTGACAGTGGTATGGCATTTTAGAGGTTTCAGTAGTTTTTCGAGTGTTTTTTGAGGTTATGTCAAAATCCTGACCTGTAGGGGTTAAACGGGTTGCGGATTCAGTTTCAGGGGGGAAAAATATATAGGAATATCATATTGGAATCCAAGACTCAGAACATTTTTTTTGTGGGCCTGTGTTATCGATAATTATCGTTGGATGTGCCATGTAAGAATTCTGGTCATATTAGACAGAAAAAATGTGCTCCATTTTGCTCCTATCGTAAGACCGAATTTTTTTTTGTGTACTTCATATAAATATAAAACCAGACATCGATCCTAATCGCTGATAGAATTTTATTTATTTCCAATAACTTATTTTTTTTAAGAGAGGTAAACAACGGCACTTTGAACTGGGATTATGGCTCAGAAAACGATACGGTGGTTTTTTGTCAAAAAAATATTCTGAAGAAGAAATTCTTATTCAATCCAGCAATATCGATCGAGCTATAATGTCGGCCGAATCAAATTTAGCCGGATTGTATATTCCCAGAGGTGACCAAATATGGAACAACCAAATACCATGGCAACCAATCCCGGTTCATACGATACCAACAGACGAAGATGCTATAATATTTATGTCTAAACAATGTCCCAATTACCTAAAAATGTATAACGATCTTTTAGAAAGTGATGAGATCATAAACTTTCTTAAAGAAAATGAGAAATTATTAAAATATATTTCTAAATATTCTGGAGATAAGGTAAATAATATATTCGGTGTAGCATCTATTCACGATATTTTAAAAACAGAAAGAGAAAATGAATTGACTTTACCCAAATGGACAAAATCAGTTTTTCCTAAAAGAACGAATATTTTTAATTATTTATTTTACTCATTGCCATGTTTTAAAGAAGATCTTTCAAGACTTAAATCTGGTCCTTTTTGGTACAACCTTATTACATATTTTGATGATACTAGTAAGAACAACTCTACAAAACCAAAATTTATGATGTTTTCTGGCCATGATTATACGCTCTCCAATTTGCTACAAAGTATTCACCTTTTTCAAGGACCTCCTCCATATGCTGCAACCATAATTTTTGAATTGCGAGGTAAAAAAGACGGAGACACTTATATCAATATGCTTTATAAAGAAGACGAGAGAGTTACAAAATTAACTATGAAAAATTGTACCTATAATTGTGATCTAAAAAAGTTTATTGAAATTTTAAAACCAATAACAATAGATCCTAAAACCTGGGATAAAGAATGTCAACTGTCCGCTTAAAAAAATTGTATTATAATAATAATTGTAATATATATTATTAAAAACATTGCCATCCTCCAAAGCACCAATTTAGAAATGTATATAAGAAAAATAAATGTTTTTACTTACCAAAATTTAGTTTCCTTCATTCTATCTGCATATAGTTTATCAGAAGAACCATCAAATTTTTCAGACATTTCTGTTTCTTCCGTAATATCTTCCAAATATCCTAATTCATCATAGAGATTTTCCCTAGCGTTATCTGTAGATTTGGAGCTAGATGGTGATGTTTTAGCACTTTCTAAGTTAATAAGATCTTTATCCTGATCTTCCCAATATTCCTTATTTTTATTTTCAGAATTTGTGCATTTTTCTGCAGAGTTTAATGAAAATAAAGTTTTTTGATTATTTGATGACAAAAATCTTGGTGACAGTATGTTCTTAAATTTATTGTCTGAAATAAAAGATTTTTTTACCTTAATATTTCAGAATTCCAAAATTAAAAGAAATCTTTGAAGCTTTATTAAATTTATTTATTTATATTTAGTTTTTTTATGTTTTTAACAGGATACAAGCAAATGAAAATGGACCAAATCAAATAAATCTTTTAAATTGTCAATAAGGGGATCATAAATCGCTTTACCATTTAAAAATTTGATAACTTTTTTGTTTGTGAATTTTTTTTGTTTATTTTTTTACAATATAGAGTACAAAAAATGGATTTTTTTAACTATTTATGAAAAACACATAGCTTTTAAATGACTTACATTTTCCACTTTGCAAGCACGGTCTCTTTTTACAACATTTATGGCTCCAGCTAGTTTAGTTTATTTATTGGCGTTAAATTTTACAGTTTTTACAATCGTCATATTTAGTCTTAATTAAAATAGGGTTTAACATGTATTTAACAGTTTGTAGACAGTACAATTAAAATAACAGTAAAAGAAACAATTAAAAGCTAAGTATTTTCATCGGAAAGAAAAGGAGTATTTTCTTGAGTTTGAACCTATGCGGGGGTAGTAATAGCATGTACTGAGGAAGTTTATTCAAAAACACAGTTCCGTAATAGTTAGTTCCGTACCTGCTTGAAGTCAATCTCAATGTATTTAGACAAATTTTATATCAGTTTCTAGTGTTGAAACTATGATTACACTAGGCATCAAATCGCAATTTTTTTTTGCCCCGATCGGAAAGTAAATTTTTCTTACTAATTTGAGGGCGTAGAATCCGAATCTGACCTAAAATTTTTGAGATATAAGTTCAGATAATAATGACGTTTTTTTTTCAAAATCTTTAAAAAAAAGAGTAGAATTTTGAAAATTTTAGTGTATATTAAAAAAAAATAAGAGGAATTCAAAAATCTATATGTCAAGAACCTACTGTCAGAGTAAGTACGCGAAAAAAAAATAAAAAGGTTAAAATGAAAGTGCAGAGTTTCCTTAATTGTTCATTTGTGGCAAAACTATCAAATTTTTTTGAAAACTTTATAGAACTTAATTTGTAGATTATAAAATTCTCTACAAAAATATTTATACAAATATTTTTTTATTTTGCTTAGTTTGTTCCTAAAAAGTAAATAAATGAAAAAGATATAAAATTAAAGTACACAGTGTAAACTTTTTTCCCGAGCCCAAAAAATATATTTTTCTTATAAATTTAAAGGCGCAGAATCCAAATTTGACCTTAAAAAAAAATCAGCACGTCTTATTTTTTATATTTTAATACATGTAATTATGCCAATTTAAAAATAATTTATAAAACAAAATATTGTGTATTTTTTTTTTGTTCTTTTAATGGTTCTACATCATAAAAATGTTACTTTATTACATAAGAACCATAATACGTAACATTTTTTTAGTTCATTTTTGACCCCGTAGTAATGATTTTTGACAATTTTTAGCATGAGTTATCGCCACGTACTTGTCCCCTTATGCACCCTTCTTCTTACCCTCCACCCCTACTTAGTTTTGTCACATTATCTATTTTTTTTTAATATTTTTTTTTCATAATATCCCTATTTATTCTACCTATGAATTTAAAGTTTCTATGTTTTAAGTTGGGTATTTTTTAACTAATATTGAGTCGCCGAATCCAAATTTGTCCTTGAAATATTTTTGTCTCCCATGACTTTAGAACAAAAGAGGGATAAAATAATGATTTTTTAACATTTTTATCTTATTTTTCTCAGAAAACTTAGGTAATAGAAATATTCTGAGGCCAGATTCGGTTTCAGCGACCCAAAATTAGTCAAAAAACATATGACTCCAATCGGGGCAAGAAACCGTGTTGCCTAGTGTTATCAGAGTAAGACAGTTGTCTTTGTTGAGATGAGCCTCGCATGCGCATCTTAGAATATATAGAGTTGGAAGTGTTAACAGATTCAGATCCTTAAATTTCTGCCTAACTTTTTCACGATAGCGACTTTTTGTGATTATCCGCATTATTTTACTTTGTAGTTTGAATAAGCTCTCAAGATGAGAAGTATGACCTCAACATGTAATGCCATAGCTTATTTTAGAAATGAATAATGAATTATATGCAGTTAGAACTACTGAAAAGGGTATAACATCCCTGATTTTTCTCATTTGATACACATATTTTGACGCGATTCCAGCTATATGATCCACCTGCGAGTCCCATCTCAAGGTTGAGTCAAGGATATCTCCAAGCAGCTTCGGATCTGTGGAGTTATAATTAACAAGATTGTCAATTTTTTATGAGTAATGCGGTTTGTTTTACTTTCATTGATATGAAGCTTGTTAGCTGGTTCAGTTTGGTTTCTTGTTCAGACATAGCAATCTCAATTTCGCTAAGAGCCGCCCCTGATAAGGGCAGTGGTGTCATTAGCAAATAGCACAAGCTCCGCACCCAGCGCCACCTGTTGTTCAAGGTCATTTATATAGATCAGGAACAAGATGGGGCCGAGTACGGAGCCCTGCGGGACGCCGTGTATGGCACCCCTCCGAGGCAACACCTTTAGCAAAACATACTGGATTTAGTCACTCAGATAAGATTCGATCAGTTCCACACTCAATCTGTCAAAGTTATAGAACATTAATTTGTCTAATAATGTGTCAAATGGCATGCAGTCAAATGCCTTTTGTAGGTAGTACATGGCTGCAGCCGCCAACTGATCATCCTCCACGGCTTCAACCACTTTTTTTATTAAAAGGTTTATTGCCTTGGAGGTTAATCTGTTTGACCTAAATCCAAACTGGTTTTTGTAAAACAGATCATTTTTTTCAAAATAATGTTCAATTTGATTTTTAAGGCTGTTTCAAAAGTCCAAACCTTGGAGAGAATTGGGAGTATTGAAATTGGCCGAAAATTATTTGGGTCATTTGTTGATCCCTTTTTATGTACCGGGATCACTTTGGCTATTTTATATATTTTTGGGAATGTTTCCTCAGATATACTTAAGTTTATAATCTTTGTGAATGACTTTTTTGTCTTGAGTGACATTATAATATCTCTTATCTCTGTAGGTAACTTCCCGAAACTTAAATTTTGAGTTTGGTTAATTTTTTAAATATTCAAGAGAAGATGTATTAGTATGCACTGCTGTATTTTGTAATTTATCAGCTATTGTAGAAAAATAATTATTTAATATATTTGGGTTCATAGTAGGCTGTTGAAGTTTGGTGCTTTTACCCCTCTCTTTATATAAAACATCCCCATAAGCTTTGGAAGAGTTACATAGATCTTTAATATATTTTTTGTTAAATTCTTTTTTTTAATTTTTAATTTCGCGCCCCTTGATGGCGATGAAGTCCAAGTAAAGCCTTAATTTCAGCCAACAGATTTTCATCTGGAAAGGTATCATAAAATTCTTGCAAAAAAGTTATCGCGCAGTTGTCCTATTGTTTCTGTGAACCAGGGATTTAACAAAGTTTTATTTGAAATTTTACGTTCTGGAATAGATTGTTCTAGTGAATTTGTTATAATAGATAAAATTTTTGTTTCTTTTTCTTCAAGATTTAATTTTGTATCATTTATAAACTTCCAGTCTGTTTGGTAATTAAATTATAAAAGTTTACTTTTTGTAAGCCCTGTAGTAGAGGAAAAGAGACATGGTGGCAGTAAGGTGGGACAACTGCCCATATGACTTTTTTGAGGATTTTAAGGCAGATTTTCAAAGTGAATAATTACGCGAAATTCGGATTTTCATTGTCCTTCACGATCACCCGATTTGAAAGCACCGGACTTTTTTCTTTGAGGCTATCTGAAGGGTCGGATTTGTGTCAACAAGCCCAGGTATATCCAACAGCTTAAGCCAGATACCTTAACAGCCATCATGGTAATTTTCTTGAAAAGAGTCCGTTCTTATGAAGCGGAAAATAGACATCACTTAAAAACATAATTTTTCATACATAGTTAAAAAAAATCCATTTTCTGTATTCTATATTGTAAAAAAATTAAAAAAATTGACAAACAAAAAAGTTATTTAATTTTTAATGGTAAAGCGACTTATCCTGTATAACGTTGAGAATAATTGTCAAAAATTGCTAAAGTAATCAATTACTTAATGTACGTACCACTTCCAGAATTTGATTCTCTAATAAGGTTCAAAACATTTGAACAAGTCATGTCTGGCAACTTTTTTGAATACGAGGTTTGACATGCTTTGTTTGGTGAATTTAATTTTCTTGCTTCGTCCATGGCCTTTTCAAGATTTTGTTTTCTTTTAAAAGAGTCCCTAGTGTGACAATTCCCAATTTGAGACCTAAAAATAATTTCTAGTAAAATTCAAATTACATTTTAGGTAGTGTTGTTTTTTTACTAGTTAATTTAAACTTAAGGCCTGAAATTCGACTTTCCTGAAAAAGTACAAATTGTCTAAATTTGTTCTTTTAAATTGTCCAAATTTTTACTCACGCCATACATGCTCCAGTGACTACTTGTCTCCATTTATGTAAATTTGTGTTAAGAGCAACCATCTTAGCAATTCTTCTAAATCTTGCCAAAGAAGTTTCTCCTTCAGGAGGCGGTTCTATGACAACCTCTTCTTCTGAAGCCACTGGAGCTACTTTAAAATCTTTCATTAAACGACGTTCCCAAACTTTATTTTTCTTTCCCTGAGGTACTAAAAAATAATACAGAAACTGAGAAAAATAAGGTAAGGTTGATTCAGCTTAGATTATTGTTTTGTTACAATTTTGTTAAGATTAGCTTGTGGGGTCTTAGACAGATAGATTTACTTTTGCTAAAAAAATTACAAACCTAGGAAAAAATACAATATAAAAAATTAAATATAAAATATTAAAATTCTATATCACTAAAGTAAAATAAAATTAATACGTTTTACAAATCCAGAAAATGATAAACATCTAAAATTTGATGGTAACACATTAAAAAAAATTATACAATAGTAGTTAGTTAAACAACATAATATGTTATATTATATTATATTACTATTCCCCTGGGAGGCACATAATCTTAGAATAAGGATCTTACAAGCTTATTTGATCATCATAAATAATGTGAAATTTTAAATTTAACAAAAAAATATGATAAATACAAATTAAAAATAAGGTCCTGTTCTCCCAAGTGTTTTTTATTAAGCTACCCGGATTTCGTTAGTCTAGGCTAACATCATTCAGGCTTTTGCTTTACTACAATAAAAATAACAATTATTAGATGCTATACTTGAAAATAATTTAAAAATTGTAAAGATTGTAACCCATGGTTATGATTTTTAGGTTAGAATTGTACTAAAAAATTTTGTCGAGAAATATAAAATATAAAAAATATGTGAAAAGACTTACATAGTTACTGTGACTGTGCACATTCCTTTCAAATATACACGTAAATAACATAAAAATAATAATAAATACTAGGACATTTATTAGCAAAAGCCTGAATGATGTTAGCCTAGACCCAAACCCGGGTAACTTAATAAAAAACTCTTGGGAGAACAGGACCTTATTTTAAATTTGTATTTAACATAACTATCACTCCCACATGATGGAATTCACCCAAGTAATTAAAAAAATATGATTTTTTTGTGTTCTTACTAACCTTTTTCTTTCTTTTCTGCTGTGGAAACATCTACCCCATTTTTATCAAGTACTTCTAATAACTCGTATCTGAACGAAGAAATATCAGATTTTATCTCATTGATATCATCTTCTGTTACTGCGTTCTCTTCCAATTTTCTGTGTTTAGAAGAAACGTATCTCCAAACTAAAGCTCTCATAACAGCTGAGTATCTGTGATCTCGTTCTCTTTCTTCAATTTTTAATTTCTGTAAAAACCAAAAAAAAAAAAAATAGGATAGTATAATACGGTAGTAATTAAAAAATTAAGAAAAAACGTCCTAGACAACAAATAAAAACAATACAAATTAAAAAATAAGAAACTTTGAAAATGTCCGTACATCCTTCCGTCCGATGTCACGTTTTTTGTGGACACGATAACCTAGGAACGAATTATCAAATCGGCTCAAGATTTTTAGGAAAAATCTAGTTCAATGAGAGGAAGATCCCTATTTTAAACATAATCACCCCAAAAAGGCTGAAGTGAAGTGGTAAAGTGAAGAAAAATTGCTCTTATCATAAAAATCCATCATCCTAATTATAAGAAAAATCCATTTAAAAACAAAAGAAATATGGTGTAACACTAACGAGAAACTAACTTTAGATAATGTGCTAAGGGAACGTTTAAGTATTACATAACGCAAATTTTGATCATTTTGGAGCACCACCTCCCCCCCTGTAACGCTATTTTCCTATACTATTAACATGGGCGTAACACTCCAAAATGAATGAATGCAAAGTATTACATATCTTAATGAATTCTTTTTATTTAGAAGCAGGTAGTATTGATCAAACGGCTCAACAAAGGGTGTAAATTTTTTGACAACTTACCCTGGATGACATTTTCCTTAGCTTATCTTTTTTGCGAATTCCCAATAGTTTAAACAAGTTTTTTGGTCTAGGTAAAATATTAAAAGGCGGTGGTAAAGTGGAATGTTCTTCGAAATAACTCATCCATAACTTTGTTCTTGCAAATTTCCATTCAGTGTCTGATTGTTCCTAAAAACGATTAAAAAAAAATATTCACCGAGCGTATAATAATTGCTATTAATCAATGAGGGTGAATTATGGGACACGAGCCGATAGGCGAGTGACATAACCAAATGAGTAATAGCTATTTTACGCGAGTAAAATTCTATAGGGGAAGTTTGGGACCCTTCGTACAGTTTTTGCAGATTTTGTTGTAAAATCTTTCAAATATTTTTAATTCTGTTTTTTCTTTTATCAATCAGACTAACATGAACTTAGCTATTAATGAAAAAATTTGTTTTTTAAAACCTTATGCAAATTGTATGAATGTGCCCCTCTGTGGGGTATCTTCGTACAGAAAAAAAATCTGTGTTGCTAGTAGGTTTATTATTAAACATTTTATTATTACCTTAACGGAAAATAAACCTACAATTAACAAAAAACAACATTACAATTTTAAATTTAAATTAAATTTGAGTGGTTGATTGCTGGTCGGAACTCCTTCCCTTTTAAAGCTGCTTTCATCGAGTTTTCGTCTACCGTGCACCTTCTTGTAAGTTTTTTCTTATATTTCTTTACCATATTGTAAAGAAATGTAAGAAAAAAATATAAAAAATTAACATATGAAATTTATATCCCCAGCAAAACGTTACCTACGGGCCATCACTGGGCCATCAACCCGTGTTATGGGCCAGTGATGGCCCATCGGTAAAGTTTTGCTGGATCTGAAGAAGACACAAGTATACAGACCTGTACGAATATACAACCTTCGACACCGTATGAATCTGCCCCTTATGCAGTTATTTATATTTTGTAACAATACTCAAGATTCAAGTATAAATACTTTCTTATTTATTATTAAAACATAATTTTGACTATTACTTATTCAAAAATAAGTTCGAGAAATTGATTCTACTTTAAAAAATATGAAAAAAAGTTCCTATAAAGGTTTGTCCGGAAATGAGCCCTAAGGAAGCTGCTGCCCTTCGAAGATGGACATATTGAATGGGGAACAAAAAAAGCACCAATAACATTTTAATGCTGCAGGGCGATTCTTCATTTAAAACTAAGCAAAAAAGGATTCTTCACCAAAACACCTAAATTTAAAATTAAAGGATTAATAGGCTTTTAAAAAGTAACTTATTTAGTGGCACAAAATGTTACTTCCTCTTAATTGCATTTTTTTTACGGTTGCTCCTATACTGTTATACTATGATATTTTTTATGTATTTTTACTCAAGGAATCTATATTTTTTATCATAATTCAAAAAAAATAAATTAACATACTTATTGCCCTTATTAATACTGTCATGTCAAAATTTTTGTAAAAGTTTTCAACCGATTTTTCGGTACAATATTGGAAAATAATTATGGAGATCTTCTTTATTATATACAAGAACTGGCTATGCACCTCATATACTGCAGATGATGCATTTACATAAAGATATTTGAATAAAATTAGAAGAAATGTCCTGGTTATATGTCAAATGGATTTAAAATTATATCATTTAAAATTTTTGTAGCATGAAACAGTGTTAGGTATAAACTACCTTCAAATGAAGGTCCCTGTATCACTATAAAATAAATAAAAAAAAAATAAATATACATGCTTTGAATATCATTGGCGCCAATTTGCCTTTTTCAGTTAATTAATAATTGAAATTTAGCGAAGGCGATAAGTGAAACGGACACTCCCTATAAACTGGTTCGAAAGTCAGTAAAAGCCGGTGTTTCCCTCTACTACTAGCACACACAAGTCCTGGACTTACGGGATGCTTAACTAAGTAAAATAGTACGAGGTTAAACAAACATGTAATTATGTTTACTTACCATAAAAAAAATACCTGAAACAAAAAGAACTTTATATTCCACATACACCAAATAAAATTGTAGGCGCTAAAGTAATTTTAAGAGCGTTAAAACCGTTTTTTTACTGTACAACTTCTCGATGGTGGCAGGTCTGGCACGAAAAGAGCTATGTGCAGACGCAAATGCGAGTAATAAAACCTTTTTGTTTTTACCAATGAACTAGAGGAGTGGGAGAACAGGATTCCAATACAAATAAGTAGTGAAACTAAGTTGTCAGACATTAAACGCATTCTTTACTTTAGGTGGCTCAAATTTTTGACACTAGGTGGTGCGATTTGGTAACTTTATAGGGAATTTTATCGTAATAGTTTTTCCTGTTAATACTTATAGTTAACATGTTTATATCTTTATCTGAATAGTTTATATGTTTGAGCAGGCTTTTTGTAGCCTTTCTTAATTATATTTTAGTTTTTTTTTATTTATTTTTATTCATTTGAGAGGAATGTGCATGGAATAATAACAAGAATGTGCATGGTACATCATAACATGGAATGAATGATAAAACATGGAATGAAAGGGATCAGAAAGGAAGCAGTATAATTATTTGTATTAACAAACTAATACATATGCTTTTCTTAAGCCAGCAACAAAAATTAATTTTAACAATATATTTTGGGGCTAATATAAGGAAAATGGCCGAGGAATTAAACAATCTACACGCCAGAACCAAAATGCGTTTACAGTTAATTTCAACAAAACTGGAAAAGTGGGGTTATAAAAAAAATTACATTGTGAACTATTTCATTTGACAAATATTTGTTTACTTGTTAATAAATTTAGTGTCAATATTGTTATTGCCACATCAATGTCAAAGTCAAAAAATGTTGGTGTATTTTTTTAAACTTGGGAGAGATAAAGCAGAAAAACAAGAATACTCGAAGAACACTGGTGTAGAACCTATAATTATAATTTTTAAATTAAAGAACTATGAGGAATACCTAGTTGTAGGAGACCAATATACTAGTAGTGTTTTTTTAAAATAAAGGTATTTAAAACAAGTTTATTAGATACAGAATATATTGATAAGGGGATTTAATAATAGACATTTTAGAATAGGGATATTTTAGAGCAGAAATACAGTAATTAACAATAGAGATACGCCTCAAAATCCAAATAGTATTTACTAAACACAAATGCATAGAATAACATATGATTTTTGACATGGTTAAACTAACCTTATTTTTCAAACAGGCATAACCCCATATAAATAATCCACATTCACACAACTAAATTTTATGGAAAACGTAAAATTTTACTTAACCCCACTTTTCTAGTTTTGTTGAAATCAACTCATAGGTATCTATAAGAATGAAGGTGCGGGTCCTTTAAAAGATTCAACTGCTGTTAAATAAAGTACCTAACTACCTACCTTGTTAAAGTAAACTTAATATAACCTAAATAACCTAAACTAAACTAAATAAACATAAATTAAACTATATAATTAAATATAAAAAAATTCGTCCAAACCCGGCTCAACGTTAAATGTCCCCAACACGGAGGCCGCGTTTCCCCTCTGTACCGCCAGGCTTATCCTTTGAGTGATGAAACTTTTTGATTTTTTACCAATTTTAGAGGAAATTTTCCGAAGTAAATCTCTAGCTTCATCACCAAAGGGACCAAAGGTCTCAACAGCGAAGGGTACAAAAACAAAGCGGTCTTCCAGCTCCAAGTATTTTCTGTGTTTTATTTTTTCCGCATTACTTGCAGCCGAACCAGCTTTCTCAGATGTTCGTTTAATATACGAGTCCGCTAAAGTATGCGTGCAAGTCGCATCCCATAATAAAGCCCTGCCCCCTCTCCAAGGAATCAAGGTGATTCCATCCACACGCTTTCCATCGCCCCGACAAATACCAGGCGGCTCCAAAACAGCAGGAAAACCTGCGGTAATAAGAGAACGCTTAATAATGTCATTGATCATCCTGTGCCTAGACAAACGACCTGCACTTTTTACGCAGCTGAGCCCGTGAAGGCCATAAACATCGACAGTTTCGCTACAAATGCAGACGTGTTGTTCACACACAGGAATACCAAGACGAAGGGCAACGGAAATGCGGAAGGTGGAATCATCTAATTGATTTCCCAAGGAAGAACAGGGCAAGGCATCTAACCACGCGTTACTTTCAGGAGCTTGAAGAGCTAGGAGACGCGCCTTGCCTTTAGGATCATTACACCTCAGCATCAGATCATTGATGAGAACTTGACAATAGAAGTTATCAAAATTTTTTTGCTTTGTGGGGAAATTATCAGGAAGAGTACTTAATTTACAAAGAGAAATCCATTTATTTAAAGCAAAGTCTAAATCAGAGTCCGAAAATTTGTAAATATTTTGAGGAAGAATTTGTTCAAGTAAAGAAGATACATCGTTAACAGAACCAAGAAAAGCAGGAAAACAAAGGGAAGAAGAATCGCGAATACCCAGGCCACCAAGTTTGGTAGGCAATGTGCTCTGTAACCAAGAATCTGATTCAATATTACAATTTAAAATATCTTTTAGTGTATTATTTAAAATAGAATCATATTTAGCGAGTGACTCAGGGGCGTTCCAACAAGGGGCACAACGAAGCAAATAGGAGACGCGAGGGATAGCAAAGGAGTGTTTTAGTAAAAAGTAAGCAGTATGGCAATTAATCAATTTTAAATTAATAGAAAACCGATCAAGAGTGTCAATTTTTAAATTGATATATTCAGAGATTTTGTTTTCAGAAATAGGACAGCCAAGTAAATTAAAGGAATTAAGAGGTATATGTAAAATTTCCGGAGCTATGGACGAAAATTTAGAAAAAATTAAAGAATTATCGTTATTTTTAGATATTACAGAAAGTTCACACTTTTTAAAGTTTAATTTTAAGCCTAACTCTGAACATAAAGAGATTATTTCAATAAAATCATTTAAAACAATATCTGGATCTCCAGCTAAAGTTCCATCATCTAAATACCAAAGATTAATTTCTGAAAAAAGCGAAGTAATAATTGATTGAATTGCAAGGCAGAACAAGGGTGGGCCTAGGGGATCACCTTGTTGAACACCTCAAAGAGAAGGTATGTGATGATTACCAAAGGATAGGATTGAGGGATCTCTATAACACTGGGAAATGAATTTAAAAAAATCTGGAAATTTTTCTTTTATATTTAAAAGAATTACGTCTCTATTAACGGTATTAAAAGCGTTCATAAAATCTAATTTTAGTATTACTTTACTAGAAGAATGATTGAAATTTATGAATCGACGCAATGCATGTGTAACAGCCTCGGCACCACATTTGGTACCGAACCCAAGTTGATGAGGTCTTAAAAAATCTCCCATTTTCTCATAAATACGATTACACATAACCTTAGCAACTAAACGGCGTAGGCACAAACCTACCGCAATAGGACGTATTCCACCATCTTTTTTATTAAAAGCGCATAAGTTTGCCCCGTAAAAAAATTGACAAATAGTAGCAGGTATTAATCCCTGGAAAACATGATTACTAAAAGAAGCTAGAGAAGAAAGAAGAGTTGAAGAAAAAATGCCAAGCTCATCACTTATAAGATCCTTGAGGTGCTGCGGCCTAAGTGCATCCAAACCACCCGATAAGCCGGGCCTGAAGGAAAAAATTGCATTTTTAATTTCAGATTCTGAGATATTAAAATCTATATTTGATACTTCTGGAGGATCTGGAAATTTTAAAAGGGTTTCAGGGCTTGGGTGTTTCTTTAATAAGTTTAAATAAGTCTCTTCATTTTTGGTAGCCAGAGTGTCTTCGGAACATAATAACCTAATAGCGCCTTTTACATCTCCATCAGACATTTTTGATTCTACCTTTTTAGAAATAAAATTAAATTTTTCATTTTTCTTTTGAGGCTTTGCTTTCTTAGATTTTTCGTTAAAATTATATGCATTAAGCAAGGAATCCAAGGGTAATAATTTGTTTTTATTCCATAAAATCAAATTAACTTTGACGGCAGAAGTTAAAGATTGTTTTTGTTTTGATTTAGCAGGAATTCTTAATACAGCATAGAAGAAAAGAAATAAGGCTACCCAGGAAGAAAGGTCATTTTTTGATATGCATTTATTAATTAATAGGGAAAGTTCTTCTGCAATGACAGCTCTTGCTCCTTTTGGAATTCTCTTGATTGTTGGGACTGACGACTTTAAAGTTGAAAGAATATTAACAAAAGAATCAATATTAAAATTTGAATCATCTAATTTGTGGTCCATTTGTAATTTTACAGATGTATTGGAACCTTGAATTGAATTAGGAGACTTATGAATTTTTCCATAATGAATCGCTAGTCCATTTCTGCTTTTGAAATACTTGTTACAAATACTGCAGAAAGAACCACTATGAGGATCACTAAAGTTTTCAGGATTAGTTTCAGATGACTTATTAATACTTGAAACGTCAGCATTTTCTTTTGAATTTTTATTTTCATATTTAGTTTTAGTACTAGTAGATTCCACAAGAAGATCAAAATGACCAGAATCCGGTTTGCCAGAGAAAAGAAGGTTAATTGAATCTTTTTGTTGAGTTGTAGATAAAATTAGTTCAGGCTCGTGTAAAATTATGAAGTCTTTTGAATTTTTCTTTAAATTTACCAAGTATATCTTAAAATTTAGATTATACAATTCAGATAATGCAAGGCATTCTACTGATGTACCAAATGTACCATCTTGTAACATTTTGGAGCAATACTCGTTTTTAGAAGATATTTGATCCATAACAAATGCCTTTAAGGATTCCCAATTATCATTTATATATTTAACAGAATCAATTCTTAATTTGTTAAAATTATTTTCAGTTTGATACACAAAAAGACTTACTGCTCTAAACAGGCAATTTCCATCTTCGGTGATATTTATAATTTTGAAATTTTTGGACAGCTTTACAACATTTGACATCATAAAATTAATTTTTTAAATTTTTCTTCTTTTTTTGGAATTCCTTGGTTTGTCTTCTTAATGTATAATAAATAAAGGTATATTTTTTCAATAAAACATAAACTTATAAAATAAAATAGTAAAGTTCTGTGTAAAATATTATTTAAAATTCATAAAATTTGATAACGTTGACAAATGCCAAAAATATTTACCTTGTTGTTTTTCATTATTATTGTTTGTTTTTATTTCTGTTATTTTTTTTAATTTAATATATTTCTGCATTTTTTTCAAATAGGAATATGTTTTTTTGAGAAATGTTATTTTATATCAATGAACTAGTTCATTGTTTTATATACGTTTTTAAATCCATTGACATAACCTTGAAAATGAAAATGTGATTATCAATTAACCACAATGACCAATCCTAAGATAAAAATTCCCTATAAAGTTACCAAATCGCACCACCTAGTGTGAAAAAATTGAACCCCCTAAAGTAAAGAATGCGGCTAATAGCTGCCATTCATATTAGCCACTCGTTCAGACCCCATTCCTGTTCCCCCACTCCTCTAGTTCATTGGTTTTTACGTAAGATAAGATGTACCAATGTGCCGTGTACGAATGGTCCCAAACTCCCCTTACTTTAACCACTGTCGTTTAAAATTTTAAATGGTTTACATTTAAAGACACGTGATTTATAGGCCTATTAAAGATAAAATAATTTTATTTCAAAAAAAAATCTTTTTGGAATTTGTTTGTTTACTGGCAGATGTATTTTTTAATACTTACATCTATCATAGTATATGAGTTCGACATAGTTGCAATTAAAAGATTTAACAGTACAATAACATTTAAAACACTATAACTGCCAAACATTAACATTCCCCAAAACCTGGTGTAAGATTTTATTCCTTTTAGCTCGAAACTACTCAAATCTATTAATCCAAAACTTGCCCAAAATAGAGACTGTGATGATTCGAAAACACTAAAAATAGAAAAAATAAAAAGGGTTTAAAACTGTTTTACGAACATATGTAATTACAGATATAATTTTCTGTACTAACTTTGCAAATCTTCGCCATTTCATACAAGACTCTTCATCTTTGTATGCGTCGCAATCTTTCCTTTCCATGTCAGAAAAATACCATAAAAGCTGATTTAAACCTAAAAATAATATTTTATTTAAAAAAAAAGCAGGTTATAGTATACGAGGGTCACCTTTTATATTTCGGGAATGGACGATCCTGGTGCTGCCACCTGGTAAGCGACATCTCTATCATAGACTTTTTTTAGGTACGCTTACACTTTTGCATGCGCTTGAACAACCAATTTTCGGTATATCCAAAACATGCATTTTGAAGGCATTAACCGCTTCTTCGGGCGTCGAAAAACGTTGACCTCGTAATTTATTTTTGATGTGAGAGAATAATTTGATGTTTTCAGTTCTCAAAAAGTCTCTTGTTTGAGCCGATGTGTGGGAGCTAGCATTGTCCTGGTGGAAATGATTCGTCTTCGGCGGTTGGTTTTCCTTATTATTTTTTAAGAATTCTGGCAAACAAATGGTTGTGTACCATTTAGAATTGACCGTCCAACGTTGCACTAATGGTACAGTTGCCACATGTCCGGTTTTTCCAAAGAAACAGGCGATCATTTGCTTCGAAGTGCTTCGTGCTCGAACAACTTTTGTGGATTTGGCTCATCTGGAAAGACCCATGCAGTCGACTGCGGTTTACTTTCGGGCTTATACTCATAGATCCATCATTCTTCACCTTTTACGATGTCATAGGCGTGTTTTGAAGCACCGCGATCGTATTTTTTGTGCATTTCTTTAGACCAATCGACACGAGCCTTGTTTTGATCGATTGTCAAATTATGTGGGATCCAACGCGAACAAATTTTTTTGAAGGCGAAATTTTCATGCAATATTGAATGTCCCTATAATGCCCGATAAGTCAATATAACAATATCAGTTCACTCACAGCATCAATGTTTTCTGGAACAACAACTGATTTTGGACCACCTTTACGAAATTCGTTAGTGAGCGAACGACTGCCAAAATTGAATTCGGTATACCATGATATACAGTGGTTTTTGATGGTGCTTTATCGCCAAAAGTCGAATTAAGTTAATAGATGCACTATTGTTGAGATAATCCAAGTCGAAAGTGAGTTAGTTCCATTTTTTGGCCAAGATGAATTACGATAGAAACGTCGGTTGCCAGGTGGCAGCATCAGGATTGCCCATTCCCGAAATATAA
The DNA here is from genome assembly GCA_958510825.1 of Brachypterus glaber. Classification (NCBI taxonomy): domain Eukaryota; kingdom Metazoa; phylum Arthropoda; class Insecta; order Coleoptera; family Kateretidae; genus Brachypterus; species Brachypterus glaber. The sequence goes on from OY294050.1 coordinate 36,199,140, forward strand.
AAGGTGACCCTCGTATTATGCTCTGAGTACGCAAACCTAGTTTTCAGTGCACGAGATTGCTTATCTTTTTACAAGCCGGAGCAAAGTAAAAAAAGCACTCAAAGTGCACTGAAATAGGTTTACTTCGAGGTGCGTATACTATTTTTCCTACGACCTAACACCTAAACATCCAAAAAAGGAAAAAATTATCTTAAAATTAATTTTATTAATTTATCACTTTCCGACCGCTGTAATGGAAAATATGCACTACTAACTAGGTAGTAGTAAATTTAAATGTTTGACACAAGATGTTTTTTACTGACTAAGACGTACCGTACTCAACTTACCACAGGCAAAAGCAAACAGAACCAATGCGTAGATGAAAAAAAACTTAACTATATCAATTACCATCCTTCCCAGTGAAATTTGTAGAGGTCCTAGATGTGGATTTATTGAAAATACATGTACTAGTTTCAATGCACTGTAAAAAAACCCTAATTTTTAGGAAACTAATTGTTTTTACAGTAAAATTTTACAAGAAATATCATTATTAAATACTTTTGGTACTTGTTTGAAAAACTTTCCATACCTGAATATATTGGCAGCCGCAAACAACCCTTCAGAGATTAGTTGACAGTCAAAATCATTCCAATCTTCACGCCTAACATACGCTCGTTCAGGATCATTTGATATTTCAGCAATTTGCTGAAAATAGGCAACCAACCTAAGCAGGAAAACCGCAACGTATAAAATGTTTCTTGTGAAGTCTATAAAATTCCACAAATTTTTTAAATAGCATTCCATACCTTCTACCATTATTTCGTGAGTCTCTTCCACTACAAACCCTACAAAAATAAATAATATTAATATAATATTAATAAAGTTTGTACCCTCAGATCCCCAGTGTCCCCATATATTATATACATATGGTCCCACCGTTAGAAAACGTTATAAAATACAAAGTTTGACCTCTTTTAAAAAGTAGAATTTTAAAAGTTTAAGAGGTGATTATATATCCAAAAATATCAAAAAAAGTTCCTATAAACGTTGGTCCGGAAATTAACGCTAAGGGAGATACGACGCTTTAAAATTATAATAAAAATAAGGTTTTTAATTAATCACTCTTGTACCCTTTAAGGTAGAGCGAGAAGCTTTTGCATGTATACTAGTAATTATAAGGGTAATAAGTTTATGCTGATTTATTTTTTTTTTTATTTATTCAGAGGCCTGCCTAAACGGACAAAATATGTGAGGCTTAACAGATTTTTTCCCCCAACTTTTTTATGTGTATGTTTTTTGGATTTTTTTAATAAAATTATTAGTTCTTTGAGTAAAAATACATAAAAAATGCCATATAGTGTAACACTGTAGGAGCAACCGTTTTCAAAAAAATGCAAATAAGAGAAAGTAACATTTTGTGCCACCAAAATCGTTACTTTTTAAAAGGCTATTACTCCTCCATGCTGAAAATGACGGGCTTGGGCGGGTATAAATGGTGCATAAACCGGACTTGAGCGGATGAAACTCACCCTCTCAAGTCCGGTCTATGCAACATTTATACCCGCACAGATCCTTCATTTTCAATAGGGCTTTAATATTAAATTTAGATGTTTTGGTGAAGGATACTTTTTTGCTCAGTTTTAAATGAAGAATCACTCTGCAGTATTAAAATTTTATTGATGCTTTTTTTTTGTTCCCCATTCAATATGTAATCTTTGAAGGACCGTAGTTCCCTTAGGGCTCATTTCCGGACCAACCTTTACAGAAACTTTTTTTCATATTTTTGGATGTAGAATCACCTGTTAAATTTTGGCATGCCAGTTACTGATCACCCTGTATACGCTACTCGCTTATGTGTCTAGAGGCTTTTCTATTGCGGCATCATCAAAGGAACGAGTGTCAGACCCATGCAATAATACTGAGCGTATATTTTTTACAAACTTCTATTATTTTAAAGGGATTATGAAAATAAAAATTAACTTTTTGGTATCATTATATAGAGAAAAGAACAATCTTTCTAGTGATATCAACAAGCCATAGACGAAATAAAGCACAAATTTTAGTAAAAGCAAAAAATGTGTTTTTCCAGGTTCAGATAAAAAAAAATCTGAAAGTTTTTTTTTAATGCAACAAAAGTTGTCAAAATTGACAAAAACTTAGGGTAATACCCAGAAAAGCTGAATCCAAATATGTAAAAATATGCGGAGTTTACTATTTAAAAATCAAAAGTTGAGGTCCATTCCGAATAAACCGGAAGTGACAAAAAAGTTGCGTGACCTAATATAACTTAAAATATGGTCCAAACTCTGTACCCTTTTACCGCTAGAAATTAAAAAGTTATATATTAAAAAACACTTAAAATAACAACTTTGCATTGCACTATGGGCCAAGAGGCCTGCGTTTTTGGCAAAAAGTCGACAAAATTGACTTTTGAATTTCTAAAAAGTAAATAGGGCAACCAAACAAGGAATAGTTAGGGCAATTATTCTTAAAATTTTATTACATTATATTTAAACGTTTGGACTTTTTACAAGGGTTTAAACTAGAAAAAAACATATAATTTTCTTAATGCTTTTATTATTAAAATAAATCCTATAGTTTTGAAAATTTAAAAAATTCGGTGTGTCGGTCAGTCGATCGATCTGTCCGGGAAATCTTGTGGGCACGATAACTTAAGAACGCTTTAAGTTAGAGACTTGAAATTTGGCATACTCGTATATTACCAAAAGTTCTCAGTCGGGATTGTTTTTGGTAAACATTGGGGTGAGGCAAGGAAGGCAAATGGGGAAGATATTATTTTTTTTTTCACAAGATATTGAAAATTCCTAAATTAAGTAATATTTTAGGTAAGAATTTGAACATAGATTTAAATAAAAAAAATTAAAAGAAGTACAACTTAATAGTATTACGTTTTTTTATACTTGTTACTATATAAATTAAACGCAATTTATTTCATTTTAGTTATCAATTTCAGCATCCCTAAAAACCCTTGAATACATATTTTCATCCAAATTCAATAAAATTTAATTGATTTTGCCGCCATATTGAATTTTTAAAAACAGATTCTGTTCAAGCATCCTTAAAAACCCCTGAATACCAATTTTCATTAGAATCCAATAAAATCTAACAGATATGGCCGCCATATTGGATCCGCCATTTTGAATTTTGTATTTTTAGAGATTCAGTTTCAGCATCCTCGAAAACCCCTTGTAACAAAAACGAAGGTCTCCTAGCCCATAGTACATTGATCAAAAGATTAATCTGAAAATCTTTAAGATTTGTACCATCAACTGGGGATACTTTGATCCCAGAGTAAACTTTTATCCAGATTACATTTTTGTCCCAGACTTCACTTTGATCCCAGAGTACATTTTCATCATCATTTTTTTTAAGTGAAATTGAGTCAAATCAAAAAATAAGTAATGTATACCCATGAGATCCAAGTTTACCCAGTTATCGGTATTTTACACATACCTATAACGTACGCCAGTACCACATATTCAAGTATCATAGGCCGATTTCCTCTCTGCCTTTCACGTTTTTCATTATTATAACTTTCTAAGCCATACTCTTTTGATAACATTTCTATCACTTGATCTTCCACTCTTTGAGATACCAGTATTAGTATTACTAAAAAACAAGCCGTGAAGATATGTAATGCTACGCATTCCATTATATATTATTCACAGTAAATGGTATATTGTATTTTCCCACATACTCTAAAAAAATTATTTTCAAAAACAAATTTTAAAAAATACATTTTTTAAGATGTTTTCTAAAAAATGAAAAATTTTTTATAAAAAAATAAAAAAAAAATCAAATTTTTTCAATTTTTTTAAGTTTTGTTTTTGCGAAAAACGAAAAACTTAAAAATAGTTAAAAAATATATTTTTTTCGAAATTTTTCGAATTTCTTTTTTTTTAGTTTAACCCCCCCTAACTTTTCTGTTTTAGTTGTTATAATTGATCCCTATAATAAAAGTAATTTTTCCTGTAAAAGTTATGTTAATCGGAATTTTCTTTCCGCTTTTTTCGATTTAATTGAAACTTTAACCTTTCATAACTTTTTCGTTTTTGGAGGGATTACTTTCAAAATTAGTAGAATTTATCCTTATAATAAAAGTAATTTTTCATAAAAAAATTACGTTAATCGAAAATTTTTGAAAATTCGAAACTACCGTATAATATTATTCTAGCGCAGGCGCTGTGTGTAATTAGTATAAAAATATGATAATAAAAAACCGTAAAGTTATTGTAAAACTATCATCCAATTCGATTCTATTGAACAGTGTCCTAGAAGGAAATTAAACATCATGACGTACCACTAAAATTACGCATCATTTCAGTGGTATAATGTACGTTTTATTTTTTTGATTAATTTAAATATATAGTTACTTACGTAAGAAAAATAAATATGAAGATGCATGTACTAAAAACTTCATAAACGGTTTTCTCATTAGCTTGCCAGATTTGCTCTCAGGAGCAAAAGTGTATATCAGGCAATATACGGGAAATAGCAAGGCCACTTTTGCAATAATTATTATTTTCTGTAGAGCGGATTTCCTTCTGAATCCAGGAACACCTTCATACCAAAGTGATGCTAAGAGTTGTTGTATATTTGGGTGTACAACAAACTAAAAATTGTTATTCAGTGCGGTCCAAAAGTCACCTCCCTCCATTTTAACTTTTGAACGAGATAATATATCGAAACTATCTTTTTGCATATCGCCTTGTAAAAGCCGAAACATCGTATCTGAAAAATGACCACTTGACAGGTAGAACAAATTATCCTTTTTTAAACAGTTAGTCTCTGGCTAGTTCCCATTTTTCAGATACGATGTTTCGGAATTTACAAGGCGATATTTCATTTTATTTCGTTTAGAGCACTAGATAGGTAAGTTTTTTAGGGTAGGTAGGTAGTTTAAGTGTTTCCGCAGGAATGTATGTAGTGTCTAAACTACCTAACCACCCTAACAAACCTGCCTATCCAGTGCTCTAATTTCGTTTACTGGTGTAAAAAATTTATATATATATATATATATATATATATATATATTTAATATTATTGACTAATTAATTAAAAAACAATCCCCCTATGTGGCCAGGGCATATTTTAAAAGCTAAAAACATAAAGTATATGCCAAAATATGGTTTAAGTTGTCTTATTTGTTTATTTATTAATTATTATTATTAATTATTATTATTAATTAATATAATTAATTAATTATTTATAAAACTTTAGAGCACTAGATAGGTAAGTTTGTTAGGGTAGGTAGGTAGTTTGAGTGTTTCCGCAGGAATGTATGTAGTGTCTAAACTACCTAACCACCCTAACAAACCTGCCCATCCAGTGCTCTAATTTAGTTTACTGTGTAAAAAATTTATATATATTTAATATTATTGACTAATTAAAAATTTAATTAAAAAACAATCCCCCTATGTGGTGAGGGCACATTTTAAAAGCTAAAAGTTAAAAAGTATACACCAAAATATGGTTTAAGTTGTCTTATTTGTCTGTTTATTAATTATTAATTAATATTATTATTAATTATTAATAATTATTATTAATTATTATTATTAATTAATTATTAATAAAAGTTTAGAGCACTAGATAGGTAAGTTTGGGTGGGTGAGTAGTTTGAGTGTTAATTATTATTATTAATTATTATTATTAATAATTGATTATTAATACAAGTTTAGATCACTAAATAGGTAAGTTTGTTAGGGTAGGTGGGTAGTTTGAGTGTTTCCGCAGGAATGTATGTATTGTCTAAACTACCTAACCACCCTAACAAACCTGTCCATCCAGTGCTCTAATTTCGTTTACTGGTGTAATATATATATATATATATATATATATATATATATATATATATATATTTATACAGTGCGGTCCAAAAGTCATTCCCCCCTTTTAACTTTTGAACGAGTTTAGATATCGACTTCAAATTTAGAACTCTTAAATAAGACAACTTAAACTATCTTTTAGCATATATTTGATATTTTCAACTCTTAAAATGTGGGCAGGGGGGCATGGGGGACATTTTTTTAAATGGAAAGGGGGGTCTTATTTAAAAGTTCCAAATTTGAAGTCGATATCTCAACTGGTTCAAAAGTTAAGAGGGGGGGTGACTTTTGGACCGCTCTGTATATTTAACATTATTGACTAATTAAAAATTTAATAAAACGAAAATCTCCCTATGTAGTCAGGGCACATTTTAAAAGCTAAAAACATAAAATATATGCCAAGGTATGGTTTCATTCAAAAGTTACGATGAATGGCTGTGACTTTTGAAAGCAGTGTAAATTGAATCCTTAGTTCTAAACTCTGAAGTAGATTAATTTAACAACGCATTATGTCACCGGAGCATTGGGAGTAGTACTTGTAAGTGTGGAGAGATACAATAGTTTAGAATTAAAGTTCTGATATTATTTATAATTATTTAAAGCCCAAGTAACACAAAAGTACTTTTTTAGTTTGACTTTTCAGATCGGTTCTGTAAATTAAACTTTAATTTGGTATTTTGTAGTATATGATACATTTATTTTAATATAACGAAAAAAAACTTAACCCTTAAAAATTACATTTTTTTTTTGTTTGGACGTTCATAAAATAAGTCATACAAATTGACCAAAATTCATACACTTCATACTCCGTTTCTCGCGTTATTAAAGGATGTAGAGATTTCATATTTTGGCTAATAATAATTAATAACGCGAGAAACGGGGTATGAGGTGAATTTTGGTGAATTTAAGTGACGTATTTTATGGACGACTCCTAAGGGTTTAACCGAATTCTGTGTAATCATTTTTTTTAAATTGTTCACCTTATCTACAAATAAATAATAGTTTATAAATTAAATTATCACATTATTAACAACACTACGTTTACGACTAATTTTTAATCCATTTATAATCAATATACTACTTCCCATAATATACAGGGTGTGTGCAGTCTTTTGGCTGGAAATTATTCTACATCACAAAACATGAAAACCCAGCAGACGAACATAGGTCCGAAAACAAACCCTGAGAGAATTACGACCCTTTAAAATTGTACTAAAAATAACTGTTGGGAGAATTAGCTCAGCGGTCTAAGGCATCGATATACCATTGACACTGAGCTAATGATCGTGAGTTCAAACCTCACTGGCGCCGATTGACTTTTTCAGTTAATTAATAATTGAAATTTGGCGAAGGGGTACTTCCTAGATATATTGGTTCGAAAGTCAATTAAAGCCGGTGGTTCCCTCTACTACTAGCCCACACAAGTCCTGGACTTAGGGGATGCTTAATTAAGTAGAATAGTACGAGGTTACAAACAAACAAACCCTTTGAGCTAAAGCGACGAGGTTTTCCATGTAAACTAGTTTATGTTAGTTTATTTTTTTGAATCCATCCAGGGGCGTGCCTAGACGAACAAAATGTGTATTTTTTTAATTTTTTTTTTAAATGTGGATACCTTGAGTAAAAATACTTTAAAAATGTTATATAGTGTAACACTGGAGGAGCAGCCGTTTAAAAAAATAAATGAATTAAAGAGGAAGTAATGGGAGGATTGGTGTAGTGGTCTACAGCGTCTATACATGACATTCTACTAGCCAACTAGCTTGAGTTCGATTCGATGAGCCTTTTTCAGTTAATTAATAAGTGAATTTTGGCGAAGGCGTAAGTGAAGCGGACACTCCCTATAAAAACTGGTTCAAAAGTCAGTATAAGCCGGTGGTTCCCTCTACTACTAGCCCACACAAGTCCTGGACTTAATTAAATAGAATAGTACGAATTTAAACAAAAATGTAATATTTTGTGCCACCAAAAATGTTACTCCTTTAATATTAAATTTAGATGTTTCGGTAAATAATACATTTTTGCTTTTTTTAAGATAAAGAATCGCTGTATAAAATTTTTATTAATATTTGTTTTGTTCCTCATTCAATTATTTAAGTTAACTTTATAATGCACATTAATAATATAACATCTAAAGCATCTAAGATGTTGGGTTTTGTTTTAAGAAACTGTGGTGAGTTTTCTGTTAGATCTTCAGTTGGAGTTTTCAATTCTTTAGTTAGATCCAATCTAGAATATGCCTCAATTATTTGGTCTCCTCAATATAATAATCATATTGATGGGTTGGAAAGTATCCAAAGAAAAATGCTTAGGTTTTGTGCTTTTAAATTAAACACTCCTATTCCTGATCATAACTACTCCCACATTTATTCATTTTTAGATGTAGATTTATTGGAAA
>OY294050.1:36207562-36415710 GCA_958510825.1 Brachypterus glaber
GCCACATATTTTTTTCATAATAAAAAACTTATTTGGAGTTACTGCTTTTTAGCTTAGTAACAGTCTCTTATTTTGGAGATACTGCAATTTTCATAAGTTTATAACTGCATAAATAAAACTATTTACTCAAATATGATTGGTTCAATAAATAGCCCATGGAAATGCACAACTAAGTGTAAGGTTAACTAAAAATCCACAAAAATTGGAGTTACGGCTTTCTAGCGTAGTGGGGCAGTATTAGTTTCCGAGATATACACATATGTCCGTTTAAAAAGGGTACCAATTTTGGCTTATTTTATTTTTAGGTCTTTGATCTATGGGAAATAAAAATTATAATTTTAACAGATAGAATAATTATTTTATCTGTTTTTCCACTTATGTATTATAAGAGTTTTAAACAAATAAATAAAATTTGTAGGGCAAAAAGACCTCGGACTTTTTACCTTTGGAAAGTTTTTAATAAATATTGTTATTATATTAGAATTTTTAAAACTACAATAAATAAATTTTACTTGATATCATGGGGCATAGGTATTGCTGCTCCTCTATCCAATAGTAATTTCAAAATCTCATAATTATTTCTATGTGCTGCCAAAGTCAAAGGTGTGATATCTGGTGTAAACATAGCTGTATTTATATCCACCTTTTGCCAACTCTAAAACAAAAAATATATAACAAAAATTAAAAGTTTCAAATAGTAGGTATTTGCAATTTTGGCGAATGCGCGAATGCATGGTTATTCTAAAGAGTTTAGCTCCCCATAACTTTTTTTATTTTCTGGGGGATTACTTTCAAAAACAATAGGGTTCTTTCCCCTATAGAATTTAATTTTTTCTTAAAAAATCAAGTCGATCGGATTACTGGTTCTGAAGTTATCGTTTAGTCACATCGGACGGACAGACGCACCGACGCACATTTTTAAAGTTTCTTAGTTTTTCATGAAAGTGCATTTTTTGGTGATTTTGAGGAATTCCAAAATACGTACAGAGTGGCCCAAAAAAAAAACCGGACACTTTTTAAACCTTCATAACTTTTTTGCCTTTTGATCGATCTTTACTTACTTTGAAATGAATAGGCTCAAAACATGTAAGATTCGGTTGATAATTTTATTTATTTAAATTATTATCAATTTTTTTAGTAAGAAACCTTTATCTAAAAGGGTTATTTTAAAGTCATGGGGATTGGAGCAAAATGTACAAAATGATAACTTTTCGTCAGCATTACGTTAAATGATCTTTTTTTAATAGTTGTGTGTGTTTACTTTTAATTTAAAATTGTAATTTATTTTTTATAATTTGTAAAGGGAATTTTAGCTTAAAAAAATTGATTAAGTAGGCGCTTATCTAAAAGTAATTTTGACATGTCTCAAAAAATTCTATGTCAAATTGAAAATATCAAAAATTGCTATTCAAAAAAACTAAGAAAAATGTAATAAAACTGCATTGTGGAGGATATGTATTTTAAAGAAGATAAACAATAAAGAATGAATATTTAAAAATAAAATTGTGTAGAAAAATAAGAAATAAGTATAGTTTTTGTCAAAACGAAAAAGTGCTTTTGTGTTAAAAATGTTAACTTAAAATAAAGGATGATGGAAATTTTTTTTATATCAAAATGGAATTATTACTACAAATAACCAACAAAGATCCTGTACCATAATATGGTTTTATGTAATTTTTAGAAAATAAGACAGTGTTTAATATAATTTAATTTATTTGTAATAAATTAATAAAATTGTAATAAAAACATATTTCTTCTTTAAATTCTTTCTTCATTTAGCAAATAATTAATTAATCTTATTTTATTTTAAGTAAAACACCCAATAGTTGACACTACCCCAATAGTTGACAGTTTCAAATAAAACAACCTAAAATAAGATTACATTACATTTATTAAGGCGAAATAAATAATAAATGGGCACCTAGTACCATCTAGTCTTAAAATTTGCAACTGAAGATCATGTGTTGAAGTGCACACAAGAATATGGCACACAATTTTTTAGTGGAGTGTTTTTGTTAGCAATTTTTTTTACATTTTCTTAAGGCAAGTGCTAAGAAATTGGGTTTTTTTAAGTTTCAATATTTAGTGAATAATACGTATTTATGCATGCTAATCTTAACTACAGGCTTTTATGGTTTGGACTCAATAAGACAGTTTTAGCTTTTTACATAGGGGTTGTCAACCACTAGATTGAAAAATCTACAAATTTTAATAGTTGACAGCTAATTTTACGGCTCTTGGGGATCGAAATACTGTATTATACACATCAGGGTGACCACAGGTTTTTTCAAATTAAGATTCCCTCATTTTTTCCTGATTCTTCCCTGATTTTTTCATGATGCTTTCCTAATTCTTCTCTGAACTCCCTGATAAAAATTAAAATTTTTCCCTGATTTTAGTAGAGATCATGAACGCAGAGATTCAATTAAAGTTTTTGAAGCCAATATTCGTAAAAAATTGAACATCCTGTTTTATTTTTGAGTCATGATTTTTTATTTTTTTAACTTTTTTTCTGTAAACCTGATCGATGGATTGGTAGAACTCTATGAATAAAAACTTGTTTTAGTAATAGTTTATCATGTACACCATAGATTTTTTTCAGTTTTCCTGATTTTTTACAGTTGATCAAGGATCAAAATACCTGACTTTTCCCTGAATTCCCTGTTTTCCCTGATCTGTGGGCACCTGCACATTAAATGTGGATGGGTGTTTTAAGATTAATTTTTTTTTTTAAATTCCAATAAAAAAAATAAAATATATCAAAGTATTTTAACTAAAATGCTCATCTCTTATTTTTCGTATTTTGCTAAGAACTTCACTTCAGTTTTGTAAGTTATTGTACAATTCTGGTTAACCTCTAGTCGCATAGCATTTAGAGATAAAATAAGATTTAGAGCTTTAAAGTTGAAAGGGAATTTTACGTCAACTATTGGTTAAAATACTGTCAACTATTGGTGCTTTGATATCGTTTTGTAAAACTTGATGAATTTAAATAAAAATATAACTTTACTGGCATTCTTTTTAATAAAAACAGTAATTTATAAGTTACATTTTTAAAGCATTATACTTTTAAAGTAATATTTCTTTTAAAATAAAAGAAAAATATGTTATGTCGACTATTGGCCATATTATATGTCAACTACTGGTAAATTACTTTATTACCCCTATCGACTTAACAATTAAAAATATTTGTTTGTATTATCACATTCAAACATTTTGGTACTAATATAAAAAGAAAACATCTAACTAAACACATGTATTCAATAAAATATAAAAAAATTGTATTAGATAAAATTTTTAATTAAAAAACATTATAGATTTTTTCTTAGAGTGTCAACTATTGGGTGTTTTACCTTAGGAATTTTTTATTTCTCATGTTACATGTACAATTTTCGAATTTCCGTACGTCATTTAAAATTTTTGTGTTATTTAATACTCATTTTTCTTATAATACCCATCTAGAATTCAACTTTAACATTTTTTCCCTTTGTTTTTAAAGAAATTCGACATTTTTTGAGATTTTTGGTCATTTTGTATACTTTTTAAATTAAGATTATTTTTGAGAGATGTCAGATAAAGAAAACGCCTACTGATTCAGTTTTTTTACATTTAAAAATCAAAAATTGCAATTTGTAACCTTTCGGAAAAATATGAATAAAAAATAAACTACTATTTTAAATTAAAATTCTATTCTATTCTATTCAAGAAAGATCACATAGTGAGGTCAAAAAGTTATCATATTATACATTTTTCTCTAATCCCCAAAGCTTTAAAGCAACCCATTCGGAAACAGCTTAACTACTGAACAATATAATAATATTTTAAGCAAATAAAATTATCTTCCAAATCCTTCATGTTTTTAGTATATACATTTCAAATTTGGTATAGATCGGTCAAAAGGCAAAGAAGTTATAACGGTTTAAAAAGTGTCAGGTTTTTTTTGGGCCACCCTGTATAAAGCTATTCTAGTGCTACATATAATAAAAGAAACTATATAATTACTACTAAGAATTAAACCAGTAAAATAAAATGTGTCAAGTAATTTGGACCTTTCATTTGTCAAATTCTTAGTTAGTTTAGGGTTAATTATTGGGTAAACCATCCATGTGTCATTTGATTTTATATTATACTAGCCGAATACCCGTGCGTTGCACAGGGCATTAAGATTAACATTTTTTACCACCTTGGGGGTACAATATCCAAAATTCTTGAGACACGTATCTTTTCAATTTCAATAAAGAATATTTTTGTCAAATATTGATATTCTAGATTAATAGGTCTTTGAGATACCCACACTTTTCAAAAAAGGGTTATATTTACAAAATTTACCACTTAAGACTTAACTATCACTATTTTTACCACCTTGGGGGTCGAATATCGATAAATCCTGAAACACCTGTCTTTTCGATTTCAATAAAGAACATTTTTGCCAAATATAAAGATTCTAGATTAAGGGGCCTCTGAGATACGCACATTTTTTAAAAAACTTTTAAACCCCTTTTTCACCCCCTTAAGGGTTGAATTTCGAAAAATCTTTTCTTAGTGGGTGCTTACACCATAAAAGAAAGAAACTTTCCAAACTTCAAATTTTTAGGTCGAGGAGTTTGGGCTGGGCGTTGATTGCTGAAGTAGGGTAAAACCCCCAATCGTTGGCACTCCACTAATTATTGGCGCTGGAGTGATATTTTCGTTTATATAAAAAAAGCTCCATTAGTACCTTAATCTAACTATTTTTTTTATGAAGTGCTAAATATTATACTTTAAATGCAAAAAACATATTTTTTCCCCCCTGGGCAGTAGAGTCTTACTAGTTTCGTGTGAACTACGTAAGTGTAAATTTTTAACGTTTGTGCTAAGGGGGTGCTTTAAATAGAAAGTTAGTAAAAGACGTTTATTAATGGACTTACTATTTTTTCTCGATAATTTTAGTAAGTATATGCATATTTAATTTCGACGGTGCCAACAATTGGTATACAAAATTAAACTAAATTCTTATATCTGGCACAGGTGCCAATAATTAGCTTTTTTAGTAAAAATCCTATTTCAGTTATTGGCAACCAGTTAAAATGCTAAATTAATGGAACAAACTAAATTAAATTTAATAGATTTATTACTTCTACGGTTAAATATACATACGTATTGCCACATCTGATATAAGACAAAACCAAAACCATATTTTAAAGCCGTGGGCTATTATACAAAAGATACAGTTTTAGCTAAAAACCTATTTCAAATAAATGCATTCTAAACAGCGTTTAATGTAAAACTTACAGTTTTTCCTCAATACATATATGTACGTATACATTTTACATTTTATTATATTATACATTTTACACTTAATTTTATCTAAAAACTTAATTTTTCTTTAGAAAGTGTACCTAGGTAACTAGGTATTATTTTATAGATACAAATTAGTATTAGGTAACTAATCTAATATAAAGATATTTAAAATTTTGTAGTTCTAAAATAAATTTGAGTTTTTGTTTACAGCATTTAGTTAATATGTATAAAACTGCAATATTCCAATTTAAATATTTTATTTTGATACTAAAATGTTTATTATTCAACAAAAAGTAGGTACTCAGTATTTTTTTTTTTTCGTTGCTTTAAAGCAAAAATTAGGTAGCAATAACAGGAAAATCTGGATGCCAATCATTAGCAAAAAGGTGCCAATAATACGAAATTGTGTATTATTAAGATCTCAGTTTAAATTTTATATAATATATAAAGTAGAATAACTACTAAATGATATTTTATTTTTGATAACATGAAATATTTAATAATTTATAATCAAATATATGAGGAAAATTTCTTAAAGTGACAATAATTGGGGGTTTTACCCTAAGTTAGCATTTTATATAATAGATTTAAATTAAATATTTTAAAAATATAAAATAAGGTTATTATACTAGTTATTTTTACTTACGTATGGCTCTCCCTCTTTATAAATAAGCTCCTCATGTTCCAAAAGAAGTTCCACCGCCTCAACAAACTCAACATTAATGGCTTGAAGTAAAGCATCTTTTGTTTCTACACCCATTATTATTAGTAATTCAAGCATTTCTAGATTTTCTGTATCAATAGCTATTGTCAACGCACCTCTACCCAAACTGTCTAGACAATTTATATCAAAAGAATTAAATCTATGTGCCCTGTGTAACATTCTGAAAAAACAAATTTTTATAACTACTGTGGAAAAAATTGAATTTTTTATTTTTGCTTTTTATACTACTCAATAGAATACGCTCCTAAAATATTTTGACGAAATTTGTCTTGTTTAAAAATTATACATGTATATACTTTAAAAAATATACATAAAAAAATAATAAAATTATAAAATATGACAGAAAGTTCCTATTAATATAAAAATACGTAGTAAGGGAGATACGCCCCTTTGAATGTGGCTAAAAAAATCGGTTTTTATTTAGGAACCCTTTGACATACAGCAAGGAGGTTTTGAATATGAACTAATCTTAATAACGCCCATCTTCGTATGTTATTTTTATGTACCTATTTTAACCAGGGGCGTGCGAAACGAGAGGGCCTTATCAGTTTTTTGCCCCAAACTTTTTTATGTGTATCTTTTTTTAATTTTTTGTAAAAAATATAGATTTCTTGAGTAAAAATACATAAAAAATGTCAGATAGTGTAACACTGTAGGAGTTAAAAAAAAATAGAATTAAGAGGAAGTTACATTCTGTGCCACCAAAAATGTTACTTTTTAAAAGGCTACTAAGTACTCCTTTAATAATAAATTTAGTTTTTCGGTAAAGAATACTTTTTTGTCCAGTTTTTATTGTAGAATCGACCTGCAGAATTAAAATTTTATTCGTGCTTGTTTTGTATACTTTAAAATATAAAAAAAAAACTTTAAAAGCGGTTTTCTCAAAATTCCATTTTTCAAAACGGTTCCAGCGATTAAAAAAAAACTATCTAACATATTGACTTAAATCTTTCGGTATTTTATCGAAAATCATGTTGGCGAGTTCGCTAGTCTAAATTTGTTTTTTAACGGCTTGTAATTTATTTTTATTCCCCCGTTTAAAACCCGTTTTTGATCGGAAAAACTGCATTTTTTGTTTTTTTCACTAAAATACGGGTGGAATTTTAGTTTTTTGGAATTTTGACTTATGTCTACATTAGCAAACTAAAGGATGTCATTTTTAACAAGACTATTTTTGATTTTTGTGTTTCGGACCATTGGGGGCCGAGTTATCTCTGGAACCGTTTGCCATGTTATTTTTGAGGTGTCTAACTTCAGCGCTTGCTGCACATTTATTTATTACGACCAAAAAAAACAATTTCTTTTTTGTACTTTATGAGTTGTCTAATACTTTATAAAAAGTTGTTTACATAAAAATTATAAAGGTCGTCTGAAAAAAAAATCCGAAAATCGTCAATTTTTTGCCTCAAAAATCAGAACAACCCCTTAATAAACAACAAACATTAAGAATTGTAAAAAATAAAAGACTTACCTTCGTACATTCCCCAAATCACCTCTTTCTATTGCCAATAAATATTTTTTCTCTTCTAAAGATAACGTTTTTGGTAAATTGGGCATCATGGCTCTTAGTTTAAAGTATGATGATCCATGTATGGATTCAATATCATTCTGAAAATAAAACAAATCATCATCATCATCCTAAGATTGATTTGAGGTAGCTCTCAACCCTCTGCATACTTTTTTATTTATGAGCTATATTCCATTTTAGACCTGCCTGCACGTCTTCTTACTTCCAGCTTATAGCCACTTTACACGGAGCAATTTGTGCACAGGTTTGATGCTATGCAAGTTTGTTGCAAGAATGATTCACTCACTGCGCATGCCTTCAGGCAAGTTTGAGGCCATTTTCGTGCCATCAAATTATTTAGAACATGTTCTATTTTTCGGCGATTTTCACGCAAGTTTTATGGTTATTTTCGTGGTACCAACCTGGAAAAAAAGTTAACGAATCGATTTCATTTTACTAATATGGTAGCAACTGCACATGTTAATAATTATTATAATTAATAATAGGTCGGTCTGTCTAACTAAAAAACTTCCTGAAAAAAGCAAATGCTAGGTTATGTTTTTGTCAACAAACGCAGAGACACGTCAAAATTGTCTGGTTGGCAGCACTGTTTACCTTGCAATATATAGCACCAAACTTGCGTACAACTTGCTCCGTGAAAAGGCAAATCTATGTCCAATTGTTCTCATGCTATATCTGGCAGCAAACTTGCATAGCATCAAACTTGCGTACAAATTGCTCCGTGTAAAGTGGTCTTTACTCTCCAGAGTATGCTTAACTGCTTTCGCTCCATTGTATCTACATATGGATATTTTTAGGTATAGCAAAATTTACCACAATATCCACAGTTGGATATTCGTATAGGGGAGAGTGGGGATGTTTCGACCTCTTAATGTTTAAATCGTTTTATAAAATATTTAATAAATTATTTTATTTTATTACACCAATCTATAGTTTAATATGTTTTCTATTAAATAATATAGTACAAGTTGTTTTAATTTAAAGAATAATTAGTTTTATAAATTAAAATAAAAATAGTTACATTTGGTTGAAATATTCCTCTAGGATGGGAGGTTTCAACCAGATGGTGGGGATGATTAAACCAGGGTAAATAAAATTATAAATTTTATTAAAATATTTTAAATTTACTATTAAAACTTTATAATATAGTTCTAATATAGTTATAAAAATATAGAACCAACATTAAACCAAAAATTATTAATGTTTTATTAAAAATAACTAGAACATGAAGAAATAATATTAGACTAATATTAAAAGGAACCAGAAACTATTTAACTAATATAAAAAAAAAACAATACAAAACTACCTAGTTAGTAGCAGGTAATGTGAAAATACGAACCAATATTAAAAGTATATTGGAAAACTAAAAAACGGATTGGATTTTTAATATTATTTTAATTTTTCGAATTTTCCATCCAGTGGTCGAATCATCTGTAGTGAAGTGGTTTTTTACTATTAAATATTTTTCTACTAATGATGTGATATATAATTCGGTTATAGCCGAGCAGATATTATAACTTTCATTATAACTTACTCATTTAGGTTGGCCATCTAATCTTCTGTCATATTTAAAGTATACCCGAGCGGAGAATATACTTAACCACTTATCACTTTATTCGGGAGCGGGTATTCTAGGAGACGGCGCTTTGGAAACAGATAAAACGATTTCTTCTTAACTTAAGAATAATATATTAAATAAATGTGAATAAATTCTCCAAGAACATGAAAGATCAATTCTTACTTCTAAGTCCTATTTCTATGCAAAGCCCTTAAATTCTAATTTCCATTATATATTAGTTTTCCATTAAATACTTCTAACTTAAAACATTCTATGATTGAAATCCCAACTATTCGCAATCATTTTCAAATCCCAATTTATTGTCCACATTTTTCTTAGTGTAAATATTAGAACTGGTTCGTATAAGTCATTCAAATTATTTTACAAAATACTTTTCAAAGTTAATTAATATTCGTCAAAATTTCTATCAGTGTTCATGCTAACAATATTTATAAGTGTCCAATTATTTTCATGTCGGATAATACAAGTCTCAAAATTTTTCTAAGTTTAAAAACTATTTTTTTAATTCGAAAATAATTCTCAAAAATTATTTCTCACAGAAACTACATTTTCACTTTTGACACTACTGGATACTTTTTAACTAACAAGACAAAAAACTATTCAAGAATGATCACCTCTAAAATTTGGAGCTCTATTTATTCTCTTCATAAACCCATAAATTAAAATGAGGCATATTTAGGTCACACGCGCTAATGTTTCTGGGTGTGAATTCCCCACTACCAAAGTTCAACGATTTTTACTTAGAGGGGTCCGAACAAAACCCGAAAATATCCGACGTTACTCATGCTTACTTTTAAGAATTAGATCTTATAGGCTAGGTATATTAAAATAAAATTTTAAAATTATACGGATCATAACATAGCTCTCCCCCTAATTTTTGAAAAATGATAAGCATTTTTCAAAAAGAAAATGTGTAACATTTTCCTGTTCGGTTCTTGCTTAAGTTGGAATTTCAAAACACATTACAAAGACCAAAAACCTATATCTAAATCATAAGAACAACTAAAACATTACTTTTAAGAACAACAAGTTATATCTTCCTTATACGTTTGGATTTAATAATTAATAATTTACATTATTACTTACATAAACTTTACAATAGACTTCTCTATTTTATTCATTATACCATAAACTTCAATAAAAAAATCTTTACTACGTATCGACAAACTTGCTAAGTTATATAGTTAATAATATGCAATATTATACAACTTTAATAACTGCAACTTCGCACACTTAAAAAAAATTATACCATTAATGAATAACCCCTTACATATTTCAACAGAAATAAAGTTCAATATTCATATAGCCACTTATTGGACTAAGTATTTATAATCATTCGTTACTTACTATATTCGAAATATCCCTCGTATTGATACAACTTCTACTACTTTTCCGAGAATCTCTAACTCATTTTATAATTAATTAAATTTATTTAAAAAAAAAATATACTATAGTATTCGCAAAATTTATTGCGACCAACCCCACTCACTATTTGTCGACTATTTATCGGTGCCTATTTCATACTTCATAAAATACTACCCCTTTTTTTTTAGTTTTAAAACAAAAATTCATTCCTCCACTTGGGTAACGTCATGGCTCCTGTCACCAGGTTCCATGGAAATTTTCTTTGGTAACTGCAAATTATTGCGAATTAACCAAGACTGTTTGGTTCTGTGTTAAAAACACCACCTAACCCCCTGATTTAAAGTTTGAGTCTTTACTTAATTGTAATACTTTTTGTCAAATTTCTTACTATTTCCAGATTTTAATAATCGTACTATCGTAATACTATTTGCGAAATTTTGCGCACATTTTCGTAAATTTCTTAAAATTTTTCAAAAACCCAAAACTCCAAATCTGCACCATTTTATAACTTCCACTTTTGCTTAAGTAGCAAATTTAAAAACATAAAGGACTATGTCCTTCTTCAAACTTTTCATGTAACAACCAAGTGTTACTTATTATAACACCAATTTCTCGGACCTTTAATATAATACGTCAATATATTATACTCCCAACTCGATATTTAACTTTACGTAACGTATCCCTCTAATATCCTAACTTTCTACGTAAATTCCAAGATAAATCCCAATAAAAATAAACCTACATTGCAATGAATCGCAGGCGTTCTCAAGTTATCATATAAATGCTTTGAGACAGAATAAATTTATTTGGTTTACTTTAAACTACGTTAATCTGTTTGACTATATATTACGCCTTTTTTTTACCAACTGGTTAATTATTTTTTTACATAACATAACCCTCATAACCCACATATATTCCAAACTTTTACGTAAATTATAATAAAAAATCATCCTACATTGTAGGCGTTCTTAAGTTATTGTAATAACTTTTCTGAGACCTTTCCGATATTTTATTTTATTTACACTCTATATTACTATAGGCAGAAAGACTACGTTAGCCTTCTGAAAGTAAAAGCTTAATAAATATATTTATTATTAGTTACATATATGCGATATACGCACACCTTTTATACGATATTTCGAATTCACCAAAAATACTAAAAAACAAAAACATAACTCATTATTGAACTTCATTTTGTTTATACATATGTTTTACCCAATATACCAAAAATTGTATCCTTCATTAAAAAACATTACTGGTATTTTAATATCCCCAACCAAAATAAATTTAATAATATATAACTTGCTGCCTTAATTTATTTTTGAACTGGACCTTTAAAACCTTTAATAACCTTTAACCTTAGTTTTTTTTACAACAAAAAACTGTTACATACATTTTTAAATCAATGCAACTTGTTTTTAACCTTTCTTTACAGAAAACTATCTTTGTTATAATCTTCATCAAAAAAAACTGGCTTTCCCTATTTTTACAAACATTTGAATGGGAAAGCAACATATGTGACAATATGTGACTATCTATCTCTTTGTGCAATAAATATCTTGCCTAAACAAAATAAAGTCATATTAACCAACGATAAAACTGCAAATTCCATAAAAAAATAATTAAATACACGGAGAAAAATATAGTTACGTTCAGTTTGGCCAGTACTGAACAAACAGTATTTTTCCATAAAACTGTAGGTTTTCTCAGATTATACTAAACAAATTCGCTTTGACTCAAAATTATTTTTTAAAAAAGTATAAACTGAAATTAAAAAAAAAAATTAAATATTATTTCGAAAGAAAAAAAAATCTGAGAAGATAACAAAAAAAATACTCATCACATTCGGGGTAGCTAATCCCAGACGAATAAGTACTTTTTTTATAAACTAAAATATTAACATCTCCAATAAGATAGATAAAATTGTTTTATAAATATACTAAGATAAAAAAAACGAAGTCACAAAATAAACCATTAAATTTTCAAATCGTAAACACTATTAATTTTTATTACATAAACACTTTAAAAGACCCAGCGTGCACCTGTGGGTGAAGATAGACTTACGTATATCCTATACACTGAAAGCAACATTACAAAATTATAATAAAGTGGTTCTTAAAATATTTTTTTTTTTGTAATAAAAAAAAAATCAGAAATCAACTAAACATTTTTCAAGATATTTAAACTACATCCAAGTAGGCATTCCTTACATATAAAACCCCGATACTTTTTTGGTAATTTTTAAACATTTTGTTTAAGTTTTCACACTGAATTACAAGAAAAAAAAAATTAAATATTTCTGTTTCCATTAAAATAACAATCAAATTCCAGTTAAAAAAAAAATTATACATGATAATCGTTAGAAAAAAAAAACATACTAGGTACACTTTAATAAAAAGAAATTAATATTTCTATAAAATAAAATTCAAAATTTAGTTTTTCAGAAAAAATCATACTGTAGATACACGTTAATAATAAAAAGTCAAATTTAAATTTCCCAAATAAAAAATAATCAAAAAAAAATATATATTCCTTTTTTTTTTCAAATATTTCTTAAAAAAAAAATCTGTACTATTTAATGAAGAAAAAAAATCATTTATAAGTTCCAAAAAAGTAAAAAAAAAAATCTGAGAATAATTATAATTTAAAAAAAAACATAGTACGCTTTAATAAAAATATCATTTAAAAAAAAAATAATAAAATACAAACCTAAAAAAAAAAAATTACGTTTTTTTTTAAGTACGCTAAAAAAAATATCGAAAAAATAAAAATATCCTGAAAAAATATTCCATTAAATAAAATAAGGTACACGCTAATGAATAAAACTAAATATATATTTTCTTTCCGTCCAGTTCAAATTAAAATTATCAAATACTCTAAACCTAAGTATATTCATTTCTTTCTGACAAAGGAAAATACTATTGAAAAAATATTGCTTAAGTATCAAATCGTATTTTTATACTTTATTTTAAAGACAAAAAATTCTACCATTGTAATATAATTAAAATTAAAAATCCAAAAATTGAACAAAAAACACTTATAATTTCCAAAAAAAAATTAAATACGATTTCATACTTTACAAATCTACAAAAAATAACATGAGAAAAACATACCAACATTTTTGAAAAAAAAAAAATTAATTTTTCCCTTCAATTTATATTTTGCTATAGGCCATAAAATTCTGCAATTTTTGCAAAATATCACCCTTCTTCCATTTTCATGATGCGGCCATTTTTTGATGTTTATCAGCTTTTCCGAAAATCTCCTTGCCTTTTCTGCCATTATTTAAGTTTCTGAAGTGTCTGTTCCCTTAGCCTATTTTTGATTTTAAGCAAAAATAATAGAGTCTCACATCAAAAACGATTTTTTAAATTTATTTCTCATAAAAAATAAAATCATTCATATTACCGACTCTTTTGTCATAATTTCGTTTCTTATTTGATTTTTTTTATTAATTACTTCTGCACAAAAATCGCTTTTGTCCCGTATGACTTGAACACCATTGTAGTGAAGTGGTTTTTTACTATTAAATATTTTTCTACTAATGATGTGATATATAATTCGGTTATAGCCGAGCAGATATTATAACTTTCATTATAACTTACTCATTTAGGTTGGCCATCTAATCTTCTGTCATATTTAAAGTATACCCGAGCGGAGAATATACTTAACCACTTATCACTTTATTCGGGAGCGGGTATTCTAGGAGACGGCGCTTTGGAAACAGATAAAACGATTTCTTCTTAACTTAAGAATAATATATTAAATAAATGTGAATAAATTCTTCAAGAACATGAAAGATCAATTCTTACTTCTAAGTCCTATTTCTATGCAAAGCCCTTAAATTCTAATTTCCATTATATATTAGTTTTCCATTAAATACTTCTAACTTAAAACATTCTATGATTGAAATCCCAACTATTCGCAATCATTTTCAAATCCCAATTTATTGTCCACATTTTTCTTAGTGTAAATATTAGAACTGGTTCGTATAAGTCATTCAAATTATTTTACAAAATACTTTTCAAAGTTAATTAATATTCGTCAAAATTTCTATCAGTGTTCATGCTAACAATATTTATAAGTGTCCAATTATTTTCATGTCGGATAATACAAGTCTCAAAATTTTTCTAAGTTTAAAAACTATTTTTTTAATTCGAAAATAATTCTCAAAAATTATTTCTCACAGAAACTACATTTTCACTTTTGACACTACTGGATACTTTTTAACTAACAAGACAAAAAACTATTCAAGAATGATCACCTCTAAAATTTGGAGCTCTATTTATTCTCTTCATAAACCCATAAATTAAAATGAGGCATATTTAGGTCACACGCGCTAATGTTTCTGGGTGTGAATTCCCCACTACCAAAGTTCAACGATTTTTACTTAGAGGGGTCCGAACAAAACCCGAAAATATCCGACGTTACTCATGCTTACTTTTAAGAATTAGATCTTATAGGCTAGGTATATTAAAATAAAATTTTAAAATTATACGGATCATAACACATCCCTATATGCTCATATTTTAAATAATATGATGATACCAGGTAAAATAAACGAATTAGGTTACGTTCAGTGCATGAAAATGAAGCCAATAAAACACTTGTTTAATCATATAAAACCGATTTTGAATAGATTTTACCACTAGAAAAATATCAATAAAAAAATGTAGAACCAAAACCTTACTTGATTTTCACCAAAAATTGTTTTTTTCGTAACTTTTCTTAGACTTTTCCGAATTTGACCAAACTTTAACTAGGCACTATAGCCACTAAACTTATTAGTTGGTACTACTGGAAGCACGTAAAATTTAAATAGTTTTTAAATAAAATCAAATGGTTGAATCATCCCACTGGTCGAAACATACCCACTCTCCCCTACGGGATAAGGGCACATTGTGTTTTAGTAGTAATAAACTTAGTACTCTCATATTCCTGCCTAGATATAACGGTTATTAAATTTATTGCCCAAAGTTCTAGTCTATCCTAAAAATTTTAATATGGTATAGGTCACTATAACTTAAAAAACCAGCTGGAGCGGAAGATGTTAAGTAAACTCTCATGTCTTAAAACAAACAAACAAACATTTGACCCCTTCTCCTAACTAGTCCTTTCCCCAAGGCACGCTTTTCCCCAATTCTCTCCAATATACTCTTGTTTGTAGCTCTATCTGACCATTTGATCCCTCCAATCCCTTTTCACTATTTACTCTTTTTTCTATGATAATTCCCTTCAATACACTTTCGTTTTTAACTCTATTAGTGTTAGGCATCCTAAGAAATATTACCTCGACAATCATCGCAAATATCAAAAAAAAAAAGTTGCACCAAGAAGAGATACTACATCGAAGAAACTTTACATTTGACTAAACGAAATTCTTAAGATTAATTTTACTTGGCCCTACAAATGTGTTAACGGGATTATATTTTTTATTTAAGTAGTCTAATTTAATTAGGGTTACAAAAAGTGTGCTTTTTAGATTTGAAATTATTATTTTTATTTATTTAAGTGTACATGCAAAGTTTTTAGTTTTTTTTTACCTAAAAAAATTATTGCTAAAATTTGGCTACTTAAATTACATTGCTAAAGATTATAATGAAAGTTAAAGTTAAGTTGTACTTATTAGGGTGGGTCAAAAAAACCGACTATTTTTTTTCACTTTATACTCTAAAAAATCGGTTGCTAGACACCTCTAGAAAATTTTCACCAAATATGAGCTCTTAATTTTGATAAAAAGGTTCTCCGCTTTACAATTTTCCATTTTTTCCTCAGTATTAGAAACAAAAATTCATATCTCTTTGACAACTGTTTCCTTAAAAAGTATCTCTCCTCATATTCTTGTAGGAAATCGAACGCTCTACAAAAAAGGTCTCTTACAATTTTTTCGTAAATCTCACTGTTTAAAAGATATCAAAGGTTAAAGTTTGATTATTTTAGGAGACTTTTCTGTTTTGCTTTTGAATTTTATAACTCGCTTACAAAAAATTGTTGTGAATTGCGCAATTCATAATTTTGTAGGAAATTAACTGCTCTACAAAAATTGTCTCTTATTATTTGTTTATTAAATTAAGCGTTTAAAAGATATTGGGGGTCATTTTGGAGTGTTACGCCCATGTTAATGGTATAGGAAAATAGCGTTACAGGGGGGGGTCCAAAATGATCAAAATTTGCGTTACGTAATACTTGAACGTTCCTTAATAAGTAAATAATTATACTTACTTATCCCGTAACCTCTTCTACAAGCGGTGTCGAGGTAGAAAATAATTATTAACTAATACTAAATAATACTGTCTTCCTACGCTGAAAGGTCCTATCTATGTATGTTAAACCTATATAGATAGGACCTTTCAGCTTAGCACAGCAGAATAGTGCAATAAAATAAACTAACCATAATTCTTCTAGGGTTCTATAAAGTTGATATAGAGTTATTTACAATTTTCTGAAAAGTCTTACCCAAAAACTATATAAAGATTACAGGGGAAAAGTTTATGTATGAGAATAGGTCATGGTCATTTACTTATTAGGTCCAAGGCCGGATGATTATATCAATCTCACCCTAGCTATAATTTTCATTATTACAAAATTTAACAGACAGTTTTTATTTTGAATTAAAAACTATTTTTCCTACTATCCTCTATAAAAATGACATTTAGCACACTCTTTTGTTCTTTAGAAAACACCTTATATCACACTAGTTTGATATTTATGTATGGAAGGTTGCCTAATTTTATTTAGATATTTACCTCATAGATTCTACGAATTTTTATACCACCTTGTTTTATAAGCCATTTTCCACCTTTCACCACAGCCTTTTTTGATATATTTTATGTTTTTTAATCCAAATATTTATGTTTTTCATTTCAAAAATAGAAATTATAGTTATAACGTTACTATTTTGACCGTAATGGTGCCTAGATTTTATAAAAATTACTTAATTTTGATTTCTAGTTACCTTAAATTTTATAAAAAAATCAAAATATACACTACTTTTCTTATGAAATGTAAAACAGTGCAATTTTACTGTCTTATATGGCAGCATAACCACAGAAATCTAATTTAACTATGAAACCAAAGAAAACAAACTGTAGCAAACTGTCAAGTTTGCCTTTATTTAGGACAATCATATAGGCAACCCATTAAACAGTTATGTAAATATAAAACCAAGAAAATAAAAGGTAAATAAAATTCATATTTCCTGTTTGACATACATATAGAAATTTTTATGCTATTTATTAGTATTTTGTGCTTTGCTTTTATTAAAAATTAATAAAAATTAGAAAATTTAAAAATAAGATACTTTTTTTTCCACTCGAGTGAAATATGTCACTTTCCACACTAGTTATGTAATATACTATTTCGTTATGCTATTCTTTGCCTTATGAACTAGTTATAGACAAATTCAAGCTAGTAATGTATAAGAAATATCCTCATCATGCATCTGGTTATTACTATAATCTTTTCCGTAACTACATTAAAAATAGTCCTACAAATATGTTTGAAAAAAAAATAAAAAGTAACCTTTAAAAATAGTTATTTATACACCAAGGGACTAAACTGGCTGTTTTAGTCCCGCTGCATTAGTGTTTCCTGAGCGAGCGTAGCGAGCGAGGGAAACAGAAATGCAAGGGACTAAAACAGCCAAGTTTAGTCCTGAGGTATATACACTATTTTTTGCAGGACTAAACATAATTTAGGTAGGTAGATAAAATTAAAATTAAAAACCACGCGTCTAAAATCGGTTGTTTTATTTTCGTAATTTAATCAAGATGCCTGTAAATTGCGAAAAGTCAGTTTCATATCGCGATTTCATTTGTTTTTTAATGTGGTTGACACAAACGTCAAAAAAATGGACGAAGATGATAAATTTTAAGTTATGTATAAATTGTTATAACAATATTATTTTTAAAGGTTTTCTTTGTTAAAATCAAATAAATTGGTTTAAATCGCTAATTTACTACAAAACACCACTAAACCTAATTTTTGACCAGCAAAGCACATAGTAAGTATAATATTTTAATATTATCAAGGTTGCCGTGATTTTTATTCCCTAGGGAGAAAAACGGCAAGTTTAGTCCCGAAAATGAAAGCGTAAATTAGGTTTTACTCTTGGTCGTGCAAAAAAACTATTTATAGTCTTAACGAATTTAAAACTTTCGCAAAAACCCATTTTAATTTTAATACTTTTAATTCTTAGTATTTTACATTTCTGCTCGTTACCATGACAGCAAGCCCAAAATTGAATTTTGCCCGATAGAGTGTAGGCAACCTGCAAGTCAAACGTAAAACAGCTTTCCACTAGACAGTGCTATGTTGTGTTCTGTCATTTTTTTAATAAAAAAATTTATTTATCTTTACTCCAATCTCAATTTCATGTGCAAAATATATACAGTGCGGTCCAAAAGTCACCCCTCCCCTTTTAACTTTTGAACGAATTGAGATATCGACTTCAAATTTAGAACTCTTAAATAAGACAACTTTAACTATCTTTTAGCATATATTTGATATTTTCAGTTCTTAAAATGTGGGCAGGAGGGCATGGGGGGACATTTTTTTAAATGGAAAAGGGTGTCGCGTGATACATCGATTTTTTAAGTTTACCTTTATAAATTTTTATTTATGTCAACTAAAATTAGTTTAAAAGTATAATTAACATTTTTTTATGATGAAATTAGGCATTTTTAAAAAATTATTTGTTTTTTTTTTTTTGAATTTTGACATTAATACCCATTTTCAACCCCATTTTAAACCCAATTTTTTTTTTTATTTAAAAATATGGAGTTAAATGTAAAATTTTATAAGCTTTAAAATGATGTATTACACGATCCCCCTTTCCATTAACAAAAATGTGCCCCCATTCCCCCCTGCTCACATTTTAAAAGCTGAAAGTATTAAATATATGCTAAAAGATAGTTTAAGTTGTCTTATTTAAAATTTCCAAATTTGAATTCGATATCTCAAGTGGTTCAAAAGTTAAGAGGGGGGGGGGGTGACTTTTGGACCGCTCTGTATGTGTTAAATATTTGTTGTTAAGGAATTATGGAGAGTTACTGTGATGAGGGTTTTTCAGCTAAACCACCAGATTTGCAAAAAACAGTAAGTGCTGTAAGGTTATAAATTTACTGCCATAGAAAAAACATTGTTTGTATTACGAGAGCAAAATGTGATTTCTGCTTCCCCATGATTGCTGATCTCGGCTACGTTCAAGCAGAAATCAGTGATTCAAAAATAACTATTTTAAATTGGCTTTTAGATAGCTTTTCTTGTGCTCCTCATATAGGTATAACATTATACATGTATACAGCGTCGGACTGGCTATGGTTATGCTTTTTACCAGGCTAATTCCAATATCTCCGAAACTAGGGATTTTTAGATACAGATCACAGCGCCTGCGCTAGAATAATATATACGGTAGTTTCGCATTTAAAAAAAAAATTCAAAAATCGTCCCAGACAAAAAATTCTTGGATATAAATTTGTCTGTCCGTCCGTCCGTCTGTCCGTCTGTCCGTCCGATGTCATGATTTTTGTTAACACGATAAATCAAGAACGAATAATCCGATCGACTTGAAATTTTCAGGAAAAATCAAGTTCAACGAGGGGAAGATCCTTATTGTGTTTGAAAGCGATCCCCCAAAACAAAAAAGTTATGAGGGGTTAAATTTAAAAAAAAAATCGAAAAAACTCAAAAGAAAATTCCGGTTAACGAATTTTAAAGGAAAAATTACTTTTATTATAAGGATCAATTCTACCAATTTTGAAAGTAATCCCCCCAAAAACAAAAAAGTTATGGGGGGTTAAAATTTAAAAAAAATTACTATCATTTAATTTTTTTTTTAGTTTTTTTTTTGTTTTTTGCAAAGAGAAAATAAAAAAGAAATTAAAAATTTTCAATTTTTTTTTTGTTTTTATTATGAATTTTTTTTTTTTGAAAAAAAAAATATTTGTTTTGAGTAAAAAGGTTTATATAAACATATGCCTAAAAATGCTTAATTTCGGAGTTATGGGCATTTTCGCAATAAAATTTATATCCAGTCCAATACTGACAAGATATTGTCCTCGGGGACCATTAAAATACTTTTTATCATAAAATTGGATTAGCCCAGACCTATTTTACTAGATAATTTAATTAATAAAATAAGGAAAAAATCAATGAATCCATACAAAACGTTATACCTTTAGTATAATGCTTCCACTTAAAACCAGATCAAGTAAAAAACGCGATTAGAAAAATGTGAAAGTTTACAATAAATCATAAAAAATAAAAATTGAAAAAATCTAAAAAAAAAATTGTTCTATTTTTTAAATAAATTAATGTTTTTGAGTAATGAAGGGTGACGTGGAGAGTGGTTCTTTGCAAAATGTGGAGACAATTAGTAACGATCCATTGGATAGGCCACTGTCCCAAATTGAAAAAACTTTTTTGTTAACAGCCGAACGGGGAGACTGTGCCACAGTGCTTAAGTAATTAATTATTTTTTTTACATAGGGCCACAAAAAAATAACCGTCAATTGCTATTAACCATTATTTTTATTACGTATTTTTGTGTGCTAAAACAAAATTTAACAGTGAAAAAGCTCGCTTACCTCGTACATTTTTCAAAAAGCTGAAAAAAAAATTCTGGAAGAGCCAAAAAGTCCAAACCTAGCTTTAAAGTTCTTATTACGTAAATTGTTGAATTTTGGGAGTTGTGCGCTTACAAACTTTTGATCAGAATTCTGGGGACTATACTGCCCTCCTAAAGAGGAACGCGGCATGTACACCTGACATATACGGTTTTCGAGTTTAGTATTATTTTACTACGGAGAATAACAGTAAGTACCAATCCTAAGGAAATCTGCGGTAAGTATACCGAAGAAGTTACCTGCCGCTTGCTTTTTATGCAAAAGTTTGGCATGGATTTTAATCTTTTATTAAACGAAATAATATCTAAACTAACTATATTTATGCTTTTTGGTATTTAAAAAATCTGTTAATTTCTGGTATTTATATTTAAAATAAAATTTAATTGAATGTATAATTCTTTTGTGCCTGCAAGTGATTTTTTGAAATAAATTATAAAATCAAATATTTTTTATGATTTTCTGTAATAATATAACAAGCCGTAAAGATATGTAATGCTACGCATTCCATTAAATACTATTCACAGTAACTGGTATATTGCATTTTCCCAAATACTTAAAAAAAATAATGTTCAAAAAAAAAATAAAAAAATATAATTCTTTTTAAACAGATCTTTAAAAAAAAAACGAATTTTTCTTAATTTTTTTAAATTTGTTTTAATTGATTTTTTCAATATTTTTTTGTCGGTTTTATTTTAATAAACCTAAGCCTATAAGGAAAAGTATTATTTTGTTGACAGCAGTTTTTATATTATAATAATATTTAATTATATTTAAACAGGTATATCTAGTAGTAAATGCTATATTACTATAGTATCTACTAGTAGTAACAATAGTATTAAACAATAGTAGTATAATATTAAACAATATATTTTTTTTTATTTCTTTTTTTTTATTTTTTGATTCATCAATATTATATAATAATATTAATTTTGTCTTTTTATAAGAAATGTATATTTTTTTAGAAACAATAAATGCATCTATCTATTAATTTAGTCTGACTCCCACTAAAATACCCATAATTTTGCTTTCTTTTGTATTTGCTTTAACCTGTTTCCATTTTCAAACCCAAATTTCACATAAAAAGAACGCGGCAAGTAACATCTTCGATGCACTTACCGCAGATTTCCTTAAGATTGGTACATACCGTTATTCTCCATAGTAAAATAATACTAAGTTTGAAAACCGTATGTGTCAGGTGTACATGCCTCGTTCCTCTTTAGGAGGGCAGTATAGCATATCCAAAATTAAGCCAAATTTGTGGTTTTCTTTTACATAAGAAGGGTGAGAGATAATTTGGGGATCACCGAGCTTTTTCATTTTCAAATTCGTTTTCAGCTCCCAAAAATACGTAAGAAAAATATGGTTAATAGTAATTGAAGTTATTTTTTTGTTGTGGGCCGGTGTTATTAATAATATATTGGAAAAACTGTTTTATCAATTTTTGCTAATTTGCTTCCTCTAAAAATAATAAACAAAAAAAATATCCATAGTTTGATCGGAGTTCAGTTTTATTATTTTTTTTAGCAGAGAAAAGGGTTCTAAATATTTATAAAAATTTAGAATCCCTAAAAATTAGAGTAAACATAAAAAATGTTTGACTTGCTGGGGTTTAGGGGGTATTTTCTTTAGATTTTATCTATTTATACCAATTTTTATATATCTAGACAATCTTAAAGAAAATAGCTACAAACTTCCAAATTTAATTTCAAAATCCATAATTTAAAATATAATGTTCACAAAATATCTGATATGTGGAAGAATAAGGTTAGGTTTTTAAAATCATATTACTGAAACGTTACCTGTTAGTCAATGGAATTGTGTTAATTTAGTCGGTTAAAAAAAAAAGTGAAATAGAAGTGTTTTTCGAAATCAGCATAACAAAAACTAGTTTATAAACACTCCTCAGAATCCAAAGTAAATTCAATAATATCTCGAGAACCAAATGTATTAGATAAATTCTGCTTACGCATTAGATTTAGTGACTTAAAATCTATAAAATACGTTGGATTTATAAAAAAAATATGTGGACCTGTGTTATTAGTAATTTCATATACAGGGTTATTCACGGAAGTGGTCTATTAAAAGTTTATGTAGAACCAATAATTTTAAAAATCTGATATTTTGTACTTTATGGGTTTTGAATATGATCAATTGATTAAAAATATTTTTATGCTTGTGTCACTACTGGTTGTACCGGAAGTGGCACTCAAATTTGATTTTTTAAACGGAATACCCTATATATTTTTTAATTTTTAAAATTCGCATTAAATGTGCCTTATTTTGATGTGTAACATTTTATGTCTATCTCTGTTAGTTTTTGAGTTATTCAAGTTTTTAGCGAAAAAATAGCAAATTCAAGCAACCCTAAAAAAATTGAATTCTCCTTGATTTTTTAAATTGCGGAAAAGTTGTTTCGTAGTTTGCTTAATAATACTTAACTGAAAGCCGAAACAAAACCCAAAATTTATACAGGGTGTCTCAGAAAGCAGGTCAAATCTAACAAATTTAAAATAGCCATCACTCATTTTTTTTTAAATGGCACCATATATATTTTTTTATTTAGTTAAATAAAGAATTAAATTTAATTTAAAATGAATAAGATACCCTATACCTAACTTTAACCGTTTTCAAGTTATTTGCAAAATATTGTGATAAAGCCATATTTCTGTTAAAATTTGTTATACTTGTTAACCAAGTAGGCCAGTAAAATAAATAGATTTGTATTTCGGTATTTACCTTAAAGGCCATTAATATTAACCTTAAAAGTAAAGTCGTTTTGACGTTAGCTAAAATATTTTTGAAAACCATCACGTTTTAAATCCTGTACTTTTTTCTTTTTTAATCGTGCATCTTGTGTTTTTTTAAGATTCTTTGGATGCTTGAATAAGAAATTCCCAAGTCGTGACTAGCTGCAGGAATTTAGCCATGTGGATGAGCATAAAAGTAACCCAAAACGTTGACTTAATTATCTTCGTTGCTTCTAATTGGTTTTGTTAGAGATTTCACTGAGTTTTCTTTCCCAAATTGGGAAATATTTCTTCAAAATTTTTTGAGAGTCTTCGTTATCAGAATATTTGGTATTAAATTTTCTGTAGGTTTGGTTTGGCTACTAATTATTTAATCATTTTCACTAAAACTAGCAAATAAATCGAAAATAACAAGGTAAGAATACGCCTCTATCATTATTTTACTCTAATTTATCACGGAATTTAAGCTAAAGAAATAAAAACGAAATATCATTTACCGGCCTACTTGATTTACAGAAATACGCCTTTTTTTCACAATAATTTGAAAATAACTCGAAAACTGTTAATGTTAGGTATAGGGTATCCTCTATTCATTTTAAAGAAAATTTTATTATCTATTTAACTGAATAAAAAAAAGTATAGAGTGCCATTTAAAAAAAATGAGTTATGGCTATTTTAAATTTGTTAGATTTGACCTGCTTTCTGAGACACCCTGTATAAATTTTGGGTTCTGTTTAGGCTTAGGATAATTCCGATTGGTATTATTGAGTAAACTACAAAACAACTTTTCTCCAATTTAAAAAATCATGGAGAAATTATTTTTTTAAGGGTGCTTGAATTTGCTAATTTTTCGCTAAAAACTGAGATTTACATAAAGTATTACACATCAAAATAAAGCAAATTTAATTCGAATTTTAAAAATTAAAAAATATATAGGGTGTTCCATTTAAAAAATCAAAGTTGAGTGCCACTTCCGGTACAACCGGAAGTGACACAAGCATGAAAATATTTTTAATCAATTCGTCATATTCAAAACCAATAAAGTGCAAAATATCAGACTTTTAAAATTATTGGTTTTTCATAATCCTTTAATAGATCACTTCCGTGAATAACCCTGTATATTTTATCTTTAATTTTAGAATTATAAATCAGTACAAAGATAATCCTCAAGAATTTGATATAAACTGTGTAGATCCACTAAATAGATCAGCTCTAATTGCAGCCATAGAAAATGAAAATATTGAACTTATTAGGTTACTTCTGGAACAAAAAATTGCAGTTAAGGTACGTACATCAAAAAATTTATAAAAAATGTCTGTGAGGAATTTGAAAAATGTTCTTGATTGTTTTGTTAACTTTTTTCCTTTTGCTAAAAAAAATGTTTTAGTTTTGTAGCTACCCTAAAAACACCCCGAGCCCCACTGTTCGTCTAAAAGGCAAAATCATAAAAAAAATTGTCCACACAAACTGACCTTGTGTCATGATTTCCTATCGTTCTCTGTTAAACAAAAAAATGTAAATTAGAAAAAATCTATCGTTTAGTTTTTTTTTTAATATATTTTTTTTAATTTTGAAATAAAATGAAAATTAAAAAAAGTCCTTACAAAGATGACTTTCAGAATGAAATTAAATAGTCGTTCTTACAAAATATTCTATATTGTATCCGAAATATATATATATATATATATATATATATATATATATATATATATATATATAATATAATATATAATATAATTATTAATAGAATTATTCTATAACTCGGTATTTTTGAAAAAAAAAATGAGAAATGAGAAAGTTTTAGTGTTTTTGAAAGTTTTGACTTTTTTACTGCTTTATATCTTGGAAGCGACAGGCCGAATTAAAATTCTGAATTTATATTTCAATTCAGCATCAAGCAAAGAAATTTTTGAAAAAGAATTTTTTCGATTTTTTTTTTTTCGTTTTTGGTTTAAATGAATCTGGGCCTAGCGGTAAAAGTATTATTTTATTGACAGCAGTATATATGTAATTAAATATATTTTTTAGAAACATTTGTAAAATCAGCGTTGGTTATTTTGCTTGGTAATCCTGTAAATAGAACCGATGTGGTAGGTTTAAAACATTTTTTTAAGACAAAGTTAATTGCTGAATCGGTATATGAATTCATAATTTTAATGCCGTTGTCGCTTCCAATATATAAAGCAGTAAAAAAGTCAAAACTTGCAAAAAAAACAATTCTTTCTCTAATTTTACCTCTTTTTTTTTTCAAAAATGCCGAGTTGTAGAATAATTCTATTAACAGATTCGGATTCAACGAAGAAAATTTTGTAGCAACTACTATTTAATTTCATTCTAAAATTCCTTTATGTAAAACGGGATTATTTTAATTTTTAATTTTTAAAATTTTTGATGAAATTTAAAAATTGATTAAAAAAAACTAACCGATAGATTTATTTTGTATATACCTTTTTTTAATAGAAGACGATAAGGAAAAATGCCACAGGGTTTGTTTTTGTGGACAATTTTTTTCATGATTTTGAGTTCCAGACGAACAGTGACCCAGATAATATTTTACAGAAAAACACCACAAAAATAACAAAATTTACCTTTTTCACGAACAGACCACCCTACCCTTATTTGGTGGTATAAAAAATATACATACACTAAACAACAACAATTTTAGGATGGACTTCTACATGCAATAAAAGAAGAATATGTAGAAGCTGTTGAAGTTCTGCTAATATGGGAGGAGGAACATCATATTTCAGGGGATCCATACGTATGTAAAATAATATTGGACTATTTTTAAGTGCTATAGTTTAATTTTTAAGAAAATAATATAATTTTTTATTTAACTTTTAAATTATTATTATACCAATTTTTTTTATTTAGATTTTTTTTAGAGTTGGGAAAGTGTTGACAGATCATCATCTAGCTTTACAGCAGATATCACACCTTTAATTTTAGCTGCTCATAAAAATAATTATGAAATAATAAAAATTCTTTTGGATAGGGGAGCGACATTACCCATGCCTCATGATGTGAGGTTGGTTAATTTGAGGTTTAGGTTTAGTAAAATTAGTAAAAAAACTAACAGTAGTCCTAAAATATTAAAAAACACACGTGTGAACATAAAAAAGGCAAAAAAAAATATTTTATCCAACACCTTTACAGAAACACTTGTTTTGAGCACTATTTTAAATGTCAAAAGTGAGTTTTTTTCCACTAGTGACTAAAAAAATTTTCACTTACTCTTTTACGTACAGCTTTTGATCTCACCCAAAATTAGTTACATACCCTATTAATTATCATAACTATTTTATAAATAGAAGCACGTTAACTAAACCATAAAAATTAAAGAAAACCCCAAATTATTCTTTAGTTTTTGAATAAAATACTGTTTTTATTAAAAATTCTGTCCATTTTGACGTTTGTAAAACTATCAATTGTTTATTTTTAATAGGCATACTTAGGCCATGGCTACCTTTTATTTTAGTATTAAGAAAACTTAATCTAAATATTTTTGACATAATTTTTTGCAAAATTATAGATTTTTATTTAAAAATAAAAGGTGTTGGATAAAATTAAATTCTCAACTCGTGTATTAAGTGATTTTATCCACTTAAGAATATCAGCGTGGATAAAATGCTACTTAATACACTAGTTAAGAAAATAACTATTAAATTTTTTAATTGAATTAATATTTTTAGATGTGGTTGTGATGAATGTGTAGAATCAAGTACGAGGGATTCCTTAAGACACTCTCAATCTCGAATTAATGCCTATAAGGCATTAACATCATCATCATTAATAGCGCTTTCATCTAGTGATCCTTTGTTGACAGCTTTTGAGCTTTCGTGGGATCTACGAAGGCTAAGTAAAATGGAAACCGAGTTTAGATCTGAATATAATGTGAGTAAACAATTTAATCGAGAGAAATTTGATATTTTAATATAAAGGGTTCTTTTAAACAGTACGCAAGTAAGACGACAGCAGATTTCTGAGATGGAAGGATAACTTTTCAACCATGAGATTACATTTTTCTATATAACAATTCTATCTTAGCCCAAAGAGCATAAAATTTAAAGTGTGACCCACCGTTTTAAAGAAAAAAATTCGTACTTTATCACTATATTACTCGCAAAAAAAAAGCTAAATATTATCTGTGGCTTCGTTCTAAAAGGGCCAATGTCACTTTTTCCATATTTTGACTTATACCGCCGAACAATTTTTTTTTTTCAGATCTATACAGGGTTCTTAACGGAAGTGGTCTATTAAATGTTTATGGAGAACCAATAATTTTAGAAATCTGATATTTTGCCCTTTGGGGTTTTTGAATATGTCCAATCGATTAAAAATATTTTCATGCTTGTGCCACTTCCGGTTGTATCGGAAGTGTCACTCAACTGATTTTTTAAATGGAACAACCCATATATTTTTTAATTTTTAAAATTAGCATTAAATTTGCTTTATTTGATGTTAACACTTTATGGCTATCTCCGGTAGTATTGAAGTTATTAGCCAAAAATTAGCAAATTCAAGCACCCCTAAAAAATAATTTCTTCTTGATTTTTTAAATTGGAGAATAGTTGTTTTGTGGTTTAATACTCAACCAAATTATCCTAAGCTCAAACAGAACCAAAAATTTATACAGGGTGTCTCAGAAAGCAGGTTAAATCTAACAAATTTAAAATAGCCATAACTCGTTTTTTTTTAATGGCACCCTATATATTTTTTATTTAGCTAAATAAAGAATTAAGTTTGCTTTAAAATAAATGAGAATACCCTATATCTAACATTAACCGTTTTCGAGCTATTTACAAATTATTGAAAAAAAGCCGTATTCCTGGTAAAATTTGTTATATTTGTTATATGTGTTAATCAAGTAGGCCAGTAAAATGAATCGATTTGTATTTAGGTATTAACCTTAAAATTAAAGTCCCGTTTGACGTTAGTTAAAATATTTTTGAAAATTATCAGATTTTAAGGCCCGTACTTTTTGCTTTTTGTAATCGTGCATCTTGCGGTTTTTTAAGATTATTTAGATGTTTGAAAAGGAAATTCCCAAGTCGTGACTAGCTGTAGGAATTTAGGCATGTGGATGAGCATAAAAGTAACCCAAAACCTGGACTTCATTATCTTCGTTGTTTCTAATTGGTTTTGTTAGAGATTTCACTGCGTTTTCTTTCGCAAATTACGAAAAATTTGTGTGAATTCTTCTAAAGTTTTTACGTGACAGTCTTGGTAAATCAGGATATTTTGTATTAAATTTTCTACAGGTTCTACTAATTATTTTATAATTTTCACTAAAAATAGCAAATAAATCCAAAATAACATGGTAAGAATAAGCCTCTGCCATTATTTTACTCTAATTTATTACGATAATTACGATGAAATTTAAGTTAAAAAATTAAAATGGAATGTCATTTACCGGCCTACTCGATTAAATACAACTTTAAAAATTTACAGAAAAAAATAAATGTGCAAAAAACACGAAAACGGTATTAGGTATAGGGTATACAATTTATACTCTATACCTAACATTAATGTATACTATGCATATTCATTTTAAAGAAAACTTAATTCTCTATTTAACTAAATAAAAAAACTATAGGATGCCATTAAAAAAAAAGAGTTATAGTTATTTTAAATTTGTTAGATTTGACCTGCTCTCTGAGACACCCTGTATAAATTTTGGGTGTGTTTCGGCTTAGGATAATTCGGTTAAGTATTATTGAGTAAACCACAAAAACAATTTTTCTCAAGTTTAAAAAATCAAGGAGAAATTATATTTTTAGCTTGAATTTGCTAATTTGTCGCTAAAAACTTGAATAACTCAAAAACTACCGGAGATAGAAATAAAGTGTTATACTCGAAATAAATCAAATTTAAAAATTAAAAAATATATGAGGTGTTCTATTTAAAAAATCAAAGTTGAGTACCACTTCCGGTACAACCGGAAGTGGCACAAGTATGAAAATATTTTTAATCGATTAGCCAAATTCAAAAACCCCAAAGTGCTATATATCAGATTATTAAAATTATTGGTTCTCTATTAATAAGCCACTTCCGTGAATATTACCCTGTATAACCTAAAAACGCCAATGTCAGTGCTTGTGAGATAAATATTGACTTTAAGCAACAAGGGCCGACGTGTGTTTTCAATAAACATTTCTGTTAAACTGCTAAAAAGGCCAATGTTTGACTTAGGTAACCGTTCAAAATTTTTGCTGTCCCTTTTAGAACCAAGCCACAGATATATTTTTTTAGGAAATGAGACAGTCAGTGCAGGATTTTGCCACAGCCTTGATTGACCATGCAAGAACTTCAAACGAACTTGAAATCGTATTAAATTATGACACTGTGGGTGATACATGGGAACCCGGTGAAAGACAAACTTTGGAAAGACTAAAACTGGCAATAAAATATAAACAAAAACAAGTATGTTGATTTTGTGTCACCAATGGTGGCGCCTTCGCCAAAATTGCAAAATTTAATGTTTATTATTTGCATTTTTGGCGAAAGCGAGAATGATAACGTTAGTACAGTTTTGAAGGTTTTTCTTCGACCATGGTTGCATTTTTTTTAATTAAATGGCCTTGACAAATCATGTACAAGTGTATCTTTGACAAATCTTTGACAAATCTTTGACGAATCTTTTTTACGTATTATGTTCGCCTTATACTTTTATGTGTATAAGGCGAACATAATACGTACTTAGATAAATTTGTGCACCTATAGCCTCTCTGTCCTCTTGTTGTAAAATATAAAATAAACCTTAACGGAGTTTTTATTGAGTTTTTATTTTTGTTGTAGGTATATATACTGTATATTAACAGAATAGACTCAGTATATCTATATGTAGATATACAGAACATATTATAATATGTTCTGTTCTCCTATTACAAAATTTAAAATTTACTTATTGAACATCGGAAAACTCTAGTGAAAATCTTGTAGAAATATTATGGAAATCTTCTTTAAACGGTTTGTCAACACCGAAAATCGATGTATCGTACTCGTCAAAGCTTTGTTCAGAGTTCTTCTAAATAAAAACTTGTCCTATAACAGCAAAATTAAAATATCTGGTTATCCCTAGTCCAAATTCATCCACTAAAGTACATCACAAAGATTAACTTTTAATTGTAAAATCAATTTTAAAAGTTATAACGGTTTCGAATGTAATATTATTTTTTAAAAAATCACAAATAACACATAAAACTGTCGATGCTGAAGAAAAAAATCGCCTAGATACATGTTCCCTCTTTCACCCCTTCACACTCTTATTATGATACACTTAAACTAAATTTAAATGTAAAAATTTAAAAATATTTTTTTTTTATTTTTTAAATTTTTATTTTAGTTTATTGCTCATCCAAGTGTACAGCAACTGTTGGCAGCAATTTGGTATGAAGGACTCCCAGGATTCAGGAGAAAAAATATGGTCGCTCAATTATTTTCTATTGTACAACTTGGAGTTATGTTTCCTGTGTACTCTTCGATCTATATTATGGCACCAAATTCCGAAAAAGGGCAATTTTTGAAAAAACCGTTCGTCAAATTTATCTGTCACTCTATGTCATATTCGTTATTTTTGAGTAAGGAAAAAGACTTTTATATCATCGTAGTTCATTATTGTGTTTTTATTGCTTGGTTACCAACTACCCTTGAGGGCATAAAGTGCAGTTTATGGCTCGCACGGGTATAAAGTGCTCTTTATGTCCCGCGCGGGCATAAAGACACAAAAAACAGTTTTTGGTTAACTTATTAATACAGTCATTGATTAAATAAATTACTTTCTTAATCAATAATACAGCATTTCCCTAGCAACGATATTGTTAAAGAAAATTGAATTTTTGGATTTTTTTAAATATTTATATTGTAGATGCAATAACGAACTAGTATGACATAAAAATTTGTATTTGTATACCCCCGGGCGATTGATTAAATAAAAAAATTACCTTCATAATCAATGATACAGCATTTCCCTAG
Organism: Brachypterus glaber; assembly: GCA_958510825.1. NCBI lineage: Eukaryota > Metazoa > Arthropoda > Insecta > Coleoptera > Kateretidae > Brachypterus > Brachypterus glaber. Next base: position 36,239,385 of record OY294050.1, read on the forward strand.
CAGCGATAGTGTTAAAATCAAATTGAATTTTTGGATTTTTTTAAATATTTATATTGTGGATGCAAAAACGAACTAGTATGACTTAAAAATTTGTATAAACCGCGGGTATTAATAGATGTGTATGCCCCCGACTTACGAACCCTCGAGCCAGAGGCCCTCGGGTTTGTAAGAACGTCGTCCTCAGGGCATAAACATCTACTTAATACCCTTTGTACATACATAAATAACTATTACGTCAATATGTTTAGCTAATTTGAAAACTCGTTGTTTAAAACTAAACTAAATAATAGATTTTGTAGCATTTAGACTGTTTTTAAACAATCAGATATTTAAAAACAATTGGTTCTTTTTTGCCAAATAAAAATTGTAAAATGTTTATTTATTGTTTCAAGCGGTTCTCATATTACACAAAACTGCTATTCTTTATAAAACTATTCATGGAGTGTATACAGTGCTGTCCAAAAGTCACCCCTCCCCTCTTTTGAACGAGTTGACACATCCAATAATAATAATTCTGAAACAGTTAAATAGGACAACTCAAGCTATCTTTTTGCACGTATTTGATGTCTTTAGCTTTTAAAATGTGGATAGGGGCATGAGGAGCATTGTTTTTTAAAGAAAATGGGTCGTGTGATAACATAAATTTAAAGTTTATAAAAATTTCTGTTTGAGCATATATTTTTTTATTTTTTTTATTATATTGGTTGTTTCAAATGGGAATTTTCATTAGAATTTCCTAAAAAAATCAAACAAATTTTGAAAAATTAATAATTTCATGATGAAAAAGTTAAATTATACTTTTTAACTAATTTTGAATATAAATAAAAACTGACAAAAAATAAAAAAAAAAATGAAGAATGAAAACCTTAAAGAATGTTGAAAAAGTTGAATTATACTTTTTAACTAATTTTGAATATAAATAAAAACTGACAAAAAATAAAAAAAAAATTGAAGAATGAAAACCTTAAAGAATGTTTAAAAAAATATTGTCAAATAAAAAATTTTATAAGCTTTAAACTGAGGTATCACAAGACCCGCTTTTCCATTCAAATAAAAATTTGTCTATGTCTCCTGCCCACATTTTAAAAGTCACAAATATTAAAACACAAGATTGTATTTGTAAAATATAGGTTGTCTTATTTCCAAATTTAAAGTCGATATATCCGCTCGTTCAAAACTAAGGCTTTTTCCCATATAGGACACAATATCCCCCGGATGACCTCTCAATGTCCTTTCAATGTCTCATGTCCCGGGACATTAGTCGTATATCCCAAGGATATCCAGAAAGGTATGTTCTGAGGCCGTATATCTCAAGGATATACGGTATGTCCCTTCGTATATCCCAGGGAAGAGCCGACGGGATGTCCCGTGGATATCCTACTATGGCTTTTCCTTCATTATTTTAAATTTACCTCGTTTTCCGTGACTTTAATGGCGGATGCTGTTGTCGGTGTTTGTGGTCTGTTTATGTGTGTAAGTTTTTTCCACAGTTACTGTTAAATATTTATATTGTGTTTTTCTCTATTGCACAATTTCGTGACACATATTTCGTATATAAGTGGATAGTTAGTAATTATGTACAAATATCCCCGATAAAAGTGGCTATCAAATAGTATTGCTTTTATTATTTTTTTGTGAAACTATTCGCTTAAATTTAAATAAATTGCACCTAGGTTCAAGCTGCTAATAGCAACATTTCACAAAAAAAAATTAAAACCATACTATTTGATAGCCACTTTTGTCTGGGACAGGTGTAGCTATCTTTAGGACAGACGTACAGTATATCCTCAGGACATACCTTCGGGATATCCTTGGGATATACGGTTCGGAAGTCGCTTGGCTTCCTGTTTAGTAATAAAGTATATCCTGAAGATGTCCTACGGATATCTATAGATTAAATTGTATATCCTGGGGATGTCGGAAATCCCAAAACGGATAATCTGGGGATATTGTGTAGACGTGTAGACACTGTAGTCAAAAGTTTTTATTTTTTCATAAACAATTTAATTTTTGCAAATATTTTTTAGTGCTTTTGGGCGCAGCTTCTCAAAGGTTGGAAATCATGTTCCTAGAGTTTTTTAATATTGACTGGGTCCAGGATATGGTCAATGAATGGAAAAGAAAGGAAAGAGGGGCCCTTTTTGGTATTGCAGAATGTGGGGTCATACTTTATGTTGCAGGTAAAGCCCCACCTGAAGAGGATTTTTTTAAGAATACTCTATACTTCTTAAAAGCTTCTTAAAATATTTTTAAAACAATTAAGTACCATTTACCTATTTAGAAAGCAAAAAGATATTTTTCTACGACTGGTTTAGAATGTAAGCAAATACATACAGTTTTTAAACATGGAATTGATCCTATCTAGCTCTAGATAGGTTATGACTATTCCGTATCAAGAATAATCATATGTGGTCCCATCTCTTGTCTATAAAAGTAAAGAAATCATTATCAAAATTAGCAAAAAAAAATATTTTAGCATGAAATATTGAATAATTTAATGCAATTTAAAGTTTTGCGTTAACACTACATACGGTTTATTAGTTTTTCTTAATACTTCACCAGTTTTTATCCGTCTATAATACGGATGGAATATTCATTCCGCTCTCGCGAGACAGTCATACTTGCCTGCCGACTCATATGACAAACTTTCCGCTGGCGTTAAATATTTTCTATTCCATAGTACAGGATGGCCCAAAAAACGGACTCTTTTTAAACCGTTATAACTTCTTTGCCTTTTGAGCGTCTTTACTTACTTTAAAATGAATAGCCTCAAAACATGTAAGATTCGGTGAATAATTTTATTTATTTAAATTATTTTCATATTTTTTAGCAAGAAAGCTTTTTCTAAAGGAGTTATTTTAAAGGCATGGGGATTAGTTATAGAATATACTATTTTAGGTTTAATATGGGCCGAAATTAAATCTTTATGGGCTGATGGATTTGAAGAATATATATCGGATTTATGGAACGTTGTTGATTTTATAACCAATATGTTTTATGTTATATGGTTTGCATTAAGAATAGCATCTTGGTTCATAACTTGGGTAAAAACTTACATTTATTTCTAAAAAAATAATTTTTGATTTTTTTGTATTGTTTTTTTACGAGGGGTAAACCGCTGAGGATTCAGGTATACAAATTGGAGGAAATTTTGGGGTAATCTATTGAAAAAAACAAAGAAAATGTCATCTTTACTAATCATAGACTTTTTTAGGTAATTTTAAAGATTTTCAAGGTTATATTAAAGAAAATCAAGGTAATCTCCTAGAAGGAATTCAGGTGTACAATTTTTTTTTCAGCGGTTTACCCTTTTTTATATTTTTTATATAGCCCTCTCCCACAGACACGGCGTAGATTTTACGCCTGGTTATTATGCAATTTGTGATTTCTCCCAACTCCGACTAACTACGGCTTTCTGCATCTCAGTACCTTTCGGGTATTCAGTTTAAGCCTCAAATCCGAGCGGAGAAGTTGGTATGTTGCTCGGTGATTTTGTTAGTGTTCATTTAAAGTTTGGATAGGGTTTATTCATTTAGAATTTTATAAAATTTTATAAAATTCTGGTCAATCCAGCTAGATCAGTCAAGTTTCGAATTAATTGGGCGCTCGACCATTTTTAAATCAGTTTATTATTCTGTGATTAATTATAATTTATTTAACTATCTATATAGTTAATTATTTCATATATAGGGTGACATACATCTCTACTCGTCACATCTCTACTCACTTACACCTCTACTCACAGACATCTCTACTCAAACACATCTCTACTCACATACATCTCTACTCACAGACAACTCTACTTACACACAACTGTACTCATTGTCATTAATACCAACTGACTTTGACATTTACCTGATTAGAAGTAAGATGCCTTGGCGAACAAAGCACTTTTTTAATAAATTTTTAATTTGCTTGACAGCACTAGTTAATCAATCAAAACACTGAAAAAAGGTAAGGTAATGTAATTAGTTAAATAATAAGGTATTTTAGGCAATCATTTTTCATTTAATTTAAACTTTTTTAATAGGACATAGGGCAAACCTCGGGGCAGACATACATTTATAATTTATTAAGTTGATTTTGATTTAAAAAAATTGCTTTGTTCCGCCAAGGTACCTTACATCTAATCAGGTAAATTCAGTTGGCATTAATGACATTGAGTAGAGTTGTGTGTGAGTAGAGATGTCTGTGAGTAGAGATGTATGTGAGTAGAGATGTGTTTTAGTAGAGATGTATTTGAGTAGAGATGTATGTGAGTAGAGATGTGATGAGTAGAGATGTATGTCACCCCATATATGTATACTTTAAAACCGGTTATAAATTATTTTAAAAAAATTTTTTTAGTCGGGACGACCATTTTAATGTAAAGATGCACGGCAAATTTTGCTTTTTTAACATGTTACAAAATCTTAAATATCTCCGGTTCTAAACAAGGTACAAATGTAAAACAAAAACCATTGTCTACAAAATAAAATAGGCCACATTTTATGTAAAAAAAGTTTTTTTTAAATATTTTTCAAAATGGGTTAAAAATGGTCCCAAAATACAGTAAAAAAATAGTAAAAAGCCCGAAGTTTGAGCTAAAATATTTTTAAAGGGGGGCAGATCTGGGGGCCAATATATATTGTTCTAGATATGTAGCTGCTTATGACTACTAAATAAACCCATATTTTCATATCTAAATATTTAACCCCTATTTTTTTAGACTTCTAAAAATCCGGTTTTTCTAATAATACCCTGTATTTGGATCCCAATATCTTCAATGGGATTGTTTTTAAATATTTTATATGTTAAATCCTTATACGTAGTTATTAGATAGTATTATTTGTTGAGTTGCTTTTTTTCTCTAAATAGTTGAAAAAAAAAATAGTCGAAAAAAAAAATAGAAAATACTGTGAAATTTTGCTTTTGTAGCATTTTACGAAAAAAATTGTCGAAAAAAAAAATACAAAATACTGTGAAATTTAGAGTTTGTAGCATTTTACGATCTTAAATATATCCGGTTGTAAATAGGATAAAAAATTAAAACAAAAACCATTTTCTTCAAAATACAATAGGCTATATTTTTTGCTTAATTTTTTTTTTATTATTATTTTTCAAAATGGGTTAAATAAAAATAGTCTCAAATTTACAGTAAAAAATCGTAAAAAGCGGAAATTTAAACTAAGATATTTTTGAAAGGGCTGACCTATTAACCCCAAGGTTTTTTTAGATAGCTACTTATAAAAGGTGCTTTTTGAGGGTATTTTTTGTTTTTTTTTTTCGAAACCCTAAAATTCTTTTACCATTTGATAGTACCGTTCATTTATATGACTTTTAGCGCAAATTAAAAAAATCTACCGTGAGCTTCGTTTTTTATTAAAAAATATCTGAAACGCAAAAGCGTTTAAAAACTTTTATATTCTAGACGAACAGAATAGTGGAAATGGACTACACACTTTTTGTCACACTTCCTTTGCCTTTCCTCACTTCTAGCGGCAGACTAACATCTCTACTCTAAATTTCTCTACTCCCTAACATCCCTACTCCATAACATCCCTACTCCATAACAACTCTACTCTGTAACATCCCTACTCCATAACATCTCTACTCCGTAACAACTCTACTCCGCACTACATCCACTCGATTAGCCACTTGTCTTAACTCAAAAAAATATATGTCATGCTAAGTCACTGTCAAATATGAATTTAGTTTATTAATTACTTACTTATTAGTGCATGTTAAAAGTACGCGGAAAATGCGAATTTTAGAATAATTCGTTTATGATTGTTCTAGATTTAAATTTAAAGATAAACGTTTTTAGGAAAAAAATAAAATAATCTAGAAGAAGAAGCTTCTTTGTTCTGCAAACCGCTCATTTATTATAAAGTGGCTAATAAAGTGCATATAGTGTGGAGTAGAATTGTTACGGAGTAGAGATGTTATGGAGTAGGGATGTTACAGAGTAGAGTTGTTATGGAGTAGGGATGTTATGGAGTAGAGATGTTAGGGAGTAGAGAAATTCAGAGTAGAGATGTTTGTCTGCCCTTCTAGCAACTCCAGAACACTTCTGTGCATTCGTATGTATTATTAAACACGTTTGCGCATAAATATGTTTCACCAATCTTTACTGCGCATGATATGTTTTTATATCTTTGCCAGAACATTTCTGAATATTCGTATGTATTATTAAACACTTTTGGGCATAAATATGTTCCACCAATCCCTACTGCGCATGATATATTTGTATATCTTTGCTAGAACAATTTTGGTATTCGTATGTATTATTAAACACGTTTGCGCATAAATATGTTTCACCAATGTTTACTGCACATGATATATTTGTATATCTTTGCCAGAACACTTTTGCGTATTAGTATGTATTATTAAACACGTTTGCGCATAAACTTGTTCCACCAATCTTTACTGCTTATGATATATTTGTATATCTTTGCCAGAACACTTTTGCGTACTCCTATGTATTATTAAACACGTTTGCGCATAAATATGTTCTACCAATCTTTACTGCGCATGATATATTTGTATATCTTTGGCAGAACACTTTTGCGTATTTGTATGTATTATTAAACACTTTTGCACATAAATATGTTCCACCAACCCTTACTGCGCATATCATATTTGTATATTTTTGCCAGAACACTTTTAAGCATTTGCATATATTAATAAACTCTTCTGCGCATACTTACGTTTGTCTAAGTAGTACTGCGCATCGTGACCGAAAATTTTTTTTGCTTGAAATGGACATAAATCATTATTAAAATTTGCAAAATACAAGGCTTTGCCTATAAACTAATAAAAAGACTTCACAGTGGCGTGTATTTTGTTATTTTGCTAATATCTCCAGAAGTACAATCAACAATTTTTTTTTAAGTTTTTTTTTTTTTATTTTTTTTTTTAATAATTGTAAACATGCAATATACCCATTTACTGTGAATAGTATAAAATGAAATGCGTAGCGTGACATATGTTTACGGCTTGTTTTACTCTTCGCAGCTCGTTTAGCATTTATTTTTTTTTAATAAAAAACGAAGTGCTCGGTAGATTTTTTTAATTTTCGCTAGGTACCCCCAAAAAAGCACCGTGTATAACTACTAAATAATTCCATATTTTCAGACTTAAATATTTTGTCCCTATATTTTTACAGACTTTTAAACTTTGTATTTTGATTTATTTTTCGACTATTTCGAGAAAAAAATTAACTCAACAAAAAATACTGTCGAATATATTCATGTAGGGCTTTAACATATAAAATATTAATTTTTTCCCCCGTGCCCATTGGGGATATTGGGGCCTAAATATAGGGTATTATTAGAAAAACCGAAAGTTTAGGAGTCTGTAAAAAAATTAGGAAATATATTTAGGTCTGAAAATTCGAAAATATTTAATAGTCAAAAGTAGCTATCTAAAAAAAAATATTGACACCCAGCTCAGTCCCTTCAAAAATATTTTAGTTTAAATGAGACCATTTTTAAGCCATTTTGAATAATAACTTTAAACAGCTTTTTTAACAAAAACTGTAGCCTATTGTATTTTGCAGAAAATGGTTTTTGTTTTAAATTTTTATCCCACAAGGGGAGATATTTCAGATATCGTAGCGTGCTACAAACGCAAAGTTTTATATATTTTGTTTTTTTTTTCGACTATTAAGAGGAAAAAAAAAACAACAAATAATACTGTCGACTAATTACGTACACTGATAAAACTGTTTATTTGCGTCAACTAAATATTTGGTTGGATATGGCCAATTAAATATTTGGTTGGGACAAATAAACTTCATGTGAGTCAAATAAATTTTATTTCTGCGAAATAAATTATTTTGTTCCCATTAATAAATCATTTTGCAATTAAAATATTTGTTTACATGAACTAAATATTTATTTGACTCAAATAAAATTTATTTGTCCCAAGCAAATAATTTAATTGACCATATCCAACCAAATATTTAGTCGACGCAAATAAACTCTTTTATCAGTGTATAGGGCTTTAACATACAAAGTATGAAAAAAAATTCCCCGTGTCCACTGGAGATATTGAGGCCTAAATTTAGGGTATTTTTAGAAAAGCCGAAAATTTAGAAGTCTGTGAAAAAATAGAGGGAAAATATTTATTTCTGAAAATATGTTAGTACTTAGCAGTCATAAGTATCTATCTAAAAAAATTATTGGCCTCCAGGTCAGCCCTCTTTCAGAAATATATTAGTTTAAATTTTCTCTTTTTTAGAATTTTTTTACTGTAAATTTAAGTCCATTTTTAACCAATTTTGAAAAATAAACTTAAAAACCTTTTAGAGAAAAAATGTAGTCCATCTTATTTTGCAGACAATGGTCTTTGTTTCAAATTTTTATCCTATTTACAACCGGTGATATTTAAAATATCGTAACATGCTAAAAACGCAAAATTTGCCGTGCACCGCAACCTTAAAATGCTCACCACGGCCAAACTATATTTTTTAAAAACAATACATAACCGGTTTTGAAGTATACATATGTAAGGTAAGTTACCACAAAAAAAATCAATTTAGAAATGGTCGAGCGCCCAGTGCTTGACGGATCTAGCTGGACTGACTTATGTTATTTATTTATGATTAACTTTTTAATTTTATCTTGTAAAATATTTGTTTTTCTTTCTTCTACCAAGCTATTTAAATAAATATCCCTAGCAAGTCAAAATTAACAAAAAATAACATTATAGTATAAATTATATAAAAACTGATTTAAATATTATGTTCTATTGCATTTATTATTAAATAACTAAAGCTGTAAAGAACACGTTTAACGATAAATAAGTCAAGATTTAAAAAAAAATTGTTCCACTTTTAAATTGTTTAAAAGGAGGCGTAATTTTTACGCCGTGTCTCTGGTAATGTTCCATAAATAATGTGTCTCTGGCAGAGGGTTAAAAAATATTTTTTTAGAGAGAAGAAAGCAATTATGGCAATCCATGGTACCCCAGAGAAATGTGGGACACTTTTGAACCCATGTTAATTTCTGAAGGTGCTTTTGCAGCCGGAATGATTTTTAGGTAATTTACTTTCTTTTTTATTTTGTTTAAATGTGTCAAAAAATTGTTAATAACAAAAAAAAAAATAAATTATAAATTAATAAAGATTTGGTTTAAATAAGCAACATTTTAGTCTGTGGGTTCGATAATTTACAATACTGTAAAAATTTAAAATTTAAAATAGTGAAAATTAAAAATAATTATTTTAGTAAAATAATAGCAGTGAAGTATGTAAAACCCCCAATCGTTGGCACTCCGCTAATTATTGGCACTGGAATGATATTTTCGTTTATATAAAAAAAATCTCCATTGGTACCTTAATCTAACTATATTTTTTACGAAGTGGCAATATTGCCAAATATTATACTTTAAATGCGATAAACATATTTTTGCCCCCCTGGGCAGTAGAGTCTTAGCAATTTCGTGTGAACTACGTAAGTGTGAATTTTTAAGGTTTATGCTAAGAAAGTGCTTTACATAGAAGGTTAGTAAAAGATGTTTATTGATAGACTTACTATTTTTTCTCGATAATTTTAGTAAGAATATGCATTCTACTTATTAATTAGCCTTAAAAACTTTATTTTTCTTTACATTTTTATTTAATTTCGACGGTGCCAACAATTGGTATACAAAATTAAACTAAATTATAATTATTGGGACAGGTGCCAATAATTAGCTTCTTTAGTAAAAATCCTATTCCAATTATTGGCAACCAGTTAAAATGCTAAATTAACAGAATAAATAAAATAAAATTAAATAGATTTATTACTTGTACGGTTAAATATACATACGTATTGCAACATCTAATATAAGACAAAACCAAATCCATATTTTAAAGCTATTATATAAAAGATACAGTTGTTGCTAAAAACATATTTCAAATAAATGAGTTCTAAATAGCGTTTAATGAGAAACTTACAGTTTTTCCTCAATAGAAATGTTACAATTTCAAATGTACGTATATAAATTTTACACTTAAATTTATCTATAAACTTATTTTTTCTTTAGAATTTATTTTTTTATCACGGTGACCATAATAGGTTTCCAAATTATATTAAATTCCTATTATTGGCCCAGGTTTATTGTATGCAAAACTTGCCCATCAAAATTAGTCTAAAAACGTAATAATCCTTTTGGATACCTGTACCTAGGTAACTAGGTATTATTTTATGGATACCAATTAGTATTAGGTAACTAATATTTTAACTTTAATATAGATATTTAAAATTTTGTAATTCTAAAATAAATTTGAGCTTTTGTTTACAGCCTTTAGTTAATATGTATAAAAGTTCAATATTCCAATTTAAATATTTTATTTTGATACTAAAATGTTTATTATTCAACGAAAAGTAGGTACTCAGTAATTTTTTTCTGTTGCTTCAAAGCAAAAATTAGGTGCCAATAATAGGAAAATCTGGATGCCAATCATTAGCAAAAAGGTGCCAATAATACGAAATTGTGTATTCTTGTAATTAATTTAAAAAATTCTTTAATATTATTAAGATCTTAGTTTAAATTTTATATAATTCATAAAATAGAATAACTACTAAAATTTAGTCATTTAATGACGTAAAATATTTTATTCTTGGTAACATGAAATATTTAAGTTATAATGAAATATATGTGGAAAATTTCTTAAAGTGCCAATAATTGGGAGTTTTACCCTAATATATTTAAATAATTTATTATTCCATCAATCTATTTTCTAATCATCGTACAGAGTGATATTGGTAGACTGACAGTTTCGGGCTGCTGGCCCTCTTCAGTACCAAGAGTCAACTCTGCACGCTGATTAAGAAAACGTTTTTAGACTTTACTCGCAAAGTTAATATAGCCATTAGATTGATGTAGACTTGTGCGCCATCTATTTCTAGATGTACTGAAGAGGGCCAGCAGCCCGAAACTGTCAGTCTACCAATATCACTCTGTACGATGATTAGAAAATAGATTGATGGAATAAGAAATTAATATTTTTATAATTTTGTTCAAAATTAAACATTTCTGTCCATATTTAAATAATATTTAATTTTATTTGGCTTAAAACGGTCTTATTAAATACATAAGCCTATTATTATTAATATTTTTATTAACTTGTAGGTTACGTTCGGTAAATCCGTTTTGGATAAAATCACAATTACATTCTGCTCATCTGTAATCTCTCACTTTATACCTTCAGGTTTTTATTTTTTTTATTTTTTTTATGTATGTACTATAAATATTTAATTTTGCACAGACACGCAATTTTTATTAAAACGCATTATTAATGTCAACGTAAAATATAATTCTATTAAAAATAGCATCCCATAGGACTAATATTACTGATTTACATCAGTACAATTGTACAAAAAAATTAAAGTTTTTGCATACAAGCATTCTTAGATTAAAATATTTTTGGGCTCTTTGCAATTAGCCTGAAAAGGTCCTGTCCTTTTATGTATGTTCCATGCAATTTTTTTAATTTTCACCTATTTTAGGTTTTTTTTGTTTTACAAAAAACCTTAAATTTAATTGTTTACTTCTATGTATTACTGTAGTGTAGTAGTTGTAGTAGTTGTATTGCTTTAAATATAAAAAATAATATTATAGTTTTTTTGTATCAGTATCACGGTAGTTTTTTTTACAAATTTTCACTTGTTGTTTCCGATGCCTGATTTGTTTTTATAAATTTTTTAAACACACCTAAAGAAGTAATTTAGGCAAATATAAAAAAAAATCGTAGGAGCCGATCTTTTTTTTAAGTTTTTTCTAATTTATTATAATGATTGAAAATGACGGGTCTAAGCGGGTATAAATGGTGCACAAAACGAGTGAATTTCATCCTATCAAGTCCGGTTTGTGCACCATTTATACCCGCGCAGACCGCAGACCATCATTTTCAACAGGAATGTGCATACTACGTATAGTTGGATCCGAAAAAAAAAAACAAAATAGAAAATCTAGTTGTGTAAATAAAATAATTGTTTACAAACAATGCAGTTGTCAATGTTCACAATATTTGTCAAAATTATTTATAATTATTATAAACTACATAATCAATAAAGGATTTAACTTAATTAAGTACATAATTAGAAATGCACCAATTAAATGATTAAGAAAGCTATTGGGTTATTGGAAGCAGGATGTGAGCAAGTGGACTCGGCAAAGTTTAATGATCCGGAATGTTTTGTTAAGATTGAAGAAAAAATGGATACAGGAGGAAACGGTTAAAAGGCGTGCAGGCTCGGGAAGAAGGAAGTGAAAATTTACTTAATTATTTAATTAACGAGACGCGGTGCAGGCTATAAACGATAAAAATTTAGCAGGGTCGGAAACCATCGCCCGCCGCCGCATCGATAATTCCAAGATTGGAAATTTTTATGCAGCATAAAAAACCTTTTTTAAACGAAAATCATAATTTTCATGAATTATATATTTCATTACTAAGGAATTCAAAGTTTTATTTCCCAGAAGATTTACTAAATATTGTGTTTAAATGTTTTATATGATGAAATATTCTAAATGTTTTTTCAGTTTATTATTTATTATATCTGGGCCCTGGAGGTGAACGACACCATGTCACAAAAACGTATTTTTCAGGAGAGCAAGTTTTCCATTCTTTTTAACATTAAATGCATATTCTAGGGGCTCTCCATTAATTTTGTAAAACAGAAGGCATATTAACATAAAAATTACCATCTTGGGGAGACTTTTTGCTTCTGGAACCTCTATATTTGCTAGTTTTCTATTTCTTCCAGCTTTATATAATAGCAGTTACTGTTAACATTATTCGCATTCACGCATTATCTGAAATAACTTATTAGAGACTACTAATAAACTTAAAGAAAAACAGACAATATGTCAAATTATTCTAACCTTTTTTATAATTAATAAAATTGACATTTTGGCATATCTAAAACTTGCATTTTTCGTGGGTCCAACTCTACTTGAACTTTAGTATATATTTTATACAGGGCGGTCCATCTAAGATAAATCAGATGATTTCTGGCGTTATCATAAGAGGTATCGATATATTTTTTTTTTCATGCATATTAGACCAATAAACCTATAACTGCATGAAAGCAAAAGTCCTCCACTTTCTTTTTTTTTAGAGGTACAGCCATACAAAGATGAATTTACCAAATAAAGGTTAGCTAAAAACGCGAAAATTTAAAAGTTCATTAATTTTACTTTATTGATTAATATTTTTTAAATTCATAGCGTATATTTTTGATTAAAAAAACGGGTTTAAAAAATTGTAAATTTTAAGTATTCTTTACTGTGTATAAACAAAAATCAACAATAAAAATAAAGCATGCGATGCACCGCAATTTTAAACGTCTTAAATTGACATCTTATCTATGAATTGACACTAAACGTCTTTAATAAATAAATGATTTATTTAAAAATATGTTATCGTTAGAAAATTCATTATACGTACGGAGAAAGTGGAAAATCACTTCGAGAAACCTCCAGGCTTTTGGAAAATCGCTTTCCCGGTACCTTCAGCTTTACCTCAATCAGACATGTTGTGCAACTTTTTGAAGATACCGGAAATTTACATTATGGAAAGCGTGTGCGCAGACGGCCTGTTACTGGCAAACCAGATAACATTGAACAAGTTCGCAATTCCGTACTGGAAAATCCCCAAATTAGTACCAAAGCCATAGCTAATGAAACTAATGTATCATGTACCTCTGTAAAGAAAATTTTGAAAATAGAAATATTCCACCCATACAAATTGAACCTGACACAAGAGTTGCATGGAAATGACTATGATAATAGGGTAAACTTTTGTAATGAGATGATAAGAAGAAACATTAATGAGGACTTTAATAGTATCATCCTTTATAGTGATGAATCTACATTTAAAAGTTCGGGGGTTGTCAACAGACACAACATGCACTATTGGGCTGTTGAAAACCCCCATTGGGTAAGACAGGTGGATCATCAAAGGGTGTGGTCCCTAAATGTGTGGGGTGGGATCCTAGGAGGGCAAGTTATAGGACCTCATTTTTTCCAAGGGCATTTAAACAGATACATGTACATAGATTTTTTACAAAATCATTTAAACCATTATTTAGATGATGTTCTCTTAATTTGAGGCAAAATATGGTGTTCATTCAGGACGGAGCTCCTCCTCATTACGCCGGGGAAATAAGGGAATATCTTGATAATAACTTCAACATATGGATAGGCAGAGAAGGTACAATACCATGGCCAGCAAGATCCCCCGACCTAAACCCGCTAGATTTTTTTCTCTGGGGTTTTGTAAAGGAGAGAGTTTTCAGGGAAATACCAACAACTCCAGAAAATATGCAAGACCGTATAAGGCAAGCCTTTGCAGAAATAACTCCTGAAATGTTAGAAAACGTTCACAGAAATACAAGACGTCGTTGGCACAAATGTGTTACTGAAAATGGTAACAATTTTGAGCATTTAATTCATTAATTTTCTTTTCATTTCTTATGTTTTGTTATGTTTTGTTTAAATTTATTTTAAAAAATATGTTAATGTAAGGTTGTATTTCAATAAATAACACAGCCACACAAAAAAAAGGTCAAGTACTCTTTTGGACACCTTGTATTTTGAGGTGATGATTTCGAATTGTGTTCAAAATAGCACCTCATACGATTAGTTTTCGAGATAACCTTATTTTCGAGTTATTCGTTTTTTGAGGATATCTTCAAAACTAATCAGATGAGGTGCTATTTAAACCTCAAATTCGGACTGATCTCCCCAGAATAGAAATACGATGGTCTACAAAAGAGTGCTTGACATTTTTTTTTTTTTGTGTAACTGTGTAATCATTATTAACTTATTTTATTAAATTTTATTACAGAAATTATTACTTATGTAGGTACCTATTAATTATAAATAATTTAAGTTTTTTTATTTAGATCCCAATCATGAGTTTTTCCAGCATACTTTTTTCTGAATTTCTATGTTTTCCACTCGGTTTAAAACTAATACATCAATTGTGAATTCCAGGGTGTTTATATCCATACTAGACTATTAATAATAGTAATACAAATAATTATTATTGCTTATTAAAACTATACCATTTTCTTCTCAAACAGAATTCTTTGATCCATGTTTTATACCATTAATTCCTCGCACATTTTAAAGATATTTTTCGTTTCTTATCCACTTTTTATAAAATTATACGAAAGCTATTATGAATAAAGCTATTTCTTCGTTTTGAAGCTAAATTTTAATTATTTTAAGAGACTATCTAAAAACGCCACCTAAATTGACACAACTGACATTTATAAAAGATTGCCGATAGGAAAATTACAGCAAGGTGAACTTGATTAAAACTATTTTATTGAAATACACATTAAGAAATTTTTAAAATTTGCCATTTTTTAATCCCGATTTTTTAATCAAAATTATACGCTATGAATTAAAAAAAAATATTAACCAATAAAGTAAAATTAATGGACTTTTAAATTTTCGCGTTTTTAACTAACCTTTATTTGGTAAATTCGTCTTTGTATGGCTGTACCTCTAAAACAAAAGGAAGTGGAAGACTTTTGTTTTCATGAGGTTATAGGTTTATTGGTCTTATATGCAAGAAAAAAAAATTATATCGATACCTCTTATGATAACCCCAGAAATCATCTGATTTATCTTAGATGGACCGCGCTG
The DNA here is from genome assembly GCA_958510825.1 of Brachypterus glaber. Taxonomy (NCBI): domain Eukaryota; kingdom Metazoa; phylum Arthropoda; class Insecta; order Coleoptera; family Kateretidae; genus Brachypterus; species Brachypterus glaber. Next base: position 36,255,015 of record OY294050.1, read on the forward strand.
TATACACGGTGTCCCACGGTAGACAAATCAGTCAAATTGTGGCGTTGATATCAAAGCTATTAAAATATATTTTTTACCAGTCAATATAGACCTAGTTACCTTCAATTTACGCCAGAAAAAAGTGTTGTACTTTTTTCTGTTTTTAGGCTAGAGCAACAAACAGAATTTTTTTTTAGCATAATAACTAAAAACAATAGTTTTCTATTTAAATTTTTAATTTTAGAAAACGGTAAAAAATGGTAAGTGCATTATGGAATGACCCCGCTAATGTAAAAGAGAGGATGCTATGAAAATAAATGTTTGCAAATATGACGTTCACGATAAAAATAAATGTCAAATCTAATGTTATAAATTAGATTTTTACTTAGACTTAGTAAGGACCTTGTGGACTAGGGTATTTTATACTACAGAGTGTATTACTTAATTACTAATAAATTTTGATTTTTTGCGCTCAATCAAATTTTTTAATTGGTATGGTTGGATTAATCTTAGATTAATCTTAGCAGTTTTTTTACAAAGTCAAGTCTATATCATAATGAAAATATTGGTAAAGCAAGTTATTATAAAACCTATTGGACAACTTATGATAAAACATGTTTTATAATTATGAGATTTTAAAAAACATAATTAATTAGCTTGTAAAGAACCCCCTTCCCTCGCAGTTGCATGAAGTTGCAGCTGGTTCATATTAGCAGGGCCGGATTCAGAGGGGTGCAGGGGGTACAGATTACCCGGGGCCCGGGCTCGAAGGGGGCCCGGCGACAGAAGTTTTTAATAAACAGTTTATTTATTTATACTCCCCCAGATCGATAAGGCGTCAAAATGAGCAATCTCGTTCCAAATGGGCAATAGAAAAAATTTCGCCGTGGCAGCGCTTAAGCCTTTTTGGATTTTTGTAAAAAATAATAGTGCACTGTTACTAGTGTTTTAAAATTTGTAAAAAAAATCGCCCGCGGCGCTAGGGCTAATTTACCTACGTATTTTTTTTAGTTCAAGCTTGCAAAAGCTTAAAATATGTAAAAAAATTGCCTGCGGCGCCAGAGCTATCAAAATTGAAAAAAATTTCGCATGCGGCGCTAAGACTTTATTATTTTTTACATACTTAAGCTTGCTGAACTATGAAAATAAAACAGTCAGTTAATGAATGGGGGCGCCGCTTCGGCCCTCAGTGCCTTAGCTGCAGGCCTGCATGGGAAAATTATGTTTTGAAAAAATGGGGGCCCGAGTAAAAAGTTGCACCGGGGCCCGGGCTGGCTCTGTCCGGCCCTGCATATTAGGGTCACTTCATCTAGTCCTACTTCGTGCTTTTGTTCTTAGTCGTTTGTTTTGTTTTTTTGAACCAAACCAGACCAAAATTAGAACAAATACAGAAGAACAAAGGAAAAAAACTGTCATATTATGGGCAATTTAGTCAATTAATTTATTGTTATGTAATTAATTACATGGTTGGAATTAAAAGTTAAATGATATTAAGAATAATTCTCATAAGTTAAAATATCAAATTGATTGTTATTATTAATATTATTTATTAATATGCGAAACGCAAGACGTATTTATGATATTTGAATTAATTAACTCACCTGTGTCAAATTCCATACATCTACAAAATATTACGCCTTTCTAGAATATTTTCAGTGTTATTAGAATTGTTTTGTACAATATTTCAAATAAATCCATGTTAGTCCTTAGGTTTTCCCAAATCACTCCAGTTCTGATGAAAAAAGGTCAAAATTACGCATCTAACTTCAGAGAATCATGGGAATATAAATGCCATTTCACAAAATCTATTATTAGCAAATAATTCTAATTCTTTGCGAGTCTTCCACGATTCAAATGGATTTAAATCAAGCAGCAAGTTAATAAATTTAAATAATTTACTATCATCGGGGAACTTTTCTACTATTCTTCTCGTTGTTTCTCTTAAATTTCGAGCACATTCTCCATAAGTTAAAATAATTTCTTTCTTTACTTCTAAAGTTATCATTTTGGCATTCAAAACTTGGTTTTATAAAAATCTTGCTTTGTTAATTTTTTGATTATAATGTAAAATCAAATTTGACATTTATTGTCATCATATACGACTTATTTAAAAAATTTAATTTCAAGGCATCCTATTTTTTTTGCCATAGCGGGGTCATTCCATTATGCAATTGCCCTTTTTTAAGGTTTTATAAAATTAAGAATTTAAATCGAAAATTATTGTTTTTAGTGAAAAAAACTATCATATGATAAAGAAAAATTGTTACTTTTTTTAATTTTGGCATTTGAAAGTATTGTTATGCTTTTAAAAGTGCATGTGTGGAGCTGTAGCTCAAAACCAAAAAAGAGTAGAAAACTTTTGTTTTGGGTCAATTGAAGATAATTAGGTCCATATTGACTGGTAAAAGTTTCATGTTGATATCTTTGTTAATAACGCCACAGTTTGACTGATTTGTCTAACGTGGGACACCGTGTATAATAATAAAATCATTATATATAATCTCTACATTACAAAAAGCTTATCTGCAACACCAAAGGGCGTACATTTTTTTGTCTAGCTCGTTATTGTTTTATGGGCTAAGTAGACCGAAAAATAAAAATATATATATATATCATATTCAGACTTAAAATGCCTTGAAACGTCGAGAAAATGTGAAAAAAATGGCCGTTAAAAAAATATCAGTCTGTCGATAAACCTTATAACTAAACAAAAAAATTTCTTTTACTAAACCATTTAGGACCTTCAAAGTTTATCTGACTTCAAATATGGTTAACATTGGAGACTATCAAGGGGGGAAAAGGGGTAAAAAACTAATATTTTTGGCGATAACTGGCTTATTATTGATCGAAAGATAACAATTCTTATCCTACAACAAAAATGATTGAAATTTTAGTAGAAAAACACTTTTTATCTGCACAAGAAATGTTATTCTACGATCAAAAATATGTAAGCCAGTTCGCAAAAAATATTAGTATTTGCCCCGTTTGTCCCCCTTGCATGATCCCAATACTGCCGTGCTAAGCTGAAAGGTCCTATCTACATAGGTTTAACATACACAGATAGGACCTTTCAGCTTAGGCAGGCAGAATAAACACCGTATTTGACCTCAAGTAAACTACGAAGGTCCTAAATCGTATAGTGAAATAATGTTTTATTCGTTTATAGACCGATATTTTTTTAACACCCACTTTTTTCACATTTGGCATTTTAAGTCCGAATATGCAATAGTATATTACATAACTAGTGTAGAAAGTGACATTTCACGCGAGTGGGAAGGTCTACGAACGAGCCGTCAAGCGAGTGAGGAAACCCCACCAGTGTAATAAATGCCTTTCCAACGAGTGTACACTATTTTTCCTACGATCCCGATAAAATATGAAGTTTCTTATTTTAAAATTTTCTAATTTTTATTAATTTTTAAGAAAAGCAAAGCAAAAAAATAATTATAAATAGCATACAAATTTATATATGTAGGTATGTCAAATAGGAAATATGATTTTCATTTAGCTTTAGTTTTTTTGGTTTTATATTTAATACAATACATAGCTGTTTAATGGGTTGCCTATTCCTTAATAAATGCAAACTTGAGTTTGCTATTAAATTAGATTTCTGTGGCTCTGCTGCTATATAAGACAGTAAAATTATACTGTTTTACATTTCATAAGAAAAATACTGTGTATTTTGATGTTTTTTTATGTAATGTAAGGTAACTAAATAAAAAAATAAGTAATTTTTACAAGATCTAGACTATCTAGACTGGACAGTAATGGTCAAAATAGTAACATTATATAGTTTCTATTTTTGACATGAAAAACAGAAATATTTGGATTTAAAAACTTAAAAGTTATAAAAGGCTGTGGTGAAAGGTGGAAATTGGTTTATAAAACAATGTAAATCAAATTCGTAGAATCTAAGAGGTAAATATCTAAATAAAATTAGGCAAACTTCCATACATAAATATCACAGGAGTGTGATATAAAAATAGCAAACTAGTGCGATATGAGGCGTTTTCTAAAGAACAAAAGGGTGTGCTAAATATCATTTTCATAGAGGATCGTAGGAAAAATGTTTTTTTTTATCCACTTCGCTCATAAAACAATAACGTGCTAGAAAAAAAAATACGCCCTTTGGCGTTGCAGCTAAGCATTTTTGTAATGAATTTATTATTATATCTAAAATATATAGGTACTATAGTTCAAGCAGGCCCGGATTCAGGGGGGGAATGGGGGGGAAGATTCCTCGGAGCCCGGGCCTCCGATGGGGGCCGGCGTCGATAGTAGGGGTCCGGAAAAAAATTTCTGGCAGGGGTAAAGCTTTTTTTCAGTGGCGAAAACTTTTATTTTTGCAAAAACGATGTACCCGGGAAAGAGGTTCCCCGGGCCCGAGCTGTATATATATATATATATATATATATATATATATATATATATATATATATATAACACATATACCATTGGTATTTTATACTTTACTTATGATATTAAATACTGTAATGTGTATTGTATACAAAATGTTGTCATACTAACATAGAAACCGTGCTGGTACATTTGGATCCCCACGCAACATGTGTTTATTAATACTAGTATGTTATAGTAAAAATTACTGTAACATTTGGTAAAGCATATCACACTTATAAGTACTACTATACTATACTATATATAGTATGGTATACTTTGTTATGTTGTATTACTGATCTAGTTTAAAGTATGTTCCAGTATTCAGAAAAATCGGTAAATAATACCAAAATTTTGATTAGTAATAGTATAAAGAATACAACCACACACATTTACACACTGATAAAATAACTGATCCTTTTTTTACATTTCCCTGTATTATTACTAATCAAAATTTTGGTATTATTTACCGATTGTAACAAATTACCAAATGTACCGGCACGATCTCTATGTTAGTATGACAGCATTTTGTATACAATACACACATTGCAGTATTTAATATCACAAGTAAAGTATTAAATACCAATGGTGGCGATATAAATAAAAAATATGTATTAACAAATAACAGTCAGTATTAAAAATACAACAAGTGTAATAAATTAGAAAAAACGTAAAAAAAAAACGATAGGCCTCCACGATTTTTTTAATTTGCCTAAATTACTTCTTTAGGCGTATTTTAATAATTTATGAAAACAAATCCGGGGTCGGAAACAAAAAGTTAAAATTTTCAGAAAACCACCGTGAGTATGTATTTAACATGTAAAATAAAATAAGTAATAGTTTTCAACAGTAGGAAAACAAATAACGATAAAATAAACAAAACACTTACATGTATATTTATGCTACATAATAGTACACACTTTCAGGGTTATCTGTCTTATCATTACGAAAAAAATTCAATACTGTTGCTCCTGAAAACTCATATGAGACAATATATTTACACAGGAATTAATGGGCACGCATACAGCAACAGGTGCGGACTCAGCGTCGGACTGGCTATGGCATTTTACCAGGCAAAAGCCCATATCTCCGAAACTAAGGATTTTTAGGCACATGTTTATACAGGGTTATTCGGAAATATATTTCTATAGGTTCGATAATTTTAAGGGATCATTCTACATTAAAAAAATTAAAATAAGTGCATATAAAGGTTGGTGCTGAAATGAGCCCTAAGGGTACCTCTAAAAAGTGGTTTTTATTTAATACCTCTGAAACCCTTTGAACCACACGTCGGGCTTAGATCAACTTTAATACAAAAGTCCTTGCATCGATGGGATTTTTTCATAGATCTCTTCTACAATGTCTCACGTGAGATAAATCGAATTTCATTTGTTTTTATATTTTTTTCATTGTATGTTTAATTTTTATTACGGATATCGAAAGAATTTATTTAAGCAATTTTCTAGAATATCTTTGTTTTTATTTTCATTTGTTTCTAATTGTTTAAATTCAAAATTGACAAAACTCTTTTTTTAATTAAGTCGCCATTGTAACCTGTTGGTTTTATTTAAAAATTTAAAAATAAAATAAAATTAGCTTGACGCCATCTACAAATTTTGTGTCAGAAAATTACCACAAAATTTTATTCACTAGTAGTACACACACTTTTTTGTTAAAAATACGTCAAAAAGGTAATCTTTATGTAATACTCTAGGTCCAACCGTTCTCGAGAAAATTGTAGTTAAAGAGAAAATTTCACGTTCTGAGCATCAAAAATAGGAACTAAAAAATGCACCAATAAAAATGTCAGTACTGCAGAATGATTCCACATTTAAAGTTGGAGAAATAACATCTAGCTTCAAAAATCAGTTTTGAGTACTATGGTCTCTTAAAGAATAACAATTTTTAAGAGACCCCTTAAAAGCGATTTATGGATATTTGCGTACGGGAACTTTTTTAATGTAAAATCACCCCTTAAAAATCCCGAAATTATTTCATAAAAACCCTGTATAAACTTTTTTTAAAATGAATTAATGTATAACCCGTTATTAAACAAATCACTAATAGCAAATTTATGTAACAGTTGCTGAAGGTATTTTAAATTTTTCAAAAATTTTAATTAAAAAACTGTACTAAAAACTACATATTTTTTTGATAGTGTGTACGATACCCCAAGCAATTTTAGTTATTGGATACAAGTTGTTACAGTATCAATAACCCTTCTCTTCGTTTTTTCTTAAATTTCAATTTCTAAGATACAGTTTTAAGGAAATTCTAAATTATTATTTTTTTTAATTATTTGTTTAAAGGTTAAAACTGTGTCTGTAATTAGTAGATTCCTTGAAATCTGATTTTTAAATTTATTGGAATCCACCCCTGTCACTAAGATAAAAAGGTGTGTGTCAATTATATTTAGATGGATGATCACAGATCCGTAATTGTCAGATTATATGGTTACCTATAATATTACTTTCTTTTTATTAGAATCAATATATTGATTGATAACAAAAAAAAACTTAATAGCACGGTCCGGACGCGTCCCCAGTATCTTGGTCGCCTCGGAAAAAATAATAGATTTGTAGGTTTTTCAGTAGCAAGTTCAGTTTTATAATACCGTAAACTGGGGAAAGTTGGTAGGAAAATCAGATTGAGTGAAAATTCTTATAAGTGAATCTCCAAAATATTAATTTTAAAACAAATATTAACGTATTGTTAAAAAAAAATTAACGAACGGTAAACCGGGGCTTAAGTGAATGGCTAGGGGTATAGTACTGCACTGCACGGTGGTGCAATTTCCCTGATTGATGGCCAAAATAAGGGTAAACAAAATTAACGCAATCGAAAAAACGAATAGTACCTAGATCTTTTATATAACACTTCAATGCATGTAGATTTAATATTCCTAGTCTCCTTAAAAGCATAATTAATTTTTGCTAGGACCTTAAACTTTGACCTTTTTTAAGGAAAACTCTATTTCATCAGCTACCAAAAAATACCTCACTTTTAAGCTGACGATTTAACCTATTCCTGAAAATAATTACTAAATTTTATACTTCATGTTTATTCTAGATATATTAAGCTGTTTTCATGACAAAAAGATTAATATATGTGCAACGGTTTTTAATCTAGGGCAATTTAAATTCAGCTATGCAAATACCATTTTTTTAAGTTTTTTATTTACGAACAGAGATTTGGTTGCTGATTCATCGTGATTTAGTTAAGATGTAGACATTCTGAAAAAGCCTGAACTTTTAGCTAGCTTCTAATACAAAAACTTGATCCACATATTTCCACCATTTTGAAACAAAATGAAAAAACTGAAATGATGCATTCTTTGAAAAAATATTTTTTCAACACATTATTAAAAAGTGACCAAACTCCAACCATAACTTCAAAATAGCTCAAAAATGACTTAGTCATAAACGATATGATTAAATACTATAAACTGGCATTCAGTCAGTGTATTAAGGCTGGGTTTATCAAAGTGCAGCTACATTTAGCTGACACGTAATAACCATAGCAACTCCAACCAAAATCCAGAATTTGCTCTTAACTGAGAATTTATCTTTTAGATAAGGTTATAACTGTACACTGATAAACTGGGCCTAACTCAAAGGAATATTCTATCCGCCATTTTTTAACAAAAAAATATAATTTTTTTTTTTGATCAGCGACTTTAAAAACCATTTTCATACAGTATTTTAAAACTTTTATCTCATACGAGCGCCAAGAATCGTTTTGGGATCAGCGACCTCAAAAATCCCATATTCATAATTTGAAATAAAAATTTACAAACTTTTGACATTTATTATGACAGACAAATGTCATTTTCTTTATACAAATTAATATAATTTTTGTAATAAGCGACCTCAAAAATCCCATATTCATAATTTTAAACATTTTTTTTTCAAACTTTAAAAATTTATGTAGGTCATATTGTATCCACCATTTTCATAAAAAAATAATATCATTTTCGTAATCAGCGACCTCAAAAATCCCATAATCATAATTTTAAATAAAAATTTACAAATTTTTGACATTTATTATGGCAGACAAATGTCATTTTCTTAAAACAAATTAATATAATTTTCGTAATAAGCCACCTCAAAAATCCCATATTCATAATTTTAAACATTTTTTTTTTCAAACTTTAAAAATCTATGTCGGTCATATTGTATCGACCACCATGTTCATAAAAAAATAATATCCTTTTCGTAATCAGCGACCTCAAAAATCCCATATTCATAATTTTAAATATCTTTTTCCACTTTTGACATTTATGTCAGCAATTTTGGATCCGCCATTTTCTTTAGAAAAAATAGTTATTTATGGTACTAGTGGGTAAAGTAAGATATTGTCCATGAGAAAATTAACCTGCGAGGCGTCAGCCAAGTCAATTTTCGAGAGGGCAATATCGATTTACCCATGAGTGCCATACAAGGTTTTATCCAATAAATAGCTTAGAAATTCATATTTTTATTAAAAAATTTATTAACATTTACAAAAAAATAATTTGACAAGTGACAGTTGAGTGGGTAAAATAAATAATTATCCACTCAATAAAGTAAAAGCCACTCGGGGGTTATTATTGAGTTTATCTATTTAAAATAAAGCTGGTAATTGTCTCATTATCTGTAAGTATTGGATAAATAATATTATTTTAGTAATTAGCGACCTCAAAAATTCCCATATAGAGCTTAACTGAATTTTGGCCATCTTTTTCGAAAATTCCACCAGTGTGCACTGCCGATTAGCCTTGAGTCTGCGCAAGAAACTTTTCGAACTGACCATAAAATTCCAATTCCCACAATAAATGAATAAAAATAAAAAAATGCATTTAATTAATTTGAATGCTATAAATTAATTATTGAAGTTGTATTGCGTTTTTCAGTAATTAGTAGATTGTTTTAACTGCTAATCAAACATGTCATCACCTGGGTGCACCCTAAACAGTTATTTAATGCTTTATTTGGGTCTATATTTCTAAAAACATAGTTTAAAAGAGATTATCTCCTTATGTTAATATTTATAATGTACACTAAGTAAGGAAATTAATTTTAAATTAATTATAAATGGGATATTTTCAAACGGCGCTAATTATCAAAATAAAATAATCTCTGGGCGTAAATTTTATATACAGGGTTATGCTTTTAAGGAGGGTTTCTGGTTGACCTTTAAAAGATTTTTTTTTCGTAGAAAGATTTATATTTTATTGGAGGGCTTTCTTATACTTAAAATATATGGTTTGAAGTTTAAATATATATATATATATATACAGGGTGGGCCAAAAAAAACCGGCCACTTTTTAAACCATTATAACTTGTTTGCCTTTTCACCGATCTATACAAAATTTGGAATGAATATGCTCAAAACATGTAAGATTCTGTAGATAATTTTAATTATTTAAAATAATATTATAATTTTCAGTAATAAAGCTTTTTCTAAATGGGATATTTTAAAGCAGTGGGGATTAGAGCAAAATGTATAATTTAAAAAAAAATCGTCTTCATTATGTTAAGTGGTCTTTCCTTAATTCTTATGTATATTTTTCTTTTAACTTAAGATTGTATTTTATTTTTTAAATTATTTTTTTTGGAAAGGGTACAGCTAGCAGTAAATATCATAAAAACATGGATTAAGTAGTTTGTTACTCATCTCAAATTAGTTTTGACATGTCTAAAAAATAATATGTCAAATTGGAAATTATTAAAAATCACGAATCAAAATTAAAAACATAATTTTAAATATATATTTTAAAGATGAGCAATAAATAAAAAAAGGAATACATGTATTTAAATTAAAACATTTGTAGATAAACAAGAAATAAGTGTAGTTTTGGTTAAAATGAGAAAAAATGCTTGTTTTAGAAACGTTAACATACGATGAAGGATAATGTGAATTTTTGTAAATGAATAAACCAGAATATGGAACTTTAACTGCAAATAGCCAACCAATATCCTGTACCTACCATAATTATATGGTTTTATATTATTTATAATTAAAACAGTGTTTAAAATAATTAATTTTATTTGCAATGAAAATATAATACTTTTTTGTTTAGCCAACAGTTACCTAAATCTTGATTTATTTTAGCAATTTATTGTTTTTTTATGTTATGTTCATAGAGTGTATGGTACAATTTTTGAATTTTCCTTAAAATATACATCTACAATTCAGCTTTTACTTTTTTTCTTATTTTTTTTTATGTAATTTGACATTTTCACAGATTTTTGGCCATTTTGAATAGTTTTTAAATTGACAGATTGACAGATTTTTTGAGAGATGTCAGATATATAACACGCCTACTCAATCAGTTTTTTTATCTTAAAAATTAATTTATTGCAATATGTAGCCTTTCAGAAAAATAAGAATAAAAATTAACTATAATTTCAAATTTAAATTTAAATATACTTACCTACTGAAAAAAGACCACTTAACATTATGAAGGCGAACATTTTTCAAATTATACATTTTGCTCTAATCCCCACGGCATTAAAATAACCCCTTTAGAAAAAGCCTTATTACTGAAAAATATAACAATATTTTAAATAATTAAAATTACCTACAGAATCGGACATGTTTGGACTTTTTATGTATATTATTTAAAATTTTGTGTAGATCGGTCAAAAGGCAAACAAGTTATAATGGTTTAAAAAGTGGCCGGTTTTTTTTGGCCCACCCTGTATATATATATATATATTTTTTTTTTCTTTAGAACTTTTTTCAAAATAGGGGTGTGAACTTTTTTGCTGGCGCAGGTAATTTTTTGACTCCAGGTAATCTGAAAGCAAAAAAAAACGAAATGGATTCTTGTTAATTATGTTACTGGTTATTGCAGGAACTAGAATAATTTTTTTTTATAAAAGTTATAAAAAAGAATATTTTTGAATTTTTCGACCTTTTTATAACTTTAATTGTTTATAACGTTTATAATTGTTTAAAAAAATATATAAATCTAGTTCCTGCCATAACCAGTATCACAATTAACAAGAATCTATTTCGTATTTTTGCTTTTAGATTACCTGGAGCCGAGTAATCCCCTCCGCCAGCAAAAAAGTTCACGCCGCCATTTTGAAAAAATTCTGAAGAAAAAAAAACATTTTTTTGTAAACTTTAAACTATATATTTTATGTAGAAGAATGCCCTACAATAAAATATAATTTTTTCTACAAAAAAAAATCTTTAAAAAAAAGGTAAAATCCACCATCCAAACCCCCTTTAAATGGTACACCCTCAGTTACTTTTGAACGGGATGATATAGGTAAACTTGAATTTTTAAAATGCATATCACACAACAAAAACTATCATTTGTCATATTTTTCAATATTTATTCCGTAAGGCCTCGCCAGGGGGGCAGTAGGGGCAGTGGGGGCCAATATATTAAATGGCACCTTAGGTCTTGTGATACGTCATTTTAAAGAGCTTAAAATTACCTTTTTAACCGTGTCTATTTATTTTTTAATAGTTTTTTTAAAGATTTTTTTTCTTCAAAATTGAAGAAATTTTCAATATTTCTAAAAAAATAATTTTGGAAATTTTGCGCAAAAAGGTCAAAATACATGGTGTATTATCATGTTAAGACTAATTTCTCATTTTCATGTAAAATTTTTAATATTTATGCACAAAACATTAAAATTTTGAATGATTTCGAAGAAAAAAAATCTTCGAAAAAAATATTAAAAAATAAATAGTTACAGAGTTGAATATACAATTTTAAGCTCTGTAAAATGATGTATAACAAAACCTAGGGCATCATTTAAAATATTGTCCCCTTTGCCCCCCTGGCGCAAATGATAGCTTTTATTGTGTGACATATATGGGACGTTTCCTGTCAAAATTTGGGTTGATGGATTTTTATGGTCAAGATGTCAAAATGTTCGTCTGGACAAGAGCTTTCTAAAAAATGGTGGCGTATTAAAAAATTCAATATGGCGGATCAAATATGGCGGCTATAAGCCAGCATCCCACATTAAATTTGAGAAAAAGTTTAATGAAATTGCTGTAATCCTTAAAATATACCTTCTAATTAGGTTTAAAATAAGTGCGGAGTTCAATGATGCTACACCAATATTTGACATACCAAAAAAAAATGGCGGATCCAATATGGCTGACGAAAAATATAAAATTACATGAATCTAAGCAAAACATTTTACTAGGGGATTTTTGGGGTCGCTGATTTCGCATCAGAGGTCGGATTTAAAAAATTAAAGATGGCGAACCAATATGGAGGTCCCAATTTTTAAAAATCAACCGATTTAGGCCAAATTTCGTTTACCGGGGTTTTTCGAGGTCGCTGATCACGAATGCGAAATCAGATTTGCAAAATTCATGATGGCGGACCAAATTTTCGAAAATAAGATGAGATGGTTTGATCCCTTAGTACAATTTTTTGCTTGGATTCATATAATTTTATATTTTTCTTCCGCCATATTGAATCTTAATTAAAAGGTATATTTTAAGGATTACAGCAATTTCATTAAACTTTTTCTCAAATTTAAGGTGGGATACCAGCTTATAGCCGCCATATTTGATCGTCCATATTGAATTTTTCAATACGCCACCATTTTTTTGAAAGCTCTTGTCCAGACGAACATTTTGACACCTAGATTATAAAAATCCATCATCCTAAATTTTGGGTAAGCAGGTGATCCGGTTGACATGAAACGTCCCACATATATTCCGAATTTGAAGTTTATATCTCATTCCATTCAAAAGTTACGGGGGGTGTATAATTTAAAGGAATAACCCTGTATGTTTTCTTAATTTTAACTATAGGGCAGATGAGAAAAAATTAAAATGGTTTCACGTGGAACATTATTTCAAAGGTAAAGGTTTAAATTTTATATTCATTAATATTTTTCTTTTTAGTTTTTTAAAACTGGTACACATTTTTAGTGTAAATCCACATCTGGGACCCTTGCAAATTTCATTAGGACGAATGATTATTGATATTGTAAAGTTTTTCTTTATTTATACGCTTGTACTATTTGCATTTGGTTGTGGTAAGTACAAATTTATTTATTTTAACATTTTTAAATTTTTGATTTGGAAATTACTTGATTTGCCTCAAAATCACACCTACCCCATTCTACCGTACTTAAACAATTATATTACAGGTAAAGTAGTATTGCCGCAATTACGTAATTACGTAACCAGTTCACTTTGCCTGTATAATAAAAGTTTAAGTAGGACAAAGGGGTATGTTTTTGGGATAAATACTTAAGCATATACAGGGTGTCTCAACGAAGCCGACTCAGTCGATATATAGTAAAATATCCACTTTAGAGAAAAACCTTAAAGGAAAAAGTCGTATGGTTTTAAAAAAGGCACATTCTAAAAATATTTTGAAATATACAGAATGGTCCTCCTAGGGTGGGTAACATCTCACATATTTTTTTTTAATGGAATGATATATTTTTTATTATGACATCTTACTTGTCATAAAAATACCTTTATTTTAATATTATATGGGTTTATAGTTTTTGAGAAATATATATATATATATAAATGCATTTTTAGTGATGAGATAAAACCTGCTTCAATTTCTTTACTTTTTGTCAAAAATTAATAAAATTTTGCAAGCTTATCTTAAAACAGTGTATCTAATTACTTTATGTACAAAAAAAAATGTTTTTTACAGGGCGTTCAAAATTAATTTTCAAACTTTTAGATTTTTTGAAACATAAAAAACTCAATTTTTTTAAATGTAATGCTATATTTTTAATTTTTAAAATTCTACATTTAATGAGTAAATAAAAATATAGCATTCCATTAAAAAAAGACACCCTTTTAAGATAAGCTTGCAAAATTGTATTAATTTTTGACAAAAAGTAAAGAAATTGAAGCGGGTTTTATCTCATCACTAAAAATGCATTTATTCTCAAAAAAAAATTATATCTCAAAAACTATAAACAATAGACCCATATAATATAATATAATATTAAAATAAAGGTATTTTTATGACAAGTAAGATGACATAATAAAAAATTTACCGTTCCATTAAAAAAAATTAAGTCAGATGTAACCCACCCTAGGAGTACCATTCTGTATATTTCAAAATATTTTTAAAAAGTGCCTTTTTTAAAACCATACAACTTTTCCCTTTATCTATTTCAAAAGGGAAAATATAACGCCCATATTAATTTCAGGTTTAAATCAACTTTTATGGTATTACGCAGAATTAGAAAAAAACAAATGTTACCATCTTCCAACTGGCTTACCAGATTTTGAAAACAATGACAAAGCTTGCCAGATTTGGAGAAGATATGCCAAGTAATAACACTTTACTTTATAACTATTTTATAAAAACGTATTCAAAATTTATTTTTTAGCTTGTTTGAAACGTCACAGTCTTTGTTTTGGGCCAGTTTTGGTTTGGTAGATCTGTTGGCTTTTGAATTAACAGGCATCAAAGGTTTTACAAGATTTTGGGCTTTACTGATGTTTGGATCGTACTCAGTGATTAACATTATCGTTTTACTCAACATGCTGATTGCCATGATGTCAAATTCATATCAAATTATATCGGTATGAAAAGAAAAATAAAAAATCTCATTTAGAGCATTTTAGAAATTCAAAGGGAAAATTAATTTTTATTAGGCTAGCATTTTTAACAACAAGAAAAATATGCTATGTTTCTTGCTTTGATTCTTGCTTTTTTTGGCAGATAATTGGCAAAATGACAGGTAAGTGAGCCAAATATTGTCACTTTAAGACATTTATTACTGCATTCAAATTTATTTTTAGTTACCTGTAACTTTACTGCATTAAAAATAAATATATGTATTCTAATAGGTAAAAAGTAAACAAGCTTCAAAAAAAATATGGCAGAATAATAATTTTAACTGTTTTTTAGGTACAATTTGTACACTTAAATAAAAATTTGTCATTTTTAGTAAGTCCCACACACTCCATGCACGTATCGATTACAAATAACGCACAATCTCATATCGGCCTGGAAAATCTCTTCGCATGAAAGCAGAACCAAGATTTAAGACTCTCTGTTTTCTTCGTTACTTTCTTTTCTTGTTGTTTTTTTTTTGTAATTTTTTTGTCAACTACTTTGCATGGCAATATTAAGAACACAGCTACTAAAATCACAAAAAAATACCTATTGAATGAAACACAATATGGACAAAGAAAGTGAATGTTTGTGCCTACTTTATTACCTTCTTCAAATAATCGATGCTACCAAGCTTGCGACAGTCAGCACAATTTTACAAGTTTTTATAGTGGAAGAGCACGAAACACGAACTGCGTTGTAGTGTACGCCATTACCAACTGGATGCAGATGCATCATATTTAGAGGCATCTTTCCGATATAACAGATATACTGACAGTGCCATATATGACAAAGAGAATGACCTAACGAGTTTAAAAGGAGGTGAAAATATTATTACCATGTCAATAATTGGCTCACCTACCCTAATTATTTTATTTAAATTATTTTTCTGGGTGTAAAATTTATTTTTTATCATAGGAACGTTCTGACATGGAGTGGAAATTTGCTCGAAGTAGGCTATGGATTAGCTACTTTGATGATGGAGATACATTACCACCACCTTTTAATCTATGTCCAACTCCAAAGAATTTTTTGAGAAAAGTTGGTGTCGGAGACAAGAAAACAAAAACTCAAAGTTTCAAAGTAAATAATTGAAAATAAATAATAAATATAAATAAATCAATCTGATAGACTGTTTTAAATTAAAATCACTTCCCGAGATTTTAAGAACTTTCCATTCAATCCCAATATTTATATTAATTTATTCTTTTTTTTTTTCTTAGAATAGATCAAAAGAGAATTCAAGAGAACGCCACGAGGCAGTAATGAAACTGTTAGTGAGAAGATACGTAACTGCAGAACAGCGTAAACGTGACGATTTCGGAGTTACGGAGGATGACGTTATGGAAATTCGACAGGATATATCTACACTTAGATATGAGTTGATTAATATTTTGAAAAATAACGGAATGAAGACACCAGAAGTTAATATTCAAGACACTCAAGGTAAAAAAAAATTCAGAAAAATATGATAAAAAAAATAACGCTAAATGCTTGAGAATTGATTATTTACGTTTTACCTTTTGTGGACTACCGGCTTATAGCGAACCACTGTTTCGAAGGCACAGACACAATTTTTGTTCAAGAATTCTAAAAGTAGTCCCAATTCTTACCCATATTTTTAGTTTAAAAAAAAAATTATTTCTGCTACCTAGCTCAATCTAAGGCAAGTAGCATAAAATTTAACAATTCATGAAAATACCTCAAAGTGAGCATAATAGTCTGCCCCATGTCTTCATGTCACAAAAATAGCAGCGATACTGTACAGACGGCCACAAATTTTGATGCGACATCGCATGAATAAAAAATTATCTTCTACCCCGTGGACTAACTATGGGGTCAAAACCCCAAAATTACAAAAATTTGTGTAACGGGATTTTCAAGCGTTCTGATTAAAAATCCTTAGTTAAAATTAATTTTTACAAAATGGTGGATCCAATATGGCTGACTGCTTTGCCAAAGCTTTTGTATAGTTTAACAAAAATTGGTATATGGGTTTTTTGAGGGCGCTGATTTTGAATCTTTGGTTAAAATTTATTTTTACAAGATGGCGGATCCTATATGGCTGACACCTTTGTTAAAGCTTTTGTATAATTTAACAAAAACTGGTATAGAGGGGTTTTTGAGGGCGCTGATTATAAATCTTTAGTTAAAATTTATTTTTACAAGATGGCGGATTCAATATGGCTGACCCCTTTATCAAAGCTTTTGTATAATTTAGCAAAAACTGGTATAGGGGGGTTTTTGAGGGCGGTAATTTTGGTTAAAATTTACTTTTATAAAATAGCCGATCCAATATGGCTGACTTCTTTGTCAAAGCATTTTTAAAATCTAACAAAAATTGGTATAGAGGGTTGTTAAGGGCGCTGATAATGAACTTTAGTAAAAATTTATTTTTGTAAAATGACAGATTCAATATGGCTTCTTAAGTAACATAGTAGCTATAAAGTATCTCTTACCGCTTTTTGCAGCAATATGGCAGCCATATGGCTGTAATTTTGTTGCGAAAGAGCGGCAAGAGATACTTTCTAGCTACTGTGTTATTTGGGTTGCTAAAATATTATATATAATAAATTGTGTAATTTAAAAAAAATAAGTATAGGGTGTTTTTGAGGCCGATAATTACGGTTCTTTTTGTTAAAATTTATTTATACAAAATTGCGGATCCAATAAGGCTAACCGCCGCGGCCACTGCCTGCTCCAAATACACACTAACAGGATCTAGTACTAACTTGAATCTTTTTGTTTACAAGAAACAATGTAATAAAGTCCATAGACTGGCAGACAGAAAATTTTAGGTCGATCACAAAACTTTCTCTTTAGAAAAAAGTAAAAAAAATCTTTATTTTTTTTAGTTTCTGGTAAAAAAGGTAAAGAAATGGAACGTCGTATTCTAAAAGATTTCCATATCGGCATGGTGGAAAACCTGTTCAACGATCTTAGACAAGAACCCAATTTGGAAGCCAAGAATGTTTTCGGGCAATTAGCCAAAGCTATTGGCCGAAGGGCCACTTTTAAATCAAAATCGAAGAAGGATTGGAATGCTATGGTCAGAAAAACGTCTTTAAAGAGCGATCCTATTGGTTCGGCCCAGGAAGCGGAAATAACAAGAGCTAGAAGGCAGAGCATTCGGCAGCATATTTTGGCTAATGTGTCGAAACCATCCAACTTGGAAGATGATAAACTATTAGGTATGTATATAATACTTAAGGGATCATTCTGGTTTAGATGCTCCAAAAAAAGGACTATTTTTTTAATTTTTAAGAATGTACTATTAGAGATATTGAGCTTAATAAATACACTCTCGAAATACATAAAACACTTTTTTTATTTCAAACACTTTGTATACACAAAAATAACAGACAAACGCAACTCCTCGAAAAGTAGATATGTCGCTGTTTATATCTTGATAACGGCTGATCTTAAACGAAAAAATCCAAAATATTTAGATTTAGTATGACTGTGGTTCTCGCGTATTCTATGGATATTAATATTTATTGATAAATAATAAAATGGTGGAGAGTTTTTTTACTGTTTTTGCAAAAAAAAAAATAAAAAAATAGTAAAAATTACGGTTATAGAATGCGCTGAAGCTATTCATATGTAGAAAAGACGTTGTTTTGAGAAAAACGCGTTTAAAGTTTTTTTTTTTAATGAAAAATTATGAAAAAGTCTACATATACTTTTGATTAAAACGCGTTTAAAGTTTTTTTTTAATGAAAAATTATGAAAAAGTCTACTTTCGAAATATGTAAAAAACAAAAAATCGATTTTTTGAAAATTAAAAACCAGAATGATACCTTAATACATCTAGCCTAGATAGCATTTTAAATCAAAAAAAATTTTATTCATACAATTTTTATTTATATTATTATTATTATTATTATTATTATTATTTAGAATACAATCCAAAATTGTCGGAGGTGCCAAGAACTGCAAGAGTAGCTTACGCCAAGTTTATGACTAAAAAAATGAAAATTGAGTCAGCTTCACAAGAAGAAAATAAACCTGAAGGAGAAACGTCTATGAAAAGGAAGAGTATCGGAGCCAGCGTTAAATTTAAAGGTAATTGTTTTTCTTTTTTGGTTATTCTAGAAGAAAGTATGAAAAATGGCATTAAAAAATTCCAAAAGTTATTAAAATTCTGATCATGAACAAAAAATTCAAAAAAGTGATGAAGAACTGACTACTCGTCCAACATTGGTAAAAAAAATACGTTCTCGAGTTCCAAACCTAAAGGAGAAACGTCTATGAAACTGGAATATCGGAGCCAGGGTTAAATTTAAGGGTAAATTGTTTTTCTGTTTTGGTCCTTCTAGGAAAAAGTATAAAAAGTGGTATAAAAAAAATCCAAAAGTTATTAAAATTCTGATCATGAACACAAAAATTAAAAAAAATGGTGAAGCACTGACTACTCGTCCAACATTGGTAAAAATACGTTCTCGAGTTATCTTGAAAAAAACTTTATCATAACGCGCTGGCTATTTTGTATAAGCTTTCCAAAATCTTACCACACCAGAGACACGATTACAAGCAAGTGGCGTGGTCCATTTAAATTCGTCCAGCATAGGGCCTTCAACTATTTTTAAATTCAATAAGTTTTTGCCTGTTGTTTACCCTTTAAATGTGTTCTCTAACACCAATTTAATAAAAAAATTGTATTGATTTGTTTGTGGGTGGCCACTTCCAAATTTGAAATTTTCTGATTTTTGCATGTTGGGAAACTCTATATTTCTTGGTTGTGAAATTAGATAGTAATATGGAACAAAAGCCAGTTTTTTAACACATTAAGCCTCACAGCAGACACCGGTGTCTGCATCAATCATATGCCTTTTACAGGGCCATGGCAGACACCGGTGTCTGCTTGGCGCTTAACATGTTAAGCAACTATTGCACTTTTTTTGTCTAAAATACTTTTTCCAAACCAAAAAAATTAAAATAGGTTAAAATGGTATCCAAGGTTTGACATAAAATTAAACAAAATCACTATTTTTAAATTTCAATATTGTTTATATGGCTGTCAAGAGCTTTATACTGTAAAAACTTTAAACCAACATTTTTATTTATTAACTTTAAAAATATTACTTTTTCGAAAATACCCTATTTTGAGCCTCAATTTCTTACTGTTGACAACTTTAAAAATCTGAAATTTTCACAAGTAAAATATGTTAACATTCCAAAAAAAAAAATAATAATGCGTTTGGCCTTAAATTAAAATTACATCAAAATATATATCATCGAAATTAATTCGTTTTATTTTGGAATATATACTTTTTTAAGAAAATTATCGTCTTATGTATTATAAAAAAGCCAACAAAATAAATTAAAACAAACATAAAAAATAAAAAAAATGTATCATATTAAACAACTTAATTTTAAGAAATAGGTGAAAGTTGTATCCAAAGTTTGATATAAAATTTAATAAAATTTCTATGTTTAAATAATAATACTTTTTAATAGGGTAGACATGGGGAGGTAGGGGGTAGTGGAAAGAGCTATATTTACTGTATACTGTTAAAGTTTTAAACTAAAATATTTATTGAAATTTTAATAAAAAAACATACTTCATTACTAAATAAATTAAATGCAAAAATTAATATTTAAAAAAAAAATATATATATATAGGATACTTGAAGAAAAAATAGTATGTTTCACTCAGAGGAAAAGTGCATTTTTTACTCGTCTGTAGCTTCTAATAAATTAAATTCTACAGACTAGTAAAAAAAGCTTCACTTTTCCTCTTAGTAAAACAATATACTTTTCATCTGGAATTTTCACACGTAAAATATGTTAACATACCAGAAATATTTCTTGTGTATAATTAATATCCTAAAATATCCTAAAATTAAGTTGTTTAATACATTTTTTCTCATTTCTGTTGGTTTTTATTCAATTTTTTTTTGGCTTTTCAAGACGATAATATTCTTAAAAAAGTATATATCAAAAATTAAAATTAATTACGGCAAAACGCATTCTTGAACTTTTTTTCTGGGATGTTAACATATAGAGCTCTTAAGTGTGAAAATTTCAGATTTTAAAAATTGACTATCGCTAAGAAATAGAGGCTCAAAGGGTATTTTCGAAAAAGTAATATTTTTAAAGTGATGTAAAAAAACTATAAATAAATATTTTGGTTTAAAACTTTTACACTATATAGTACTTATATAGCCGTTTACTCAAAAAATTAAATCTTCAAGTCAGCCCTAATAAAAAAATATTGAAATTGTTTTCAATTTTATGTCAAACTTTGGATACCATTTGGGAAAAAAGTAATTTTTACAATAAAGGTAGTATTGGGCTTAAAAAACTGGCGTTTGTTCCATATCTCTACCTCGTTTAACAACCATAGAAATAAGTTTCCCAACATGCAAAAATCAGAAAAATTCAAATTTTGGAGAGTGGCAACCCCCAAATGAAAAAATTGAAAAAATGGTATTAGAGTGCACAAGGTATACTACACATGTGTATATGTGTACTACACATATATAGGTTCACAACACACAAATTAATTAATTTGGATCTGGTCGAATGCCCAAATAATTTAAAATTAGACGGTTTTTAATGGATTACGTCAAGTACGTAAAGTACTTAAATCAAATGTTTCGCTTGATTAAAGTTGAAAGCGTATCTTACTTAAATCAAGCGGTTAAAACATGGGTCAAGTAAAAGTGCTTGATTTAAATAATAACGTTTCTTGTATTGAGTTTTAAAGAAACTTAAATGAAAGATGGCAAGTACATAGATATTTATACTGCATATTTAAAATACTTAAAAATAGTACTAATGGTAACAACTACTGATTGAACTTGAAACAAAATATTGAATTTTTTAAAAATATGTTTACATAAAGTAATTTTTACTACATATTGGAATATTTTTTCTCTTTTATTAAAATAATTGCAATTAAGGGGTCTTTCTACTTTCAAATTTTAAAAATATTATGTTTTTAAACATTTTTTTTATATAGAAAGAAAAAGACATCATTGTGAAATTTTGTACAGGGTGGCACAAAAAAAACCGGACAATTTTTTGCCTTTTGACCGATTTATACCAAATTTTAAATGAATATACTAAAAACATGTAAGATTTGGAAAATAATTTTATTTATTTAAAGTATTATCATATTGTTCAGTAATAAAGCTTTTTCCGAAGGGGTTATTTTAAAGTGTTGGGGATAGAGCAAAATATAAAATACGAAACTTTCTGACCTTACTATGTTCAGTGATCTTTCTTCAATAAATGAGTATGTTTAAATTTTAATTTAAACTTGCAATTTATTTTTTGTTCATATTTTTCCGAAAGGTTACATATTGCAGTAAATTGATTTTTAAACGTAAAAAAACCGATTCAGTAGGAGTGTTATTTATCTGACATCTGTCAAAAAATAATCTCTTAATTTAAAAAGTATTTTTAAATGAGCAAAAAACTGAAAAAATTTCGAATTACTTTAAAAATCAAGGGAAAATATGTGAAAACTGAATTCTAGATGTATATTTTAAGAAAAATGGGTATTAAATAACACAAAAATTATAAATGGCGTATGGAAATTCGAAAATTTTACCACATTAAGATGAGAAATAATAAATCGCTAAAATAAAACAAGATTTAAGTATTTGCTAAACGAAGAAAGAATTTAAAGAAGAAATATATTTTTATTACAAATAAATTAAATTATATTAAACACTTTCTTATTATAATATAATATAATATAATATAAAAGCACATTATGGTACAGGATCTTGGTTGGTTATTTGTAGTAATAATTCCATATTGGTTTACAAAAATTCTCATCATTTATTTTAAGTTAAGCACTTTTTTTCGTTTTGAAAAAAACTATACTTATTCCTTATTTTTCTACACAATTTTGTATTTACATATATTCATTCTTTATTGTTCGTCTTCTTTAAAATATATATCCACCACAATGCAGTTTTAATGCGTTTTTCTTAGGTTTTTGATCGGTGATTTTCAATATTTTTAATTTGACATATTATTTTTTGAGACATGTCAAAATTACTTTTATATAACCGTCTACTTAATCATCTTTTCAAGCTAAAAAAAAAACCCATTTAACGCTATCTGTATACATGTAACCTTTCGGAAAAATAATTATAAAAAATAAATTACAATTTTAAATTAAAAGGTAACCACACAAAACTATTGAAGATAGACCATTTAACATAATACAGACCAAAAGTTATAATTTTTTACATTTTACTCTAATCCCCATGGGTCTAAAATTACCCCTTCAGAAAAAGATTTCTTACTAAAATATATAATAATAATTTAAATAAAAAAAATTATACACCGAATCTTACGTTTTGAGCCTATTTATTTCAAAGTAAGTAAAGATCGCTCAAACGGCAAGAAAGTTATAACGGTTTAAAAAGTTTCCGGTTTTTTTTTGGGCAACCCTGTAGGTATGTTTTATATTTAAAGAATACATATTTTTTTCTAGATTTTTAAAGTGACATTTTTTCCATATTTTTTTTTGAAAAAAATATCAAAAAACGGTGTTCACCATGATTCCGGCCGTTTGGATCGACTGAAAAGATAACGGGATATTATTCAGTATTGAAGTCACTATAATCCTATCTAAAAGAAAAGTTTTTGGCCAAAAAATAACAAAATGGCGGACGTTTTTCAAAAAATTTTAAACAATTTTCAAGAAAAACGTCTTAAATTTTGTTATTTTTTGGCCAAAATTTTTTCTTGTAAATAGGGCTATAGCGACTTCAATATTGAATAATATTCAGTTTTTTTTAGTCTATCCAAACGGCCGGAATCATGGCGACCACCGTTTTTTGATGGCAAAAAATAGCACTTTAAAAATCTAAAAAAAAAGTTGTATTCTCGAAATACAAATAAACATACCTACAAAATTTTACAATTATATATTTTCTTTCTATATAAAAAAATGTTTAAAAACAAAATATTTTTAAAATTTGAAGGTAGAAAGGTCTGCTATCAAGGTAGTTAAATTTAATCTTATTTTTTTATAAACTGTAATTTAGCAATTATTTAAAATATAAATTTGGTTTTATTTTAGCCATACAAAAAGCAAAATAAATTATAGCCACAAAGCAAAATATTAGTTATAGTTAATTTTATTTTTGTATTCCTCATTTTATGAGAATATGGTGCTGGTCAGGAACAATACTATCAACAAAAACAATAGATGTAGTTGAAACTAAAATTAAATTTTCCACTTACCATTTTTAAAGATGACAACACAACAAGTTTATAAAGATGTTAAAACCAAAGTGTTAAAATTTCAGTCACATCATATATGCAAACAGATGCAGTTGGTATTAGGAAAAACGTGCTAAGAAACCTCTTGAAGCTTTAAAATTTTATTTTAGAATAGCTTTAAAACCAGACCATCACAAAACATATAATTATATTAAATAATTGATTTGTGGAAAAAGCTTTTCAATTTTTTTAAACGGAAAAAAATTGAAAAACTACGGAAATCTTCAAAAACATAACTGTTTTAGCTTTGTAGAAGCAAATACTACTAAGCCTGTTCTTGAATAAAAGTCTGTTTTAAGTTATATTTAGAACGCTTAGATTTATGAAATATCCCTAGTTAAAATATGATTAATAAATATTTTTGAAATGCAGACTTAAAAAAATATACAAAGATTTTATTGCTTTTAAACGCAAAAGTATTTATTAATAAACTCGTTCTAAAATAGGAATCAATCGAAAAAATATGGTCGTCTGGAGGAAGTCATTTTATCAATATTATTTTATGATTCGAATAGATAGGGTAACGTGGGGCAATAATACAAAAGAGCAATAACCTTCAAATTTTCAAAATATTTCGTTTTTAAACTCTTTTTTTATATAGAAAGAAAAAAGATATCATTTTGACATTTTTTAGGTATGTTTATTTATATTCAAAGAATACAAATAAAATTTCTTTAGTGTTTTAAAGTGCCATTTTCTTGCCATAGATTTTTTTTGAAAAAAAAACATCAAAAAACGGTTGTCGCCATGATTCCGGCCGTTTGGATCGACTGAAAAATAAAACAAAACGGGATATTATTCAGTATTGAAGTCGCTATAGCCCTATCTAGTAGATTTTTTTTAGCCAAAAAATAAAAAAATGGGGGACGTTTTTCTTGAAAATTATTTAAAATTTTTTGAAAAACGTTATTTGTTATTTTTGGGCCAAAAAAAAATTCTTCTAGATAGGGCTATAGCGACTTTAATACTGAATAATATCCCATTTTGTTTTTTTTAGTCGATCCAAACGGCCGGAATCATGGCCGTTTGGATCGATTCACCGTTTTTTGATGTTTTTTTCATTAAAATTTTTTGGCAAAAAATGGCACTTTAAAAATCTATTTTTTTTTTTTTGTATTCCTTAAATATAAATAAACAATGTCATTGTCCATATTTTCTAAATAAATTTCTAAATTCAAAATTCTCTGTAAATACTGCTAAAAATTTGGAAAGAAGATTGTGGGAATGGTATTTGAAGAACAAGGAACCTGTAAAAATGGAGGAAATGCGAAAATGAAAGATTGAAATTATTTGTTACGTTTGGTTGTCAACTTAGTAAATATTTGGACTTTTTTTTTCTCAAAATTAGTGGAGAGCCCCTAGCACAAGTTTTGTAACTTATTTGGGGCTCTTTATGATTATGTGTAAATATTCTAATAAATAAATAAATAATAAATAATAAATAAATACCTAAAAAATTTCACAATTATATCTTTTTTCTTTCTATATATAAAAAAAATGTAAAAAAAAGGATTATTTTTATAATTTATAAGTAGAAAGACCCCGTAACGCTAATATATACCTGCCTACCTAAATTTTTAAT
The DNA here is from genome assembly GCA_958510825.1 of Brachypterus glaber. Lineage (NCBI taxonomy): Eukaryota > Metazoa > Arthropoda > Insecta > Coleoptera > Kateretidae > Brachypterus > Brachypterus glaber. The sequence goes on from OY294050.1 coordinate 36,280,784, forward strand.
CGTTTAAACATAAAATCGCATAAAATTATTTATACAAAAAAACTAAAAAGTTTTATATAATTTTATTATCGAAAAAGAAAAATTTGATTTTTAATTTCTAGTGGACAGTGAGGAACCAGCTACTGCAGAAGATTCTGAACAAACTTTGAGCGATAATGATTCTTCCATCGTAAAATATACTGATAAATTAAATGTAAGTATTATTACCATAAGCCGGATTTTGGTAAAATGTCAAATAGGGCATTGCAAAAATCACTTTTTTTAATTTTTCATATGCACCCCTCCCCTCTATGTTGTTTCAATTGAAACACTTCGTACCAAATTTAAGCTTAGTAGAACATTTTTTACCCCCGCCCAACTCGGTTTGATGATTCAACAAAAAAACAGGCAAAAAGTCCAAACGAAAAAAAAAACGGACGTGACAAACATTTCTATACGTTTTTGATGTCGCTGAAGCGGAATCAGGAGTTGGTTTGACTCGGTCAGATCTCATTTCTTTAATAATTAATAATAACAAAAAAGTGATGAAAGTTGATCACTTATCACTTTTTTGAGGTTAGGAACAAAATGCGATCTGATCGTGCCAAACCAACCCCAGATTCGGATTCAGCAACCCCAAAAACGTATAGAAATATTTGTCCCGTCTGGTGGACAAGACCTTTTTTTTTCTTGTGCCTGTGTTTTTGTTGAATCATTAAACCGAGTTGGGCGGGTTTCAAAAAATGTTCGAGTAACCTGAAATTTGGTATGCAAGCATAGTTTTTCAATTGAAAGAACAAATGGGGGTGCATAAGAAAAATTAAAAACATTTTTTTTTTTGCAATGCCCTAATGTCAAATATAAAAAAACTAATTTCTAAATTTTGATCTATAGACTTTGGCAGGAAGTTTATCAACTGAGCCACTTATACCAGCTTTGTCACCAGTTTTAGAAGATAGAGTTTCCAAACCCTCAGAAGGTGCGTATATTTTGTATTATTCTTTCTATTATTCCAAGACGTTTAGATTTTAATTTCCATTATTTCAGGTCTTTTTTCAGATTTCTGAATTTAGTATGTTCATTTTCTATTTTAGACTTTCTACTGATAATTATATTTTATTTTCTTTATAATGTTAAGAATGATTTTTTTTCAGATGGTAGGCAGCAAGTAACTGTAAAACCAGCAGAAACTACCCAACGGCCATCAGAAATAATTCTTTCTCCCCAAAATTTAATAGATCTTGACAGTCCAGAATCAAAACCTCTAATAGATTTAGAAACTCCAAAACCATCTCCAGCAAAAGTGGTAGATTGTGGAGAAACGTCTACTGAAAAAGAGGAAACAGAACCAACTGAGAAGAAAAGTCCTGGAAAAATCCAAAAGGAAGATAAAGCTGAAAAACAAATTAAAACTGAAAGCACTCCTGAAACTTGTTTGGCACCTGACGAATCTAAGCCAACTGAAGAACGTAAGCCTCCCGAAACATCTAAGTTACCTGAAACTGCAACTATAACAATTGAAGCTCCACCAACGGGAACTGGAAGATCAATTTTATCAGGAAAAAAACGGGAAGGATGGTTGTAAAATTTTATATACATATATATATTTTTTTTTTCAATAATCAACAATGGTTTTACACTACTTACTACTTTATATTCCTTATACTTTTTAATAATTACAATCTAGTGTTCCTAGGTTTTTGTAACCCAAAGTTAATTCATATTTATATTAAATTAAAATTTTATTATCTCTGAAAATTTCTATAGTAACTATAGTATTATACTGCCATCACAGCTTAAAATAACGTATTCGTCTTTATCATAGGAGGCTCTGAAAACACGAAATTAGACAACATTGTGCATCAATATATCGGAGTAAAAAAAGAAAGGTTAAGAATATGCCGATATATTTGACATATAATATGAAGCAAACTAAATTTTAATTATTAATTAATAATAAATTTCATGAGAAAAAATTTATTATCAATTCGTATTCGAACCCTGAAGACGATTTAATAACTTTGGTACCTTAAATTAATGTTTAATATTGATCTCTTCGAGTTTTTTACCATTTTTAAAGATTTTAGTTCTTCTATGGGCGTTCTCTTTGTTTTTCCTTTTCGCTTTTTTTCAGTTTACAGTTTGTTACTTCTAAGTACTTTAGTTTAATAGAATATTGCTTTTTTTAGCGAATACTTATAAAGTTTTGTTCTCACAATGTGGTATATTTCAAAAACTGTCAAAGATAATGCGATTAAATATGCGCTTGAGTTCAAAACTGATTTACATTTACATCATTGCCTAATGGTCATTTTCTAAGCCTACTAGATAAAAAAATAATACTTTATTTTAAGCTATGACGGCAGTATACATATCGCCTTGTAAATTCCGAAACATCGTGTCTGAAAATGGGAACTTTCCAGAGACTAGAAATTATTCTTTTTTATGGAATTAGTAGGGTAGTTATTTAATAATTGGCTAATTTATATGAATAAGAGCTTATTTTTGTTTATATGTAATTAATCAAGTTCTAAATAAATAAATAAATAAAAACCTTATTAATTGTTTAAAAAAGGATAATTTGTTATACCTGTTAAGTGCTTATTTTTCAGATACGATGTTTCAAAATTTACAAGGCGATATATAAATAAATTATTAATTGTAGAAAATTAAATAATAAAAAATTTAAACGTTCTAATTGAAAGCTTTTTATTTATTAATTAAAATTTTGATTTATTGTTAGCAGTTATATTAGATAATACTTCTGGTAATTAATTAGGAATATAAAGAACTTTCACTTTCGGGTTTAGACCGTGTTAATGGATTTTCACTTTCCGACGTGTCGTCTCTTACTACTAGAGACATCTTCAGGGATTAATCTGAAGATCAGTTTCAGATAAATCCCTGAAGATGTCTCTAGTAGTAAGAGACGAAACGTCGGAAAGTGAAAATCCATTAACACGGTCTAAACCCGAAAGTGAAAGTTCTTTATATCTTAAGGGCCGTGAAAGCTTAAAATCTAAAATAATTAGGAATAATTATTAACCCACACATACACACAAATTAACCTTAAGTAAACATCTAGGATCTCTAGCATATTTAAGAAAAAATAAATAAGATACACCCTATAGATATGTCAAATTTTGTCAATATTTTGTCAAATTTTAAAAACTTTGAAGATTTGACAATGTAAAATTTTTATTTATTACTAACCATATTTATGGAAGGACTTTTACCGAATTTAAATATTAAAATTAAATTATGAAGATAGTTGACCCTAAGGTAAGTAAATACTAATATAAATATTAATATATTTATGATTTTTTGTCAACTTGGATAATAAACTAAACTATGGAAGACTTTAAGTCTTCTTTTGGAAAAGATTTTAGTTTAGAATTTTATTAGATTTTGCTATATTTTTTATTTTTCTAATTATAACTTAGACCCAAGGAGACACTGCAAGAAATTTAAGACCCCAATTTTCATCCGAGTCTTTAGATTTGCCATGGGAGATAATAAACAGACAACAAAGACCTTACAGAGTCCATGAAAATCAGTTTGGTCGTCAGATCACTGCAAGCGGATTCTATCTCTATTTCATAGCATTTTTATTATTGGTAAGTAAATAAATATAGTCGTATTAAAGGTGGAGGTCTCTTGCAAAGCAACTTAAAACTACGATATTTCAAGAACGCTTTCACACAGAGAATTTGGAAAAAGATTTTAAACTGGCAAAAAACTTTTGGTCAAAATTTTAAATCTCTATGTCAAAGCGTTTTTAAATATCGTAGTGTAAAGTAGGTTTACAAGCGAACTGCACCATTATTATATTATTCATAGCGCCTGCTCTAGAACAATATTATACGGTAGTTTCGAATTTCCCAAAATAGCCAAAAAACGTCATAGACAAAAAATTCTTTAATACAAAGGTGTTTCATGAAAGAATAAGAAACTTTAAAAATGTCCGTCCGACCGTCCGATGTCAAGATTTTTGTTGACACGAAAACTCCAGAACGAATTATCCGATCGACTTGAAATTTTCAGGAAAAATCAAGTTCTATGAGAGGAAGATCCCCATTGTTTTTTAAAGTAATCCCCTCAAAAACAAAAAAGTTATGTGGGGTTAAACTTTTTACAAAAATAAAAAAAAACTATAATTTTCAAAAAAAAATTTATTTCTGAAACTTTTTTTTTTGGATTTTTATTTTGAAAAAAAAATTGTTTTCAGTTTTTTTTTTCTTTTTTCAAGAAAAAATCTTTTTTTAAAACAAATGTGATTTTTTTTTGTATTTGGGATAATGCAATATACCATTTACTATGAATATATATAATGGAATGCGTAGCGTAGCGTAACAATAAACATAGTATATTACATAACTAGTGTGGAAAGTGACATATTTCACGAGAGTCGGAAGGTGCCAGGCGAGTGAGGAAACCCCACGAGTGTATGAAATACACTTTTCAACGAGTTATGTATTCCGAAAAAATATGAAGCTTCTTATTTTAATATTTTCTAATTTTTATTAATTTTTAAGAAAAGCAAAGCACAAAATAATAATAAATAACATACAAATATATATGTATGTCAAACAGGAAATATGATTTTCATTTACCTTTAGTTTTCTTGGTTTAATAGTTAATACAATATAGGTATTATTATGCATAGCAGTTTAATGGGTTGCCTATATGCTTGTCCTAAATGAAGGCAAACTTGACAGTTTGCTAGTTAAATTAGATTTCTGTAGTTATGCTGCCATGTAAGACAGTAAAATTATGCTGTTCTACATTTCATAAGAAAAATAGTGTGTATTTTGATGTTTTTTTTATAAAATGTAAGGTAACTAAATCAAAATTAAGTAATTTTAATAATATCTAGACAGTAATGGTCAAAATAGTAACGTTATAACTATAGTTTCTATTTTTGATATGAAAAACAGAAATATTAATTATTAAAAGATTAAAAAACATAAAATATATCAAAAAAGACTGTGGTAAAAGGTGGAAAATGGCTTATAAACCAAGGTGAATAAAATTCGTAGAATAAATAAAATTAGGCAACCCTCCATACATAAATATCACACTAGGGTGATATGAAAATATCAAACTAGTGTGATATAAGGCGTTTTCTAGAACAAAAGAGTGTGCTAAATGTCATTTTCATAGAGGATCGTAGGAAAAGTGTTTTTTCAAAGTCCTAGTTTTTTGGCACTCAGCACATTATTTCAAATCTACATTTGGGGACCTTAACTATGAAATCGAGAAAAAATCTTATGAATTTGGGGTATAAATTTGCAAGGGTTCTAGAATCTCTTCCAGTCGTATATTTTTAGTTTTTTACATTCAAAAAAACACTAAACCCAAATTTTTGGTTAAGTCAGGTAAAGCACCTAGCCTCTAGGCCCTAAAGAATTTAGTGGTCCTAAAAATGAGTTTTTTTTTACCTCAAAATTTTTATTTTAAAACTTATTTACTTCATATTTGACCAAAAGTTACGTTTCGTTGAGGATCTTTATTTGATGAAAAAAAAGTTTTGGATTTTTACCTACAGAGGGCGCTATTGTACTTTTTAGTCTATAATTTGGACATATTTGGTGGCAAAAGGGCAAAAAGGGCAACCACTTTCAAAAAAGCCAAGTGCACCATCTCAAAATATAGATATTCTACTTTCATAGTCGACTGACAATTTTACAGGTACTTAAATGTTGCTGCAGCATTTTGAACCAGTTTAAAAAATGGTCTACTTTCAACCTCATTTGTGGTTTATACCGATCATTTATTATCACCAGTACTCGGCGAATTTCCAGTACTCGCATAGGCGCCGCGTCGACTCAAGCGTTGACGCGAGGTTTTAAATATTTACATTTTTATTTCTTTTTATCTTGATTTTTTTCTATGATTCCACTTAAACGAGTAAGGTGGAAAAAAAAGTTATCGATAAATAAAAATTAAAAACTTTCGTATTCTTAAAAGATACATATGTATAGTTAATATGTATAGTCAATATTGTTGTATGTAACAAATTCGTCGCCAAATGTTTCGATTTAGTGACCTTTATAAAAATTTCCCTCATAATTCGGAAAAAATTATTCCGTAAGCCTATGTTTCTGTGTTTATTTACAACGTTGTCATAACTGAGTTTACGCCGACTACTGATTATCACTGTATGAGACAGTTTACGTTATATAAAGACTAAGCTTAAACCACAGACTTTGCTTAAACATTATACAATTATTATTTTCACTTATAGTCACTTTTAAAGCTTTTAAACAGCACAGTGGTCCAGCAACTCTAAAACGATATATTTTTATAAACAAAAAATACTAATAAGTTTTTAAGGTTTCTAAAACCGAATCTGGCCCTTAACAATTTAAATTCATAATGATACACACTGTAACTGGTGTAACTGCATTTTATCCGAACCCGATAACCCGCATAATTTCTGATTATCCGTAGCAAACAAAAAATAAGCGAATTTAATGAATTATGGATATGTTGTGAATGAAAACATTCTGATTAAAAGTGTTTCGGTATTTTCGGTATTTGAGGGGAGCCAAATAACATGAAAATATCTGGTAAATTGAAGGAAAATTTAAACTGAATTTAGTATATCGTCGGCTTAGAGAGTTAACCTGCTAACTCCACTTTTGGACGAATTGCCGTTTTTGATTTTTAGGTTTCAATGACCTTTTTGCATACTGAAAAGTAACTTATCTTTAATTTATTTTAATTTAAGAAATCACTAGGGCTAATATAAGATGTTTCCTATACCTCGACAATAAAATTCAATTCACGGAATTCTGACGACCTTGAAATTAATATTTTAACTAAAATAGATATAAAACTGTATTTTTAACTTTCATAAGTTTTGTCATATTAAGTGTTTTAAGTTTAGTGCTTTCCTTGAAATAGATGACCTTGGACTATTTTATAGCCTTAATTTGGCCTAATTATGAAAACATTCTAAAAACTGATACGCCATATGGATCCACGATTTTCATTGTTGGTGTTTTAATCATTGTTCTACGTTAATATCCCTAAAAAAAACAAATTCGAAAAATAAAAATTAAAAAATGAACACCCTAATTTAGAGGAATTTTTTTTCAGCTTTTTCATCATATTTAAAATCAGAGGTATCAAAAATACTCGTATGCAAAAGTTTAGATTTTCATCAATCTTTTTTTTTCTCAGCCCACAGTGCCTTGTTAGGGACATATCAAAAAAAAAAAATAAAACTCATTGAATAGAGTATTACACAGAGCCGTAGCAAAGGCAATTAATTAGGGGGCAAGCAAGATTTTATTTTTCGATCGAAGAATTACCAAAGTTTTTTCAAATGAAGATTTACCAACCTTTTCCAAAAAAAACATGAGCCCAATTTTTGCCAACTTTTTGATGAAGAAATTACCAACTATTCAAATTTTTCTTCAATTTAGCAGCTTGTTCCATGTTAATGGGGGGGGGGGGTTGTAGCACCGAAAATACCGAAAAGACTTCTAATCAGAAGGTATTAATCTAAAACACATCCAAAAATCAATAATTTGGTTAAATTTTCTTTTCTTTTTTGCTACGCATAATCAGAAATTATGTGGGTCATTCGGAACTTATCGGATCCGGATAACAAAATGCAGTCATCAGTTACAATCGAAACGTTCTCCACAAACTGTTATTTAAATAATTTAAATCACAGTACTCGTTCAGAAGTTATGAGTAAACAAGACAAAAAAGTCACGCATCGAATTAATAACCTCCTCCTTTTGGGTCTGTTAAAATTAAACTCGTGAGACCATTTTCTGTTTATCATTATAAATTTCAAATTTTAAATGTCAGATTTTAGGGACCATAAAAACTCATTAGAATATTTTGATCATAAAAATCTTTTTAGAGTTTCTGGCCCAGTGTGCGATGTAAAACCTTAAAAAGTGAACTTAAAGCCCCCTATACGTGAAAATAATAATTGTATAATGTTTAATCATATAAGTCTTTATATAACGTAAACTATCACACACTGATAATAAATTAGTATATAACACAAATGAGGTTGAAAATAGTCATCTGTAGACCATTTTTTAAATTGGCCCAAAGTGCTACAGCAACATTTGCCTGTAAAATTTTTAGTTGACTATAAAAGTAGAATAACTATATTTTCAGATGGTTTACCTGGCTTTTCTGAAAGGGTTGCCCTTTTTGCCATTTTGCCCCCAAATATGTCCAAATTATAGATTGTAGGTAAAAATCCAAAACTTTTTTTTCGTCGTACATTGGTTCTTGAAAAAACGTAACTTTTGACCAAATATAAAGTTAATAAGTTTTAAAATTAAAATTTTGTGCTAAAAAAATGAAATTAAGACTTTATAAACTTGGTTTAAAACTGATAAATACATCAAAAACTGGAAAATGTTATTTTTCGCCATATCATATTATTTATCAACAAAGTCAAGATGCCTTGCCTTAAGAAACGTCAATCGTAAAAGTCAAACTGTCACACTGGCATAAAATAAGTTGTGTTTTAATTTTATCGATAAAGTTAACAACTCTTAAGAAAAAAATAATGGATCCTGTAAAAATTCCTCCAATTACCATGAGCAAGCTCTACATTGGTAATTTACCAACCGAGACCAGTGAAACTTCCATAAAACAGCTTTTCGTGGAACAGAATCTTTCTTGCACTAATATTTTGGTGAAACGTGGAGGATATGCGTTTGTTGATTGCCCTGATCAGTCCACTGCTGATAGGGCTATTGATAAGCTTAATGGATATAATTTAAATGGATCCCAATTAATTGTGGAGCCTTCTGTTGCCAATGGAAAGAAGAAGTTGAACACTACTTTTGTGGATCCTCCTCCGTTACATTTCACTCATACTTGGATGAGAGCGAACACTGGACGTTAGAACTACATGGACACACATAAGTTTTTTTTAATATTTAATTTTGTAAAAATTGGTTAACTCTATATTGATAGATATACTATAAATATGAAAAAAAAAACTGTTAGAGTTAAGTAATTTATTTCTTTATGTAGACGCATTATTATGTAATAAAAAGTAACATAATTAAATTGTGTTTGTTAGCAAACAAATGCTGGGTTATTCAAAAAGTTCTGGCGCAATTAAAGAAGTACACAGTTTTTTTAACCCTTGTTAACAATTGATCCTGTAAAACTATTTCTTAAAGTCGTTGCGACGCGTCGCGTTGTGATAAAGTTTACTATTAAGTTTATAATTATGCACTTTTTCGTCACGATGCCTTCAAGAAATATTTTTACAGAAGTTTTACAAGGCTGTAAACCCTAATCTTGTTTTTTTTTTTCACTAAAAAAAAGTGTTGGTTCAACTAAGGATTAGACGCGCAGAGTTTAAGTTTACAGATCTAGTGCCCTTACTCTAGGCAACTTAATTGATAAAGATATAAAATGCCCTACTACGCTAGAAAGCAGTAACTCCATTTGTCGCATAGCAGCGTTTTCAAAATATTACATCAGAGTTGAGTTGCTATGCTAAGCTTTCTAGCGTAGTAGGGCAGTAAACCTCTACAGAGCTAAAAACTAGAAGTAAAAAAAAAAATAAAAAAATACAAGAATTTTCAAATAAAACCGGGTTTTCTTTGTTTTTAGACAACTGGTACAGCTCTTTTTGCTTTATCAATCTGGTCACTATCCAGAAAAATACCAATTACATATCTTATAGATGTGGTCATCGATATACCATATTTTAGCATTCCTGGTGCACTATTATGCTATCCATGTTTCTGGATAGCTGCTTCCATGAGTAACCAAAAGAATTATCCATTCCTACCACTCGTAAGTATAAAACATGGCAGGTATTATATTCATTTGTGCATATATGCAAAATAACTAATTTATAAACGAAGTAAGCCGTTCAGCTTTTGGGGCAAGGTGGTAAAACGGCGTACTATTTTAAGCTTTTTTTGGTTTTAATAATTATAATTAATTATTAACAGACCCCGGAACAAATAGGACATTGGTAGGATATACCAGCACCGGGTTTAAAATTATTGGCATTTTATAATATTCTGTTAACTGAATTATTATTGCAATAAGTACGCTGCAAATTGTTATAAAACAGTTTGTATACTTTTACAGTTATTAACAAATTATGTGATAATGTCAATAACGATTTATTTATTTATTTATTTATTTATACTCATTTTTGGGACCTTTGAAAAAGGTAGTTTATACCACAGAGTGTTTTTGTACTATAATTAAAATTTAATTTAATTTTATTTTTTGTTTTTAAAATTTAATATTAAATACAGCCTGTTCCAGAACTCGCGTACAGAAATTTGAGGGTATAAAGTCCAAACCCTCTGGAAAATATGAAAATTATGTAAAAAAAATCCATCTTCGTTGAATTCAAAAATAAGAACGCTTTAAGTGGACTAATACTGTGCTGTGCTGATATTAAATTACCTTTCAAAGTTGAATTTGTAGCTATGGAAGCAAACTTAATTATTGCAGGTACATATTCTGTACCATGGTGATTAATGTGACATAAATATTTATTAATGTCAAAAAATTACCGCCGGATGGAGTGACCCTATAAAAATAGAATATTTGAAGAGGTGAATTTTAAAACGCAGTTTTTGACTTTGTGACATAGCAGCTTGTCACTTAGTAAACAATACAATTTGATTGTCAAGTAATTGACAAGCTGGTCAAAAACTGCGTTTTGAAATTCACCTCCACATTTGATAGCCTCTGTCGGTTTTGTCAAAATCTAATAACCTAACAAGATTCTAAAGTCTCAAACAATGCACACGTCAACAATTAAAATGCAACCATAGTTACTAATAAGTAGGGAAAAACTAATTTGTAGGTAATTAAACATCAGAAACAGGATTGGTCAGATTAAATAGCTTCCTTTTTAATAAGTATTGATGGATTTTTTTTGAAATTTTTTTCATATTTTCCAGAGGATTTTTAATATACCCCCAAATTTTGGTACGCGAGTTCTGGAACAGGCTGTATAAGGGACTGATCAAATATTACGTAATCGTTTGGACTTTCTATACAACGTATTCGTTGGTGTTCTGTACGTAGATATATTGTTTTCCATAGGGCAGAAAAAGATTCTATCATTTTCTATAGTATTCTATATGGAAAAATCAAAAATAATCGTATAGATTCAAGGCATCTTTCACTTTCAGGCCGCACTACTTGACCATCTAGTTGGCTTTGATATAGCCCACTAGGGTTTGAAAACCCTGGTAGGCCAACATAAAGAAGAAATTACTAAAAATAATACTAAGAATTTGTTATTATCTGTTTGACAATTTTATATTTTGAGTCTTAGCATTTTATTATAAAATGGTAAAATGTTTTAAAAAATGTGAATACAATATTTTAAATATCGTAGTGCTAAATATAACATTTCTTAAAAAAAAAAACACGAAACTACTTAAAAAAATTAAATTAGTTTTAGTGTGTGATAATTTTGAGCCAGTGCAAAATTAAGCTGCTTCAATCAAAGAAGATACTGTAGTTTCATGTATGGCAATAAACTAACAAGTTTATATATTTATTATAAAGTTTTTACTTACAAATGTAGGAAAATCAAAATACAATATTTTGTTTCTCTAGGTACATTGTTTTATAATGTAATGAAAATAAAACTATGTAATTTTAATAATTATTAAAAAAACAACACTAAAAATTGCTAATAATCTTCACATTTAATAACAATTAAAATATAATTGAATGATTAACTGATTTTGCTTTTCAATGCATGCAATTACATACAAATTTTGATGCCAAAAAAATAAACAGGGCTTTTTATGTTTTGTACTCTTTGAAAAAATCTGTAGGAATATCCCAACTATTAACAGTTTATTTCGCAAACGTGCACTCAGCTCTTTCGTACGGGATTTTAGTCTGGGATCAGTGTAATGACATAGATAGGCTACTTATTATCCAAAAACGAATTTTGAGATTAATTTTTAATATAAAACCCCGTGATTCATGTCGTGATGTTTTTAAATTAAACAAGATTTTAACTGTGACGTCAATTTATTTATTTAAGATTTTAACTTTTATTTTTAATTTAAAAAAGGACCTTCAAACAATAAACAGCAACCACAAATATCCAACAAGAAATGGAGATTTGCTGTTGATGCCAAAACATAGATTAGAATTTTATAAAAAATCTACATATTATGCAGGTCGCTTTTATTTTAACATGTTGCCTCACGAACTAAGAAACTGTGATAAATTAAATGTGTTTAAGAAAAAACTCAAGGAGGTACTTATAAATAACTGTTTTTATTCCTTACAGGAGTTTATTAATTTCTGTAAAAAGTAGTACTCCTATATTTGTGATACAGTCTGTTTTTTTTTCTTTTTATCTAATTTTTATTTTTTTTTCAGATTTTTGTACTTATTAAATATAGGTAGGCTTATGTATTAAAATGACATATCCAATCTATTGTAAAATAGCTTAATGGACGAATAAAGTTTTTATTTATTTATTTATTTAGTAAAATTCTTCTCTTGCACCCTTTTTCTTTATTTTTCACCTACTCACTATTACCAAGTCATCACATAATATTATTCCGAATTTTAGTATTATTTTTATTATATTTGCTGTTTTTGTAAAAAATAACAGATTAATTTTCTCTCACAAATAACATAATTATTTTTGACAAATATGTGACATTTAGCTTCAAAATTTTCATGGAATGGCCCACTAGGAAGTCTGGCACCTAAGTCAGTAGCGCGGCCTGGGGGTCTATTCTGGTTTCGAGCGGATATTTCAGCTCGATAATTCGCGTGAAGGTCACCGAATCTCACCGAAATTGAGTGAGAATTACGTTTTGTATTCTCAAAGCTCACTTCGCCTGCAGTGAATGTTCGCTTGGTCTAAACCAGGCGAACACTCACATCCACCGTAAATCATGCGCAAACGAGTTGTTTTTGATGTCAAATGTCATACTTTCATTAATTTTATTCACGGATTATTTTTGTTTTGAATTTTTTGAACTGTGTTGGTATTTAGTTTGGATTTATTTAGTTTTTGCTGTTTACAGTTTTATTGATAATAATTATGGTTTTAGACGAAGTCTTTGAGGCGATCGTGGTTTTGGGAGACCTTCATGATGCTGAAGAACAACAAGGCGGGTGATGTTTTCCCGTTTTTTTTTTCATTTTTATTTACTTTTGTGTGAGAAAATAACAATAAACATATAGGTTAGGAGCAAAACAACTGATATGAAATGCGCCAACGCGTGTCGCATAATATGATTGGACATAGTTTGTATAAAAACTTGACAACGTTGTAAGTATGAGAATAGCAATATCTGCACACGTGTGATGTGAGAGATCACTCCGACCGAAAATTATCCACCTCACGCGTTTATTTCGGCACGAAACCAGAATAGACCCCTGAAGTGAAGGACGCCTTGATAGATTCCGATTATCGAAATCTATGTGGTATTTTAACAGGGTGCTTGGATGCGCTGTACGTCGTACGTAATTTTTTATACACATCGCAATATTCAACTTTTTTCTTCACAATAATTTATCATCTTTTTTGTAACTGTTTTTATTATTTTTCGTTAATATTTAGTAGTTATTATACAAATCGCCTTAGTTTTATTGTTAAATTGTGTGCAATGAGTAAAATAAAAACAGTGTTGTTAAAATATAATTTAATGAAAAATCTTTCTTTAATTGTCAAAGTTAGCATTTTTCTCAAATTACATATTATGCAGAAATAGTATATTAAAGTACTAGTTTCATAACATACGTTTTTAGCGCACGAGTACAAGTTTAGAAAACAAGCCGCTTGCGGCGAGTTTTCTAAAGTACTAGTGCGCTTAAAATGTGTTATGAAACGAGTGCTTTATACAGTTTTTTATATTTTGCTCTAAAATTTAAAAAAACTTACATTTAAATTGATGACTGATTTAGGGATTTTTGTTTTGGATTGGCATTACAGTTTACACCATGTTTAAAATTCTAACAAATGATATTTTGACATATTTTATGCTCATCTCTTCTCTTTTTCACTGCAATTAACCAAGCCACAATTTTAACACGGTAAAAATAACCTAAACACAAAATTTTGTAGAAAATTCAACTTTAAAGCTACATTGACATTTGCACGGAAAACGTCAAGTGATAGGCTGTTGCCAACCCAAAACAAACAGTACAGACCTCTTATGGGCCTATAAGAACACGCAAAATGCGTGTGATTATGAGTTTATAAGAGTCGCAAAATAGAAAAAACATATTTGTAAACATTAGTTACTAAGATAAAACAATATCAACTATATTTCCATATTGATACGCGTGCGATCCTGTATATTTTCCTTTGTCCTATTTCTTCCGGGGTCTGATAATTAAACAAAATTTTATTAATTCAGCTTATATTTTAAACCTATTTTTTTGAAACTGCTAAAAAATGTTAGAATTTATTTTTTTCTACGTGCGGAAAAATATCTCTTTCCGCACTCGTATGCATGCAAATAGAAGGCCTTTTTCGCACGTATAATAATTTGCTGCTGATGACGAACCTATAATAGTTACAGCCCCCACAAATAATTTGCACTAGCTCTCGCAATAGCTTAAAAGTTATCTAACCACTTGAAAAAAAAAACTGCAGAAAATTTTAAATTTATCAATAATGTTCAACTAAAATGTAATTAGTAAAACCTACTTAATGTTATTTTTTTTTAAATAACTATTAACATTGTTTACCTAATTTTTTAATTGCGTTTTAATTATGCATATTTATTCGTAAAATTATAAAAGTGTTTAAATTTCTCAACTATTAATTCCGAGTTAATTGATTTTCTTATTGAAAAAAATATAAAAATAAAATATATTTAATAAGGTAAGAATATATTATTTATAGCTCCGTTCATAGGGAAATATTTTTCCAAACGCATGCGTAAAGAGGCTTTTCGCACTGGATTGCGCGCCAGAACTCTGCTTCACGTCGTTCAGGCAAATGCAATCTAAATTTGAAAAGAGCATCTTTCCTAAAATGCCTTGTTTTTGAGATATTGGCTTTTAAAGTAGTAAAATGTTTTTTAGCATAAATCATTCATTGTTTAATTTCAAAAAATTATATTCCAAATAATAGTAGATTACAGGTCGACTCGAAAAATAGTACTTTTCCGAGACCTTATTAATGGTTGGAGCACGAAGTGCCGAAACCACGAGGAAAAGTTCCATTTTTCGGGAGACTTTTAATATTCTATTCGCAACTGTTTTTATTTAAAAATAAAGTACCTTACTATTTTTTTTTAAACTTAGATGTTTGAATTCAAATAAAGAAAATAATACTATAATACTTTGTTTCTTAGTTCTTTTCATATTTACCACAAATCATTTTTCCTGCATTTTACAAGAAAAGCAAAATCATATAAAACTACCCAGGTAGCAAAATAACATGACATTCACGTGAAAGCCACGTTAATATCTGACATGTGATGTTAAGATTGTAGTCTGATTTAACAAGAATGTAGCATGGTGTGGAGGTCCTAAGTCCGCCCCTAATAACATCACACAATGACATCCCGAAAATAACGTGTTTGTGACATCATAAATCCACATTCCTGCGCTGTTATATCTAATATCTTATGGATGCCGTTACTGGTACTTTAATATTTAAATAATATCCAAGAATATTAGCTTTTTCTAAATAAAACCATTAAAAACGCTATAACCCTATAAAAAATATCAATGGATTTAAAATCAATCAGTAATTGAAACAATCACAGATTGAAACAGATAGATTCTAAATACGAAATTGCAGATTAAGCGAAGAATATATCCTATTCTTGAGAAGCCCGGCAGAGCCCCCTATCCATTGGAAATCGTATAATGTGTATACAATTTCCTTATAATAATTTACTCTATCAACATCTTATATCGATTTTTTTGCTTCGAACGTCGGTGAGAACTAAAATAACATGACATTCACGTGAAAGCCACGTTAATATGTGACATGCAATATATTCGGAGCGTTGCTAAATATTTTTTATTAAATAACATGGTTGTGACGACTCACGTGTTACGTGATGTTAATTTCTTGTAATATAACATCCCTTGCTACCTGGGTATAGTTTCACATACGCGTAACGCAAAATAACAACCACAAAAAAACATTTGTTTGTAGCTCACAAGGGACCCTTTATAACATTTATCCTTCTCAGCCTCAAAAGTAAAAAACATTGACTAAAACTGTACAGTTTAATCTTTTAAACAAAATGTATCGTGTTTATCATGACAGCCGCATTTTAGCCATTTTGAATAAGGATATTTTAAACGGTGGCACCATCTAGTGGAAATTATTGATTTAAATACAGACCAGTAATATTTAGTTTACAAGTAATCACTTACTTGCCGACCTTTATTAATACATGTAATGTATGTATTACATACATAGAGTTGTGAATAAAAGCTCTTTTTAGGCCGTATAAAAAGTGTCATATAGGTTGATTTTTTACGATACCGTATTTCTTCTTTAACTTCACCAGTTGTACCAACATAATTCATTCATAATTCATTTATTGTTTAACCATACAAAGTTGGTATCCTATGGATTACCAACTATATACAGTTGGATAATGAATGAAACATAAGGTATTATGAATGAATGTTGGTACAACTGATGAAGTTAAATAAGAGAAAATACCGTATAGTAAAAAATCGATCAATATGCAGTTTTTTGGTAGAATATAATGGTTTGGAGACAGACTTTAAAACTTTAATAAATTATGCAACACACAGGTGTATTAAGAATTGTCCTTTTCATAGCTTTTCAAAACAGTGCCGATGTTTTGATAAGATACTTACGACTTAGGGCATATCCACAGACTCGCATAACAACATAGAACATAACAATAAGATGCCGTGATTAGCTTGATGTGCCGCCATGTATCTTGTAAGCCAATCACGGCATCGCATTCTTATGTTTTATGTTCTTATGCAAGCTTCTGGATAGGCCTTTAGTCTACGAGCTGGTGACCATTTTTATTTAATTATTTTATTCCAGCTGTATTTTATATAGGTATGTTTTGAAGTACTTACATTCAAATTAAGCTATTTGCAAATCGCCAGGTATTGAATCGGGTTCCTTTGGGTGTTAGAAGCCTCAAAAAGGTAGTTAAATGGGGTATACGAAAATATTTTTAACACCGAGTCGAATACATCACATTTATTACATTAGGTTACTTCGATAAATAAGTTTACCTATCAGAAAAACTTTATGTTTAGTTAGTTAATATTTATTTATACATTCAGAATCTTAAAATATTTTTTCATTACTAGTACAGCGTTGCCAGACTTACTATAATTTTGACTTTTGGGGGATAATATTTTTTTAAACTTATGAAAATAATAAATTTAAAATTATATTTTAATTTAATATATATTTATAATATATACATATTTGATTGTTAGATACATTATATTCAAGAACCATAGCGCATATATAACGTTACTGTCTGTTTAATCGAGGAGAATAAAATCTTTTAGTGTTTTTATTTTATTTTTTGAGAATATGCAAACTTTTTACGGATAATTATCAAACCTAGGCACATAACTGTCTTAAATGAGTATTTTCTACTACCCAGTCTGCACATACATGGATGCAACATCACAAAGAAAGATTTTTTAGGTAACAAGTGCCATATTACATGAGACGTAACATATATATGTATGCTACATTACATGCCCTATAATAGAAAGATTTTTTAAGTTACATGTGCCATATTACATAAGATGTAACATACATATGTATGATACATAACATGCAATATTGCATGTTATGTATCATATATATGGTATGAGAACATACCAGATACATAAAATGTTATGAATTCACCATATGTAGGTACAGGTTAATAATAATAATCCGATCGACTTGCAATTTTCAGGAATAATCAAGTTGTCCGAGAAGATCCCTATTATTTTTGAAAGTAATCCCACCAAAAACAAAAAAGTTATGGAGGGATAAAGTTTAAAAAAAATCGAAAAAAGCTGAAAGAATATTCCCATTAGCGTATTTTTTTCAGGAAAAATTACTTTTATTATAAAAATCAATTCTACAAAAACAAATAAAAAAAATTAAAAATTTTGAAAACTTTTTTTGAAAAATTTTATTTATATTTTTTTCAATAATTTTTCGTTTTTCAAAAATATTAAAAAAACATATTTTTTTAATTTTTTATGAATTTTTTTTAATATTGCTTGTTTAAAACTTCAGTTTGGTTCGACTCGGATAAAACTCACAAATAAGTTAACCAAATTTACTTTTTTAAAGTTATTTTGGAAATCGACAAATTCCCATAAGCGTTAAATACGAGTATCCGCATTCGTGGTATAACTAATTATGTAATATCTTGTAAAATACAGAAATCAGATATGTGATTTCAATTGGAAATAGAAATTAGAATTTTGAAGTTCCCGCCAAGCAATCTAGCCTAGACCAATTATTGGTCAAATTATAGTAGTAGAGTATGGCGTCATAATTAACCGTGGGAATAGTGTTTTTGTGTTTGCAAAAGCTGTTTTTTGAAGAGTGTTTTATGATAGGTTAGTAATAAAACTAATTATTAGTTTATACAAGTTTTATAATCTACATAATCGTAATACTTTTTTAAAAATTAACCTCAAAATAATATTTCAAATTATAATAGATTATACTTTTTTAGTAAAATGGAATATGCAGTTGTGTCGTTTGTTGGAAATGATGACGTCAGTGACATCCCATGGGATGGATGATGCATCCCCACACAAAAAATGTTTCCCAATTAATTGCAAAAAAAGGTACCTATTACCTATAAAAACGAACAGATAAAATAAATGGAGAACATTTGAAGTCATTATGTATGTTAATCTATATTCATGGGTAAGCCGTTTGCTGAGAATTATCAGGTTCTATGTGACAGCTTTGATGAAAAAGAGATATACTTTTTTTATTTATTTGTCCTCAAGGAGTTGGGATCCCTACTGTAAAAGGCTGAGTGTACTGGAAGAAAACTAAAACTTGTTCTAAATGTATTTTGCGAGCTAAATCTCCTGCGAAATCTTGTGTACAACCCTCGCGAAATCTTGCGAAATTCCCCGAAATCTTAAATATTTAACACGTTGGCTACCATGAGAGTCACCAGCAACTCTCGGTATTTTTTTACATTGGTACCACGTGTATTAGGGAACGTTCAAGTATTATGTAACGCAAATTGTACCAAAATTAATACACTTCATACCCCGGTTCTCGCGTTATTTAAGGCTGTAGAGAGTTCATATTTTGGCTATTTAGGGGGTAACACACCCCCTATTAGGGGGGTAGCAAAAATATGAAATCTCTATAATCTATAATAACGCGAGAGCCGGGGTATGAAGTGTATGAATTTTAGTACAATTGAGTTATGTAATACTTGAATGTTCCCTCACCGGCTACTCTCAGTAGCATAGGTTAACATCATATTGTAACTCTTAAACTGCCGAAACAAAAGCATCCATATTATAGGTGTGGTACACCAGAAGTACTACTTATGTCATATTTCAGTGAGACGCGGTAATATTGGTGGAAAGTTGTAAAAAATGTTTTATTAATATCACAGCTACACAAACTAAAGTTGGATCTCCGACAGACTCTACTAGTCAAATTCTATGTATTTTGAGCCGCTGAATCCGAGTCGGAGTTTAAAAATTGGGTCCCATTTTCAAAATAAACTCAAAAAAACATCCTTTTTGTACTTTTTCGCTAGGTTTTTTGAGGTTTTTTTTTAAATTTCGACTGCAGATTCGCATTCGGCTCAAAATATATAGGAATTGACTAGTTGGAGTTCCATTTTTTTTGTGTGGCGCTGTATTTATTTTATTCTTAGAGATTTTGAATGAATTATTTTTTTGTATGTAATTAACGCAAAAACGTATAATATATATATACTAAGTAAAGTCCAAACGAAAATGTAAAATGAATTATTTATTTTCTTTTTTAGAATTTTTGAGAAATCTTGCGAAATCCCGCAAAATATTGCAAAATCCCGCGAAATCTTGCCAAATCCCGCGAAATCTTGCCAAATCTTGGGTAATGCAAAATTTGGTGTACGCGAGTTTGTATGAGATTTACCCCTCGATATTTTGCATTATTACGTTTTTTTTTAATTTTAAATATTTTTTTTTTCAGAATATGTTTATTTAATTATACGTTTTTAAAAAAAATGTACAAACAGTCACCTTTTTTAAAATATATATTATTCAGAATATGTAATATGTAGTTTTAATTTTTTGTATGTATACCTGGCAGGACAACCGAGTGTTAGTTTAAGATATATTTTTATTTTTGCAAAATAAACAAAATTAAGACTTCGACCGGACCCTGTAGATATCGACTTTAGATTTAGAATAGGTAAGTGGCACACAAATATGTATTTCATATTTGTGTATCATTTACCTATTCGAAATTGGAAGTTTATATTTGCTGTTCAACGGGGGTACGGGGGGAATTTAAACATCCATGTTACATATCACCCATATAATTTTAATGTATTAAATACCTCTCATCCATATGGCAAGGGATAACTTATGATGTATTTGGTATGTTTCTGCTACATAACAAGGAGTATAAAAACGACATGGCTGATACCTCTCATCCATATTGCAAAAGTTATATAACATGTTATGTACCTGGTATGTAGCTGATATGTTACATGTTATGTACCTGATACATAATTTGAGGCGGAATTGTTAAAGTCCAAGGACTGTACATGGACTATAAAAACTACATGGCTGCAACATCACATAGAACAGTGGTTATGTACCTGCTATGTACCTGCCATGAATTTGTGCGGACTGGGTATAGATTACGTATTAATCATGGAAATTTAAAAAATACTTTAAGTTAGAATAAGGTTAGAATTTAGTTAGAAAACGAAAGTTAGATTTATGTATTTTATAACGTTTTTGTCAAACGTTATTTTTTAAGGTTAGATTTATATATTTTATAACGTTTTTGTATAACGTTTGATACTAAACATAAAAATGTCACTAATCTAATGTTATGTTAAGTTAGATTTATGAAGTTTTCTACCAGTTATTTAAAATATATATAAAATACAGCCGGGAGAAAATAATGAAATAAAAATAGTCACCAGCTCTCCGACTAACTGTTCATCTAGTTTATTTAATTTCTTTTAGTTGCTGATCATTATGGTAATTTCAATAGTATTACTTTCCTGTGGCTTATCCTTTGGATTTGTATACAGATCTGTAATAAACAGTCAACTTTATTCCACAATCGTTAAAGAAGAATTTATTCAATCACTGGGAAAATCGTTTTTGAGTTATTGTGTTGATCCAAACCAACAAAAAGCTTGGGACCTGATACAGACAAGACTAGAATGTTGCGGAATTTTTAATTCCACGGATTGGATTGAAACTTTTGCCGTAATTCCGGGGTCATGTTGTAATCATGTGAGTAAAAATACAAACAAACAAATAAAGAAGTACAAACTTAACGTATCACTATTAAATAGTAGATTAAGACAGTTAGCATACTTGGTGCATTTACTATTTTTTCTACTACCTAAAACTAGTAACTCCAAATATCAGTTAAAAATAAAGTTTAAAAATTGTTTTGACATAGCTGTCAGTTTGACAAATAAGTTGAAAAAAGTTAGTAGTTATCTCAAAAATTTTCCATTATTGACCGTCGCCAATAAACAATGCTTAACAACGGTCAATAATAAATGAGTTCACTGATTTTATTGGTTGCCAAGGTAAACAAGCCTTGACAACGGTAAATAATATGTAAGCTAGCACTTAATTAGGTAGTAGAAAAACGACATTATATTGTGTACTTAAGACTAGGGTTCTACTATCTTACGTTGCTTTATTTTTTAGAAAATGTTTAAATTAATATATGGTCCATTTATCATGACAATCTTTAATATTTTAATAAATGCTAGATATATCAAACAATTTTTATAAAAAAAATAAGAGCTTAACCCTTAACTGGTGACGTGGTAACATTCGTGACCCCACCATAATAAATTATTTCATATTTTGAGGGCATGAGCCAATGACACGAATTATATTTTATTTTAATGTTGCCACCTGTTATTTTTTTAGAAGCTAATAACTATACCAGACTATTAAATAAACACTAAGGTTCACATTGACACTAAAAAATGACACAAACAACAACAAAAAATATGATTTTTTTAAATTTGAAATATGGGGTCCTGAAAGGCACCAGGTCACCAATTGTGTTATGTTTTAACCACCTCACCAGTTAAGGGTTAATGGGATTCCATGGTATCCCATGTTTGAGAACCAATTGGTGTATATTTGATATGTTTATGTAGGAAACACAATGGCAAGGCAAGGAGAAATATTTTTTAAAATGGAAAGGGGAGTTTTAGTGACATAATTTTAAAGCTTATTAAATTCTCTTTTTGACCATATAATTTTTAATTTAATTTTTTTTTTGTTAAAAAATGCGATTTTCTTAGATTTTCTTTTGAAATTTTCATTTATGTATCATTATTATTAAAAATTTATTTAAAAGTATTACATGCGTTTTTGTTACAAAAATTTTGTATCATGAAATTAATCATTAGGGAACGTTCAAGTATTACGTAACGCTCCTAGTGGGGGGTGGGGCTCATTTTGGAGTGTTATGCCCATGTTAATGGTATAGGAAAATAGCGTTACAGAGGGGGGTCCAAAATGATCAAAATTTGCGTTACTTAATACTTGAACGTTCCTTTGTTTTTTTTAAGAAATTTTGACGAAAATTTACATTCTCAACACTTTTTTAACCCCCTCAAAATATGTTTGAAAAAATTAAAAAATATATGGGGTCATTCCGTCATTACGTACGTTACATTCGTACACCTTAATTTAGGTCTCAGAAAAATACTCGACAGTTCATTCATTTGTATTTCAGGTTATAATCCTTACAGGCACTTTTTTATATCTTTTAGTTTACGTATAAATTTAATTATCAATTAGGCAATAAAAATAATGCAGCTTATGTGCGCGTTTCGTACGTTACAAAATTTGGAAGTACACTTACGAAATTAAGTTAATGATAATGAAAATCTGCTCAACTGATTTCATGTTTTGTTTTTTAATTATGTTTGCTTAATTTGTGAAAGATTTACTTTCTAATAAGCTTATGTGATAACAAAAAATAAATAAATATGATTTTAGAAATTATTGTTTCGTACGTTACCAAAAAATGTTACGTAAGTTACTTGAGGGTTTTTATCAAATTTCAAACTGAATTTGGGAAAATTACCTACACGTTAAATTCTTCTTCTGTAGGGCAAAATACTACAAAATCGTGGTTCATTTAGGGGTCGTTTAGGGGATCTAAACTTTCAATGTTGGGTATTTAAAAAGTTTTTTTGGACTTAGTATTTCACCACAACAGTTTTGGACATTCTGGATGAATTTTAAACTAACACCCTAACCAATATCTAAATAAAAATATAATAATATTTAATTTTTTATGCTGTGGTAGCAGTTGGCGCGGAATGACCTTATGGTTAAATAGAGAATTTTACCAGGTTTAAAATAATGTATCACACAGCCCCCTTCCCATTTAAAATGTTTCCCACTTGTCACCCTAAACATCAAATATTAAGCTCTTATAGCTTTTGTTTAAAACTGTTTTGATATATTATTATAAACTACTAAGGATTGTCATGATACATGGATTACCTTGTACAATGTAATGTATAAACCAAAGAACTAATTGTTATTTGGTATAAACCTACTTTTTTTAATGGCCATTCTTGAAATAGTCATTTTTTTATTAAGAGCGCAAAATTACTGATTTCTGCTTTAGCGTGGAATTTGCTGATCGAGGCCTCTACCGAGATCAGAAATCATGCGAAAACAGCGTATCTAAAAAATATTTTTTCTACCATGCATGCCCGAAACTAATTCTTTGGGGGTCCGGCCACTGGGCCGAATCGGAACTAAAAGTTTATGAGACATATATTGAAAAAAAATATAACCAAATTTTATTATCGCAACTATAACATACTAGTATAAAGAATAGCATACTACACACATTTTATTACTTAACTACAAAGTACAATGACGTCACACTAACTATTCGTACTAACCAAGTACCCTAGGTGGTTTGCTCACATAGTAAGTATTTCTATCCTTCTCTATTATATTTTTGTCCACTCCAAATCATATTTTTTCGAAAAAGAAGAGGAAAAAATTGGTTGGGTATAATTTTTTTGGGTAAGCCAGACGTTAAAACTATTTGTAAGATTCACAGATCTCATATATATGTATGAAATCTGTGGTAAGATTGTTTTGCCAGGCACTCTTTTGTGCAAGAATGGATTAAACTGAAATAATTTTAAATAATTGTCACATATCATTTGTGGATAATGTAAGTACCTATAATAAATGAGTTAAACCCAGTCCGCACAAATTCATGGCAGGTACATAACCACTGTCCTATGTGATGTTGCAGCCATGTAATTTTTATAGTCCATGTACAGTCCTTGGACTTTAACAATTCCGCCTCAAATTATGAATCAGGTACATAACATGTAACATATCAGCTACATACCAGGTGCATAACATGTTATATAACTTTTGCAATATGGATGAGAGGTATCAGCCATGTCGTTTTTATACTCGTTGATATGTAGCAGAAACATACCAAATACATTATAAGTTATCCCTTGCCATATGGATGAGAGGTCTTTAATACATTAAAATTATATGGGTGATATGTAACATGGATATAAAGAACTTTCACTTTCGGGTTTAGACCGTGTTAATGGATTTTCACTTTCCGACGTTTCGTCTCTTACTACTAGAGACATCTTCAGGGATTAATCTGAAACTAAGTTTCGAATCAACTTGTGTCACTATTTATGACGAGTTGTGGTTATTCACCCGTGACGAGGTTTTTCCTATCAAAGACTTCCATATTGCAGGTAAGTGGTAACCAGTGTCCCGATTGATATTGTTAGGATGCTTGATGATTTCTATCGATTCCCGTATCTTCCTTGGCATTTTTTTGTTTTCTGTTAATATTTGTTTTGTTTCAGACAAATTGATTTTATGACCTGTTTCATGTACATGTTCGGCTACTGCCGATAATGCAATATAAGAAAGAAACAAATTTCCTTATCGGCAGTAGCCGAACATGTACATGAAACAGGTCATAAAATCAATTTGTCTGAAACAAAACAAATATTAACAGAAAACAAAAAAATGCCAAGGAAGATACGGGAATCGATAGAAATCATCAAGCATCCTAACAATATCAATCGGGACACTGGTTACCACTTACCTGCAATATGGAAGTCTTTGATAGGAAAAACCTCGTCACGGGTGAATAACCACAACTCGTCATAAATAGTGACACAAGTTGATTCGAAACTTAGTTTCAGATTAATCCCTGAAGATGTCTCTAGTAGTAAGAGACGAAACGTCGGAAAGTGAAAATCCATTAACACGGTCTAAACCCGAAAGTGAAAGTTCTGTATATCTTAATGGCCGTGAAAGCTTAAAATCTAAAAAAATGTAACATGGATGTTATAATATCCGTTAAATTCCCCCGTACCCCCGTTGAACGGCAAATATAAACTTCCAATTTCGAATAGGTAAATGATACACAAATATGAAATACATATTTTTGTGCCACTTACCTATTCGAAATCTAAAGTCGATATCTAAAGGGTCCGGTCGAAGTCTTAATTTCGTTTATTTTGCAAAAATAAAAATATATCTTAAACTGACACTCGGTTGTCCTGCCAGGTATACATAAAAAAAACTACATATTACATATTCTGAATAAAATATATTTTAAAAAAGGTAACTGTTTGTACATTTTTTTTTTAAAACGTAAAATAAAATAAACATATTCTAAAAAAAAATATATTTAAAATTAAAAAAAAAGTAATAATGCAAAATATCGAGGGGTAAATCTCATACGATCTCGCGTACACCAAATTTTGCATTACCCAAGATTTGGA
The DNA here is from genome assembly GCA_958510825.1 of Brachypterus glaber. Classification (NCBI taxonomy): domain Eukaryota; kingdom Metazoa; phylum Arthropoda; class Insecta; order Coleoptera; family Kateretidae; genus Brachypterus; species Brachypterus glaber. Next base: position 36,306,754 of record OY294050.1, read on the forward strand.
AAGATTTCGCGGGATTTTGCAATATTTTGAGGGATTTCGCAAGATTTCTCGCAAATTATAAAAAAAAAAACTAAATAATTCATTTTACAATTTCAATATATACTTAGTATATATATTATACGGTTTTGCGTAAATTACACAAAAAAAAATCATTCAAAATCTCTAAGAATAAAATAGATACAGCGCCACACAAAAAAAAAATGGATCTCCGAAGGACTCGACTAGTCAATTCCTATATATTTTGAGCCGCTGAATGCGAATCTGAGGTCGAAATTTAAAAGTTTTTAAAAAGACCTTAATAAACCTAGCGAAAAAGTAAAAAAAGGATGTTTTTTTGAGTTTATTTTGAAAATGAGACCCAATTTTTAAACTCCGAGTCGGATTCAGCGGCAGACAGACTAGTCGAGTCTGTCAAAGATCCAACTTTAGATTGTGTAGCTGTGATATTAATAAAACATTTGTTTACAACTTTTCCACCAATATTACTTATAATATGGATGCTTTTATATCGGTCGGTTAAGAGTTACAATATGATGTTAACCTATGCTACTGAGAGTAGCCGTTGAGGGAACGTTCAAGTATTATGTAACGCAAATTGTACCAAAATTTATACACTTCATACCCCGGCTCTCGCGTTATTATAGATTATAGAGATTTCATATTTTGGCTACCCCTCTAATAGGGTGTGTTGGGGGGTAGCCAAAATATGAAATCTCTACAGCCTTAAATAACGCGAGAACCGGGGTATGAAGTTTATGCATTTTGGTACAATTTGCGTTACATAATACTTGAACGTTCCCTGATACACGTGGTACCAATGTAAAAAATACCGAGAGTCGCCGGTGACTCCCATGGTAGCCAACGTGTTAAATTATTTAAGATTTCAGGGAATTTCGCGAGGGTTGTACACAAGATTTTGCAGGAGATTTAGCTCGCAAAATACATTTAGAACAAGTTTTAGTTTTCTTCCAGTACACTCAGCCTTTTACAGTAGGGAACCCAACTCCTTGAGGATGAATAAATAAAAAAGTATATCTCTTTTTCATCAAAGCTGTCACATAGAACCTGATAATTCTTAGCAAACGGCTTACCCATAAATATAGATTAACATACCACAATTACTTCAAATGTTCTCCATTTATGTTATCTGTCCGTTTTTATAGGTAATAGGTACCTTTTTTGCAATTAATTGGAAAACATTTTTTGTGTTGGGATGCATCATCCATCCCATGGGATGGAATCTCACTGACGTCATCATTTCCAACAAACGACACAACTGCATATTCCATTTTACTAAAAAAGTATAATCCATTATAATTTGAAATCTTATTTTGAGGTTAATTTAAAAAAAAGTATTACGATTATGTAGATTATAAAACTTGTATAAACTAATAATTAGTTTTATTACTAACCTATCATAGAACACTCTCAAAAAAATAGCTTTTGTAAACACAAAAAATAACTAAAACTATAAACAAACACTTCCAACCACGGTTAATTATGACGCCATAGTCTACGACTATTGGCCAAAGGCTGTAGGCTAGATTGCTTGGCGGGAACTTCAAAATTCTAATTTCTATTTCCGCAGAAATCACATCTCTGATTTCTGTATTTTACAAGATATTACATAATTAGTTATACCACGAATGCGGATACTCGTATTCAACGATTATGGGAATTTGTCGATTTCCAAAATAACTTTTAAAAAGTAAATTTGGTTTAACCAATAATAATAATAATAACTTATTTGTGAGTTTTATCCGAGTCGAACCAAACTGAAGTTTTAAACAAGCAATATTAAAAAAAAAAATCATAAAAAATAAAAAAAAATTGTTTTTTTTTTAAGATCTTTTTTGAAAAACGAAAAATTATTGAAAAAAAAGTCACACGTCGAATTGATAACCTCCTCCTTTTTTGGAAGTCTGTTAATAAAAAATATATGTTTTTTTAAAGATGTTTTTTGAAAAACGAAAAATTATTGAAAAAAATATAAATTAAATTTTTCAAAAAAAGTTTTCAAAAAAACTTTTTTTTTCAAAATTTTTATTTTTTTTATTTGTTTTTGTAGAATTGATTTTTATAATAAAAGTAATTTTTCCTGAAAAAAATACGTTAATAGGAATATTCTTTCAGCTTTTTTCGATTTTTTTTAAACTTTATCCCTCCATAACTTTTTTGTTTTTGGTGGGATTACTTTCAAAAATAATAGGGATCTTCACCTCGGACAACTTGATTATTCCTGAAAATTTCAAGTCGATCGGATTATTATTAACCTGTACCTACATATGGTGAATTCATAACATTTTATGTATCTGGTATATTCTCATACCATATATATGATACATAACATGCAATATTGCATGTTATATGATACATAACATATGTATGTTACATCTTATGTAATATGGCACATGCAACTTAAAAAATCTTTCTATTATAGGGCATGTTATGTAGCATACATATGTATGTTACGTCTCATGTAATATGGCACCTAAAAAATCTTTCTTTGTGATGTTGCATCCATGTATGTGCGGACTGGGAATAAAAGTAACTAATTTATAAGCTTTATGCAAAAATGTTCTTGCACAGTTAGGCCTAATTTTATTCTTGTAGACCTCATTTTTGGTTCTCAATTTCAAATATCGCAAAATAAACAACTAAATCAACTTTTTAACCTCGAAAAAGATTTTGGTATAATAGTGTTCTACTTTACTAACTATGACATTTAAACAACACTCTTCAAGCCATACTAGTTTGTTATAGTTACGATAATAAAATTTGGTTTATGTCTAATAGGTTGCAAAAAAAAGTCGTGACATATTTGTCAAAAAAATGATCAAATTACAATTCATAGGAAAAAATCAATTTCTATATTTTTTTAAAAAATGGTCATTATAATGGTTTGTGTGGTGAAACTAAATTGATTTGGTGCGTTGTGGTAAACTGGTAAGTTAAAAAAAACAACTTTTATCTTTGAATTGTCTATTACTTATTATTTGTCAACTTTTTAGTGGTTGAAAAAAAATGGAAACGAATTAATTTAATTGGACTAGTACTGAGGAATAAAATTATTAACTTTTTAAAGCCGTTTAACTAGTAAAAGTTGGTAAATTAGCATATTAAATAAAAACATACAAATCTTACGTTAATATTTATAATATTTTTATTGTTTTTACTGAACGTGTCAAATTTTAACGTGTTTTCATTCTTTTCTACAATTCACATTACATTTTTAGTGATAATTTCATGAATATATTAAAGATTTATGGCATTCATAAAAAAATACGTCAAAGTGACGGTCCCAATTTGTCACAAAAATTTCGCATTCACCAATTTTTAAAAAAAGTTAGATTGCAACGTTGCCACATAAAACTTAATTCCAATTCGGCCCACTGACCGGACCCCATTCTTTCTACCTACACAGAAACGTTAATTCGATTTTTGTTTACAGCAAAGCTGTACCTTAAATAACACATATCAAAACAGTTGCTTGAACGCAGTAATTTATGATTTACATTGGCAGAAAAATATTTTATTTTCAATCAGCGGTGTTGTTATATTAATGGAAGTAAGTATATTTCAAATAAATTTTATATAATCGATTTTCCTTTTCCCAAAAATATTAAGGATTCAACTTGTCAGCACACTCATTTTTTTTGGCAATATCATTTATAAAGATCAATGGCTCGAGAACGCTACCTTGTGGAACATTTATTATAACCGTTTTAAAAATTGAAGTGGGGTCACGCTGTAACCCAGATGTATCATTTTAATTAGTATTTCTGATAGATATAGCTTATTCTACTTGTTTATAATTTTTTCCACGTTAGGTAATCATCTAAATAGACCCCAAAAATATTAAGGATTCGACTTGTCAGCACACTCATTTTTTTTGGCAATATCATTTATAAAGATCAATGGCCCGAGAACGCTACCTTGTGGAACATTTATTAAAACCGTTTTAAAAATTGAACTGGGGTCACACTGTAACCCAGATGTATCATTTTAATTAGTATTTCTATTAGATATAGCTTATTCTACTTGTTTATAATTTTTTCCACGTTAGGTAATCATCTAAATAGACTCCAAAAATATTAAGGATTCGACTTGTCAGCACACTCATTTTTTTTGGCAATATCATTTATAAAGATCAATGGCCCGAGAACGCTACCTTGTGGAACATTTATTAAAACCGTTTTAAAAATTGAACTGGGGTCACACTGTAACCCAGATGTATCATTTTAATTAGTATTTCTATTAGGTATAGCTTATTCTACGTATTTATAATTTTAGATTATTTCAATATGTCTTTCCACTGCAATATACTTTTTTGAAAAGCGAAGAAAATAATTCATTTTACAAACATTTGTGAGTAAAGAGCATTACACAATAAACACGCATTTTAGGACATTTTAGAAAAAAGATGTAATAACCATAAAAATAAAAACAAAATTCCCTGGAAATGTGTTTTTCTTTAATTCAATTTTTAATAAAAACAATAAAATAAAAACTTAACGCTAAACTTAATTTAATTATAAGTACAATAATTATAATAATGCAAGTAAATTGAATTACACTATTAGTATAATAATGATAAATGATTGTGGTTTAACACAATAATTGTAATAATCAAGGATTTTTTAAAGGTGATTACTTTTACTATTTCTTTATCTATAATTACAAACTGGAGCAAAAATTAATAAATTCAAAATAATTATTGGGGTCCTAATATCCTCATTAAATGAAGATAATTAAATTTTAATTTAATTTAATTAATAATAAATCTATCAAAAACGTCAAAAATATAGACCTTTATTTTTTTTCCAATCTACATAAACAGAGATGAGACAAAAATATCTACCTACACATTTGAAATTTATTAATTTTTGCTGTAATTATATATTATTTTATTTAAAAAGGAAAAATATCATAAAATATGTAAATCAGGTATGTATCTTAGCAAATTTTATTCACAATAAGCAATGCATAATAGGCATTTTTCATAAATAGAAATAAAGTTATTTTAAGAGTATTTGACACATTAAATAATATAATTAATAATACCTTAATTTAAAGGTCGCCAAAAAATAATATATTATATGTTTTTTTTAAGTTTTTGGATGCAGTTACCTCACTCTTAATCGTTACATTATTTGATAATTTAATAATAATAATAATAATAATAATAATTATAATAATAATTATAATAATAATAATAATTGAAGTGGCAAGTAGATGAAGGTTTTATGTAACATTTTTCTAAAAAATTTAAATTATTATTGATATATCATAGAATTCTATCACACTTAACACGTTAACTGCCAGGAAAAAAAGTTGAATTAGCTCACTACGCCAATAGGTTTTTGCGGTTTTTACTTGTAAGAGTGTTTTATTTTACGTTATGTGGAAAATTTTTCTTTATACTAAGTTACTATAGAAATACCATTCTTGATTTATGTACTTCCAAGTTTTACTTGATTTTATATTCACTACCCAAGTAACAAAACGGGTAAAAAAGTGGACAAAAAGTCTATTATCAATCGATAATTAGACTTTTTGACCACTTTTTACCTGTTTTGTTGTTTGGGTACCATAATTTATGCAATAAAACCCTAAAAAATCTAAACCACATGTTTTTTCCGTACATTTGGATATTAGCTTACAAGTAAAAGGCACTATGTCAACTTCAAATGGCACTGTAATAATTTTGTGATGATCTTTGTACAGGTAAACCGAACTAACTTCTAGGTGGACTGCCAAGAGAGTTACCCACTATTCAAAATGCACCAATTTGATTTTGATTAAATTTTTATTTGGCAATAGGCACTAAGTCACTTATTACGTTTATTATATCGAATTAATAACACAGCGACTTAGTACTAATTACTGCCTGTTTGTTTGCCGAGACGTGCATTCTTGTATTTTTTTTTTCGTTTTCTTTTTGTATTTTAATAAACAATTTTTTTATTTTTTTTTTCATTTCTTTTTTTCGTTTTACAAAAAAAATATGTAGAATCACCCCTTAAAATTAATGACATCATTTACTGGACATCCTGTATATGCAGACGGCAGTTAACGTGTTAAGGGTCTCATACCTTCTTCACTCACTGACATTTTCAAATTTATAAAAAATGTTACAAAACACCTTTATCCGCTTGCCGCTTTATTTATTAAGAAGTATTGCATTTTTAAATTCTTTAAATATTTGGAAAAAAATGGTACTTAGTACGCTTAATTCAAGTAAACCTTCAATTAAGGTTGTTTTAAAATTAATAACAAAATTTAAATTTATAATATATATATATATCGGAAATATGTCCTATACATGGTGATTCACTAACAGAAATCACTGGTATTATGATGTTATTATTACAGTTATCAAAATAAAATTTATACTAGTTGATAATAGACCCAATAATTTACAAGTGTGCTCAAAAAACAGTTTTCTACTAGCTTTTGTTTTCAAAAAACACAGTATTTAGAGATCATTTTAATTATTATTTTAAATAAAATGATATAATAGTAAAATATTTATTATTTTGTTTGGTTAAAAAATATTTATTAATTTTAAATTATTTCATTTTAAAATTTATTAATACAATTTACATATTTTTGTAGGGATTAAAATCCTACATTTCATTATTTTTTATCTCCAGTTAGATTTTCAAGGTGAGACTTTAAATGTCATAAGAGTTTTATAAATTGTCAAACTAAAATATTGGATAAAAAATCCTTAACAATTAAAAAAGAGACATTTTTAATATGCAAATATCGTCAAAGGACCATCAGGAGGGACAAAAAGGCAAAAACTTACTGTATTCAGATTAAAATATAATTAAATACACTTCTTTCATCTAGGGGCTAGTTTAAGTACTTAACATCACTTAAAGTTCTTACTTGTGTACTTTTTTACTGATATACGAGGATTGTTAAAAATATTAAATATCTTATTCTTCAAAATTTGAAGAATATTTGAATATTTAATATGAATTTCAGTTTCAAAAATATAATAATATATAATAATATAAGTTGATTTAAAAAATTTATTTACCTACTATAAAGAAAAATAAATGAATTTTCGAAATTTTGCATTTTATGTTTAAATTTTGGATAAGTAAATTGCAGTTCAAAAACAAAAGCTGGTGGAAAACTTTTTTTTAGGCAAACCTGTAGCTTGTTGGGCTATATTCACTGGTATAAAATTTATTTTGATAGATTTATCAATAACACGACAAATCGTGTGATTTGTCTTAGGTGAATCACGTTGTATAACATTCTTTGTTCTAAGAATATTCTTGGAATCTACCAAGAAGGAAAGAGCATTCTTAGAAATAACTTTAGGGTAGGTATAACTAAGTACATTCTTAAAAATTGTCCGCTAAACAGCGAAAATATGTTTAAATAAATCCTATTATTGATAATTATTATCAGTTACTAATTAGGGACACTCGACCGGTTGTTGCTGTGTGTGTTAGTGTGTTTTGGTAGTTGATCTGTTTGGGCGAAAACTTCCAGAAACCCAAACGGCTAACCACCAAAACACTAGACAATGTAACAACTGATCGAGTGACCCTATTATTACACAACCAAAAGTTACAAAAATCTAATCTAAACAATGAAATTGATGAAAATATAAATATCACAGATAGATTAAATCATAGCAAATCTGCCAAAATTAAAAATGGAATAATAAATACTTTAAAGAAAAGTTATGATAAGAAAAAAAAAAAGACAAAGCGAAGTAAAATGAAATCACGTGGTAGCACCAGTTCTAGATCCAAAATTTTCGGTCGTAAGTTGAAGAAAAGAAGAAAACTTTTAGACTTCTTTAAGCTAATTTGTACCCCTTTAACCCAGTTGTACGTTAAAGTAGTCTCCAAATAGACCGAAAATGTCAGCTCTCCTTTGACAATTACACTGCAGAAAAAACAACGTAAATAGGTCTGTTCGTTGTGGGCATTTGCACTGTATAAGGTTTTGCGTTCGTTCGTCAAAGTTCAATAGTGCAGGATTAATTTTGCGTTCGTTTGACCAAGGGCTACTGAACTACTGCAAAAAAGACAAGCGCCTAAATGCAGCTCTCTGTGCAGGAGTTTGCTTTGGGTTTTTCTTGGTTTGGACTTTTTTTTAATTTGGTTTACGTTAACGTTGGTTTGGCGTTTGTTTGGTGTTTTTTTTTGTAAAAAAATGTTATTTATTTAAAATAACATATTGAAAAACGGTCAGCGCATGCGCGTGCCCATCAAAACGCTGCATAAAGAGCTGAACATAAGCGCTCCTCAAAAAAGTGTATATATTTTCTTTGCTTTGCACCTGGTCTAGAGCAAGAGTAGACGGTGTAAGTTTACTGTCTACTGTAACAGTTGTTACATGCGCATTAGATGTAAGCATGTCAAATTTAATGGCTGATTGTTTAGTATATTTTATATAATTTTTTTACGTTCTTTTGACCTACACTATTCCACTTGCCACGGAGTAGTACTTGAAGCAAAAGTGCAACCCCCAACAAACAGACCTATTGTTACTTATTTTAAATATTTTACCAATAATTGTCAGCAATTTCATTGTCATTTATTGGTTCGCCATTAAATATAACTGTAGCTATACTAATAGAACACAGACATACTGTTATAAACCCTAATAAAATATACACGGACGTAACTAGCCAAAACGCAAATAGGTAGAGAGTTTTGTTACAATATTTTCCTACTTGCGGATTGAAATTTGGTTCGAATTCCTTATATACCCATACTGAACCTGTAACAGAAAAAAACACATATTAAAATAAATATTCCCTCTCATTAGCTACGCATGCGCGCAGGGGAATAAGGGGAAAATTTAAATATATATATATAAAGTGGGTCATGTGACACATCATTTTAAAGCTGTTGAATATCTTTGTTCAAATAGGTATGTATTTTATTTGTTTTATAATTCTTTTAAAAAATGTGTAAATATCTCGCGAACAAAATTCTAAAAGAGACTCCAATGTCAAGAGGAAGCTCTGACGTTAAAATACATATTTAAATATTGTTATGTTTATCACCTAAGCAGGCTCGCTAGGGGGCATAAGGGGGAAATTGAAAAAAAAATAAAGTATGTCATATGAAACATCATTTAAAACTCTTAAAAATCCATATTTTACTATATATTTTTTGCCTTTTAAAACAATTTCAAAATTTATAAATTTTTCCTCGTTTTTTTATTTAAAAAGTCCTCTATGTAGATAACACAGATCAACAAATCTGAAGATTTCTCTAACTGAGATTTTAAATGTAGGTTTAAACTAAATCCAAATCCGAAGGCCGTTTGTCTCCATCGCCCTCAGATTTTTTGATATCATAAAAAATTAAAATTACGAAAACTGTTTTTCTGTAATTACTAGAGAACGCTTTAATTTATCACATTAAAACTTTGTATGGTTAATAGTGGTAATATAAATTATTTGTTGCTCTACTTATCCAAAAATACAATTGTGTGCATGTCAGAGGCGTACGTTCTAAAGGGTTTCTGTCATATATTTCTCCACAAATAGTTATATGTGCGAATCTTACAATGTTGATAAAAATATATTATTTATTGATTAATTTTACATAAAAAATATATTGGACCTGTTGATCAAAGGTCGACAGTTTTAGGGAAAAATAGCTATAAACATACCATTCCAATGAGAAAAAAAGTGACAAATTACACTTTTTAAAAGCAAAAAGAGATTTAATGTTGATAATTGAAGCGGCAAATGGATGAACAGTTTAAGTAGGTGGGTAACATTTTTTGAAATTTTGAAATTAATTTATTTCATAGAAGGGTTTTATATCTCCTTCATTCATTGAAAATTTCAAAATTTTAAAAATGTTCTATAACACCTTCATCCACTTTCCCCTTCAATTATATAATTTATAAACTAAAGTAGAGGTTCTTAAAAAAAATAACTAAAAATCCAATAATACAAATTATATTGCATTTTTTGTTTTTCTGCTTGATCTAAAAGATCTTCCTGACTTTTTTTATGTATTTGCGTTGGACATTCTCTTTGTATGGACCAGCAGTAGTCCGCTATCATGGATAAAATAAAATCTCTACCACTGTTTTTCACTTACATTCCCTAGAACATATTTTCACACTATTCGAATAGTATGAGTTTTTAAGTTAGTTAAAAAAAAAACACCTTATTTATTTTATAAATTATAATTAATTGATAATCAACATAAAATCTCATTTTTTTTTAAGTGTTATTTGTCTTTTGTTTTAGTGTAACTAAGTAACTATTGAACTTAAGTTCGTAATTATATTACCACTATTAAGCATACTAAATTTTAATGTGAAAAAGTCAAAGCGTTCTCTAGTAATTACGGAAAAACATTTTTCTTAATTTAATTTTTTTTTATGTAAAAAAAAACTGAGGGTGACGGAGACAAACCGCCTTCGGATTAGGATTCAACGACCGAAAATTAGTTTAAACCTTTGTTTAGAATATCAGTTAGATTAATCTTCAGATTTGTTGACCAGTGTAATTATTAATAATTACTACCTAATTAAATATGCATGTAATTTATCAAACCCCCCACTCTAGAATGCACTGATAATATATTATTTAAAAATGAATTATTATTTCATATCACAATGTATTTTATTTATATTTTATATCAATGACCTACCGTGAATGCGTAATGACGCATATTTAATTATTACCAGTAGCCGGCGTATTTCCAGTTGTAGTCCAGTCTTCAGGTCAATAAAAGAGGCTTTAACTGGACATAATTACATTACATTACATTACATTACATGTTTGTTTAACCTCGTACTATTCTACTTAATTAAGCATCCCCTAAGTCCAGGACTTGTGTGGGCTAGTAGTAGAGGGAACCACCGGCTTATACTGACTTTCGAACCAGTTTCTAGGGAGTGTCCGTTTCACTTATCGCCTTCGCCAAATTTCAATTATTAATTAACTGAAAAAGGCAAATCGGCGCCAGTGAGAATCGAACTCACGATAGTAGACTTGCTATGCATACGCGCTAGCCACTACGCTATGCCTCCCATAATTCAGTTCAAGTTTTGATTTTTGGTTTATTGGGTAGGGTTAATGGCCGCAAATAAAAAAACTATTTTGCGACGTTGAACTCAATTTGGAACTGTCATTTTTTCAACCTGTTGTTCACAAAACACGGATTTTTAAAATATCTCTTACACTATACGTTTTTAGATATTTAATGTTTTTTTCGAAAAACCAAAATTGTTCTTTATCGTCGGTTAGGCATGCCCCTGAGAACATTTTGGGTGAAAATTAAAAAATCTATCTGGCACTTCCTTTTTAATTTAAGTAAAATTATTTTTTTTTAAATAATTCACACTTTTGTGCCTCATTATTTCGAGTAAACTGATTTTCGATTGAATCACAATTATATTAAGCATAAAGAAACCTTCCTAACCGAGTCATAAAGAAAAATCTAAAATCCTACAGTGTAACGTTTAAGGCGGCGCCGTGAATTAGCTGTAAGTCGTACAAAAAAATATATGGCACAAAAAATGTTGGAGTATGGGTCCTCTTTATTTTCATATGAAAAGTTTTTTGTTCTAGGATGCACCGATCTTGAGATATTTTAAAAAGTGAAAAATAGGTTAAAAAAATTACAGTTCCAAATCGAGTTCAATGTCGCAAAATTATTTATTTGTCCAAACCCTACCTAATAAACCAAAACCTAAACTCCCTGAATTATTTCCAGGTAAAGCCTCTTTTATTAACTTGAAGACTGGACTATAACTGGAAATACGCCGGGTACTGATTATTACACAAGTATACATGTAATTTGTGGCTGGGATTAGTGTACGTAATTACTATAGGTTTAAATAGAATCTATAATTTATTTGAGGCGAAAATAAAATTAAAATGCGTTTAAAATAATACTTATCTTATCTTTACCTAAAAAATATTATTAGTCTATACCTTACCAAAGTTTAAAAATATTACCTAAAAAAAGAATTTTTAATAAAAGTCTCGATAAATCGTTAAAATAATTAAAAAAAAACGAAAAAACTGAATAAAAGTTAACTTCTAACGTTTCGGGATAAGAACATTTTAATTTTATTTTTTGTTTTAGATTTTTTATCGATATAAATAATCACTGAGGCGAAATGGCTCAAATTAATAATACTATAATACTATAGGTTTCGTCCGAAAAAAAAATAATATTTCATGTAAAAGTTTGCTTTTGTAGCCAGGAAAACATTATTTCAAAATTTAAAAAAATCAATGAGTTAAATCATTCATCTGTTAAAAAACAAAAACAATTATATTTGTATATTCCTTTAACTAAAAACTTTTACTTTTATATTAGTAAACAAAACTATAAAAAAATTTAAAATTGGTTTCACATTTTTGCCTTTTCATGGTTTAGCTGGATTCAATACGCAAAAATTGATAGTCTGCAACGTGGTCTCTCGGTTCCCGCCAAATTCTCAGCACTGAAAATTTCATACTTAGTTCAGGGATATGAGCAAAAAAAATACCCTGCTGTGGACACTGGCTCATTCAGCTGTCTGTCAAGTTTTTCAAGTAATACAGGCATATAGAAGCAAAACCTATAATATATTTGCTGCGGTGGATTTGGTGTGGTTTTTTAAGATATTAACAATTAAAGGTCAGAAAATGTATATTTTTGCACATTTTTGCACACCCTAAAAAAGTTGAGTTTTTTATCAACAATCAAAGTAATCATTTTGTAGGAAATTAAAAAACCTTCAAAATGGCTTTTTTTTAATGTGGATAGAATGATTTTTTGCTTAGAAAACTTTAAAAACGATCAAAATTTGCATATTATTCAATAAACAATAAACTTCGAAAAAATCAACCTACGACTTTGTTATTGTGTAAAGAAAGATTTATTCAATAGTTTTTGCAAAATTGCAATTGTTTATCACAGAGACCTTTTTTTTTGCACTAATATTATGCGTACAATAATGAAGATATAATGATTCTACGGGTATCTTTTGAAAGGGGAAGAGTTGTTTTATTAAATCAAATTATTAATTTAAAAAAAAAAAAACAATTTTTAGCATTGCAAAATCTCGTTACAAAAACACTGTCATTTTTAGCATAAACAATTTGAATAACTTTGTTGCAATTACTTTTAAGATAATGATTTTTTCATATTCCAAAAGCTAGCATTTTTACACGAATTTAGAAAAAAATATGGTTCTAGGTTAATATGGGGCGAAGTTAAGCAATTTTTTTTTAATTCACAGCTACTTTATTCACATACATAAAATTGAATAAAAATTAATTATTTATAACAATATTTTGTATATTAAAGTATAAATTACCCATTCCTATAACAATAACACAAAAAATATTGATATTTTGCAAAAAAAAAGTAAAAATGTTTAAACAAATTTTTTTGCAAAATATCAATATTTTTTGTGTTATTGTTATTGGCAAATATAGGAATGGGTAATTTATAATTTAATATACAAAATATTGTTATGAATAATTGACTTTTATTCAATTATATGTAAACAAAGTAGTTTTAAAAAAAAGTGACTAACTTTTCCCCATATTAACCAAAAATAATAAAATAATAACCAATTTTTTTTTCTAAATTCGTGTAAAAAGTCTAAAAGTAATTGCAACAAGGTTATTCAAATTGTTTATAAGGTATAAATGAGTGTTTTTGTAAATAGATTTTGTAAAATCTAACCCCATAGGGTAGGGTTAACTGGACCACTACTCAGGGTTAACTGGTCCACTAACAAAAATGTATTGTATTGTAATTATTGTGAATAAAAACTATTTGAAATCAAATAAAATTTAATTCTAACATAAAAATAAACGACATAATAATATCATTGGTTAAAGAGGAGGTTATACTTAGTCAATGATAATATTATGTTAAATATTAGATATATCTGAGGGTTAACTGGTCCGGGGTTAACTGGACATGGCCCAGTTAACCCCGAACTAATTAATATTGACATAAGTGGTCCAGTTATTAATCATAAAATTTTATTACTTAATAAGATATTAGAAGGCGGAAATTATGCAGAATAATTAATAAAATACTCAGTATATTAGGTAAAATATTAGTCGAGATCCTCCTATTAATAAAAAAGTATTAATTAAAAAATAAAAGTTAAGGTAAATACCCACTTTTCATCGAAAAAAATTAACTTTCTTTACTACAACTTACATGTGGACAACACGGTCCGTCATAATACTTTAAACAATACTACTAACTAAATATCACTAGAATTTGCCCTAAGGCTCCAATACTAATAAAAAAAGTTGATAAAATCCAGATGGACCAGTCAACCCTGTGGCCCAGTTAACCCTGACTTTCCCTATTATTTGATATACATTATTTAATTTTACAATAAAATTATTAAAATTTTGAAATTAAGTACCGTTATAACTATTCATTAATGATGGTACCTACTTATTTTTAAAATAGCAAGTCTAAATATTTTATGCACCGTTACTTTAAATACTAGTTTAATATTTTCGTGAACGGAATCTATTAATTGGATACCTGCTATGTTTTTTTTACCAATTTTCAAACATCTATTGTTATATATGCATGTCATAGAAAAAATAAAAAAGTAGAACCATTTTTGACCGTCTGCGCATACCTCTGCGTCCCGACTAAATGCGTCCTCCATTTTGATTCTAAATGTCCAACATAAATTAAAAAATATATATTTTATGTTGGTAATACTGTGTAACATTATTTTCTTTGTTAGAGATGTGGCTTTTCACTTCAGTGTCTTTTTGTAGTTGTTTTGTTGCAACAGTTATAATGTAAAAACTAAATAAATATTTTACACTTCACATAGATCAATTTATTTTTAACAGTAATTTAAATATAAAAATATAATTCTTCGCACACACCTCTAACAAGTTTGTGCAACCTCATTTATGTATGTTTATATTTTCAGTTTTTTTTCTACGCGTTTAAAGTGTTTTCTGCTAAAACTTCTAGCCTAGAAGGGTGGGCATTTTATTTTAATATAGACTATATTATTATACGTTTTTCCAAACAACTTGTAAAGTCTTTGTTTTTTATTTTTAAAGATATATTTGACAAAAAACTTGTCTAGTGTGTTTTTTCAAAGAACTGGTGAGGTCTTTGTGTGTTACAATGACGTGTTTTGTAAGAAGTTGCAAAAACATAAAACGCCTGCTACCTACAGACAGCATTATCAGGTATTTTTAAGGTGTCTAATTTTTTTTAATATAACGTAGTAAACAAATGGATCTTATATGGATTTACCGAGGGATTTACCCAGTATTACAATGAAAATAAGTTTCATTGCACTGCACGAATACCTTTGTAACTTTTCTATGGACATAATTAGTTTTCAGTAAATAAAAAATAAATAAAAAGTAAGGTTATGTCCTTTATTTATATTTTACCAATTAATTTAAATTTCCCGCTTGAATTCCGATCAAAATGGCTGACCGAAAATTTGTATAAAACCTTGAAATGAGTGTCCTTCTGTTTTTCTCTTTGCCTATGATGCATATAGTTATATCAGACCAACTATCACTGGTACTATAATTGTAATATGTATCCCAATGCAGAAACATATACATTAAACTATTATGCTATATAAATTAATAGTAGTTATATTATATATCATATCCTGGGTATGATTAACATGTATATACTATTTTATTCACAATCATTACAAATGTAAAAATTAAGCCTAAGTTTCCCAACGTTGATATCTGGAATAAAGCATTTATTGTAGACTTGCGTTTAATTAAGCTTCCCTGGTAGAAAAGTACATAAATCTAACTTAACATAACATTAGATTAGTGACATTTTTATGTTTAGTCTTAAACATTATTCAAAAACGTTACAAAATATATAAATCTAACCTTAAAACTAACGTTTGACAAAAACGTTATAAAAGACATAAATCTAACTAAATTCTAACATTTTTCTAACCTTATTCTAACTTTAAATATTTTTTAAATTTCCGTTATTAATACGTAAGCTATATTAGAAAATACTCATTTCAGACAGCTATGTGCCTAGGTTTGAAGATTATCCGTAAAAAGTTGTCAAATCCTCAAAAAATAAAATAAAAATTTTTACTAAATCCATTTTTTTTTTATGCATTTTATTATTTATTTTTTGTTAAAATTGATTTATTTTAAATTTATTATGTTATATGGGCTGAAGGACTTCGGTCAATGGCCTTTTGTATAGATGATGCAATAAACGACATTATTATATTATATATAAAATAAAAAAAGTCCAAACAGACAGTAATATTATATATGCGCTATCGTTCTTGATTATAATGTTTCTAATAATAATATTTGTCTATTATAAATATAAAAATAAAAATATATTAAGTTACAATATAATTTTATATTTATTTCCAAAATAAGTTTAAAAAAAATATCCCTCAAAAGTCAAAATTATAGTCTGGCAACGCTCTACTAGAATTAAACAAATATTTTAAGATTCTGAATGTATAAATAAATATTAACTAACCAAATATAAAATTTTTCTGAGAGGTAAACGTATTTATCGAAGTATAACAGCATATTACGCGAAAAATATTTAGGGGCACCTAAAAAGATGGCTATTTTATAAATAAATGTAACGAAATTATGTTTAAAAATATTATGATGCTAAAATATTTTAAGATTTATTTATATGAATAAATTTGTGTCCAGCTACCATTTTATGATGTAGGAAGAAATTTCCTAGTTGGCCACGCCCCCTCCGAAAGTTACAAATTAAACGTACTTATAATTTATTTCTAACTTAAAAATCTAACGTTAGATTGACGTTTGTAACTAACGTTAAAAAGCCGGACATTTACAAATATTTTATAACGCACTTTTATACATTAGAAAAACGTTACTCTAGCGTTAAATTTCTACTAGGGTTAATAATGTTATCCGGTGCAATAAAATAAATACAAATTATAGATATTTTAAAATCAGCATAACATTTTGTTCGCGTATTATAAATACCAAGTTTAATAACCCCACTTTAAATCTAATTAGCATATATTTATATTTCTTACCTTGAAATTTTAGGAAAAACCTTTTTACAATTTTTGTGCTTATTTTAAAGTCGATATTTTACAATTGGCGGGCGGATTTTTTATAAAAATTGGAGGTAATAAATTATTAGTAATGATTTTATAATTTCAGAATGCCACCTTGTTTTTTATTTTAAAGGCAAAAAAGACTACCTATAAATTATAATAAAAAGTTGCACGCGAATTTTTAAGTGAACATAATAATATAATAATATAATTATTAAAAATATGTTATTCTTAGTTCAGAGTATTTTTTGAGAATTATTTACTGGGTATCTATTTCTGTAAAAAGGCCTTTTTTACACGCATAAGGCTTTTTTTACACTCCACATTATTAGGCATGCGTATCCATTTTGATATCCAGTGTATGTTAAAAAAACGCTATATTTTAGCTAAATTAATAGATAAAAATGGGCGCCGGACTTTACAGCTAAAAAATTACCGCGAAGACCATTACCGCGCAGTGTATTACCGCGATCGCCATTAACAGGGCATTTACTTTTACCGCGAAGACCATTACTGCGCAGTGCATTACCGCGAACGGTCTTTACCGCGCATGAATTTTACAGCAAAAATATTTATGTAACAGCAAAACATTACCGACGGGCTGTCAGCGGGCCATCAATCCATGTGATAGCCCAGTGATGGCCCGTCGGTAAAGTTTTGCTGGGAAGGGTTTTTCCGCGGGATTGTTGGCAGTTTGGTTTTGTTTTTTTTTTGTGTGTGTTTTTTTTTCTATTAAATTTATATCGATTAATTTTTATTAATCGTCGATCGAAATTGTGAAAAGTGTCAGGGCAAAGACCGTGCTGTATATAAAATTTTTATATAAATAATAAAAAGACTGTTTAAAATCATTTTTTTTTTTGGAAGTGCGTAAATTACGACGTTATTTGATACAGGGACGTTTGCATACTTCTGACGAAAATGTTGTAAAGGAAACTAGCCATGCCCACAACCCAGAACTAGCAGTTATATCGTGTAAAAGTGTTTTAAATAATGTAAAAAAATATATATTGTTTTATTTTTGAACTATTTTTCTTATTACAATAAAATGTTGACTTGTTTTTCTGCAAAATAATCTCGAAAATAATTTAAAAAACTTAAAATTTAATATTTTTTATGCTAAAAAATAAAAATAATTATGTGCGGTAATGTTTTTCGCTGTAAAGTCTATGTCTATTGACCCCCTCGCGGGAATTTTCTTCGCGGTAATGGCTTTTGCGGTAACGGTGGCGCTGTAACGGGGTCGCGGTAATGGACTGCGCTGTAAAGACCCCTACCCGATAAAAATATATTTTTCTCCAATTTTCCAAGACCTTGCAAAAATCGCGGCTGATTGCCGACGTTCGGATTCCTCGTAAAACTGTAGTATCGAAGGTGAGAGATAATATCCTCTCCAAAATCAGAACGGGACACCTGTCTAGTCCTTCTTCCTTACTACTCAGTGTAAACACATCTTTTTAATACATATTTTTAATTTGAATTTTAAATATTGCATTTTAATATTACCTATTATAAACCATCCTAACATAAAACAGTTGAGTAACGTTTGTGTGGGAGACTGCCTTAAATTTTCTTCTTGTCGTTCTTGTTCTGTTTGACGCACTCTGGATGATAAATGAAGCATTTGTTTGATAATTCCAAAAATACCTAAAAAAAATAATCTAAATTTATTTATTTATTTATTTGTTTGGTAATATTACAGATCCATGGAGAACCCCAAATAAGCTTTAGCTTGTGCTAGGGGTTCTCCCCTTTAATTTTGAACATAAATAAAAAAAATGTGGGAAGTTAATAATCTTCATTTCTCATTGTAGTCGCTTTCGTGCAGGCTCGTATTTAGTACATGTATGGTATATTATGCATATTATGCACTCTTCCTTGAAGTTTGGGAAAATAGACTCGACCGAGGTCCAATTAAAACAAAATACTATAAAATGTTCTCAATAAGTCACACTGTAAAAAATGGGTGTAAAACCAGAGAGTAACATTAAGATTAAATTATAAAATACATATGATTTAAGGGGTCTTTCTACCTTCAAATTTAAAAAAAAATTAGTTTTTAAACATTTCTTTTAATATAGAAAAAAAAAAGATATCATTGTGAAATTTTGTAGGTATGTTTATTTATATTTAAATAATACAAACTTTCACGGGTGGAAACACCCGTTATTAAAATCAACCCAAAAATAAAAAAAAATGTTTGCATTTTTGGGTTAAGAATGTCATGAAACGTCGAGAAAATGTGAAAACAGTGGGTGTTAAAAAAATGTCTGTCTGTCTGTCTGTCTGCCTGTCTGTCTGTCTGTCTGTCTGTCTGTCTGTCTGTCTGTCTGTCTGTCTGTCTGTCTGTCTGTCTGTATGTAAACCTTATAACTTTTGAACGGAACCTCCGATTTGAAAAATTCTTTCACCAAAGGATTCAGGACTTTTCTATTTGCGTCACATCATCAACTATGGTTAACATTAGCTTAGGGCAAGGAGGCAAAAAGGACAAAAACTATAAGTTTTAGCGATATCTCACTTATTATTTATAGTAGGACATTTATTTTCCATAAATAAAAATAATGTTTAATTTCCTACAAAAACACATGTGATCATTTTTATCGTAGGACTATTAGTTTTCGAGATATAGGCATTTTAATAAATTTTGATATATTTCCACATTTTTAATTAGATGTCAAATATTGACACTAGTAAAAATTCAGTCGTAGGTAAAATAAAATTTTGATGTTTTTGAATAGATTTATATTTGATAATGCATTAATGGCCTCGTTAAAAAAGACAATTCTATAAAGCTAGAAAGAAAAAACAAAAGGAATTGTCAAAAAATACAGAAAAAGTAACCAATCCGTAAAAAAAAAATAATCTGGAGGAAATCTTTGAAGGTTACGAGGAAATCTTTAAAGATTTCCTCTTTTTCGGAAGAAATCTTTGAAGGTTACTAGGAAATCTTTGAAGGTTTCCTCCAAAAGGTGTATAAAAATTTGTCAGCGGTTTACCCCTCGATATAGAAGAAATTTTTTTGGCCAAAAATAACAAAATGGCAGACGTTTTTCTTCAAAATTATTTAAAAGTTTTTGAAGAACATCCGCCATTTTGTTATTTTTTGGCCACAACATTTTCTTCTAGATAGGGCGATAGCGACTTCAATACTGAAGAATATTCCGTTTTTTTTCAGTCGATCCAAACGACCGGAATCATGGCGACCACCGTTTTTTGATGTTCTTATCAAGAACAAAATTATGGTAAAAAATGACACTTTAAAAATCTAAAAAAAATAATTTATTCTTTAAATATAAATATACAGGGTTATTCAGAAATAAGTTCGAGAAATTTAAGAGGTGATTCTACGCTATGAAAAAAAATTCCTATAAAGGTTGGTCTGGAAATGAGCCCTAAGGGAGCTACGGCCTTTTAAAATTGTAATAAAAATAAGCTTTTTAATAAATAACTCTTGTACCCTTTAAGCTAGAGCAACGAGCTTTTGCATGTATACTAGGGCAATAAGGCCAATAAGTTTGTGTTAATTTATTTTTTTGAATTTGTCCAGAGGCGTGCCTAGACGAACAAAATATGTTAGGCTCAACACATTTTTGCCTCAAACTTTTTTATGTATAAATTTTTTGGATTTTTTGTATTAAATACAGATTCTTTCAGTAAAAATACATAAAAATGTCAGATAGTGTAACACTGTAGCATTTAAGAGGAAGTAACATTTTGTGCCTCTAAAAATGTTACTTTTTAAAAGGCTATAACTCCTTCAATATTAAATCTAGGTGATTTGGTGAAGAATACTTTTTTGCTTAGTTTTAAATGAAGAATCGCCCTGCAGCATTAAAATTTTTTTGGTGCTTTTTTTGTTCCCCATTCAATATGTTCATCTTCGAAGGGTCGCAGCTCCCTTAGGGCTCATTTCCGGTCCAACATATGTATATAAAAACTTTTTTTCATGTTTTTTTAACGTAGAATCACCTCTTAAATTTCTCGAACTTATTTCTGAATACCCCTATATAAATATAAACATACCTACAAAATTTCACAATGATATCTTTTTTCTTCCTATATAAAAAAATGTTTAAAAACAAAATATTTTTAAAATTTGAAGGCAGAAAGACCCCTTAAATCATATGTATTTTATAATTTAATCTTAATGTTACTCTCTGGTTTTACACCCATTTTAAAAAATAATCACCCTTCAAACTCAACGTAAATGGGATATTAAAGGCTATTCTATGCTTGTGGTTACAAAATTTTTAATTAAAAACAGAAAACAAATAATTCTAAAAATATACAAAAATACATCCATGTATACCAATGTATGGGTGTTTCTACACTAATGGCAAATTTCATGTCCGGGCAGAAAAAATTATTATAATACATATTTTTAAAAATTTTTTTTTGCTTATATTGTTTAACTCGTTTATTTTTATTAAAAACATGTGATAAAATACTTAATATTTTGCTTCCATAGGAAAAAAAATGGAAATAGTTCAAAAATAGTGTACTTTTTACGTGTCCGAAATGAAAAATTTAATTTTTATCAAAAAAACTTTTTTTTTGTTTGGTGTATTTGCGGTTTTTGATATTAAAAAGTTTGGACGCCTTTATAGAATTGAAATAAGGTGTAATACGCTCACATATTTGTCGGTTAATAGATTTAAACACGAAATAGATCAATGAGCTTTTAACGCTATTTTTATGCATTTTGATCTTTTATTTACCATTACTTAAAAACTAAATATTAAATATCATTGATAGGACTGAAAATGATAACCACTTAATATAGGATTTGATTAAAAAAAAAGTTCCATTATATTGCATTTGGTTGGGGAGTTTTTAAATTTTTATGTTTTCCAACTACATGGATGTCAGTCAAATCATCATAGACCGTTCTGCCAATTTTTAAATTACTTTATTTATTTATTACCCATTGAAGAGAACAATCAAATCCTTATATTATTTTTAACAGTAATATTGAAAAGTACCATCGATTTACCAACACTAAGATCAAATACTTTTATTAGATTAAAAGGGGCCTTAAATTTTAAAAATCGTCATAGACCGTTCTGCCAGCGTCATAGATCGTTCTTCCAGCATCATAGACCGCTCTGCCACACATTTTCATTAAACAGTTTTTTTGGAAACATATTAATTAGGTTTTTTTTACCTGTTAAGGTATTTTTGGAGTGCTGATTTTAAATCTGGTGTTAATTTAAAAAAATTTAAGATGGCGGATTAAATATGGCGGACATTTTCTTTAAATTTAAAATTTTCTTTAAATAATAGCATTGGGGGTTTTGAGACCGTTAAAAATAAATATGCCTTATAATAATATTATAAAATTCAAAATGGCGGACTCAAGATGCCGAATTTAAGATTACGAATTATTAAAAACAATTTTTTACTACAATAAATAAAATTCTACGAAATTAATTTGGGAACAACTAAAAAAAAATAAATAATATCAATGCATTAACATTCAAAATGGCGAATCCAAGATGGCGTATTATAAAATAAATATACAGGGTGTATAGGGTCTTCTGCATTAATTATTAAAAATAAAAATAATAAAAAATTTTCACTACAAACCAAGCTTTTAAATATTTCTTTAATCAAAACAATAAACCTGAACCCATATCAATATTAATAAATCTTTGGGTTTTATTCCTTTTTTAAATAATTAAGAGCCATCCTTTTTTAATAAACCACAAAAAAATCCTTTAATTTGATACCATCTTTAATAAAAAATAATCAGTAGGTTATAAACACAGTCCAGCAGACATTTTTGTTTTCTTGCAAACAAATGTAATATAATGTAACCTAAACAAATCCTTTACTTGATATTTTTTTAAAATTATTTTGCCATAAAAAATTACGTCTGGCAGCCGCCATTTTGATTTTTTGTCAACCAAATTTAATATTCAGTTACCTACGAAAAATTTCCTTTAATTTGATACCCAACTTGACACCTTTTAAATTTTTTAATTTTTTTGTCACAAACATGAGACACCTAGCAGCCGCCATTTTATTTTTTTTTTGCAACCTTAATATCGCCCAGAATATTTCCCAAATAATATATACCTTAATCAAAATCGTCGATATCGGATAAAGCGTTTGGCTTCAGGAGAATATATAAACATACGTAGACTGTAAAAAACGGAACCTTTTCTTTTTCAAAATAGTCTCTTTTCTTTGCATTTACAAACCGTAAAGACCATTTTCTTTCATTTTTAAGTGATTTTGGTTATTTAGTGATAAAAAAAAGTTACTGGACAAAAATCGTTATTTTTTTACTCATTACTGTAAAAATACCCGTATACTTATAATGTAGAATTTTCAACAAACAAACTAATAAACTAATAGGTATATTTACATTTATACAATTTACAAAAATGTATACCTTGCAAATTGAAAATCCAAGTTAATCATTATTTTAAGTAAATGTAAATGATTTCCTTTAATGCAAGTGTCAGGTTCTAAATTTATACACGTGTTGTGTAATAGTACTATTAAAGAATTTCTCTATTTCATTGAAATTTTATAAGCATAAGATTGAATCGGTTAGCAGATTGGCTATATAGATATATCTAGATATAAATAGATATCTATTTATTTAATAATTTAATTACTTAAACATTGAAATTTTCAATTTTTATTTCCTATACACGTATATCGTATACAATTTCCGTTCTTATAAGAATGGAAATCGTATTCGGTATTCATAAATTTATTTCGTTAATAAAAATTAAACCAAAATATTCATAAATGAAAATTAAACCAAAAGTCTATAGACTTTCGCAAGTTTTATATATTATGGAAAAGTAATAAATCAATTACTAATGAAAGGAAACTTCCTTGGACCAAGGTCCATGCTGTCGATGTTTTTAACTCAACATTTTTAAAAATTTACCAGGAACTCGTTTTCAATGCAAGTCATTGGCGAGGACAGCAAATGTATAAAATAAAACGTCCATATAATTTGTTTTTCATAACAAAAGTCATATACCTAATAGGTTTTACCAATATTTTAATATTAAAAAACAAATCTAGCTTGGAAGAAAAAAATTAAATTGCGTCTAAAAGTTAAAATTACTCAAAATTATCTAAGTGACCCTAGAAAAATACATTTCCGGTGAAAATTCCATTTGTAACTTAGTTGCACCATTTCAAGATTACGAAAATGGTTTTTGGTCAAAAACTCTTTTTTTTTAATGGTACCATATTGGTGCACCGGTACGATTAAATAGTAACATCATTAAGGAATCTAACAATATCTTTTATTTTTATTTATGACAAATACAACTATTTTTATAAATGAAAATAAACGTTAAAAATCATATTTTTGTGATTTTAGTTACAAAGTTGGCTTTGAATACTACAGAAGGCAGGATTTTTATCTGTCAAAAATTTGACGGTTAAAAAAAAAGTTTTTAGCGTGAATTAATTTTTCTAGGGTTACTTAGATCATTTCGAGTAATTTTAAGTAATCATGGCCTACCTATGATAAAAACTAAAATTTAAATAAATAAAAAATTGAGATTTGAAATGTCACTTTTTTGGTATCATTGTTCTCAGAATGAAGCATAAAATTGAAATACGTAAAAATATATGGGCCTATTTAAAAATCGAAAGTTGGTGTCATCTCCGGTGAAACCGGAAGTGAAATAAATGTACTTTTTATATTTAAAGTTGACGTTTTATGGCGATAAGAGACCCTCCAAATTTTGAAATCTCTAACTTTAAAAATAAAGAAAAAAGAGAGGTGTACCGTGGTCTTGTAACACCCGGTATACTATTCACAGTAGATACTATATTACATTTTCCCATAAATGCAAGTTAAAGTTATTTAAAACGGAATTTAAAATATTGCTGTCAGCAAAAGAATACTTCCCCTAAGACGGACGGACGGACTGAAAGGCGGACATTTTCAAAGTCTCTTATTTTTTCATGAAACGTTTGTATCCAAGAGTTTTTTGTTTAGGATGTTTTTTGGACTTTTTGGATTATGAAAAATTTTAAACTACCGTATCTAGCGTATACTGAATATTATAAATTATAATTTATGATTAGTACCCGGCGTATTTCTAGTTATAGTCCAGTCTTCAAGTTAATAAAAGAGGCTTTACCTAGAAATAATTCAGGGAGTTTAGATTTTTGGTAGGGTTAAGGCCGAAAATAAATAATTTTGCGACATTGAACTCGATTTGGAACTGTCATTTTTTTAACTTATTTCTCACAAAAAAAAACAGACTTTTTAAAATATCTCAAGATCGGTGCATCCTAGAACAAACAACTTTTGATATGAAATTAAAGAGGACCAAATCTCCAACATTTTTTGTATATTTTTTTGTACGACTTATAACTAATTTACGGCACCGCCTTAAACGTTACAATGAAGGTTTTAGATTTTTCTTTATGACTCTGTTAGAAAGGTTTTTATGCTTAATACAATGGTGATTCAATCGAAAAGCGGCTTACTCGAAATAATGGGGTACAAATGTGTGAATTATTTAAAAAAAAATTAATTATACGTAAATTAAAAAGAAAGTGCCAGATAGATTTTTTTAATTTTACCGAAAATGTTCTCAGTGGCATGCCTAAGCGACGATAAAGAACAATGTTGGTTTTTCGAAAAAAACATTAAAAATCTAAAAACGTATAGTGTAACGTTTAAGAGATATTTTAAAAATCCGTTTTTTTTGTGAAAAACACGTTAAAAAATGACAGTTCCGAATCTAGTTCAACGTCGCAAAATTGTTTTTTTTAATTTGCGGCCATTAACCCTAACTCCCTGAATTATTTCCAGGTAAAGCCTCTTTTATTGACTTTTAGACTGGACTACAACTGGAAATACGCCGGCTACTGTTTATAATGTAGGTACATTATTATTCTATAGAGTTTACCTTATACATTATGACGTCATATTGTTTTAAAATTCATTAATTTTTATTCAAGAAATTAAAAAAATATATTAAAATTTTGGATTTTACTACAATAAAGTAAATGGGCTTCTAAACCGAAAAAAAAATATCGACGGTCATACATCGTCTCAGGCACAGAAAAAATTTTATACAGTAGGCAGCAACATATTTGACTCAGACAAAAAAAATTGAATTTGCAGGTGTGACGCCTGGAATTTTTAAGGGGGGTTCAGGTCAAAAATTTCCCAACTGGATAGTAAGAATTTTGCAATTTTTTACCCTGCACACAAAGGAATTTTGATGACTAAAAAAAGTCCTAAGCTCTGAAAAAAGTCCAAACGAACTTCCCACCTGCACCGCTCCAATTTTCCCAACAAATAAATTTACTGACAAAAAAAAAGGTTTTAAATATTAAGTGTTTTTATACTTGCAAAAAGTATCACAAATACTTCATATTGGAATATTTTTCCTTTGTGTGTAATTAAGATCACACATTATAATTACACTATAGTGTGTATTTTTCCGAGCTATTGTCAATTATTTTTTAAACGGCAGTGTCGTCTTCTGGAATTTTTAATTAATTAAAATAATATTAAATATAAGGATAAACATGACGCGGTTATATCTAGGTTATTTTGAGGTCAATAAATAGTTTTTATTTTAACAAATTTTGATCTAAGGATTTTTATTTAAATTTAGTTTAGTCTAGACTTAATTTTAAAATTTTGGGTATTTTTAATATAATTTATAACAATTGTTTAATTAATTATATGTTATCATTGCATTGCATAAATGATAATAATAATTATTATTATCATAAGTTCTTATAATTATAGTAAATACAAGATACAAGATATATCTCTCTTATGACCAAAAAAATTAATATAGGGGAAGAGGATGATGAACTGGGAAAGTTGACTAATAGGAGTCTAGATCATACGGCCGAAGAAATGCTTTTACCCCCTCTACTGTATTCTCCAGGGGTTCTCAATATTTGACTAAAACAATGAATTTCTTATGTATATTGTTACACCAGGCGAGCATTTATTATTTAATTAGCTAAAGCTAAATTATTTAGCCTAAATATAATCCTATTTGATTCTTAAAATATATCGCCTTCTAAATTCTGAAATATCGTATCTGAAAAATGCCTCCCGTTAAAAAAACACCAAACCAGCAAACTACCAAACCAAACCATTATTAACGTAAACCAACGCCTCCCATTAAAGAAAAACACCAAACCAGCAAACTACAAAACCAAACAATTGTTAACGTAAACCAACGCCTCCCATTAAAAAAAAAAACACCAAACCAGCAAACTACCAATCCAAACCATTGTTAACGTAAACCAATGCACCCATTAAAAAAAAAACACTAACCAGATTTCGTAAAAATCGAGTATACAAATTTCAACAATTATTTTATTATATTTATTAATTTTCAGAGAAAAGCAATAAGCAACCAGTTATATATCTTAATGTATAAATACTTGACTACGCTTTGAGAGCCACTGAAATCAGTGCTGCCACTACTACAAACCTCGCTTTCGGCCGTATGATCTTCGGCCGTAATACCCACCTCGCTTTGGCGCGTGGGGAAAATCAATTGTTTTTACGATATGACATCTTAAAAAGTTACATAACCTCAAATAATTATACGATTCTGCTGGTAGCATCTCAGCATTGCCAAACAATCTGTTTGTAAGTCAAGCTGGCCTAAGATTCTTTTATACCCTTGGTTACAATTAACTCCCGCGCGATTTTTATGAAATTTTGCCATTTAAGCCGAGTCATTTTTTTTCGCGATACAGCTTGTTTGTTAATTTGTTAATGTTTTATGGTAAAACAAGTTGAATAGTCACTAAATATAATGTAAAAAGGTGTGTGACTTTTTGTCACACAATGCGTATTCGTTATTTTATGTTGTGTGACAAATTCTTACACACGACATGGGAATAAAATTTTTAATTATACTACGCTATGTGTTGCATTTTGTCACACTCCGCAAGTGAGGTGACGTTGTGATCAAAAACACATGACACCGCAGTTGTTTCTTCGCGCTGGTGACATTGATGTAACAGACATATACATACATATCATGTCTTTTTTATAATAATGTTCAACAATATTTATTGAAAATTTTCCAGTGGGCTAACGACCGACGTCTTTCTGCCTAGTTTTTTATTATTAATCTGGTATTTTATCAGACGTCATCTTACTGATTAAGGGTTAACAACAATGTTTCTACTATGATTTTATTAATAACTCTTGTGGTTAATAGTACTACCTATATGTACATCAATAAGTGTTTTTTGTTTAGGTATTATTAATTAAAAGATAATTAATAGGAAATACTTCTAAAGTAAATAGTGTTAAATGACGTTATTTGTTTTAATTGAATAGAATATTAAATAGTATATTGTACTTCAATCGCCCAAATGCAAAATAGGCATTCCGCACAGGTTGTACAACTAATATTTTCTACGACTAAGCTATAAAAATACCATATAATAAATTTTATTTCAAATTTTGAGGTAAGACGATGTAAGTTTTCTTAATTTTGGCCTAGAGTTATTTGTGATAAACACTCAGAATAAAAAATAAATATTTTCCTAATTTTGATAGTGTATTTTTACATAGTTTGTTGAACTTTACTCACCTCCAACTAATAAATAAACTGGTATATATTCTCCTTGGGGACAATCGTGGAGATAGACTAGACCCATTACTATCATTAAAATTGGTATAACTAGGGTAATTCCAAGAATAAACGTACAGCCAACTAAAAAAAAAAAACAAAAATACGATATTACAATTTTTTTCTTCAAATTGCTCCACAATTTTTTATAATATATCCATCCTTCCATCTTTTCGGAATAATTAATTAAAAAGCCTTAAATATTTTTTAAGCAAAGGGTAAACCGCTAAAAAAAATATACATCTAAATTTCCTTAGATTTTCCATCAAGAGTACCTCGAAAATTTTTGAAAATTACCTAAAAAAGGTCCCACGTTTGGTAAAGATGCGATTTCCTTGGATTTCCTCGACAGATTACCTCCAATTTGTACACCCGAATTTCTCAGCAGTTTACGTATTTAATACAAAATCATTTAAATTAAAATTTAAAAAATAAATAAATATTTATTGGTCATTATTTAAAAATTGAATAACTTTTTTGTTTCTGATTTTTTTTTTGTTTATTTTTTTTTAACTATGTATAAAAACATGTATTTTAAATGATGTCAATGTCCATGACGGCTCTTAAGATGTCTGGTTTAAGCTGGGCTTGTTGACATTTACCCTATCCTTCAGGAAGCCCCAAAGAAGAAAGTCCAGTGCTATCAAAACGGGCGATCGTGAAGGACAATGAAAATTATAATTTTGAGAAATTATTCGCTCTTCGAAAATCTTCCTTAAAAGCTGCATTGTGGCTCTGGCCGTATGGGTAGTTGCTCCATATTGCTGCCTTAATGTCTCTGGCATGTCCTCCACTGCAGGGCGCATACAATTTTCCAGCATTGAGCGATATCTGTTGCCGTTCACCGTAACTGTATTGCAATTTTCCTCGCAGAAGTAAGGGAGATGTTACACAGCACCAAACTGGGACCTTGAGGGCGTGCAATTCACGTTGTTGCATGTGCCTAGCTGGAGCCATACATGTTAAGAGCCGTCATGGAAAATGTCATGAATAGCCCGTGCTTGCAAAGCGTAAAATGGACGTTATTTAAAAAACACGATTTTTCATACAGTTAAAAAAAATAAACAAAAAAATTCACAAAAAAAAAGTAATTCAATTTTTAAATTATTTATTTTTTTTACAGAAAGAAAAAACTGTTTGGATCTAATGAATTTATTAACTTTTATTAACTAACTAAAAAAAAATAAAAAATCACCAATGCTAATTTTTGTATTATATTTCTTAATTTTTAAAACATATTTTATTTTTTTTATTTGTCATACTAATGGGTATTTCCATAAAAACTGACCCCCATTGACAAAAAGCAAACTTTCTTGATTTCGAAAAAGAAGTCTTTGCTATGTGACATGTTTTTAAACTATTCACAGCCATGGTGCTAGAATAGTATTATACGGTAGTTTCGAATTTTCCAAAATTTTAAAAAATCGTCCTAGACAAAAAAACTGTTTCATGTAAAAATAAGAAACTTTTTTTTATTTGTCCGTCTGTCCGTTTGTCCGTCTGTCCGTTTGTCCGTCTGATATCAAGATTTTTGTAGACACGATAACTCCACGAATAACACAGCCCCACAAAAAAAAAGGTCGTGACATGATACAAATCTACCCCAGATTCGGATTCAGCAACCCCAAAACGTATAGAGATATTTGTCGCGACTGGAGGATAAGAACTTTTTTTATTTTCATGTGCCTGTGAAATTGTTAAAAATAGGACCCAGTCCCGTGAGGGGCTCGGACTCCCCTAAAGTAGGGTAAAATAGCCCTAAAATGGGGTTAAACCACCCATAGGTGAAAATACGATACCCTATCCCAACTTAGGCAGCGATTTTCTCGAAAACTAAAAGATATAGTTATGCAAAAACCAGCTAAACATGGGACAGAATATCTATAAAAAGGAAGCTAAAAATAAAATCTAAACCAGTTTAAATATTACCAAAAATATCTATAAAAAGTAGCCCAAGCCCAAGTATTTTTTTCTCGAATATTTTTCGTTTTTTTGCAAAAAGAAACTAAAAAAAAATTTTGTTGAATTTGTATTCAATTTTTTTTTCAAATTTGGGAAAATGCAATATGGGTATTTCTGTACGAATCCATACCACCTTGGTGATTGAATGTCACGGATTTTCGTTAAACTTTTTTTATATTATCACCACTCTAATACTAAAAGCCTTATGCAAAAAAAAAGAATTTAAAAAAAAATTTGGCTGAGATATGATTTTTTAAAAATTTTGTAATTTTTCAATTTTTGACGATAAAGAAAACAGCTTTATTTTCAATTTATTACTATAAGTCTGACAATTTTAACCCAAATTTGATGAAATTTGGTGCACCCATGTAAACTTAGATGACAATCTTGATTTTTTTATAATTTTTTTAATAGTGGGTTTCTGCTTTTTTTCTTCTTCTTCAAAAATTTTTTTCTACGTTTTTTTATAACTATGTTTAACCCGATTTTTCGTAAAGTGCCCCCCCTACGATTTTTCTCAAATTTGGTCAAATGTACTTCTAAGTGTCCTTTTTTCAATGACGTAAAATTTATTCTGGGCAAATTAGGTTTACTATATATTTTAGCCATTTTAAATTTTTACGACAATGAGGAACTGTGCTGGAAATAGCTGTTTTACAAAAAAAGGCACATATTATTTTTTATATGTTTTTAATAGTTTAGGCCAAATGCTTAATTTTAAGACAAAGACAAAATAATTAATTGTTGGTTTTTTTCAAAAAAGGCGTAAGTCCACAATTTTATTACTTTTTTTTTCTATGTATTATGTAGGCGTTTTTTTCTGGTGTAAACGTTAGCTTACGTTAAATACTAAGTCTTTAACACCAAAACGTATTTTTATTTTTTTTAACACAATATGTTTTTTTGTTTTGTTTTTGATCTTAAAAATGCCTGAAAGTTGGTAAACTGTCAGAGTAAGACACTTTTTTTTTTGTTATAAATCTTTCTTTAATTCCCAGCTCAGAGAAAAGTTTTCTATGCCGGGGATAAATCCTTAAAAAAAAATTAATTTAAAAAATATTAATTTATTTAACATACTTATTCTTTATTTACAATTTATTTATGTCTTATTATTTAACTTTAATTATTATACAAAGCTTATCAAAATCTTTTAAATTTTTGTGAAGCGCATCCATCGCTAAAATATAATGAACTATTTTTTTATTTGCTTGTATTCCAAAGTAACATTGTTCGGTTAGAACTGTTAAGTTAAAAGTCACAATTTTTTTTATCATACGCTATTTTTTTTTCGCTTCTAAACATATTTTAACACAAAAAGGTAAAAGTAATAGGTAAAATTAGTTTTAATTTGGTTCTGTCAGTTATCTGACAATTTTTTCATAAGGGGCCAACAAAATTTTGTTTTTGTTTTTTCAAGCACAACCGCTATATAATTTTCCAAAAGGGAACGCCGAAGTAAAACAAAAGACAAACTGTTAACAAAATTGTCACTTTTAACTTAACAGTTCTAACCGAACAATGTCACTTTGGAATACAAGCAAATAAAAAAATAGTTCATTATATTTTAGCGATGTAGTAGTAGTAGTAGTAGTTTATTTACGGAAATTCCATTTTAACAATAATAAATATAAAAAATATCAATACATATCACAATATAAATCACAAGTTATACATATCTAAAACTAACCTATTCAGGTCCCGAGAACTAAGTTGCTTTTTAAAATTAGTCAAATTAGTGAAAAAATCCAAGTCTAACATATTAGCAAGCCTGCATATCCTACTAATAGGAGAATTATTACCATAATTGGTTCTATGTGGAGTATTGTAGAAAATACGAGAGGTCCTATTGTTGGAGGGTATCAAAAAATTTAGTAATGCTAGGGCTTCAGGACAGTCTACTAGCCCGTTTACTATTTTAAAAGGGAAGACTTGATCTAAAATGATACGTCTGTTTTTAAGAGACTCGATATTAAAATAAACTCTTTTGGATTCAGAGGAGTTTCCCGACACCAGAATGTTGGCCTTGTAAGCTAAAAATCTCAAAAAACGGTTTTGCACATTTTCAACTAAATCAATATAAAAATTATAATTGGGAGACCAAATCACAGAACTAAATTGAAGATTAGATCTCACAATAGAAAAATATAATTGCTTAATGCAACTAATACTTTTAAAATCTCTTAAATTTCTTTTTAAAAACCCCAACATTTTTAAAGATTTATTAACTTGTTTTAGTACATGTTCATTAAAGCACATTTTACTATCGTAAACTACCCCTAAATCCTTTATAGAATTAACATTCTCTAAATTAACATTGTCAATATTGTAAGTGTGTAAAATAGGACTCTGATTTCTATAAAACTGGATCGACTTACATTTATTGACATTTAATTTCATGCCGTTGACAAGGCACCAAGTGTGAACCTTGTCCAATGCATTTTGAACCCTGACACAATCATTTTCAGATTGAATAATAGTAAAAAACTTAAGATCATCCGCGAATATTAAGTATTCGCATTTAGATGTCTTTAAATACGGACCAATGTCATCAATAAATAAATCAAAAATTAACGTGGAGAGATGGCCACCTTGTTGAACTCCTGAAGTTAGCTCTATGGGTTCAGATAATGCATTGTATAACCTCAACACCTGCTGCCTGCCACTGATGAAATCAACAAACCAGTCATACAAAACGCCACAAACACCCCAGGCGTACATTTTATTAAAAAGTACATTATGTGGAACTGTATCAAACGCCTTAAAAAAATCGGTATAGATTGAATCAATCTGGTACCCCTTTTCCAAAGCATTTAATACGAAGCTACCAAAACATAACAAATTGGTATTTGTAGACTTGCCTTTGCGAAAGCCATGCTGATTATTTGATAGAATAGACTGGAAATGAAAATTTAAATATTTAGTAACAAGTTTCTCAAACAATTTTGGTATTTGAGATATCTTCGAAACAGGTCTGTAGTTCTTCACATCACTACTATTCCCATTTTTGAAAATCGGAGTAATATAAGACTTTTTCCATATATTAGGAAACTTTCCCTCTTTTAAAGATTGATTAAACAATAAATAGAGAGGTGTTGTTAGAGTACATCTGCATTCAATTAAAAGGGAAGACGGAATGCCATCAGGACCGCAGCCTGCTGTAGGCTTAAGAGAAGATAAACCAGTAAAAATTTCGTTCTCATCAAGTAACAAATTCGAAAAGTTTACGTTCGTGGAAACATCGATTCTTCCAGGTACTATATTGTCCTTTGAGTAGACCTGTGAAAAATTGTTTGCAAAAAAATTGACTATCTCTAATAAATTATTACTTTCAGTGCCATTATAGCACATAGTCGATGGCAAACCGTCAACGCCTTTTTTATTGTTGATGTACTGCCAGAATTTATTAGGATCATTTTGAAAATCGGATTCAAGGGAAGTGATATAATTTAAATAACATAAGTCACGTAAGGACTTTGACCATGTCTAGAAGATTCTGAAATATCAAATAGTCTTCCTCGGATCTGGAAACTTTAAAATTTTTATGTGCTATTTTCTTACTGGTAATAATTCTTTTTAGTTCAGGACTATACCAACATGGAAAATCGGACTTTATCACTAACTTTTTTGGTACAAATAATTCTATTAAGTTATTAATAATATCATAAAAAGTATCTACATTAGAAATAATATCATTAGAAAATTCCGAATACCAATCAATGGAGGCTAATGAATTATTAAAAAGTACATAGTCTACATTTTTAAAATTATAATCATAGTATTTAAAGTGCAATAAGTTCGGTTTTTCTTCAAATTTTATATCAAAAAATAAAGGAGGATGATTAGTATCACATTTTACAAGATAATCCATTGCTATGTAAACTTTGACATTGGGCGTAAATGAAAAAATCAAATCTAAAATTACATTATTTACATTACGTATAGAGTTACACTGAAATAAATTAAGAAATCCAAAGGTATCACAGATTATATTAGACTTTTCTGTGAAGTCTAACACTTTTACACCATACTCGTCATTATACCATACTAGTATGGTATAGTATACTATTTCTGGCAAATTATAGTCACCAGTTAGTATAAAAGCTGAATCTTGGAATTTTTCAGCCACTTCTTCAACAGTTGCAGCATGATCTTCATAAATTTTGAATGTTGAACTAGGTGGTATGTAAACAGCACCAAACACATATGAGTAATTACCTTTCGAGATGCATAAATATAGTTGTTCTAGTGAGTTACAGCTTATAGGAATAAGAGTGGCAGGTAGATGTAATTTTACCAGAATTAAGGCTCCTCCACCACTCTCTTTTTTACTTGTGGCTGAGCTCCGGTCACATCTAAATATATTATATCCTTTTAGACCAAGTTCCGAATCAGAAATTTCTTCACAAAAGTTTGATTCTGTGATTAATATTACATCATTACTTGAGCTTGAGCATTAGAAAAGTCATTAATTTTTGTTCTTAGCCCCCTAAAATTTTGATAATAAGTTGTGTTGTTTATTTCTAAAAAAGATGCTGAACTGCTTTTTGAAGAGTCTTTCTTGTTTGATTTATAATTACTTTTAAAATTTATGAAATCACCTACTATAACATTTTCTGGCCATCCAGCTTTATTCAAAATAATTGGCACTTCTGATGTTTTTACCCCTAATTTAAAGGACGAATAGTTTTGGTTATCAGCTATTCTAAAGCATTTTACACTATTTAAATTGAAGTATTTTTCAATATATTTAGACATTTTATCCACTGTGTATCCAGGTATTATTGATCGGACATATAACCATTTAGTTTGCTCTGCAGCAGAGAACATAAGATCTTCTTCATCAGGTTGAAAAAATTTCTTCTCTCCCACAATGAATTGCTTTTTAGCATTGTTTTTTTGTCTTCGAGACTGAACCGTAACGCGCTTCACAAAAATTTAAAAGATTTTGATAAGCTTTGTATAATAACTAAAGTTAAATAATAAGACATAAATAAATTGTAAATAAAGAATTAGTATGTTAAATAAATTAATATTTTTTAAATTAATTTTTATTAAGGATTTATCCCCGGCATAGAAAACTTTTCTCTGAGCTGCGAATTAAAAAAGATTTATAACAAAAAAAGTTTCTTACTCTGACAGTTTACCAACTTTCAGGCATTTTTAAGATCAAAAACAAAACCAAAAAACATATTGTGTTAAAAAAAATAAAAATAGTTTTTGATGTTAAAGACTTAGTATTTAACGTAAGCTAACGTTTACACCAGAAAAAAAACGCCTACAAAATATATAGAAATAAAAAAAGTAATAAAATTGTGGACTTCGCTTTTTTTGAAAAAAACCAACAATTAATTATTTTGTTTTTGTCTTAAAATGAAGCATTTGACCTAAACTATTAAAAACATATCGTCATCTAAAGGCTCTAACGGTCTAACTCCAAAACGTCATATTTTTCAGGAGACGTAAAAAACGATTTAAAACTTAATTATAGCAATTTAGAACTTTAAAACTAGCTTGTTCACAGGTAAAAATGTTTGATATGTGTTAATGTATTTAAAACTTTTCATTGTTATCTATTTTATATAAATTATTTGAAAATTAAATTTTAACCACAGAATCTAAATTCACTAATGGTCTAACTCCAAGGGAAGATAAAAGAGGATACCTATCGTATTATATCGCGTAATATTATTACAAAAAAAATTATATTTTTATATTTAATATATAATATTACTACTAGGTAGGCATAATATATATACATTATTAATGGCAATAATTATAATTATCATCAAACAGTAAATTAACAAATATTTGAAACGGGATCCCCTGTTGTCGAGAAATAGTTTGTCATTAGTGACAGTTCTCATTTAATTGTTTTCTCACAATCATATGATGGAGTTAGACACTTAGCGACTTAAAATATTTACATTTTTGCATTTTTTGAGGCTGATATTGGTTTAATGCAACTTTTTTTTTTTGAAGTATGTTGGTAATCAGATAATGAAGCAAATTTGATAAAAATCTCATTTTTGAAAAATTTGGAGTTAGACAACTAGAGCCTTTAGTGGACGATTTAAAAAATAATATGTGCCTTTTTTTGTAAAACAGCTATTTCCAGCACAATTCCTCATTGACGTAAAAATTTAAAATGGCTAAAATATATAGTAAACCTAATTTGCCCAGAATAAATTTTACGTCATTGAAAAAAGGACACTTAGAAGTACATTTGACCAAAATTTGAGAAAAATCGTAGGGGGGGCACTTTACGAAACGAAAAATCGAGTTAAACATAGTTATAAAAAAACGTCAAAAAATATTTTTGAAGAAGAAGAAGAAGAGCAGAAACCCACTATTAAAAAAAATTATAAAAAATTAAAGATTGTCATCTAAGTTTACATGGGTGCACCTAATTTCATCAAATTTGGATTAAAATTGTCAGACTTATAGTAATAAATTGAAAATAAAGCTGTTTTCTTTATCGTCAAAAATTGAAAAATAACAAAATTTTAAAAAAATCATATCTCAGCCAAAAATTTTTTTTAAATTCTTGTTTTTGCATAAGGCTTTTAGTATTAGAGTGGTGATAATATAAAAAAAGTTTAACGAAAATCCGTGACATTCAATCACCAAGGTGGTATGGATTCGTACAGAAATACCCATATACCATTTACTGTGATGTGATGTATGATATATGGATAGCAAGTTTTTAAGGGGTGATAGAAGAGATTGTTTTGAGTCTAATACACCAAATGTTCCCTTATACAAAGTCTCACCGTTTTTGAAATATCGGCCTTTTTAAGTATTTTCGCGAAATAGTTGAATTTTTTTCAGTACATATTATTTAGTAGATATCATCTACTAAAGTGTTCCTGCAATTCCTAGATACAACACTGCAAAATTTGAGAAGGGAAAAAATATATTGGTGTTAAACTCTTTAATAATATAAAATTAATTAAAAGCAATAAACTTTTTAAAAAACATTTTTTAAATCTATTCCTAGATAAGTGTTATTATAACATAAATGAATATTTGGAAGATCAGTTTTCATGTGTTACGTTACCGTCTAGACTTTAGATTTAAACTCTGATATGTATGTATAGTTATTTTCTTTATTTTCTTTAAATTGTATTTAGTAATTTTTCTTTGACTAACCCTCTGCCAGCGTACGTGAATATTTCATCTCATACCCTGATATATTTTGTAATAATTGTAGTATTTGAATTTGTATATTCATTGGTCGAATACTTTTAGTTTTCCTAAATTTTGGGCTAAATTTGTTTTTGGTATTCTTAAGATATTCTTAATATGCATTTTGTTGAAACCGAGGTTGAAACAATACAAAAGAAATACCGAAATATTAGTATAAAAAATATGTAGGCCAATTTATGAGTTAAAATAAAGCCTTTTATCACTTACGCCTGGGATAATTATTGTAGTTTAATTATAATATTTTTGGTTCTTTTTATATAAAATAATGAAAAAATCTTGCCATTAAGAACACTTTAATAAAAAACTATATAAAACAGTTCCAACAAGGTAATTTGTGCCTTCTTCTCCAGAGTAAAAAATAAAAATAGAAGTAAAAAATTATATAAAGTTAAAATCTAATTGTCAAAAAACTGATAGATCAAAATTAATTAAAATAGGTACATAAAGGTGTATAAAGTATAGGTATAAGTGTTTAGTTAAGATATGTAAATAAGTAAAAAATTAATATATGTCAATAAGTAAAAAATTAATTCACAAAAAATAAATAAAAATATACAAAATTCATTATTTAATAATATTTAAGTATACTTTACTGAGAAATTGGGTATCTGTCCTATAATTTGCCGTAATAACATACGAAGATAGGCCTTTATAGGATTAGTTTACATGCAAAACCTCGTTGCTATATCTTAAAGGGTTCCTGAGTTATTAAATAAAAACCGAATTGTATACCCACTTTTAAAGGAGCTGAGCTTACAAAAAGAAATGCTGCAAAATTTTCATAACTTGGTATACTATTGGAAAAAGTTTGCAAAGAGAACTTTTTACAACTATTTGATTTTCTTGAACTAGTTCCGTTTTTGATAAAATTTTGATTAGAATAGAAAATTAAATTAAAACCACTGTTTTTTAACTCATAAATTGGCCCAAATATTTTTTATACTAATAATTCGGCATTTCTTTTTGTATTGTTTCAACAAAGTGCATATTAATAATGTCTAAAAAAATATTTAGGAAAACTAAAAGTATTTAGTATCATAAAAAATAATATGTAAACTTCGCGCAGAATCTATCTAAGTTGATGTTTATTTGTTTCTTGTTGTATGGTTAGCAGAAGAAATTGCGTTCCATATGTATGGTTGCTATCTTGTTTCACTTTCATTGTCAACCAAACATTATTTTGACATTTAGAAAAAAATCCAAACAACTTTTGAAAAGCAAAAAGAAATAACAAGAAAAGTCTTTAAAAATTAAACTAATCTAATCTACAAATGTTTTGGTAAAATGAATTAATATAAAGCAGTGTTCAATAAAGGTTTCATAGTAAACAAAGTTAAATTACTACCGTCCATAATTTTATTTAAAAATATTATATTGTTTTACTAAGAGGAAAAGTGTAGCGTTTTTTTACTAGTCTTTAGAATTTACGGACGACGCGAAGCGGAGTCCGGAAACTACAGACGAGTAAATAAAGCACTT
This sequence comes from Brachypterus glaber, assembly GCA_958510825.1. Classification (NCBI taxonomy): domain Eukaryota; kingdom Metazoa; phylum Arthropoda; class Insecta; order Coleoptera; family Kateretidae; genus Brachypterus; species Brachypterus glaber. The sequence goes on from OY294050.1 coordinate 36,346,086, forward strand.
TTTCTCTGAGTGAAATACTATTTTTTCTTCAAGCATCCTATATACAGCCTGTTCCAGAACTCACGTACAGAAATTTGAGGGTATATTAAAAACCCTCTGGAAAATATGAAAAAAAAAATCAAAAAAAATCCATCTTCAATACTAATTAAAAAGGAAGTTATTTAATATGACCAATCCTGTTGCTGATGTTAAATTACCTAAAAATTAGTTTTTCCCTACTTATTATTACTATGGTTATATTGCGTTTAGCAATACTTTGTCAAGTCTGTTCGGCAAGTGTGTAGCAAGCAATTTGACAAGATTCTTGGTCAACAATCTTGACCTACTCTAACAAGTACGATTTGATTATGATAGAGATCGCTTTTCGATTTCTTGTCAATTTTTCTTGCTACATTTTTGCTCAAGACTTGTCCAAGAATCTTGACGAAGTAAATATAGCAATTCTTTGACAATTCTTGATCAAGAATCTGTCGACAGTATCTTGCGCCAGAATTGTCAAAATCTAGATGCAGTTACTTGATCAAGAATCTTGAGCCAGACTTGCTCAAGACTTGACAAAAATTGTTACATGTTAAATTTTATAATTTTTTTGGCATTTATTTGTGGAGTTATGGCCTTTTAAAAATGGCCAAAAATGCAAAAATCTCTAAAACTGTCTTTTTTTTAACAGCTCTATCTTAATATATTTTATTTTATTTTATTTAAAAGATACATATTTAAAACAAACTTTATTTTAAAGCTCCCTTGTCAAATTTTAATATTTTTTTAAAAATATATAAAATTTGGTGGTCGCCAAAGCCACCAATGTTCGGAGACGATTATCCGCGATTATCTCAAACTATCTTAACTAAATTTCCGTGCGAATAAAGTGAACAGCCTACCTAGTATTATTAAATTCGACGTTAAAAGTGGTTGGGTCGATCCATTATAAATTTTGGAACATAGTTAGTCAGGTGTACAAATTTGAGGTAATCCGGAGGAAATCTTTGAAGGTTACAAGATAATCTGAAGGAAATCTTTAAAGATTTCCTCCTTTTCGAAGAAAACTTTAGAAACTCGAGGTAATCTTTGGAGGTAATCTGGAGGAAATCTTTGAAGATTTCCTCCTAAAGGTGTACAAAATTTTTATCAGCGGTTTACCCCTCGCATTGGTGGCTTTATGTAATCTGTATCTTTTAGCGTCATTGAGATAGAGCTGCTTAAAACACGCTGTTTTTGCATTTTTGGACAGTTTCAAACGGATGTAACTCCATAAATAAATGCCCAAAAAGTCTGAAAATTATGTAAGTTCTTACTAAGTATATGTAGTGCATTCTGCCAAAAATCTAACAAGTCGAATTCCAAAATTGCACTTTTATTTGTCTATTTGGCGTGGAATGAGCCAACTTTCACTAAATTTATTTATAATATATTACCTCTTTATAATTAGAAAATAAATTATTATAGATAGCTACTTTTGATAATAATAAGGTTCAAGTTAATAAACATTTTTTGAATTTTAACTTATTTTCGGTTGTTACTTTTTTTTTAATACCTTTACTGATTACAAGGGTTATTGTAACGGTATTAATGTAAAACTAACACGAAAATACCTGTTTTAAAACAGTTGAAGATAACGTTAGCCAAAGAGAATCTGTGTGTTCAATAATTATTATTATTGAACACTTGAACACTATTGAACACACCTAATGGTTTTAGCTCAGTTTCGCTGAGCTTTAAAGCGTTCAACTGTCAATGTCAACTGTCAAAATTCAGCTATCTGCTGAGGTTCGCTGTTAGACAAAATAAGCGAGATAAGCGGCATTAAAAGGTAATAAAATATTAAGGATTGTCATGATAAAGGACCACCCCGTATACTTTTACGTGTATTATACTACAAAAATAATCTATTTATTACCCACTATATTTACATGTTAAATATTGATGTATAACAATCAATATTGATTGTTTTAATAATTATGTGTTTCGGATATATAATTATTTTTTACGATATAAATAAAACATAAAAATAATTAAAAACAATTAATTTGTAGAAAATTGTTATATAAGATCTACTTCTCAGAGTATTGTTATTATGCCATTGATTTGAAATGTTTATAAGAGAAAGCCAAACAATTAAAAAAATTAAAAATTCCACTTAATATGCGTATTTTAAATAAATTTAAATACAATATATAGATTACACAGTTCCACATTAATTTTTTCCGAAGTACTTAGAGGGCCACATTATGTAGCTATTTGTTTTTAGTCAAAGACGTGAGTTGCATAATTAAAGAACACAAGCTTCATAAGAGGTTAAATAAAATTGATTTGATTTTTTCAGGAAAAACAATAAGGGTAAATATTAGACACTCAGGCACAGAGTATATGAAGAGGGGGTTATCGCCATGAAACGAAGTTTTTTATGAAACTTTACACTATTGAGTTTTTGGGGTCGCTGAAAACAAATACTGCATTATATTTATTAATTTAAATATTAAAATTTGGAGCTATTGTCACAAAAATTGGTTTGGGTTTTTTTTTTGGTCGTTGAATCAGATGTTAAAATTAATAAAACAATTTTAAAAATTGTGCTTTCTATAACTCTTTTTTTTATTAATCCTATAAAAATAATTAAAACACATAAAAAAGCTTATTCAAATTTCTAGTATTTTTTTGTTAGGACCAATAGATTGTAAGATATAGCAGCCCAAAGATACTGGAGTAAAAAAAAGCTGGGTTAAGGCATATCCACAAGCTTGCATAAGAACATAAAACATAAGAATTCGATGGCGTGATTGGCTTACAAGATACATGGCGACACATCAAGCCAATCACGGCATCGCATTCTTATGTTTTATGTTCTTATGCGAGCCTGTGAATAGGCACTTAAGTATAATTCATACTATAGTATACCATTTCATACAAAAAGCGCATATCATCAAAAATTGAATTTATCCCGATGATTTAGAGGAAGGGGTAAGGTTTAATTCTGTACGACTCACTAATGAAGGTGGCATCAATTTTGAATTCTATTTGTTGCGAAACTAAAAATAACAAATGTTTACGGTTTTACGATTTAAAAATGGCGTTAAACATGGCGCATGTGACAGAGAGAGTAATAATGCTATCTGAGTGGAGAAAAAAATAATTGCTGCCATCAGGGTAAAACCAAAAATTTGTATGCGCAGAAAGCTAATGCGTCATCCCTTCCTCTAAATCATTGATTTAACTTCTTATAAACCTGTAGGTACTCTTCATTCGTCCCGCACATCCCTCCTCTCCCTATCCCATCCCTCCCAAAAATTATCTAATGTAGCATTTACAATTTCGGAGAGATTTGTAGATTACAATCCATATATTGTTCTTCATTATTTGAGTCTAATAAATCTTTAGTTCATGTAAACAAATATTTTCATTTCAAAATGATTTATTAATGGAAACAAAATAGTTTAGGTATTTGACAGAAATTTAATTTATTTGTCACAACCAAATAATTTAATTGGCCATATCCAACCAAATATTTTGTTGACACTCGGTTGACACAAATAAACTGTTTTATCAGTGCAGTGGCGGTTTTGCTAACTAACTTTTTTTCACAGCGTACAACAATGAACTCTTTTTTTTTACTGTAAAAAAATACATCACTTCTATCTAGTGTGTTCAGTTATAAAATATGAACATTTTAGTACGCTTGAAGAAAAAGTACTTTAATAGAAATATAAATATTCAAATAACTTAAAAAGTAAAATAGTTACCGCTATTTCTGAAAGCAGTTTCAGCAATAAATAAATTTAGTTATTATTTTGTCTTTCGAATAAAGACTTAATCAAATTTTGTTAACGGATATAAACAACAGTAGTTACTTACAAAAACGAGACAATCGGCACATAGACCAGATTCAAATATACTACAGATATGCGTGTGCTTAAGGGCATATCCACAGGCTCGTATAAGAACGTAATACATAACAATGCGATGTCGTGATTGGCTTGATGAGCCGCCATGTATCTTGTAAGCCAATCACGGCACCTCATTCTTAGGTTTTAGGTTCTTATGCAAGCTTCTGGATAGGCCTTAAGGTCTGTCTTTATGGTTTATTCTGGATCCTTTATTTTTAAAAGTGGGCGGATTCTCTTGTTGTCTTTCTTTTTTAGCCACCCGCCGGTGGGCAAGTACCAAACAACGAAACAGAAATAGTGACGCGCACAAAATCTAAATTTAAATCATGAACTTCTGGATTTTTTGCTCAGTTATGGACAAATCGCATTACTTAGCACATAGCAATTCGACATCTCATTTTGTCTTGCAATAAAATGCTATGAACATCGCTTGTGCAATTAAAGTATTTGATTTTAACACAATAAGTATTTCATGTGGAAACGCCAACTTCAGAGCAAATATGGACTGATCGCAAGCTAAACTGACCGACAGACAGAAGGATTGATTTAGTCAAAATAAAAATAAACGATTTTTTTTTTAATCATGAATAGTAATAAATAGTAATTTTTTTTTTTTTTTATAGTATAATAATTCAACTTAAGTATAAAACAAAGTGATGACGTTAAGAACACAGGAACGAAAAAAAAATCTACTGTCTCAGGTGCGACAGATACATTTCCATGTATTTTTGGCCGCTGAACACGAATCCGATAATTTTTTTGTGTGCCTGCGTTATTAATATAATTCTATTAATTTATGTTTTGAATGTTTTCAAAACAGATTTATCTGAATATCCCGCAGATAAGGGTCCAGCTGATAATATGAAATTATGCGTCATCCTAAGAAATAATTCAACAAGCCGTGAAGATATGTAATGCTACCCATTCCATTATATTATATTAATCACAGTAAATGGTAACTATATTGCATTTCCCAAATTAATTTTCAAAAAAAAAGAAAATAAATAATAACATTAAAAAAAAAGATCTTTTCTTGAAAAAAGAAAAAAGAATTGAGAAAATTTTCATAAAAAAAATCCAAAAGAAAACTTAAAAAAAAAATTCAAAATTTTTCATTTTTGTTATTCTTCTTTTTGCGAAAAACGAAAAAAAAATAAAAAAAAAATACTTTTCAAAATTTTTCATTCTTTTTTTTTTAATTTTCTTTTTGCGAAAAATTTCGAAAAAAAAAACTGGAAACGATAGATTTTTTATTTTTTTAAAAATTTAACCCCCAATAACTTTTTTTTGTTTTTAAAAAACAATAAGGATCTTCCCCTCATAAAATTTGATTTTTCCTAAAAATTTCGAGTCGATCGGATAATTGGTTCTTGAGTTATCGTGTCCACAAAAAACGTGACACCAGACGGACAGACGGACGGACATTTTCAAAATTTCTTATTTTTTCATGAAACACATTTGTATCCAAGAATTTTTTCCCTTAGACGTTTTTTGGGATTTTGGAAAATTCGAAACTACCATATATACTATATACTATACTATATATACTATACGGTATAATATATATAATATTATTATATTATACAGGGTGTCTGGCACATGGATAAAAAGTTTTCAAGGGGTGATATAAGAGCTCATTTTGAGTCTTTTAGACCAAATATACCCTTATACAAAGTCTGAGATATTGGCCTTTTTAGGTATTTTTGAGAAATAGTTGATTTTTTCCTATGCATACAATTTTTTTATGATACTAAATACTTTTAGTTATCCTAAATATTTTTTTAGATATTCTTAATATGTACTTTCTTTAAACAATACAAAAAGAAATGCCGAATTAAGTATTATTATAAAATATGAAATAACCCTGCATCATTAAAATTTTGGTTTTCAGAATTTTAGTATTTAATTTTTCGTCCTCGACCCGTGAAATATCACCTTCAAATTAATTTTTCTCGAAAATGGTTAATCCTTCAACAAGACTACTTTTTTTATGTATTTTGACCTGAGGGATCATATTCCAGAAATAAAATCACAAAAAAGTTACACAGAAAAAAGTTTGGGGCAAAAAACTGAGTCCCCCCCATTTCACACACCCCTGGTTAAAATAAGTACATGGAAATAATATGTGAATATAGGCCTTAATAAGATAATTTCACTTGCAAAACTTTGTTGCTATGTCTCAAAGGGTTCCTGAGTTATTAAATAAAAACCAAAAAATTTTTAGCCACTTTCAAAAAGAATTTCTGAAAATTTTTGTCATAAGTTGGTATACTATTGAAAAGGGTATGCAACAGAGAACAACAACAATTTGAATCTCTTGAACTAGTGCCGTTTTTGAGGAAATTTTGCTTAGAATAGAAAAATAATTTCGAACCACTGTATTTTAACCCATAAATTTGCCTACAAATATTTTATAATAATACTTAATTCGGCATTTCTTTTTGTATTGTTTCAACAAAGTACATATTAAGAATATCTAAAAAATATTTAGAACAACTAAAAGTATTAAGTATCATAAAAAAAGTATGTACAGGAAAAAAATCAACTATATCGCAAAAATACCTAAAAAGGCCGATATCTTAAAAACGGTCAGACTTTGTATAAGGGTATATTTGGTCTAAAAGCCTCAAAATAAGCTCTTCTATCGCCCCTTAAAAACTCTCTATTCTAGCGCAGGCGCTGTGAATAATATAATAACAACAAATTACAATCATAGTTACAATTAAGTATCTACATTTTTGGATCGAAGATATTTTTTTTTTTAATTATTTTAACCAATGGCGTTTAAGTTCCCTACGAGGTTCCCTAGCAGAAATTTTCAGTATTTAGGTACATAGGTAGGTACTCCATTTTCAGTAATAATTACACTAACCCTTTTAAACGCTAGTATTTACAGTCTTATAATCTAGTTACTTACTTGTTCCTAAAATAATTATAGCTACATTTTTAAAAAAATCTATAACTCCTTTGCTATTTTTCTGAACATCCCTGACCCTTCCAAATAAAGAATCATAAGATGGGGGTGGAGCTAAAAAAAAAGAATTTAATTAATAAATATAATAATGTTTTTTATTGAACCTACATAAAAAATATATACAAATATAATGGAGCTCTCTACAACTAGAATTATGAAACAAAAGACGTCTACCCTATCTCTATATCATTTGTGCTACACTTTCCAGCCAACCAAATAAATACTGTATTTGTTTTTCATACAACAAATACAGTATTTATTTGGTTGGCTGGAAAGTGTAGCACTGAGCGGCACGAACGAACATAGCTAATGTGAATCTGTAAAATAAGATAATTCTACTGAAATTTAGATGGCGCCAGTAATTCCTTTAATAAAAGTAATATATTTACACTTTTCGCCCGGCCAAGTAAATATTGTATTTGTTCAACAAAGAACAAATACAGAATTTGTTTGGTTGGGTGGAAGTGGGAGTGTATGTATGTCTTCTATCCTTTTTGGGTAGAACTTTTGTCCCTGTCTAATCTAACGGGAGAAATCTCCATTAATAAATTATAATAACTGCTTATGATTAATACCTAAACCAAAATATAATAATATTATTGTCTTTTGATATAAACTGACAATCGAGTGATATCTCTAAAAAATACATTTTTAATTATTTATAATCAATCCAGTTTATATTATTTGTTTTTTAATAATATTTTTGGATTTTCTTTACACTGGAACTGTTGCCAGGGTAAGCAATTCACATGTGATCTGATGACAAATTAACGCCACTCAGCTCCGCCTATATTTTGCAGTTTGGAGCAATCAGGTCAGAAAAAAAACTGCTCTGAAATTTGTAATGGTTAGATCAGATATCTACATGTGAATGGCCTAGAAATTTAATAACCTATTTAATAATAAAGTATTTTTTTTTGTTTTTTTATTTAAATTAAAAATATAGCAGTCCTAGTTAATTACTACAGGGTGGCCCAAAAAGAATGTTACTGAGTGTTTCATCCATAACTTCTCTCTTACAACTCGTTTCTTGATGATATTTTTATCAGTTATTCTCAGATAGTTGGACCATCGAGAACCGGAACCGGAAGTTGCTAGTCCACGCCAGAGCTTCTCGAAATCGAAGTTTATTTTTCGGACGTCCGATCCCTATGCCGTCGCCAAACTCTAGGTCCCGGTCGTGACCTAAGGTCCCAAGGCCTCCCTACCTACCCAACCACTTTTCTTTTCCGCCCCTTACCTGCTATAACCGTGGTCCAAAGCCCACAAAGTTTAAATCTGGGGGTGGCGACCAGTCCGGACTGGCTACCGGATCGGCTCGGGGTACTTTCAGGGGATGCCGAGGATGGTGTTTGCGCAGGAAGAAAAAAAATGTCACCTTTAAATTTCAAACCCTAACGTTGATACGAGTCCCAAACACTCGAAAAATGACACAAAAAAATATATTTTTTTTATTTATACAAAATCGGTATGTAGGTGCTTTCTAGAATGTTTACCACGCCCCCTAAATTTGACACGCCCCCTACCTACAGATTTTGAAAAAAATAGATTTTAGCCAGTCACAGTCTTTTTGGGCCACCCCGTACTATTACTAAGTAATGATTACTTAAACTTTCATTAAAATTTATTAAATATAAATACATCAAGTACCATTCACGCCAAACAGATATAATTAAACGTGAACATGTTGCACAATTTTTGATTTTTTATGATAAAATTATTAATAATTGCGGCTATTAAATAATTTCTTACATAACGTACCTACGTGTTACACGTCACGTTTAATCGATTTTTATTATTTTAGTACCTATAGGTTTTTTGCGATATAACGTTAAAACATACAATACAATGGACGGATAAAAATGAAATTTAAATTAAAATTACAAAATAAAAAAATATACGCTTTAAATTCAAAATGTAAGGTATATTTATATAGCTTTATACAGAGCGGTCCAAAAGTCACCCCCCCCCCCCCTCTTAACTTTTGAACCAGTTGAGATATCGACTTCAAATTTGGAACTTTTAAACAAGACAACTTAAACTATCTTTTAGCATATATTTAATACTTTCAGCTCTTAAAATGTGGGCAGGGGGACATGGGGCACATTTTTTTAAATGGAAAGGGTGGTCGTGTAATACATCATTTTAAAGCTTATAAAATTCTCCATTTAACTCCATATTTAAAAAAAAAATGTTTTATATTTTTTTTTAAATGCCTAATTTAATCTTAAAAAAATGTTAATTATACTTTTAAACTAATTTTAGTTGACATAAATAAAAATTTATAAAAAAAAACTTAAAAAATCGAATGTTTTAGCACAAAAAATTGAAAAATCAAAACCTTAAAAAACATTTTTAAAAAAATTAAAAATGTTTGTTTAAATAGAGAATTTTATAAGCTTTAAAATGATGTATCACACGACCCCCCTTTTTATTTAAAAAAATGTCCCCCCCATGCCCCCCTGACCACATTTTAAGAGCTGAAAATATCAAATATATGCTAAAAGATAGTTTAAGTTGTCTTATTTAAGAGTTCTAAATTTGAAGTCAATATCTCAACTCGTTTAAAAGTTAAAAGGGCGGGGTGACTTTTGGACCGCACTGTATATTAATATTACCCAGGAAACCAGATGACGTCTCCGACGTACTATCGACGTCAGTTTTAGGTCAAATCTTGACGTTATCAAAATTGTACGTCGCTAGGACGTCAATTTAATGCTGAGGCTATAGGTGGCTCCACATATTGTTTTCTACCACTAAAAAAGTTTTAAATTCTATATATTGATTAAAGATTGATTACTGTAAACTGAACAGTACCGTTCAGTCGCTATAGCGAGGTATGGATTTTCTATGCCTGTGGAAAATTCCTTTCACTGGACAAGGGCAGATATGTGGAGGGAGTAATGGCAAGAAATTTTCTATGAAATCGTGTCATAGGATCTCATATTATAATGTTGCCCTCTCTAAAATTAACCCACCACCTCCAGCCTTGTGGGTTAATTTTCTCAAAATCCTAGTTTTCTCTTTCATTAACTATTATATGGAGAGATATATAATGTTAAACACGTTATTCTAACGTAATATTTTTGACGTTATTTAAACGTCAGTAATTTTACGTCCCTAAACTGTGACTTATACACGTCACTGGGACGACAGCAAGACGTCATAATATGACGTCATTTAGGTCAGTTAGTGCCCAATAACTGACGTCAAAAAGACGTCTTTTGGTTTCCTGGGTAGAAGCTGCGACACTCTTTATAAGTTTAGCACCTCAGACTAATGATTTTTAAAGCTGTATTATTGTTACTAATATATTTTAAGGTAAAACCCCCAATAGTTGACAGTCTAAGAAAAATTCTATAATGTTTTTTAATTAAAATTTTATCTAATAGTTTTTTTTATATTTTATTGAATACATGTGTTTAGTTAGATGTTTTCTTTTTATATTAGTACCAAAATGTTTGAATGTGATAATACAAACAAATATTTTTAATTTTTTTGTAGACCCTGTAAAAATTGTTAAGTTGACAGGGGTAATAAATTATTTTACCAATAGTTGACATATAACATATCTAATAGTTGACATAACATATTTTTCTTTTATTTTAAAAGAAATATTACTTTAAAAGCATAATGCTTTAAAAATGTAACTTATAAATTACTGTTTTTATTAAAAAGAATGCCAGTAAAGTTATATTTTTATTTAAATTCATCAAGTTTTACAAAACGATATCAAAGCACCAATAGTTGACAGTATTTTAACCAATAGTTGACGTAAAATTTCCTATTAACTTTAAAGCTCTAAATCTTTTTTTATCTCTAAATGCTATGCGACTAGAGGTTAACCAGAATTGTACAATAACTTACAAAACTGAAGTGAAGTTCTTAGCAAAATACGAAAAATAAGAGACGAGCATTTTAGTTAAAATACTTTGATATATTTTATTTTTTTATTGGAATTATCAAAAAAACATCCATTTTATCTTAAAACACCCATCCACATTTAGATCTTAATTAAATGTGCAGGTGTCCACAGATCAGGGAAAACAGGGAAATCAGGGAAAAGTCAGGTAATTTGATCAACTGTAAAAAATCAGGAAAACTGAAAAAAGCTGTGGTGTACATGATAAACTATTACTAAAACAAGTTTTTATTCATAGAGTTCTACCAATCCATAGATCAGTTTTACAGAAAAAAAGTTGAAAAAAATAAAAAATCATAACTCAAAAATAAAACAGGATGTTCAAATTTTTTACGAATATTGGCTTCAAAAACTTTTTTTGTAGTAATTTATAGTAATTTATTCATATGCTTTACAATAAAACAATTGTTTGCAATATATATAGAACAATAAAACATAAATACATAAAAATTAAATATAAAATTAACAATATAGTAAATAATAACAATAATATAATAAATATAATATTTAATATAAAAGATTAAAGGGAGAAATCGCTAATTTCTAGTTTTTTCTCTAAAAATTCCTCAATTGAATAAAATGGATTGACAGTGAAAAATGTTTTTAACTTTTTTTTAAATTTTGATTTATTTAAGGCTTTAATATATGGCGGTAATTTGTTATATAAAAGGGGACCATAATAATTATTGCAGTTTCTGCTAGACTCAAGTCGGAGAAATGGTAATCTTAGTTTCTGCATGTTCCGCGTATTGTTATCCTCATATGTTGAATAAGTGGCAAGTCTACATCTAGTCATACATATAGATTCATATATAAGTAAACTCGGAAAAGTTAGAAGTTCTAAAGATTTAAATTTATCTCTTACACCATCTCTATATTTACTTCCAGACATTATTCTTACCACTCTTCTTTGAAGACCAAAAACACGCGAAGCATGAGAGCTAAAACCCCATATTGTTAAACCATACCGAATATGAGAGAGAAATAATGAATGGTAAGCGTTGATTAATATATTAAATGGTATGATGTCTAATAGGTTTCTTATTAAAAATATTGATGAATTTAATTTTTTTGCTAAAGCATCAACATGCGGCATCCAGGTTAACTTCTGATCCAGATATAAACCCAAAAATTTTGGATTATCTTTAGTTTGAGTTAAAATATTTTTGTGAGTAAAGTAAATAGAAGATGTTTTATTTTTGTTTAAACTTAGAGAATTTGCACTAAACCATTTACACAGATTATCCTCACTTTTGTTAACATTTAATTTAATTGTTTCTATTTTTTGGCCAGAAGCTACTAATGTTGTGTCATCTGCGAACATAATAAGTTCATCATCAGGTACAGCTTGCTTAATGTCATTAATAAATAATAAAAATAGTACTGGCCCAAGGACGCTTCCCTGTGGTACCCCAGAAACAACATTGCCTTCTTTAGATATTTGACCATTTATTATAGTATATTGTATCTCTACCTTCATGATCTGTACTAAAATCAGGGAAAATTTTTAATTTTTATCAGGGAGTTCAGAGAAGAATCAGGAAAGCATCATGAAAAAATCAGGGAAAAATCAGGAAAAAATGAGGGAATCTTAATTTGAAAAAACCTGTGGTCACCCTGAGGTGTATAATACAGTATTTTAAACGATCCCCACGAGCCGTAAAATTAGCTGTCAACTATTGAAATTTGTTGATTTTTTAATCTAGTGGTTGACACTATGACTATGACACTATGTAAGAAGCTAAAACTGTCTTATTGAGTTGTAAATAATCAGAAAAAGTTTGATTTGAACCCATAAAAGCCTGTAATTAAGATTAGCATGCATAAATACGTATTATTCACTAAATACTGACAATTAAAAACACCCAATTTCTTAGCACTTAATAAATGTAATGTAATCTTATTTTAGGTTGTTTTATTTAAAACTGTCAACTATTGGGGTAGTGTCAACTATTGGGTGTTTTACCGCAAGACAGAAAAAATTTCTTATTTCGGTTTTATTTTAGCTGAGTAAAATCTGGCGATCAGTTTTTCACCCACTTCCCTTTTAGTTAAAACTTTGAAATTTTGCACAAAGATGTATTCTCAATGACAATACAATGACGCATTATTATTTTTACTGGCCAAAAATTAAAGAAAAAGTAATGTATCAATTTAAATTTACAAATTTGGCGAAAGCGCCACTGAAAGTAAAGAAAAATAAATAAAAAATCGGTTAATATGCCAAATATGCCAAGCTTCACGCTTTTATTTTTATTCAATTTTTACTGTTTAGTACATGAAAGTATTTTGCAAAAAGTATTTTTTTTATATATTGAATTAAAAATATATATTTTATCAGACAACGAAGCAAATACGCAAAATAGGTATTTAGCTATTAAAAAAATAATAGTCATAATAAAAAAAGAAATCGATGAAACAATATTTATTAATAAGTTTATATTTTTTGCTATTATTTATAAGAGTTATTTTCTTTTTATTTAAATAGTCTACAGACATGTCTATCATAAATAATTATCTTATAAGCAGTATTCGGCGTAAACTCAGTTATGACTCATCAACGTTGAAAATAAACACAGAAACATAGGCTTACGAAATAATTTTGCCGAATTATGAGGGAAATTTTTATAAATCAAAACATTTGATGGCTAATTTGTTACCCACAACAATATTAACTATACATATTAACTATACATACGTATATATATCGGTGTTTTTCAAATAAAAAAACGACATTCGATTTTTATCTTTTAAGAATACGAAAGTTTTTAATTTTTATTTGTCGATAACTTTTTTCCCACCTTACTCGTTTAAATAGAATCATTAAAAAAATCAAGATAAAAAGAAATAAAAATGTAAATATTTAAAACCTTGCCTCAACGCTAGAGTCAACGCGGCGCCTATGCGAGTACTGCAAATTCGCCGACTACTGCTTATAAGTATTTTATTTTTTATATCCTATGCATAATACTTAGTTATTTTTATTTTATTCATCAATGAAAAAATACCTTGTGCTTGTATAAAAATATAATTTTATCTATTTTTTAATTGTCCTTATTTTTGTTATTAAAATTTTATAAACAAAATCAATTTATAAATATTATTTTATACCTAAAGTCCGAATTTCTGATAAATTTTTTCATTTTCAAAATTTTTCAGTGTTTATTAATTTAACAGGGCCTTATGTGACTATTTATTTATTTTTGCAAATTTATAATAAAAGTACCTACCATTTGGGTTGATAGCCTCCTCGTAAGAAGGGGGCGACAAACTTTCCCCATGACAATGGGGTAAAATTGAATGTCTCTGTTCATAATATAGGGGTGGACGTTGAATGTGTATAGTTGCCCCTGTCATGAGAAACTGCTGAAAATATGCACCATTTCACTGAACTTTTGTTTATTCACTCAAATCGATACCAACCAACATGCGTTCTCGGCGCTGCACAATACCGGCTAGCACACGACGGTGTCAAGATATATACTATAAAAACAAGTTGTTTTCAGTAGGCGAAAGATGTACAGGTATTTTAACAGACGATTCAATTGGGCTTGGCCAATGAAACCCAGGCGTGCAATGAACGATTTCCATACAAGCTCGAGATCTGGCACAATGTTGTCGGATGGAAGGAATTTATTGGTAGATTAGGGATTTTTTATTTTCTTCGACAGTACAATGTAGCCTACTTAAAGTATATACGAGTTTATGAAAGTAAAACTTGTATGTTTAACATGTACCATTATTTGAGAAATACACAATTAGAATGTACCTATATTAGGTAAAGCCAAGTTTTTAGAAATTTTTAGGACACCTTCACAAAAGGTTTAAACCTTACTCTTTTTCAGAGACAAGAGACATTATTTAATTCATAGTAGTCTGTTCAACAATATCAAATTTATTTTAGGGCTAGTAATACCATCCGGATATCCGTTCAAGGATTCCTATCCCTAAGACAGCAAAATAGTTACTAATAATAATAATAATATAAACATGTGCAGATTATTTCATTATTGTTGTAATAACTTACAACACTTAGACCTAATCGGTACATACATGAAATATTACATGTCCACTTTGCTTGATCCAAGAGCAAATGCATTTGCCATGGCATATCCGGCATACTACATGTGGGTAGAACTAATCTGTAGATACTTATAAGTATGTATTTGTTACAAATACTATGTTTATCTATTTGCGTTTCATAATTAAGTGAAGGAACTTGGCTGGCAGGATCAAATTATATGAAAAATCCGAGGAAAAACCTTTATACAGTGGAGTAAATTTTAACTCTTCCTTGTCCATTTTTATTCAAATTAACCATAAAATACACTTAAAACTTAAAAAAGTTAGTAACTAAATAGTCACAAACTTATAATATTATAAATTTTTAAAAACAAATGAAAAATTTTAAATTGTCAGTGTCATTGTTTGGACTTTATAAACACCTCGATAAATAGGGGAGACTGTTGTACCTTGATCATAGTGTACCTTGGATCACCCTTCAGTTTTTTAACAGATGCTGTGACAAAACTGTACTAAAGCAATGTTTACTCAGTAGAGTGCAACCAAGCGAGAGAGTGTCTTATGTAACTTGTCCTTTAATATACTATTAAAGAACAATATCCCGTTAAAAAACTGACGAGTCCCACGCTATATGAGAGCTTTATTTAGCGACCGACAAAATTTTAAATATCAATTCAAACATTTTTTTTATAAAAAATCATAAATAGAGTTCTAATTAGCATTTGTGAAATAAGATTAAATGATATTGATAACCTTCTTTATTACAACAACTTCATTTTAAATCCTTTTAAAAAAATCAAGTTTAGGTTATTATTATTACCTATATACAGGGTGATCAATAACTGGCATGCCAAAATTTAAGAGGTGATTCTGCATCCAAAAATATCAAAAAATGTTTCTATAAAGCTTCGTCCGCAAATGAGCCCTAAGAGCAACGACCCTTTAACATTGTAATAAAAACAAGGTTTTTAATTAATAACTCTAGAACCCTTTAAGCTAGAGGGACGAGCTTTTGCATGTATACTAGTATTAATAAGGGCAATAAGTTTATGTTTAGGCTTAACACATTTTTGCCCCAAACTTTTTTATCTATACTTTTTTTTGGATTACTTGTAAAAAATTGAATTCCTTGAGCAAAAATACATAAAAAATGTTGTATAGTCTAACACTGTAGGAGCAACCGTTTTAAAAAAAATGCAATTAAGAGGAAGTAACATTTTGTGCCACCAAAAACGTTACTTTTTGGAAGGCTATTACTCCTTTAATATTAAATTTAGGTGTTTTGGTGAAGAATACTTTTTTGTTCAGTTTAAAATGAAGAATCACTCTGCAGCATTAACATTTTATTGACGCTTTTTTTTTGTTCCATATTCAATCTTCATCTTCGAAGGGCCGTAGCTCTTTTAGGGCTCATTTCCGGGCCAACCTTTATAGGAACTTTTTTTCATATTTTTGGATGTAGAATCACCTCTTAAATTTTGGCATGGCAGTTACTGATCACCCTGTATATACCTACATATAATATTATTCTATTATGACATAAGGTTAATTACTTTCTAAGATGTTTAGATCATGCTTATTTCTCAAGTAAAACAAAATTAAGCCTCTGCACCATTTAAAATTATAGATCTGTTGTTAGAATTTCACACTGTCTGATCATCCCATAAACGATTTTCTTATATGCTTGTTTTGGCGCCATGTTGCCAAATTAAAAATCGTTTTAGGTAGATTGGAATAGTATAGTTTTCTTTAAAAATAACAGGTTACTAAATATAGACAAAGATATACAGGGTTATTCTTTTGCCTACCGTAACTTTTGAACGGGATAAGATATACACTTTATATTTGGAATATATTAGGGTGTTTCCAAAAATCAAAAATTAAGCTAAACCAAATACCTTGTATGCATATCGTGAGGCTTAGCTGAAAAAGTGTAATTAGCAAATTTTAGGCAAATCGGTTAAAAATAGACCCCCGCCCACTTGAATTGTAATTTGTCATATTATTCTTTATAGTAGAGGTCGTTTCCACAAGGCCAAAAAAAATAGGTTCTTTCTATTCCAAAGAATACTAGCTTAATCGATGAGTTAGAGTCTAGAAAACAGGAATCCACCCCATTCTTTTTAATTTATTTGCTCTTGCGCACGGCTGTCTACTAAAAACTAGGCCCTATCAGGATACCCCAAATTGGCAATTTGTTTTTTGTTGTTGTTTTGCCTATAACTCGGCGTGTATCTTAAAAAAAATGATATGATAGGTATCGTTTTTTAGGAATTTTAAATCAAGGAATTTAAAAAAATGGCCTCAATTGGAGGTACTGGTTAAGGGGAGGACCTGGAGGGGTTAATTTCTTCTTAATTTCAATTTTCTTAATTGTTGACAAATTTTGGACCAAATCGGTTTGAAAATTAAAAGATGACCAAAATCCGTAATTTATATATCGTTAAGATTGTTTCAAAAAGCGTAAATACCAAATTTCAAGGTATTTGGTTAAAATTAGACCTCCGCCCAACACCATTTAAGGTTTAGAATAATTGCTTGTTTTTGCTATTTTGCTATTATGTGGCAAATCGCGCGAAATCAAACAGATTTTACCTTAATGCAACCGATTTCGACCAAACTTTAAATAGTTTTTCATCCTTAAGGTATATATTTTTTAAATCGGACCATATGTTTATTATAAACAGGGTGTTAAATAGTCAGTCACTATATGGCAAAATCATGCTCCAAATTAAATTGGACTTTTTGAGATTATACCTATACTGCCCTACTACCCTAAAAAGCAGCAGCTCCATATTTAATAAAAGGGATATAATGGCAAAAACAGTAAATGGTCTTAGCCCCACCCTTGGGTTATAGCTAGAATCTAGAAAGTGAGCGTATAAATTTAGGTTTAAAGTACCTTTATTATAACACAAGTTTCGCAATTATTAATTATCTATTTAGATAGAAAATGGCACATACTGCGCTTTAGCCTAGTATCTCGTAGTCAAAATTCTTAGCAACGCTAAACTAAAAAGCAGTATGTGACAAGATAGGGAAAAAACAACCCAAAAATATAAAAGAAAATATTTTTAAATTTCCCTTTAAAAATCAATTTTACTTGGGCCCAAGAAAAGTCTTGCGTAAGTAAAAAAAAATTGAATTTATTTTTTTTTTGATTTTTTTTCAAAATATTTTCGTTTTCCAAAATTTTTTTTTTAATGAAACAAGACTTACGGAGGAAAGTATTATTTTGTTGGCAAAAGTTTTTTTGTTATTTCCGGAAAACCTAGCGTTATACAAAAACTATAATACAGTAGGTTAGGCTAAATGTGACACCCAGGGTAATTGTGACATGTCCTGTTATAATTCTTTTAAACTAGTTTAGATCCAATCCAACTCTGCACAGTGATCTCCGGATATGATTAGGTTTTAAAGAAAGGGCATCGGAAACAAACAATGGATCTTGGTAGTACAGGGTATGGGCATCATAGATCCATTATCAGTTAAATCGCGTTTGCATATCTTTGTAAGATATTGGCAAAAACTCTTCAGGAGGCATCACGGTCAACACCAACTACTTAAAAGAAAAACTAAAAATCGATTCTTATAGTATTTTTTGTGTAGGTTCTAACAGCGTTTGGTATAATACCTTTACTTTAGTGACTATTAAAACGTAACTAGACTAAAATAATAGCCAGAATATAGAAGTATAAAAGTATAATAGCATGCTATTTGCTAGCAAATTTAATGAAATTTTATCCTATTTACTTTGAAGACAATATTTCTATATCAATTGTTACCACCTCAGGGTGCTAGTATATTATATGCTTCACATTTTGACTTTCTTGTAAATTCTTAGTTAAACTACAGTGGTTCTAAAACAATTTTAGGATTGCTAAAGGGTAAGACCGATATCATAGTGAACACTATAATAATTATTAAAGTCTTTGCATGCTTAGCAAGTTTACTTTGATTCCAGGAATTATAGTTTTTGGGGTGGCTCAGCTTAAGTATTCTTATCTTACACATGTGTTAGGTATATATTATTATTATAAAGACTAAAAAGAATAAAAAATTATAAAACAATTTAAAAACACGATTTTATTGAAAATATTTATTTAACTTATTTTTCTTGTTCTTTATCAAATCTATTATAATTTTTTAGTATTTCTTATTGTAATTTTAATGTATTCTATATTTTATCATTTTATACTTGTTTTTGTATTTAACTATTATTTATTTTTTTTTAAATTATATATTGCCCTGTAGAAGCCCCAACAATAAGGGCGAAACGTTGGCCTTTTAATTTTTGAGTATTTTTAATTGTGTTCTTAAAAGCAAGCCTTTCAACTAATATTGTAAATTATGGTAAATAAATGCACTAAATAGTAAAAATTTAAAACCAAAACGTCAACTTGACTTTTTCAAACTAAAGATCTAAATATACTTTACTTCAAGCAAGGAATAAATTCATAACACTGTACCGTAATTAATACGTTCACTGCCAACGGCTAGTTTTGACAGCGGAGCAATGGGTATGGGCAAGGGAAAAATAGAAAGAATTGATTAATGTTGTTAGGGGCGCCAGTTACTTTAGCTTTTACTCCTTTAGGTAAGTAACAACCTAGTGTAAATACTTAAGCTTTTCAGTTTGAGAAAATATAACCCCTAAATAAAATAAGATAATTCATTTGAGAAATTTATTATAAATAAACTTAATGAAAGCACATCAAGTAATGTATTAATATATATAAAAAATATGTGTAATTATATTAAGATATAATTAAAGAAATCTTAATAAAAATTACTAAATTCAGAAATCATTCGACTTAAATGTATAAAGAAAACATGAAGTTCAGCAAGCACCAAGAAATGTATGTAAACAACAATCATTTCTTGCAGTATATAAAAGTCATGCTTAAATTAGAAATCATTTAATCAAAAGTATGATATTTAATAATTAATAAATGAGATTAAATGTTTTAAAAAAAATAAGTACCTAAAAATGAACAAAAGCCAGAAGGGCATATAGTATTAATCAATACTATATCAGATCTGATAAAGTTTACAGTTATAAGAATATTGAAATAAAAGAATTTAAAAATATGAAATATTGCTTTCAAAAGTTTTCAGAATGAGTACTTAGCTGGTTTCTGCAAAATCCATGAGGTATGAATTCCATCGTCTCCATCTGTGCAAGTCTCCCCTATGCTGATGAATTCATTTCTCAAATGAAAGAAAAAAAATATAGGCTGTCCCATCTACTTTGGAAAAATTATCTTCCAGGATAAAATGTACGATTGAAAATGTTGTCCGGGATTAAATATGCTTTTGAAAATTATGTCCAATATAAAATTGTCTGCTAGACGGTCATATAGAATTTATCTATGCCGAAAAATACAGAACCATGTTCCAACAGAACATCACTCCATGCGGAGAACTTGTATATCAAATATACCAAAATAAACTTCAACTTAAATTAATGTAATTCCATATTAATGGTATAGAAATGGTGAGTAATTAATGGTAATTAATTAATGTAGTAATAATGGTGCTAAAACAATAATTATATCTCAGAAATATTCTAAGAAACAGAAAAAATTTAACTTACGTGTCATTCTAAGTCTTCGATGTCCATCGAAACGTTATAAATGCGTAATTGTAGAAAATAACAGTTATAATATCTTCCGCATTGTTTAAATATTCATTTTCACTAACTTTAAATAAAAATACATGAAGGATTACTTCGATGATTACAGAAAATAAACACTCGTCAAAATGACACCACCATTGTACAGAGTTCATCAAGAAAGAGCGAAAATCGACCTTATCAACCGGTATGAACCCTTCAGGTAAATAAAATCCTATTTCTGAACTATTAGCGACATCTATGTAAGTCATTATCAACTACAGTTTTACCGTATAGGATTCCTAATAAAGGTAACGAAAACTACATCAAAGATAATAACCAAAAAGAATATTTCCTAATAAATCCGTATTAGTGATATCTAACCTCAAAATATTACTCTAAGAAACAAATATAAACAATACTTATTGTTTATCAGCAAAACTAATAAAAATACGAACAGAATACTAAGTGTCCTGTGAACTAAGTATAAACAAAATACTGAATCTAAGTGAGCAGTTCCAGCAAACTATTTTCAACAAATTCTGGATTATCCCGAAGCAATAAGCATTTGAAACTTTCCAGGAGAGACAAGCTACAAATGAAAGCCAGTGAAATCCAACCCTCAATAGACTCTGAAACATATAAAAACCAGGTAAGTCCATAGACAAATGCACTATAGAGAAATAAGTCATATGATTCTTTATTATTAAAAATCATATTCTAATTATGTTTTCTTTATGTTATTTTCAGGTAGAACTATGGAATAGAGACTCATATGGTTAGAATTCAGTTCCTGCTACAAAATAGTCCCAGATACAAAATAGTTCTGTACGTACGTAACTATTTATATACAAAATAAACATAAATTATAACGTAAGTAAACGAATAGTTTAATTAACCCTTGCTATATTACAAAGTGACGATTTATGTCGTTACAACACCTTAAAAAAATAATTAAGCATTTCTTACACAAGTTTAACATCTCTATCCCTAAAACCACAGTTTAAATTTATTTTATTTATAAACAGAAAAAATTGTTTTGGAACTACTGCAGTAAAAAGTTTAACTATGTTACATTGACAATTAAGTCAAAATTTGAAGTATATCATCACTCAAGATGCAAAAGGTCGTATTTTAAATTTTACTTTGTTGGTCTAAATTGTAAGAAACATAAATGAAATTACATTAAATTTCACACTTTACGCAGTGTAGAGCTTAATGTCCACTCTATTCAGAGACCTTACTGAATTGTGGCGTTTTATTAAAATGCCACAACTGAGCGCCAAAATAAAATAAAGTAAAATTTAACATACGACCTTTTTTACTATGAGTGAAGATATTATACACTTAAAGTTTCCCGTAACGTTAAAACATTGCTATAGAAACACTTTCTTTTGGGTCAGTAGGATTCAAAATTCTTTATATTTGCTATTATACTTTTAAACTTAAACATTTTAGTTGTTATTTAAAACAAGTTACGTTTTAATATTCACTGAAATATAGTTTTTATGCCAGTCGAAAAATTGTACTAAAATCATGGTTTATTGCGTTTTTCTCAAAATAGGCAAAAGATAGGTAAATTTTTTAATCATTGTTAGAATCTGCGCGAAAATTACTACTAGAATAAATTAAAATTTTTCTTTTAAGTAATTGGTGTTAATCGGGATTCCTCCTGAAGAGTTTTCACCAATATCTTTCAAAGATATGCAAACCCGATTTAACTGTTAATGGATCTATGATGTCCATACACTGTGCTACCAAGATCCGTTGTTTGTTTCTGATGCCCTTTCTTTAAAACCTAATCATATCCGGGGATCACTGTGTCTGGCATTAGGTTTTTGACAGTATTAAATATTGAGCGTAAAATTTCGATTGGATTTAAACTTGTTTAGACGAATTATAACAGGACATGTCACAATTACCCTGGGTGTCACATTTAGCCTAACCTACTGTAATGCAAAAAGAAACTGTTTTATTAATGCTTTACACTCTTCCAATTTCATTTTAATACAAGCGGTCCAAAAGTCATCCCCCCCCTCTTAACTTTTTAAGCGGTTGAGATATCGACTTCAAATTTGGAACTTTTAAATAAGACAACTTAAACTATCTTTTAGCATATATTTAATACTTTCAGCTCTTAAAATGTGGGCAGCGGGGCATGGGGGCACATTTTTTTAAATGGAAAAGGGGGTCGTATAATACATCATTTTAAAGCTTATAAAATTCTCCATTTAACTCCATATTTTTAAATTTAAAAAACAATTTTTTTTTGGGTTTAAAATGGAGTTGAAAATGGGTATTAATGTCAAAATTCCTCTAAAAAAAAACAAATAATTTTTTAAAAATGCCTAATTTCATCATAAAAAAATGTTAATTATACTTTTAAACTAATTTTAGTTGACATAAATAAAAATTTATAAAAAAAAAATAAAAAATCGAATGTTTTAGCACAAAAAATTGAAAAATCAAAACCTTAAAAAACATTTTTAAAAAATTTAAAAAATGTTAGTTTAAATAGAGAATTTTATAAGCTTTAAAATAATGTATCACACGACCCCCCTTTCCACTTAAAAAAATGTCCCCCCATGCCCCCCTGCCCACATTTTAAGAGCTGAAAATATCAAATATATGCTAAAAGATAGTTTGAGTTGTCTTATTTAAGAGTTCTAAATTTGAAGTCGATATCTCAACTAGTTCAAAAGTTAAAAGGGGGGGGTGACTTTTGGACCGCACTGTATATTTAGTAATAAAAAACTTATTTGGAGTTACTGCTTTTTAGCTTAGTAACAGCCCCTTATTTTGGAGATAGTGCAATTTTCATAAGTCTATAACTGAATAAATAAATCCGTTTACTTAAATTTGATTGGTTCAATAAATAGCCCATGGAAATGCACAACTAAGTATAAGGTTAATGAAAAATCCACAAAAAATTGGAGTTGCGGCTTGTTAGCTTAGTGGGGTAGTATAATACTTAAAAAAAATATATTTTATTTCAATATTTTTATTTTCAGAATTAAAATCAACATCCCCAAAAATATAAACATACCAAATTTCATAAAAGTTGGGTGTTTTTTTTCTAACCAAAATTCTGGCCACATTTTTGAATTTATATGCCACATTGCGGTGGTCTAATTCTAGCGGTTACGCTGAAATTTGGTATTTAAACTTTTTTGACCAAGCATTATATGTAAAACACATGCTTTGGATATCTGTTAATTACACTGGTCGACAAATCTGAAGATTTCTCTAACTGAGATTCCAGACATAGGTTTATACTAATTTTGGGTCGCTGAATCCAAATCCGAAGGCCGTTTGTCTCCATCAGCCTCAGATTTTTTTATATCATAAAAAAAGTTAAAATTAGGAAAATCGATTTTGTGTAATTACAATAAAATGCTTTGACTTATCACATTAAAATTAAGTACGTTTAATAGTGGTAATATAAGTTATTTATTCCCCTACTTACCCAAAAATACAATTGTGTGTATGTCAGACGCGTGCGTTCTAAAGTATTTCTGTAATTTCTGCAACAAAATTTATGTTTAAGAGTTTTACAATTTCGATAAAAAATTATTATTTATTGATTAATTTTACGTAAAAAACATATTGGACCTTTTGATCAAAGGTCAATTCGAGAAAAATAGGTTTAAACATATCTCTGCAAGTTCCACTAAGAAAAAAACTGCTGCCAACAAGATAATACTTTCTCCTATAGGTCTAGGTTTATTAAAATAAAAATAAATAAATAAATTTAAAAAAATAAATAAATTTTTTATTTTCCGAAAAAGTCTCTTTTTTCGTTTTAACGAAAAATAAATAGAAAAAAAAATAAAAAAAAGTTTTAACCCCATTTTACCCCCTTACTCCACCCCGATTTTTATCAAAAAAAAAAATATCCCAGCCACACAAAAAAGGTAAATAGTTTTTTTTCCTATGTATTTTGAGGCACTGAATCCGAATTTGAGGTCAAAATAGCACATCACCTGGAAAACTAATTGGATAAGGTGCTATTTTGACTTAAAATTCGGATTCAGCGCCTACTATTGACCTTTTTTTGTGTGGCTAGGATATTTTTTTTTGATAAAAATCGGGGTGGGGTAAGGGGGTAAAATGGGGTTTAAACTTTTTTTTATTTTTTTTTTTCATTTTATTTTTCGTTAAAGCGAAAAAAAAACTTTTTTCGGAAAATAAAAAATTATTTTTTTTTTAATTAATTTATTTATTTTTATTTTTATTTTAATAAACCTAGACCTATAGGAGAAAGTATTATCTTGTTGGCAGCAGTTTTTTTCTTAGTGGAACTTGCAGAGATATGTTTAAACCTATTTTTCTCGAATTGACCTTTGATCAAAAGGTCCAATATGTTTTTTACGTAAAATTAATCAATAAATAATAATTTTTTATCGAAATTGTAAAATTCCTAATTTTAACTATTTTTATGATATCAAAAAATTTGAGGGTGATGGAGACAAACGGCCTTCGGATTTGGATTCAGCGACCCAAAATTAGTATAAACCTATTTCTGGAATCTCAGTTAAAGAAATCTTCAGATTTGTCGACCAGTGTTATCTTACCGATTACAAGCAAAATACAGCCTGTTCCAGAACTCGCGTACCGAAATTTGAGGGTATATTAAAAACCCTCTGGAAAATATGAAAAAAATTTAAAAAAAAATCCATCTTCAATACTAATTAAAAAGGAAGCTATTTAATCTGACCAATCCTGTTGCTGATGTTAAATTACCTAAAAATTAGTTTTTCCCTACTTATTAGTAACTATGGTTGCATTTTAATGGTTGACTCGTGCATTGTTTAAGAGTTTCAACTTTAGAATCTTTTTAGGTTATTATATTTTGACAAAACCGACAGAGGCTATCAAATATTCTATTTTTATAGGGTCACTCGATCCGGCGGTGGTTTTATGATACCCGTCTTAGACGGCAGCAACAAACTGCCGCTGCAACTACATTCAGCGCGCTGAATGTAGTGTTTTTTTTATTAGAAACTCAGATCTTTTAATTGATTTACTGGCAATAAATTCTTAATACAAATTAATAAAATAAAAATACAATAACTGAATTTTATTTATTTATTTCAAAGTAATGAACATAGGAAAAATTTTTATCGGTGTTCCGAAAAGAGAACATTCTAGCTAGAATGTAATTTTAAGATTGGTGCAGAGGGCAAGGAATTTTGGAAGTTTAAACGCAAACAGAAAAGTGGTTGGAGACACTTCGCGAAATGCAAAAACTGTTGATAATAAAGAAGCTGTCATTTAGACTTTTGAAGAATAATCTGGAACAAGCATTAGTATCCTGGCAAGAAATCTTAATATGTCTGTCCTGTGTTTAATGAACTCTAAAAGATGAAGAAACGCATTATTTTTAGCAAACTCGCGTTCAATGTATGAAACATGCTAAAGAATATGTTCAAAATGACCTCCACCAACTTGAACACATAAAGCAGCTCTTTTTAACAGACTTCGCCTGGCATTAATAATCATATTTGCAGTTACTGACTCAAGCGCTTCATGTATTCGGTCTCCTAGTTCTTCTACAGTGTCTGGCATATTTCTATACACTAAATTTTTTACATGGCCCCATAAAAAGAAGTCCATTGGAGTGAGATCAGGGGATCTAGGAGGTCACCTTCTGGGACCCCCACGGCCTATCCAACTGTTTGGAAAACTGATGTCGAGTTGGCTTCTTGCCGTTTCTGAGAAATGCACTGGACAGCCATCTTGTTGAAACCAGATGTTATCCACATTTGCCAACCTTTGAAGTGGGATGTCATCAATAAGATTTTCCACTTCATCCCTTAAGAAGTTAGTGTAGGTTTCGCCATTCAATCTGCCAGGAAACTCATGGGGTCCAACCTAAAAACAAATATTTTAAGCATTTTATGGTGGTTTATTTCTCAAAATAACTTACTATAGCATCTCCCAATATTCCGGCCCAAATATTCAAGGAAAACCTTCGTTGGGAATTTCCTTGCCTGAAGGCATGGGGATTTTCCTGTCCCCAAACATGAGAATTCCTTGAATTAAAAAAATCTCTTTGAAACCCAGACTCATCCGTAAAAAGAATGCTTTTTACAAAGTTTTCATTTTCTTGATGTTTCTGCAACAGCCACGTGCAAAATTCAACTCGTAACGGATAGTCCTCCGGTGTCAAGCATTGTACTCGAGTGTAATGAAAGGGATGCATTTTTTCATCTTTTAGAATTCGTTGAACAGAGGTCTTAGACATATCAAGATTTCTAGCCACGATACTAAGGCTTGTTTTCGGTTCTTCTTCTAAAGCCTGAATGACAGCTTCTTCATTATCAACAGTTCTTGCAGTTCGCGGAGCGCCTCCAATCTCTTTTTTGTTTGGAGTTGAATTTCCAGAATTTCTTGCCCTTTGCACCAATCTTAAAATAACATTTCTGCTAGGATGTTCTCTATTGGGAAAACGAATAGAATATTCTACAGATGTAGCTGAAGCACTCCGGCCACACTCGCCATATAAAATTAGCATTTCGCAATACTCTTCTGAAGTAAAAATCATGAAAGTTTTGATATTTTTTTATGACATTAATATATATTTATGTCACATTAATCACCATGTCAACCTACAGAATATGTACCTGCAATAATTAAATTTGCTTCCATAGCTACAAATTCAACCTTTAATGGTAATTTATAATCAGCAACAGTATTGGTCCACTTAAAGCGTTCTTATTTTTGAATTGAACGAAGATGGATTTTTTTTTAAATTTTTTTCATATTTTCCAGAGGGTTTTTAATATACCCTCAAATTTCGGTACGCGAGTTCTGGAACAGGCTGTATATCGAAAAATATGAGAAATTTGGCAATTAAGAAGAAATGAGAAGAAATTAACCCCTCTAGCTCCGCGACCTTAACCACTACCTCAAATTTTACTATTTTTTTAAATTCCTTGATTCAAATTGCCTAAGAAACGCTACCAATTATATCATTTTCTTTAAAATACACAAGGTGGTAAAGGCAAAACGCTAAAAAACACAAATCATTAATTTTGTGTTTTCTGATAGTGTCCAGTTTTTAGTGGACCGTCGTATGCAGTAGCAGGCAAATTACAAAAATCAGATAAATTCTTCTTTCCTAGACCCTTATGCATAGATTAAGCTGGTATTTTCAGGGATAGGAAGAACTATATTTTTTTTGACTAATCCAGACGATCGCTACTAATAGGATTAAATATGAAAAATTTTAAATCAAGTGGGCGGGGGTCTTAAATTCTTCAATTAAACTGAAATTTAAAACAGAATCATATTTTTACATTCCTCATAGGATATAAACAAGGTACGCGTGATTTCCTAAAAAAAATTACAGGTATTACCTATTATAATAAATGGGAAACACCCTAATAGAGAGGGGCAGTGGTGGAAAATATTTTAAATGGCACCCTAGATCTTGTAATACGTCATTTTAAAGAGCCTTAAATTTTATTATTATTATCTGCTTAAGTATTTAAGCAGACATTAAAAATGCTATAACACAAAAAAAAAGTTTTGACCACTTTTTTTGAATTCGGACCACAGTGTGTCACTTTTTTTATTTTTTAATAATTTGTCGAACTGTGGAATGACCAAATTTCGAAAAATACACTTTGGCTTGTTTATGTTTTATCACATTTACCCCACTGTGCGTTAAATAATCATTCTGTTTGTGCGTTTCTTTCATACCACATTGGAGATCAGAACCACTCAAAAATAAGCAAATGAGGTTTTGGCCAACTTTTTTCAAAATTGAACCACAGTGCGTCGGATTGTTTATTTTTTTAATAATTTGTCGAATTATGGAATTATTAAAGCAAATCCAAGTCAACAATAAAGTAATATGCGATCCTTAAGATTACCCGTTGCTTACGTTACAAAGTTAGTACTTTTTTTAGACAATAAAAAATGAAAAAAAAAAAAAGTAATTACATAATTAGGTAAAAATTACACTAAATTAAGATAATCTAAAAGTAGAAGAGTACTAAGTAAAAAATAAAGTCAAAAAACAAAAAAATATACTTTTTTGTTGCTTACGTTACGATTTTTTGATGATTTTTATTATTTCAAGAAAAAAAAATAATAAATCGTTAACTAACCGTCTATAATTTATAGTCAACGGAAATATATAAAATAATCTATAATACAAAAATAGTTACTTTAAAAAAACACAGTTTAGACCACAGTTTTTGCGTTGTTAAATGACGCAAATACGGAGTGAATGGAGCTCTCTACAACTAGAATTATGAAACAAAAGACGTCTACCCTATCTCTATCTCATTTGTGCTACACTTTCCAGCCAACCAAATAAATACTGTATTTGTTTTTCATACAAAAAATACAGTATTTATTTTGTTGGCCGGAAAGTGTAGCAGTGAGCGGCACGAACGAACATAGCTAATGTGAATCTGTAGAATAAGATAATTCTACTAAAATTTAGATGGCGCCAGTAATTTCTTTAATCAAAATAATATAGTTACACTTTTCGCCCGGCCAAGTAAATATTATATTTGTTCAACAAAGAACAAATACAGAATTTGTTTGGTTGGGTGGAAGTGGGAGTGTATGTATGTCTTCTATCTTTTTTGGGTAGAACTTTTGTCCCTGTCTAATCTAACGGGAGATATCTCCATTGTCCACGTATCTCTAACTCTAAATAAAACTGTCATTATTTAAGAAACAACCACCTTGATGACTATGAAATTAGTACTACCAGAAAATTCATTTCATAAGCTACTATATGGCTATAAATGCTAATAATAATCTGTATTTTATCTCAAGCCAGCCATGTCACGATTTGCTGGAATTACCCTACATCATAAAATATGACAAAAAGTTCCTATAAACATGCCAAAAAATGCGTCGTAAGGGAGCTACACCCCTTTGAAAGATCCTAAAAAAATCGGTTTTTATTTAATAACTCAGGAACCCTTTGAGATATAGCAACGAGGTTTAGCATGTGAACTAATCATAATAAGGCCCATCTTCGTCAGTTATTTTCATGTACTTACTTTAACCAGGGGTGTGCGAAACAGGGGGGGGGGTTATCAGTGTTTTGTCCCAAATTTGTTTCTGTGTAACTTTTTGTAATTTTATTTTTGTAATATGATTCCTCAGGTCAAAATATATTAAAAATGTACTCTTGTTGTAATACTGTAGGACTAACCGTTTTAGATAAAAATCTTTTTGAAGGTGAAATTTCACGGTTCGACGAAAAAAAAATCCTATAGTATTACAACAAGAGTACCCTTTTTATTTTGACCTGAGGGATCATATTCCAAAAATAAAATTACAAAAAAGTTACACAGAAAAAAGTTTCGGACAAAAAACTGATAAGCCCCCCCTCCCCTGTTTCGAACACCCCTGGTTAAAATAAATACATGAAAATAACATACGAAGATGGGTCTTATTAAGATTAGTTCAAGTGCAAAATCTCGTTGTTGTATCTCAAAGGGCTACTGAGTTATTAAATAAAAACCGAATTTTTTAGCCACTGTCAAAGGGGCGTAGATCCCCTACGACACATTTTTAACTGAACTTTTTTCATATTTTATGATGTAGAATAACCCCTTAAAATTTCGGACCCTATTTCAAATACACCGTGTTTATAAAGGTATATAGACCTTTTATGCATTTTTGTAAAATTTTAAAACAGTAAAAATAACAGACAATAAAATTTCAGTTTTTTTCTCCTGCTTTTTTATTTGGGATTGCAATATTTAAGCGTAAAATTCCTTAAAATTTTCGCCTGCGGTGCTAGAGCTTTCTTATGTTTCTGCGAAATTTTAAATTAAACTGTTTTAAAACTATAAAAGACCATCTAATTTGTAAAATGTTCGCCGCAGGCCTGCGCTAGGCGCTAGAACTTTCTTACATTTTTATTTATTTTTGAAATTTAAGATTGCATAATTTAAGCGTGAAATTAGTAAAAAAAATTGCCTGTGGCGCTAGACCTTTCTTACGTTTAACTTAGTAAGTGCCACTTTAGGATCTCCACCACGTTTTTAGCTAATGCCCTAAGAAGTGCGTGTTTAAAGATGTACATTTTCGCCCACAATTTTGATAATTTTTATTCGGATTTTGGACCGTTTTTATTCGGCCTTTTTGGCATTTTCACCAGTCACACCCTTCAAACAAATTGCCTAAATCTTGTGGCGTTTTTTTCGTTTGGATTTTGAACATGCCTAAACAAAAATCAACAGTTTTTTATTTTACAGCTTTTTGCAACGGTCAAAAAATTTTCTGCGGTGCATTTAATTCATTCATCGATTTCAAACTGTCAAAAACGAGAAAATATATATATTTAACCATTTGCAATTCTGGTGGATGCGCCGTATTCTTTCTCGATTTGTGCAGTGGGAAAAAAGCTTAAAATAAACCCTGAGCCTAAAAATAAATCGCTGATCTACTTATAAATAACTCATGTAAAGTGTTTTTGTGCACTGCAACGTGCAATGTATTTTTATTAAAATATAAACCAAAATGAAGCTAGACGCTGAACTTATGTTTGAGTGCTTGATTTATTTAAATTCATTTTACTACCCCGTTTTTGCGACATGTGAGGCAATAATGAGTGCAGCTAAATACCAAAGTACAGTGGACACTCCAAAAATTGGACAAGATGCCAGTATAACAATCACAAGACTAGTTGGAGAATTAATTAAAATTTTGGTGTATAAGAGGTTTAAGGAACAAAGGCCAAGTAAGTAAATTACGTGGTAAGTTATATATTATTCAACAGAAAAATAGGATTCCTTGAAACTCCAAACCAAGCTTGGATGTTACTGTACAGTGGCGCATCCAGGGGGGTGCCTTTTTAACTATTTTGCTTGTTAGCTTTTCAAGAAATTTCGCCTTCGCTCTTAATTTTTGTTAATAGATTTTATAAAATAATATGATTCATTAAACTGGAAAATGTGAAGCATACATATTTCTAAAGATTTTTGCCTGCGGTGTTAAACATAATCAGTTGTATTTTAAAACGTTTTTACCTACCCATTTGAAGTTTTATAAAATAATTTGCTTATACGGAAAAACTATAATATCTTAAAATTTTCTTGATAAGCAATAATGTGATATTAAAATTTTAATTAATAGATTTTGTAAATTATTTACATGTCAAATTTTGAGGTGTCTGGGAAATGCAAAAACTTAAGATTTCTTAAAGTTTTCGCCCGCTAAGCATAATAAATTGTGTTTTATGAAGTTTCACCTACTTATTTAAAAAGTTATAAAAATAATTAGCTTTTCGAATTCTTAAAAATTGTTTGTCCTGAAAACTGTAAACTGTAAAAATTTTCGTCTTCGGCGCTAAACTTGATTACCAATGATGTGATATTACAATTTTAATTAATAGATTTATAAGATTATTTACATTTTAAATTCTAAGGTGTCTGGGAAATATAAAAAAATTAAGATTTCTAAAAAATTACAAGATGAGTTATAATTTAAGAGGTTTTCTCTACTTTTTTGCAATTTTATTAAATAGTTTGCTTTTTGAATTCTTGGAAATTGCTTATGAGGTAAAACTGTGAACTGTTAAAAAAAATTCCTGCTTCGCTAAACTTGTTAAGCAATAATGTGATATTAATATCGTAATTAGAATTTTAATTAATATATTTTATAAAATTATTTACATCACTGCAAGTTCTAATGTGTCTAGGAAATGCGAAAATTTAGGATTTTCTTATTTCCTCTGTCTATCAAAAGTTTTTTTTAATAAATTGATTTTAAAATTTCGACGTGAAAGTGCGTGACCTTGAAGATTCTAATTAAAATTTATACTACGGAGCTAAACTTGCTTACCAAAATGCAAAAAAGTCCGGCTACACCCTGCACCCTTCACTGTTAAAAAGCTAAATAGGCCACAATAGGCCATAAATAGACCATAAAAAATACTGTGGCCATCCCTGGCGATTCTAAGGGAGTGACGGGCTCCTAGAATCAGGGGCGGATCCAGGATTTTGCTTTAGGTAGGGGGGCAATTTCTGTACAATTTTACCCAATTTTACTCGATTTTACATCTTTCAGAAAATTTGTTCTAAACAAAAAAAAATGATAAAATTTTAGTTCATTATCCATGTAATACTTGTATTTGAATGCTTAGCTAGTCTTGAAAAAAAATATGCCAAATCCGCGCCTACAAATAAGTTGGGCAATTAAAAGTTTGGGGCAAAAAAGTGATGAGACCCCACATTTCGGACGTCCCTGTTTAAAGAAACTGCATGCAATTCCATTGACTGATAGACCGCTTTAA
Organism: Brachypterus glaber; assembly: GCA_958510825.1. Lineage (NCBI taxonomy): Eukaryota > Metazoa > Arthropoda > Insecta > Coleoptera > Kateretidae > Brachypterus > Brachypterus glaber. The sequence goes on from OY294050.1 coordinate 36,378,774, forward strand.
AGAAAAATTACATGCAAAACCTCGTTGCTTTAACACAAATGGTTTCCGAGTAACTAAATAAAAATTGAATTTTTAGAACCCCTTTTGAAGGGGCGTAGCTTTCTTACGAGTAGTTTTTGGATATGTTTATAGGAACTTTTTTCATATTTTTCTATGTAGAATTACTCTGTAAAATAAAGTGCTTTAGTTCTGAGACACCCTGTATTATACCAACCCAGCTTCCTAGATGCCGGGGACCTTTTAGTTTCGTCTGGCTATATTTGATGCGCTGATTTTGGACCTTTTTTCCGTTTTTCTCGATCAGCTCGTTTTTTTGAGATATAGAGCACAGTGTTTTTTTTTAGTTGTAGTAAAATAATTAAGGTCTAATTTATTTATTTTTTTATTATTCTATTTTTTTTTGCGGTGGATTGCTTCTCTATTATTTGGCTCCAGACCAAAAAAAAGCGGATTTAAATTTATTCGTTTGGACTTTTTTTTATATGCTTCTAAATTTAAAAAATTTTATGAAAATGTAGCGAAAAAATGCGAAAAAAACTCATTTTTTGAATTTAAAAGCCTTTAAAGAACAAACGAAAAAATATATTTTAACTCCGTTTTCTTGACTTAGAGCCCTATTAATAGAGAACCAATCCACCGAAAGAAAAAATTTAATTGGACCTAATTATTTTTTTTTACCACAGCTAAAAACCACCGTGGAAAAAACGAAGCAAGATTCCGAAAACAGAGAGCATCAAATAAAATCAACTAAAATGGTGTCGGAAAATTTTTGAGTGTAGAGCAGTGTAATTATCGAGGTAATTATTATTATTACCCCTTAAGGTATAAGAAGTTATTATACGTATAAGGTATAGGTACTATAGTATATTCAATTTCAAGATTCAGTGGGTGTAAACAAACGCATGTGAATAGAACGAATTTAATGACAGGGTAGGACTCAAAATAGGGGAACTTCTGTATGATGGTCCATTGCAATGCATGGTTCGCTTCGTCGCAAGTGCTCCCGTACTGGAAAGCCGGTCTTTCGTTCGCAAAAAATAACTTGCGACCGAAACATAGCAAATTTTAATTTTGCAAGAACAAATCTTCGTATTGACATTAATTCACGAACCAAGACTTCGCGAATCATTATATCGCATAAATAGTTTGTTCGCGGGCCATAACTTCGCAGAATGCCAGTTGTCGAGGTCAATTCAAAAAAATTGTTCCTTTGTATGTTTTTTTAATGGCTTTAAGAATATTTTTTTACTTATGTTAAAAGTGCCAAAAATACAAATTTGGTTTGGTTTGTTTTTAGGATGGAAACACATGTGCGTGGCATTGTTATATTACCGAAAAGAAAAAAATTAAATCGTGCAAAACATTTCCAGGAAATCGTCTTCACATATATAATATAATAAAAATAATAAATTGACTTATTGAAGGGGCATATGCCACAATTTGGTATTTAACCAACTTCATTAGGTTTAGTTGGTTCGTTAGATTGAATTAATTTCATTGTTGTTTTTCCCTTCATATATATTAAACAGTCTATATTTTTGGGTAGGTTTTTTTTTTTTTACTTTAATATATTTTGTTCCAAAATCAAATCAATATTTAAAATATTAAAAATTTGGTTATTTTATTAGGTACCTACTGTTAAATTGTTAGTTTTTCTTAAGCTTGGGCAGAAAAGAAACGCAGCCATTGAGTAAATATAACGAACTAACTTTTATTCGGTAAAAGACATACGTTACATAATGGTAGTAATAAGGATACAACATACGTACACGATTAGGCGTGTTCCTTTCATTTTTAAACTCTAACTTACAACACCTAGGTACATAATAAAAAAAACAATAATATGTAATATTGTTGTGTGTGTCTAGTTTTGCAAAGTTTTGTACCATGCGAAATTTTTGATACACGATGTTATGAGTATGCGTCATTTTGGTATGCGAAGTAATGGCCAGGCGAAGTTTTGGTTTTGCGAAGTTTTGGTTTGCAATGTTTCGGTCACGAAGTAATTTTTTGCGAAAGAAAGGCCCCTACCCCCCGTACTGACCTGTTTAAGTTTCTACATCCCTACTCTCGCAACATTCGAGTATCTTAACCAGTAAAACCAAGCGCCCGCTGCCGTGGTGCGCGATTCTTTTGTTTACCTCCACTTCATCTTGAAGTTGAATTTACTATAGAAACTCGTCTGGAACATTAAAATGTTAGCTACCTTATCACAAAAAATACCAAGAAAATAATTTGATTACGGTATACCATAATTAATTTATACAAAAAATCATTTTCATTTGATATTCAGTTTCATTATGTATGTTTCAAGTGAAAAAATATACGAATAGGCAATATTATCCACATGAATGAGCCTAAAAATAAAATACGTTTAGTTCTACGGTTAGTTATAAATAACCTATGGGTATACATAGATGTGAATTTATACCAAACTATGAAAAGTTTTATAAAAATATAAACCAACATGAAGCTGGATAATGAACTCATATTCGAGTGCTTGATTTATTTGAATTCCTTTTATTATCCTGTTTTCGCGACATGTGAAACAATTATGTGTGTAGCCAAATACATCAGTAATAAAGTGGACACTCCTAAAATTGGAAGTGCCGCTGTCACCATAACCAGACTTATTGGTGAATTAGTTAAAATTCTGGTTTATGAGAGGTATAAGGATGAAAAACGAAGTAAGTGTTATGAAATTATATTATTAAATTTTTATTATGGGCACTATCACCATGTTGTATCACAACGGCATATTATTCCGCCCAACCAATTTGGATTTTTTTACTTGTTTTAACCGTAGTCCAGGAGGCAGTGGATTTTTTTGATACTAATTTTCTCAGTCAGCTAACATCGATAGGATTAATCAGTGAGTGATTCTAAGCAAGAAATCTTATATTCTGTATGGCCGCTTTTCCGATTGGTTCCCAGGTAGCAAGGGGTTATATTACAGGAAATTAACATCACTTTTGGGTGTATTTTTAAAATAAATCATAACATCACATAATATTGAAAAATAACATGTATGTAACATCACATAAAACGTAACACGTGAGACGTGACAACCATGTTATTTAATAACAAATATTTAGCAACGCTGTGAATATATCGCATGTCACATATTAACGTGGCTTTCACGTGAATGTCATGTTATTTTGCTTCTCACCGACGTTCGAAACAAAAAAATCGATATAAGATGATGTTGAAAGAATAAATTATTATAAGGAAATTGTATACACATTATACGATTTCCAATGGATAGGGGGCTCTGCCGGGCTTCTCAAGACCACGGAAACGGATTAAAGGAATATATTCTGCAATTTCGTTTTAGAATCTATCTATTTAAATCTGTGATTGTTTCAATTACTGATTGATTTTAAATCCGATTTTTTTTATAGGGTTTTAGCGTTTTTAATGGTTTTATTTAGAAAAAGCTAATATCCTAGAATATTATGAATGTGGATTTAAGATGTCACAAACACGTTATTTTCGGGATGTCATTGTGTGATGTTATTAGGGGCGGACTTAGGACATCCCACCATGCTACATTCTTGTTAAATGAGACTACAATCTTAACATCACATGTCGCATATTAACGTGGCTTTCACGTGAATGTCATATTATTTGGCTACCTGGGTAAAGATTTAAATGCGTTCCATTTTTTTACTTTTATATTTTTACACTAATGAAAATGGTTCTGCTAATATAGAATAATGGAAATTAAAAGTCTAACAAATTTTAAGAAATAAAAACTTTTCGCAAAAAAAATGAACCGACATCTGTCTCTAAAAAGTAAAAAATAAAAAATAAGTCAGTGCAAATTTCACCACTCCCTAAATTAAATACTAACAACTATTAATGTTGGTAAATTGTTTGCTGTGAAATTGGCACCGACTTATTTTTTATTTTTTTACTTTTTAGAGTCGGTTCATTTTTTTTGCGAAAAGTTTTTATTTTTTACTTTTTAGAGACACAGAACTTGTAGATCTGTAAGGTCATCTAAGCTAAATTATAGTTGTCCTTTCATCTCGGCAAGCTGCTCACGTCACAACGCACTATTAGTACGTTGTAGTATTTTTATTTCAGCGACCAAGAGTCTAACCAACCTTATTTTAAACGAAATACTAAATAAAATCTTTGTAAAACTTTAAACGTTAAGTAATAATCAAATAACGCCTTATGGTATAATCACAAATTTTATAATTTTATCTTGGTATTTTAATATTGCAGGTCCACAGAATCAAGTTTAGCTGATTATGCATAGGTAGAGGAAGTGTAGCAAATGTGGGCTAGGTCTTGTAATATGGGCTAGGTTGGTTTCTCAGCTATCCGATGCAGTTCTCTGCATCCGACTATCGCAAATCGTAAATGGCGAAGTTAAACTTCCACAGTTAAGATTCATTAATTAATACATACATTCGTTGACGTTTGATTTTTGAATTTATTTTTATTTTCCGTCCTTTTCAGCAAGCCACAGAACTTTTTTAGGTAAGTTTATAAATTCCGTTACCTGATAGATAACAACGTTTTCAAAACCATTTCTGCAACAAATTAAAGCCACATAATCGGGCTTTGATGTGTGCTTATTAGTTATCTTCTAATTACTGAGTTTTAGACATAACCTCTTTTGTTGTATACACCGAGTATTTTTGCAATATGGGCCATCCCTGTGTTTCTATTATGGGCTATATAGAACTATGTATTTAAGCCTAGATATTCTCTAGGAGGCCAAGAAAAGATCAGCAACAGCCAAGAATAGAAGAAAATGGAACGAGGGCGATATGGAACGCGCTATAATAGCGATGAGGCAGTACGAGATGGGTACCTTCAAAGCTTTAAAAATGTTTAATATACCACGTTCTATATTAGGAGTTATTTGATTTATAATTTTATTTTAGATATAACTTTTATACTTTTAACTTATTGCGACCAATAAGATTGATTGCCACTTCAAATTTAATATTTAATATTAATTTATAACAGGTTGTGACTAATTAATATAGCTATCGTTGGGTACGTTTGGTATTGGAACTAAACTTTTATTTATTTTTTTACAAGAAAAATAAAATGGGTAGCCCATATTTGCTTCCTTTCCTCTAATAAATTTTTATTTATTTATTAATAAATTTATTTATTTAGTGGCAGGTTTTTATGCAACAGTGTCATGGAGAGCCCCAACAAACATGCTTTTGGACATTTGGACATCATCATAACCTATTTTTTTTATTAGTAACCAAAATAATGTACTTGGAACTGGTTTAATGTTTTTGATTATTGTAAAACAAACAGTGTACAATATTTTTTTATTTGTTTCATGATTATCTAAATTCATTTTTATTTAAAAAACTACTTTCTTACAAAAAACATTAAATCTTAACATTGAAAACTGTCTATCATAAAAAATAATAAAAGTCAGTTTTAAAAATTTTCCACAAGCCACCTTGATTAAAAGAAATAATGTGTTTAATGCAATTTGACATTTTACAGTAAAATAGATAATTTTTAATAAATATAAAAATGAATTTATACGTTTTTGTTTTACTTCAAACTTTAATCACGTATTGTGACAAAACGGCAAAAGATATAAAAAAAATGAATGTACTTTTTTTGTAGGTCATTAAGCAAAAAGTCTTTATTTTATTTTTAATAATATTTTTATTATAATTAGAAATAGCTGAGATATAGCCAAATAATTAAATAGGTGCAGATTTTTATAAAAAAAAAATAAATAAAAAAAAAACTAACCGATAGATTTTTTTAATTTTGCTCTTGATTCGTTAGTTACTACATAAATAACAAGAATATAAAGAAAAACTAAAGTTCGCCGCAAGTTCGGAAAACACCCCTCAGAAGTGCACCGTGTATTGCTTTTGCTGCAAGGTTTATGATCTACTTTAGTACATATAAGATTCATCACTGAGAAAATAAGTTTACTAATTTGAATTTTCCATCCAGGGAACCCACCGGAAATTTTTTTCTCAGGAATTGCTGATTAATATTACTCACTAATCAATCCTATTGATGTTCGCTGACTTTTTCAAAAATTCACTGCCTCCTAGACTATTAAATATCATTATACTTCTAATGTCTTATACTCATACTGATGCACCGATAAACCCTACCTAGGTTTTATCGGTGTACTGATGTTGCTACACCGCACTATGCTCCGGGAAGCCCTCATTTTTGGCATTAATTCGTCTTAAAACTAAGGCTTAAAAAATATGTATTTATAAAGATTTATTACGGGTGCCACAAAATAGTGGTACACCCCTATAATTTTTTTTTATTAACTTATCAAAATGAAATTTGGAGGATGTAAATAATTGCATTTTTTGACATTGTAAAAAATATTCTATCACTTCCGGTTTCCCCGGAAATGACCTCAACTTTTGATTTTTAAATGGAACACCCTGTATATTTTTACATATTTTAATTCAAAATTAAATTCCGAGTACAACCATGTATAATTTGTCATTTTTTGACAGAACATTTAATTTTTTAATTAAATTTTAATTTTAAATTTAGTTAGCTTTGAAATATGAAAAATTATTCTCGGCTTAGTAATTTTCTTAGGAAAAATATGAAACAACCTTTTATTTAATTATTAATCAATTTGGAACTCTTTAAAACTAGGGAAATCATTTTTTTCAATGGGAAGGTGCTGGTACCGTCGTACCATTAAATCACATTTTTTTTTTTCTTAAAAGATTGATACCCATATCATTGTATTTCAATTAAAATTTATTGGCAAAAAATTACTATTAAAAATAAATAAAAAAGAAAAATCAACAATAAAACAACTTCTTTAGTCAGTTATTGTTTTTTTTTCAGTGTTAATATTTTTTTTTAAGTTACATTTTAATAAAATAGCAGTTTTTGTATTTTAATAATATATAGTTTTTTTAAAACATAAAAACATCGTTAATAAACTCCGCGCATTATCTATCTGAGTTGATGGTCATTTGTTTCTTGTTATTTGGTTGGCAGAATATATTTAGTTCCTTATGTAAGGTTTTCATCTTGTTTAAAATTTATTGTCAATCAAGACATTATTTTGACATTTATAAAAAAATCCAAATAATTTGCTTTAGCAAGAAGAAATAACAAGAAAAGTGCATAAAAAGAAAACTAAAGCATCAATCTATAAACATTTTGTTTAAATGAAGTAATATAATGCAGTGCTCTATAAATTTTTGAAGTAAACACTATAACAGATAATTTTTTGGTTAAAATAATACTGGTCCGTAATGTTATTCAGGTAATGTTAAATTTAAGTTTATAATAGCACTTTATGAACAAAAACTTACTTTTATTATAATTTTGAACAAAGTTTTACTTTTTAAACAGATTTTGTTATTATTTGTAAGACGTAAAATGACAGTCAATTTAACCTAAATGTTAAAAATTATCAAAAGCACAATGGTCTACAAAAATATTACTAAAAGTCATTTTTAAACCACTAATCATAGCTTCCTTGATTCAATTTGTTACTCAGATAGATAATGCGCCGAGTATAGCTATACCTACGTTTTATCGTTAGTTAAATTAATACAACGATTGTTTTTTGTTTTTTATTAGAAATTCTAAGGTAACTAAGTTTTATGCTTAAAAAAAAGTAAATATCATTAAAATACAGAAAATACTGCTTTTATGAATGCATTGTTTTTGTTTTATGTTATCTTTATTGAAATATTTTAAAATGTAACTTAAAAAATTATAACAATTAGAACAAAAACAATAACTGACTAAAAAAATTGTTTTATTGCTAATTTTTTTAATTTTTTTTTTTAACTTAATTTTTTTACAATAATTTTTGATTGAAATACAATGATATGGGTATTAAACTTTTAAGAAAAGAATATGGTACTGTGGTACCAGTACCTTTCCATTTAAAAAAATTGATTTTTATTGAAAAAAATGATTTGTTTAGTTTTAAAGAGCTCCAAATTGGTTAATAATTAAATAAAACGTTGTTTTATATTTTTCTTAAGAAAATTACTATGCCAATAATAATTTTGTATATTTCAAAGTTAACTAGATTTAAAATTAAATAAAAAAATTACATGTTCTGTCAAAAATTGACAAATTATACATATTTGTACTCAGAATTCAATTTCGAATTAAAATGTGTAAAAATATACATGGTGTTCCATTTCAAAATCAAAAGTTGAGGTCATTTCCGGCGAAACCGGAAGTGACAGAATATTTTTTACAATGTCAAAAAATGCAGTTTATTCAATTATTTACATCTTCCAAATTTAATTTTAATAAGTTAATAAACAAAAAAGTTATAGGGGTGTACACTATTTTGTGGCACCCGGTATATAAGGTCAGTGAACAAGTTGATTTAGGAATAACGATCTCAAAAGTAAAGTGGTCAAAACACATCTTGAACATAGATAAACGTGCGAACTCTAAAATTTTCCTACTATTGAAAGCATTTGTATCACTTGAAATTAAGCCATTTAAGAAGTTATATACCGCATATATACGGCCATTACTGGAGTATGCAGTTGTAGTGTGGAATCCGTATTACATTAAAGACATCAAATTAATTGAAAATGTGTAGCATCGCGCCACGAGAATGGTTTCTTCATTAAGGCACCTCGATTATGATCAAAGACTCTTAAGGCTTGGTTTACCCCGTCTTTCCGAAAGAAGAAGCCGTAGGGACCTTATCTACACTTACCGTATATTAAATTGTGCTTTTCAGTGGATTCAAATCAACTTTTTACTCGTAATTTGGACAATACCAGACGTGGTCATACATTAAAACTTTCACGTGAACTTTTTTTTTACCACTATCAGGCAATATTTTCTACCTAATCGTGTCTTTAGCTCCTGGAACTCTCTAACTAATTTTAATTTTATAAATTGTATATCCTCTTACGCAATAGTTGTACCTGCCCTAATTTTTATTGTATACTTACTTCATTATATAAACTATAATTAACCGTAATGATAAAGGCCATATTGGACCCGCCATTTTGAATTTTTAATGCCATATTCGGTTTTTGCATGCTGAAATACCTCCCTCCATCAATTTTTATACCTGTGGCGTACACAGCCGAATTAATGCCAATTTTGGGTATTGCCCGGACCATAGTGCACCGCAACATATTAAATTCAGAGTTTACCCACATTTTTTTTGCCTCGGTAGCTCTAATATAATGGGTAAAAATATTAATTCATGATTTTATAATAAAATATTGTTCCATTTTTAGATTGGGCAACCGCATTTGCAGTGTTTATGACTTTCATTACAATAGGGACACTCGTATATTTATTATTCCATCAAGATCCAGTTATAAAGTTGGAATATATTTTAGCGGCGATGTCTATACTGCTCACTTGCACAGAAGTTGTTTTTGGCACATTACAATTACTTCCATGTCTCCAAGAGGTTTCTTATTATTAATCTGCAATAATTCTTAAAACTTCTGTTTAATAAATGGTTTTTACTGGTTAATTGTTTTATTTCAAAACCAATGCCCGTTTTAAATATGCCTAATACATCTATTCTTTTTTTCTAGATTTGGCAACAGCATTTGCAGTGTTCATGACACTTATCACAATAGGCACATTAATGTATTTGTTATTTGAACAAAGTCCTGTAATAAAGTTGGAATATATTTTATCAGCGATGACGTTACTTCTCTGTTGCACTGAAGTTGTTTTTGGCACATTACAGTTACTTCCATGTTTCCAAAAAGTTACTTATTATTAATAGGTGAGAAAGTGAGGCCAAGTCCATTTAAGATATTTTTTTCTAGTTACAATTAATTTTATGTATTAATAGATTTAATTTTATATGTAATTGTATTATTTAATGTATTAAATAATAAAAAATACACATACCAATAACAAAGTTATCATATCAAAACTATCATACAGCTGAGTATAGGCAGAGATAAACCTGTTGTAGTCTCTGACTATAGAGATTTCATATTTTGGCTACCCCCCCCTAGTGTGTGCCAAAATATGAAATCTCCACAGCCTAAAATAACGCGAGAATCGGTGTATGAAGTGTATGAATTTTGGTACAATTTGCGTTACGTAATACCTAATAGAGGGTGTGTTATGGGGCGTAGCCAAAATGTGAAATCTCCACAGCCTAAAATAACGCGAGAATCGGGGTATGAAGTTAGATCACGTTTTTAAAAAAAAAACAGGAAATAAGGTTTGGTAAAAATGAAGATATAATTGAACACATATTTAATCAGCTGAAAATGGTTAAGTCTGTACGTGAAGATAATTTAGAAAACATCGTAGAACTGTCAAATACAGTACAAAACAAGACTGTTATGTTGGAAAGTTTACAATGTAATGAGTATCTGGTAAATCCTCAGATTGTCAAAGAACTTATCGAACGGTTACCACTAAATTTGAAAATTAATTGGAGCATATACGTAAAGAATTTAAATAAAAAAGTCGTATCAATTAAAGATTTTTCTGACTGGATTGAAGACTTTACTGACTCATTTGGATACATGAAATTAATGATGGACAAAAGAGACAGGAAGAAAAAGGTCAATTTAACTGTTAAAGCAAATAATAAGAGCAGAAACCCTACTTGTTTTGCTTTTGCAAAGAAGCTCACTCCCTCTTTAACTGTGAAGAAGTTAAGAAAACCGACCTTTTAGCTAGATGGAACTTTGTAGTAGAAAACAAACTATGTTTCTCTTTAATAAAGTCTGAGAACTTCTTCGGTTCAGGAAACATATTTCAAATAAGAAAAATAACGGCCTAGTCTTGAAAAACAATTTTTATATTTAAACACGACGATCGTTTCGGAAAAATTTATCCATTCTCAAGTGAGTTGTTCAAATAAACATGTTCACGTCAAACAACATAAAACAAAAGTAAAGCACATATCGACACTCCCAAGCAACAAGGATGTAACTCAAGTTAGACCCATTTTAAGATATACTCATATGTAAACGCCTTGAAAAAAGATACACATGGTGGTACTACTCAGATTTCTCCACAGGCCATTTTAACCAAAAGTTTACCTAAAAACACTAAAGTAAAAAAATTTAAACTTGAATATTATCAGAAACAAACAATACATAAACAATAAATACTTATACAGTTAAATAGAGAATTTTATAAGCTTTCAAATGACGTATCGCATGGCTTCCTTTTCCACTTCAATCATTTACCCACCCTTAAATAACAAAAAAAAATATTTTAGAAATTTAGCTGTGGTGAAAAATGACAATATATGAGTTACGGCTTTGTTGCTTGGGGGTATCGATATTTCTGATTTGTAAAAATCAAGATATCAATCACAATTTGAAAACATTAAAAGTAAAATAAATTAAAATTTTGATTATACAAAAATGTCAAAAAATTATTATATATTATATTAATTTTTTGACATTTTTGTATAATCAAAATTTTAATTTATTTTACTTTTAATGTTTTCAAATTGTGATTGATATCTTGATTTTTACAAATCACAAATATGTGATTAACTTTTGTTTTATGTTGTTTGACGTGAACATGTTTATTTGAACGACTCACTTAAAAATGGATAAATTTATCCGAAACGATCGTCGTGTTTAACTATGCTTTCGCGAGAGAATCGAACAGTTTTTGGGAATTTTGCTCCAACACATCTTCGATTTAAATGATATTTTTTTTCTTATTCCTACATCTAACTTTAGGTCAAATCTAAATTTTTTCTTTGATCGGATCAAAACTTTGGACTCTAGGACCAAAAGAGTTTTAGGTCCCCAAAAAAGGTTAAATTTTGTTTTTTGGGTATAAAAAAAATATTTCTATACATATTAACTTTATTTTTGGTATGTACATGACCCTCATGAATAACTATAGTTAATATCTATAGATATTCACCAAAAATAAAGTTTAAATATTTGCCTAAAGATGGCGCTGTGGTAATTTTTTCGAAAAATAATGACCATTTTCATGACCTATGAAGAAGCATCGCTGCGCCGAAAAAGTGAATACTGTAGATTAAACTACAAAGTTTTCTCTGTTATATACCATAGAGACTAACTAGGGGTAACTTGATTCCTTTTGGCAAAATCAATTTTAAAGTGACTGCACGTAGGCATTGAATTTAGTTTATTGGGTATATAAAAATTATTTCAATACCCATTAATATTATTTTTGGTATGTATATGACTATCATGGGTTACTAGATTTTTACAAAAAAAAAAGTTTGAATATTTGCCTAAAGATGGCACTGGGATAATTTTTTCGAAAAATATTGACTATTTTCATAACCTATGAACTCGAAGAAGCATCGCTGCGCAGAAAAACTGGATACTGTATATTAAACTACAAAGTTTACTTTGTTATTTACCGTAGAGACTGACTAGGGGTAATCCAATTTCTCTCGGTAAAAAAGAGACTCGGCACGCAGGGGGTATTCCTGATATTGTTTACTGGGATAAACATACTGATGTGCTCATATTCATCAAATTGACATTATACTGCACATTAGCTTAAAAAAAACCTATTTCCTTTTAGTTATGAATTCGAGCTTGAGATGGCACTGCATCTTTCTGATTCTCTGAAGATACATTACTTATTTATGACTATGATATTGCTTACTGGCGGCTTATTGTATTTTTGTGTATATTGTTATGGAATAAGTTCTTATATTTAAGTTATGATGGCGCTGTAGTATTTTTTGAAGTTAAGAAAGGCTAAAAAGTTATAAATATATAAGAGAAGAAGATTGGTATAGTTATAGTTATCTTACCTTTTTTTTTACTCAAATTTCCTTCGAAATTATTCTGTTATTTATGACAGTGGAAATAATTTCACCGATGTTGAGCCCAATTTCTGAAAATTCATCTTCCATGTCTAAAGGAGTAATCGCTTTTCTTTTGTTGCAGGATGTTTTTTACATATTTTTTTTTTTGTGTATTGAGATATTAATCCACGAATTTGACTGGGTTGCAAGTATTCTTCGGGTAAAAAAACATAAGTTCCGTTTAGCTGGTAGTCTTGCAACTTTAGAGCCATTTTTTCTGGGGTCATCTTAATTTTAGTTTTTTCGCCTTCATCGTATAAATTTCGTATAAATTCTTTTTGCCTTTTATTAAATCGAGCCATCTGAATCTCAGATTCAGAACTAGAAGGAAATAACTTTTTTTAGAGATAATGTGCAGTATTATGTGCAGTTTTAATGTATATAAGCACATCAGTAAGCTTATCCTAATAAACAATGTAAGGAAAACCCCTACGTGCAGAGTCACTTTAAAATTGATTTTGCCGAAAGGAATCAAATTACCCCTAGTTAGACTCTATGGCATATAACAAAGAAAACTTTGTAGTTTAATCTACAGTATCCAGTTTTTCGGCGCAGCGATGCTTCTTCGAGTTCATAGGTCATGAAAATAGTCAATATTTTTCGAAAAAATTACCCTAGCGCCATCTTTAGGCAAATATTCAAACTTTTTTTTTTGTGAAAATCTAGTAATCCATGATAGTCATACACATACCAAAAATAATGTTAATGGGTATTGAAATAATTTTTATATACCCAAAAAACTAAATTCAATGCCTACGTGCAGAGTCACTTTAAAATTGATTTTGCCGAAAGGAATCAAATTACCCATAGTTAGACTCTATGGTAAATTACAAAGGAAACTTTGTAGTTTAATGTGCCATGCCCACTTTTTCTGAGCAGCGTTGCTTCTTCGAGTCCATAGGTCATGAAAATGGTCAATATTTTTCGAAAAAATTACCACAGCGCCATCTTTAGGCAAATATTTAAACTTTTTTTTTCGTGAAAATCTAGTAATCCATGAGAGGCATACACATACCAAAAATAAAGTTGATAGGTATTTAAATAATTTATATATACGCAAAAACAAAATTTTATCTTTTTTGGGGACATAAAACTCTTTTGGTCCTAGAGGCCAAAGTTTTGGCCCAATCAAAGAAAAATTTTAGATTTGACTCGTAGTTAGTTGTAGGAATAAGGAAAAAAAATATCATTTAAATCAAAGATGTGTTGGAGATCGACTGTTCGATTCTCTCGCGAAAGCATAGTTAAACAAGTTTGAAATCATTTTACACCACAAAAGAACTTGGCATATGAACGCTATCAAGTACTAACTCTCAGACAAGAAGAAGAGTCAATAAATGATTTTTTAACCAAATTAAAATCGAGGGCAAAAAGTTGTGAGTTTGGCACACTAGAAGAAAGCTTAGGTTAATAGAAGACTTGTTTATCTGTGGGTTGGAATCAAATGACTTTAGGGAAAAATTGTTACAACAGAATGCTACCACACTAGACGAAGTTATTAAAGCAGCACTGGCATTTGAAGTTTCAAAAGTTAAGTCCAAAGAAAGCAGTCGAAAGGAAGTTCCAGTAGAAGTAGATGCCATATCATCAAGATTTAACAAGGTAAAAAGTCGAAATTATAATAAAACATATCAAAAAAATATGTACGATAACAAAAATAATGCTAATTTTTTTTGTAAATATTGTAATTTAGGGCATAAACCAAGGAATTGCCCAGCATATGGGAAAGCCTGCAGGAGGTGTGGGGGTATGAATCATTTTGAAACCTGCTGCAGATTCGGTAATATTTTTTTTTCAAAAAATAAGTTTTATAAAAAAATTGACAATGTATCTGACTCCGACTCAGATTCAGATACGCAGAAAAGCATAATATATAAGAAAATTGACAACCTATCTGATTCTGACTCGGATTCAGGGAATTTTTATATAAATACTAAAACAAATGAATTATTTATAGGTAGTGTAGATGAAATAGATGGTGGACAAGATTCATGGTTTCAGGAGATAAAAGTGAACAATTTACTAGTGAATTTCAAGCTCGACTCAGGTGCCCAGTCAAACATGCTTCCTTTTTGTGTTTATGAGGCCATAAGGGACAAACCGACCTTACCAAACCCAGCAGAAGGTTCCGTTCATAGTCTACCAATAAAAGGTAGATGTTTTTTAAATATTGCACATAAAAAACACTCAGGAACCTTTGAATTTTACGTGGTACAGTTAGAAAGTTGTCCATTATTGTCTTTAAAAACGTGTGTGGATCTAAATTTAATAAAAAGAATAGATGAGATAAAAACCGAAAAGTAAGGTCAGGGAACGATTATACAGGGTGTAAAAAGAAGGAAGATACCGGGTGTAAAAAACAAAACAGGGTTTTATGTATCGTGGGTGAAGAAAAAAAATATACAGGGTGTGAAAAAATAGATCAATTAGAAGCGGAAAACATTATAAAAAAAACTAACAGGGTAAGTAATTGGGTTAATCCGGTTGTAATTATCAGAAAACCAAATGGTTCCCTAAGAATTTGTCTTGATCCAAAAGAATTAAACAAAGGAGTTAAGAGGCACTTTATACAGATCCCTACTTTAGAAGAGTTATCTTCAACACTAGAAGGGAGCAAGTATTTTAGCACATTTGACGCAAACCAAGGGTTTTTACAGGTAGAATTAGAGGAGGAGAGCAGCGATTTGTGAGTTTTTGCTACTCCTTTTGGAAATTACAAGTTCTTACGGTTACCATACGGATTGAAATCGGCCCCGGAAGTTTTTCAAGAAAAAATGTTAGAAATATTCGGTGACATAGAGGGAGTAAAAATATATGTAGATGATATAATTGGAGGAGGAAAAAATAAAAAAGAACATGATGAAAGAGTAGAAAAGGTATTAAAAGCAGCGGAAAAGGCAAACCTAAAATTTAATAAAGAAAAATGTAAGATTGGTGTGACAGAGGTAAAATATATGGGACATATTTTTTCAAAACGGGGAAATAGATAAGGCAAAAGCTATAGTAAGTTTAACATATTTTATTATTTATTTATTTGACAAAACTACAGGTTTTTCAACCCAATTACAGTTTGTGTTTAATGCTTACAATACTAATATAACTTATACTAATCTTTACTGCTAAAAATGTAAATTAATACTTAATATCTATTATCTAATACCTCATATCTGATAATAATAATACTACAGCTAAAATTAAAAATAACAATAATAAATAGTAACAATCAAAATACCTATATTCACCATTGAATTATTTCTACATTCATGATTAACTTCTCTTTAAGTTTTCTGAAAAAATTGTTGGGCTTGTCGCCAAATATGTCGACATAATTTTTATTTTCATTGTTATAAACATCTTATAGTTCCTCCGATTGTTCTTAGTGATCGCGAAGTTGATGTTGTAACAGAGTTTAAATACCTTGGACACTATTTATCGTGGGACCTATCGGATAATACTGACATTCAGAGACAATATAAAGCCCTCTGTGTACGTGCCAATATGATTGCTCGAAGTTTTTCTAAATGTAGTGCAGAGATTAAAAACGTATTATTTCGCACTTATTGTGGGTCTGCATATATGTGAGAACTATGGTGTTTTTACACAGTAGCATGGTGGAGTAAAATTCGCGTGTGCTACAATAACTCACTTAGATTGCTCCATAACTTACCGAGATATAACAGTGCCAGTGAAATGTTTGCTTATTGTGGTCTACCGACGTTTGATGCTCTTAGAAGATTTCTCGTGTTCGGCTTCCGACAAAGACTAGACAAAAGTTTAAATGCCTTTACTGTATCTATTCTTTCCTCAGACTTGAAATGGCGTTCTAATCTAAGAAAGGCTTGGTCAGATTTGCTTCCCGTACCGCATTAGTCTTCCTTCTTTTTTCTACTATAGTGTTGTATTTTGTATATATATTTTTGTTTCTATTTTGTTAATATGGTGTATTTTATGCTGGAATAAAGAGTTATTATTATTATTATTATTATTATTATTATTATAATTTTTTAACATTGTATAATAGGAGATTTAATTTGATAATTTGTTCTTAATTTTGGAATAAAAAAGGTTTTATTATTTTTGCTTCTTGTTGAATTCGGAACAAGTATCACTGTTTTCGTTAATGTAAGGTTATCAAAAGTTAAACAGTTAATAATTTTGTATAGATACACGATGCTAAAATATACTCTTCTGTTCGCAAGTGATATAAGGTTCATTCTTTGCAAATTGTCATTATATGGAAGATGTGGCCTTTTTAAAATAAAATTTTTGTATCGAATATTTTTTTTTTGGACATTTTCAATTATTTGTATATACATGGTATAGTAAGGGGACCAAACTACACTATAGTAATCAATCTTTGATCTGATGAAACTTTTGTAGATAATTTGCAGTGTTCTTTGGGATCTAAATTTTCTACAGTTACTAAGAATAAATCTCAGGTTCCTATATGAATGTTTTGCAATATATTCTACGTGATAATTAAAAGTTAGTTTGGTATCAAAAATTATACCTAGATCTTTGACGGATCTTTACGGATTCTAGAGTAATGCCATTCATCAGATAATTATAGTTAATTTTTTCCTGAGTATATGTAAAACTTATTACCTGGCCTTTTTGTATATTAAATGGAAGTCTACTCTCAAGTGCCCACTGGTATATTCTGTTTAGGTCTTCCTGTAATTTAAGACAGTAACAGATTTTTTATTATTTTATATATCTTCATGTCGTCAGCAAAAAGTAAAATTAGAGAGTGTCGGATAACGAAAACTATACTGTTAATAAAAATTAAAAATAGAATAGGACCTAAGTTAGAACCCTGTGGGACACCGGAGGTAGCAGTATACGGGTCAGATAAAAAGTCTTTTATGCAAACGAACTGTTCTCGATCGCTTAAATATGACTCTATAAGTTTACAAAACTCCCATGAAAATGAAAAATCCTCAAAGAGTCTACGAACTAGGATTGGATGGTCAAAGGCCTTTTGGAAGTCTGTATGGATGGTATCAGTTTGGTAACCCTTTGCCAAGGCATCCGTTGTAAAGTTGGTGAAGTCAATCAGATTCCCTGAAGTTGATCTGTTTTTTCGAAAACCGTACTGAAATTCAGTGAGTTTATGATGTCGGTCGGTCGTTTTTGTGAAAATTTGTCGGAGAAGACAGCTCCGTTACGGGAATTACTAAAGAAAAATGGCATATTTAAGTGGGAAAATCAGCATGACAGGGTTTTTGAAAGTTTAAAGGGAATTATAATGAAAACTCCATGCTTAAGATTTTTTGATAGAAATAAAACATGTGTAATATCGGTTGGCAGCTCTTCAAAAGGAGTAGGGGCCTACTTAATGCAAGAGGTTGACCAATCGCATATGCTTCTAAAGCCCTAACAAATTGTCAGCAAAATTATGCCCAAATTGAAAAGGAAATGCTCGCGGTCTTTTTCGGCATACAAAAATTTTACCAATATGTATTTGGAAAGAGGTTTGTAGTAGAAAACGACCATAAGCCACTGGAAACTATTTTTAAAAAATCTATAGAGAGCTGTCCACTTAGATTACAACGCATGCTCATTCAATTGAGGAAATACGATTTTCAGTTTAAATATTCCCCGGGAAGGAGTTAGTAATAGCTGATCTGTTAAGTAGAAATTTTCAAAATAAACACATCGTAGAAAACATTGACCTAGAAACGGAGGCCCAGGTTTTCTCAGTTGAAGAAAATTTAAATGCAACTAAAGAAAAAAAGATTGAGCTCAAAGAAAAAACAAATATAGATTCAGAATTAAAGGTAGTAAAGCGAATGATAAGGGAATGATGGCCAAGTAAATTTTATAAGGTTTCTGAAAGTGTAGCTAGTTATTATAAATTATAAATATAAATATGAAATAACAGAAGCAAACGGTTTGCTTTTAAAAGGTACAAAAATAATCGTCCCAAAATGCATGTGGAAAGATATTTTACAGCGGTTACATGCCAGTCATGCAGGAATTCAAAAAAGCTATCAATTAGCGGATTCTCTTTGGTGGCCATCAATAAATAAACACATAAAGGACATGGTGCCATCATGCGCATCTTGTCAATTAAATCAAAAATCACATGCTCCTGAACCCATGATAAATCACAAAATAATTAAAAAACCATGGCATAAAATATTATACATTTCGATAATAATGTTTTTTTTTGTTGTGTGTGGATTATTATTCAAAATATATTGAAATAGCAAATCTAAATAATGATCTAAAAAGTGAAAATATTATAAGAAATCTTAAATCAATATTTGCCAGACAAGGTGTTCCTATTATTGCAGTCTCAGATGGGGGCCCAGAATTCGATTCAAAGGCATTTAAAATATTTGCAAAAACATGGGATTTTAAACACATAATAACAACAGCAACATATGCACAAAGTAATGGGATGGCGGAATCAGCCGTAAAAAAGGTTAAAAAAAAAGTCCAAACCAAGTTGAAAAAATGCAAAAGTGAAAAAACGGTCCCGTATCTGGGATTATTGCAAATGAGGAATACCTCCATCATTGATAATGTAACCCCATCTGTTTTAATAATGAATAGAAAAATTAGAGATTCAATACCTAGTGTTAAGGGAATACAAAAAATAGATTAAAAAAATATCACAGACACATTGAAAATTCACAAATAAATCAAAAAATGTATTATAACCAAAAAGGCACAAAAAAATTATACAAAATTCCTATATATAGTAAAGTTAGGGTTCAAAATTTTTATAACAAAACGTGGAAACTAGAAAAAATATTAAAACAGGTGGGAGACAGAAACTACCAAATCAAATTAGAAAATAATAGAACAGTTTTAAGAAACAGAAGATTCATTGAAATATATAAAGAACCCCAAATTAAAAACACAAAAGATAACTCAGACTTTATAGTTAGTAACAGCACTTTGAACACAAATGAAAACTATTTTAAAGTAATCTGGAAAACGGGTGTACAAAACACAAAAAATCAGGACGAAAAAAACTAACAGAGGGGCAGCATTAAGTCCCAAGCAAAAAGCTCATACAAATAAACATAGTGCTCAAACCGCTGCTACTAACTTAAATGAACTGCCAGGATCGAGCAACACGACGACACATGTACAACAACAACAACAAATTATTACAAAAACCTTAAAAACACCGGAAGAAACTAGTAAGAAATCAGAAAAACCTGATATTTACAAGGAAATACTAGATAAAAATAAAATGATAAAACTGTCTGACGAACTCAATCCTGGCAAGGAGAATAAATTGATTACAACAAAATCCGGAAGAATAAGAAAAAATCCACAATATTTAAATGAATATGAGTTGGAATAAAAATAAAGCACCGAACTATTATAGTTCGGTACTTTATTTTTCAGGGGTCTTAGATTTAAAATTTAAGCGCAGGTGTGCTGTAAGTATATGGCTGCATATACATATATGCAGGTATATATAGGTGCATGGCATGCAGGTGGCCTAGGTAAAACATTTATGTGGTTTTTGCTCAAGGAATTGATAATGTATAAAAGCATTACAAAATGCAAACATTACATAATGTAAATATAAAGAAAAGGATTCCTGAGGGGAATATATAATAAATAATATAAAAAAGGCATATAACTAGTATTCAATTTATTCAGTACAAAGACTGGGAATTATATCTATACCTATAAGAGGTGGTAGATATAAATAAGACATGTATATGTAACGAAGGAAAATAAAAAGCTGTATTAGTATTAATAAATGTATTTATTACAAAGACTGACATAAAGTAAAAATAAATGTAAGCTAAAAAATTGTCTAATAAATGTACTGTAAAAACAAGGAGATGTTTAGAGAAGCACTGTCAACCTGGCAAGATAAAAGTTACTAGATTGACAGTTCATACCTAACCTCCAATGTGTGAGAACGTTGTGTAAAAATCTTAAAATAAATAACTATAGTTAAATGATTGTTTAATATATATTCGTATTGTGTATGTCTCTATAACTATTAAAACACATTACGCCTAAAACTTTAAAATCTCTACTTTCGGCTTTCAGACGATCGGAAGAAAAAGAAAAAACATTTTAAAACTTACTTTACAAATAAATTCTTTTTAAAGGTTTGAAGGGATTTTTTAATTCCAGAGAAAAGGCAATAAATTAAAAGCAAATAAAGTAATAAGTGGAAATTATATTTTGTATTAAACAAAATTGAAATATAAAAGTACAGAAAAAATAAAAGCAAAAATATCTTTTTTTTTTTTCTAAAGCTGGGTAAATAAACATAATAAAAATTTAACGCAAACTATGTGATAAACTATAACATTAAAAAAATAATAATTAATATTTAATAGTAATTATATAGAGTTGTTATAAAATATTATTGAATTTTTAATTTTTTTACCAAATTCCGGATGGTTTTCTGAAAACCATCCGAAAACCGTTTTCAGATACTTTATATCGTCCAAATACAGCAGCAAAGTCAGATTGGGAGGACTCGATGGCTTGTTCGGTGAACACACCTAGGCCTTTATTTGTACTGTCACAAAACTCAATTATATGGAAAAGTACGCAATGGATTTTTTGAGTAACTTTAATATCCAAATCCATGAAATCTTTTTTAAAGTTTTTAATACGTAGTTTGTAGTTAGAATCTAATTTAGTTCCAAAGCTGGAATCTACAACTTTCTTAAAAGACCTAAGCGCTTTGGCGAACCTTACCCACGGCACTTCTAAAGCCTGAATAGGTTTAAAAAAAATGTAGCGCAATTCTGACCATGGATCATGGTAGAGGATAGTCTTGACATAAAAGAACTATTGACAGTGAAATCCTGAAAACTCGTTCTTGGTAAATAATGTTAAATATTCTTCTGCAGACATCATGGCAATACATCATTAATTTGCAAATTCTGTTTGATGATTTTTATAGTATTTTTCATGTTGATTCTAAATATGTTTAAAGCAATGCTCAATTTTTAGTAGTTTTTAAGAAAAACACATTTAAATATGGTAAAATATTTTTTTCAGTCCTTTTTAAATGCGTATAGAAATATTATTAGAATACTTTGAAGAATTTATTTAGGCTCAAATTAAAGTAGGATACATGTTCTTTCATGCTTTATTAGAAAGCCTTGATAAACGTTTTACTAATTAACTAAAAAACATGTTTGAAATACCCCTCTATTCGCGTTTAAACTAAATTAAATTTTTCTTTGTTACACAGTGTTATTAGATTTTTCACTTTTGACATACCTGTCCAAAACAGATGTTCGGTTTAGTTTTGTCAAATTTTGTCACTTATAGAAACAGATAAGATAAAATTTAATTATTATTTTAAATTTACATATACGCGACATTGTAATATGTTTTGTTAAACCCAATAAAACAAACTTTAATTATCAAAGGTTTTTAATATTTAATTAATAACACGTAATTAAAACTAAATAAAAAAATAAAGAATAAACAGAATAAAGATCCAAGCTTTAATTAGTAGGGTACGAGAGTAAATAACTGACAATCATATGGAAATTGGGAATGAATAAGTAGTAACCAAAGAACAGCACAAGGCACAAAGGCTGTTAAAAAAATACAGTACCCATCAATTGTAAATTTTAATAAAAGGAAAAGGCTCTTAAAAATCTTTGTCTGGAATACCGCTTTGTGTAGTTGCGAAATCTGAACAATTGGTTAAGCAGATAGGAATAAAATAGTCTTTAAATTAAAGGCCAAATACAGTTAAAAGCCATAGCTTCATAATAATAATAACCAAATGTCTTTAAAATAGAGTACTCACAATTTTTTTATTTGCAGTAACTTACAGTTAAATATAATCTACAGTAAGGTTATTTGCAATACTATGTTAATTAGTCTTTCTCGAAAATCGCAGTTCTAAACTGATTTGGAATGTGTGCATTTGCGATTGAGTTCAGAACTGCCATTTTTTAAAAGGTTTTGTACTTGATGCATTTTCTCTCTGACTGGCACTAAAAATTTTTTGCATCAATTTGGTTGGACTAAAATATACTCACAAAAAGCTAGATTTAATTGTCCCGTATACGGGACTACGCGTAGTAACAACCAACCCCAAATGTGCAAATAATTAAGAAGTTTTACTTAAAGGTATAGACATTATAGGTCTATAGCGCTGACAATTACTATCAAAAATGAAAGATCTAATAACACTGTGTAACAAAGAAAAATGTAATTTAGTTTAAACGCAAATAAAGGGGTATATTAAACATGTTTTTTAGTTAATTAATAAAACTTTTGTCCAGCCTTTTTAATAAAGCTTTAAAGAATAAGCATCCAACTTTAATTTAAGCCTAAATAAAGCCCTCCATGTATTCTAATAATTTTCCTATACGAAATTAATAAAGACCCAAAAAAATATTTTACAAGCTTTGTTTTAAACTTATTTAGAATCAACATGAAAAATACTATAAAAATCAATAAACAGAATTTGCAAATTAATGATGTTCTTGCCATGATGTCTGCAGAAGAATATTTAACATTATTTACCAAGAACGAGTTTTCAGGATTTCACTGTCAATAGTTCTTTAATGTCAAGACCATCCTCTACCATGATCCATGGTCAGAATTGCGCTACATTTTTTTTAAACCTATTCAGGCTTTAGGAGTGCCTTGTACCATATTTATGGGCGATATAGAATATAAATAATCTATGCATAGTAACTTAAGGCACGAATTGCCAACAAATGATCCACCATGAAGAGCTTCTCTTTCAACGTGGCAAAATTTCGCCCACTTTGAACAAAGTTCTACGTTTATTTTTAACATTGCATTATATATTGTGTTGAGAGTACCCAAAAGAAGATGTAGTTCTGGTGGGGGAATAACATCAATAATATCTTTATTTTGTTGATCTATTATTGGACAATTATTACAGTTGTAATATTCCTCAGGCTCACCGCCGTAGTCCTGCCAAAGCACCATGTGCAAGGATGGCATGAGCTATGAGACATAATTCCAATTATTCCAATTAACATATTGGCTGCTTTAAGGTCAGTTGCTATAGTATACTTTTGTGACAAATTATTTAGTTCTAAACATATCCATAACTTTTTAATATTTGCAAATGTTTCCTTAATATTTTTTACTATAGCCAATATTAATAATTTTTTGACGCCGGAATCTTTAAAATTATCTGCCCTTTTTTTAGTATTAAGTTATTAGTTTTTTAACTTGCTGTGATAATATTTATTTTGCACTTACGCATACATAATAGTAATATTATTATATTAATAATATAATTGATCTCCAGCCCCCAAACCTTTCTAATTGGGAAGAAAATTTAAAACACTCTTTTACAATATTTAGAGAATAAATATATTTTAATATTATTTACATTAAAATTCCTGAAAATAAAAAACTAAAAATTGACCTCAGAACCCCGACCCCCCTATTTAAAAATATATATTTAAAATATCACTAGAATAGCTAGAAACCTAATATTGAGGTATAAATGGAGCATACTGAAATAAACCCAGGAAAATTTTGAAGGTTAGCCTTTCCCTCTAAGCCCCCGGGGGGATTATTTGTTTGATATGATTTAAAATGTTATTTTTGGGTTGGAGCTAAAAAGTTTTAAAAGAAAATAATGAACTGTAGCAAATATTAGTGAATTTAAAAATTATAAATCAGCGTGTATTTATTTTATAATACTCAAAACAAAAAAGTGCGATAAAAAAAATTGTCATTGAAATATTTTAATTTTTGCTTTTCCTATTTAAGGAAAGGGTCAGGAATCAAATTTTATTTTCAAAGTTTTTGGGCAATTTTTTTTATCCGACCTTTTTTGCGAACCGTGTCTAATTAGTTTAAAGTATGATACAGTCAGGGCCGCAGTGAAGAAGATTTTGTGGGTGGGGAGAAAATTAAAACTTTTTTTAACCTAAAAATGCAAATTTTTTCTTTGACAAAAAGTTAATGACTAAAAAAGTCTCCACCCTTTCAAAATGAAATTTCATTCTTAATGCCTAAAAATAATTAACTTAACTACAACTTAAAGTATACCGTTCTATAAGTGATATAATTTACCAAATGTTATAGTATTAATAAACACACGTTGCGTGGGAATCCAAATATACCAGCACATTGTGTTGTGTTAGTATGACAACTAATTGTATACAATACAAACATTATAGTTTTTAATATCACAAGTATTAAATACCAATGGTTCACCACCACCACCACCATAACATTTAGTATTAAAATACAACGACATTTTCCGAGTGTGGGTCCGGTAAAATATCCGCGTAACTAGTAACATTAAACATGCAATTGTCTGTATACTTATAAGTATTAAAATAAAATCTGAATTTTATTACAATTTTTGTATTATTTTCCTTTTAACTTCATCATTTTAAAAAAGAAATCAATAAATTTGTGCTGGAAAACAATAAAAAATTTTATCCTTAAATATTAGAAGTATGTTAATTACTAATCATGTTCTTCTCTGTTTCTTCTCTTTCTTATCATATTATTTGCGGTGATATTATATTATATTATATTGATATAATCAATTGGAACACAATACAAGCTATGCTTAGCGTGTTCCAAAATATAACTTTTGTAAAATATTTATTATATCTAAAATTGTACTTAATAACAATAAAGAACTTACTTACTTACTTACTTACTTAATTACGTCGAACCGACTTTCATAAATGGTAACTGAGGAGGTTCCAAGCAAAACCCCACAAGTCACAAAATTCATAAAGTCGAGTTTGCTTGATGAAATCAATCTAAATTACGTCCAGTGATGTCTCTAAATTACGTCTAGCGACATTTCTAAGTCACGTCAGGTGACGTTTCTAAATGACGTCAAGTGACGTTATAAATCACGTCACTCGACGAGACATTTTTACGTGATATATCACGTGTATTTGACGTCGATAATTACATCAATTTGGTCTCGTCCCGACGTAAAATTCACGTGAATTTGACGTGACTGTGTTGGCTGGGATGTTTTATAAAATAAACTACGCAATATATTCGCACATCCAATATTCGAATCTGTTTTGAAAATACTCACTGTGCGATTTTTAATTTACTATCTTGCTTAAAAAAACAGACCATAGATTTAATTTTATAATATAAAATTTGTAGTAAAAAAATGGATGAAGATAAATGGTTTTTACTTTGCAAGTGATAAAGTAAAATCAACGCGTGGGTTATTAACAAGTTTCTCTTTTTAAAATAAAGCTAGTCATTGTCGTATTACGTTTGGGTATTGTAACAAATACTTTATCATATCCTAATGCATCATACATCAAATTAAAGTCAATCAAATTCTCTATTTATGCATCTATAAAGATTTTTTAAAAGCTTTAAGGAAAAAAAATATTCAAATAAAATCTCTATTTCTTTTACAAAAATTTCCAGGGAAAATATTTTCAAAAGAGTAATTACCTGTTCTAAAGAAAATCAAATTATCTACAAATCGATGCCTTGCACTTTAATATAACTTTAAAAATAAAGAAGCTACAAGCCTGGGGAGTTTTAAGTGGCGAACCCTGTATAGAGATGTTGCTAGTTGCAATGGAAAATGCAGTGAACTGTGCAGTAAATTATAGGTGTTTTTTGTGCATAAATATACAGCTGTTTTTTTATGCATAAATATTTAATTTAACTGCTCCTTAAGCCAGGTTTAAATATGTTAAAATTTACTATCATATATATATTATTTTTAATTGGGTTGATTTTATTTATTAAAGCTTGGATCTTTGAATATGCAAAAAATGAATCTTATTAAACCGTTTTTTTTTGCATTATAACTACTAAAAGTTGATTTTTATGTTCTTATTTATTTTTTTTTCTGGTTCAATTCTATATTTGTGATGACATAAAAAATCCCTAAATGCTCTAATTTGACGCGAAAAAAATGACGTTTTTCGTTCTATAAAAATTTCCTCGACAGATTTCTTTCATTTTTGGATCTTTTTACTCCCTTTTGGGTCCCTGGACACGAATTATCATGATTGGTTGATGGAACGGTAAATTTTGGTTATTTCCGTTCTGGGTTAACTGTGATATATTCGTGGAGACAATATTCTCCGTACTTATTTTATAATAATTAAAATATTAAAATTAGTCATAGTTTACGTCAATTGTGGCGATGTTGATGGGAAAGTTATAAGCAAACGTAGTAAAGTCCATAAGTTGAAAAAAAAATGGTAAAGTCTTTATCTTAATTAGGATTAATTAATATAGTATATAATAATTAATTATTAATATAATAGTAGCTGTAAATATCTACTTAATCGTAACCCAGAGAGCACATGATATCTTAAAGTATTAGATCTTAATTATGTCTGGACGCCTAAAGACATAAAAACGATATCTTATGGACTTCTTTTTAGGGATGTTTAAAAGATATCTGATTATGATGTCTTTAAGATGAGTTTTAAGTACGAGACGTCTTAACTTCGATACTCATCGCTAAAAATAAATTAACCAAAATCAACCATTAAAAAAATACCATTTGAAAAAAGATGTCTTAAATACGTTACCTTTTGTAACATACGACGTCGTTAAGACATCTTTAAGATGCATATACGGCGAAAACCGACGTTCTTAAGACGTCTTAAATGACGAGCTACGACATCTTTAAGATCTCTTTAAGTCATCTTTGTGCTGTCTGGGAAATAATGTCCTTTTCCATTTTTATTTCTTTGAGATATGTAATTGGTGTAATGTTTTCCGCTGTCAAAGAGCCAATGTTGTTCCTCCACAACTTTACAGGTAAAAAAACTTCAAACTTAGAGAGGTGAATTTTTTATTAATATTGATAACATAACATAAAACAAGTTATCTAATATTACAGAATATATATGCACAACACAAATTATTAACGAAACAACTCTCCATCTATAGCATAAATTACTAAAAGTATTACATCTTTTATCTAAGTATTAGTTAATAATTTTTAAAAACAGCTAATCTTATCAAACTAAAATTTTCAAACCGATGGCACACATTTTTTTTTTGTTAAAAAATCATATTTGAAAATTTTATTGTTAGAACAGATATCTACTTTACCAATGCTTTATATTATAAAGAAAATTTGGTGGGTCATTTCTAGCACACGGAAAATCTCAGCAAATTTTCAATATGAAAAATTAAACAAATTTATTATAGTAACATTATTTATACTATAACTGATTGTTTATATATACACTTGTAATAGTTTTGTCTACATATAGTACAAACAAATATTAGATTGTTTCATATATTGAAAAAGTTAGTACGCTAGGCATAAAAACATTTTGATATATTATGTACTATACATTTGAAACTATTATATAACTAGACTGTATGTTCTACAAATACTTCGTTTAAAAAACATATTACTTAAAAAAAGTCGACTAGAATTTTAGAAAAACAATTTAAGTTTTTATTGCTCAAAATGCCTTTCGGAAATAGTATCATGTAAATTAAAGTACTTGATTTATAAAAAATACTTCTAGGCATTGGTTTAACTATATTCTTGCATTCAACGAATAGAAAGGGATATATCTCGTTTAAACGCACCCTGTGATATATCCAACCTTGCATTCTTTAATTAAATGCAACTATTCACGTAAAACATAAAGCAAAACACTACTTTTTACGCAGAAATGCTGTGAAAGGCTTATATATAAGTTTTTAAGTACAATAAAGCTTTTGTTTAACTGTGGCTCTTAAACATTTTGAGTGGTTTTACAACACTAATAAGAGAGTAAGTATTATAGTATTTTTTCCAACTCTTGTAAAATTTTCATAATAGATAGGCATGCTTTTTAGTTTAAATAACTTCAACTTCATAATTTTAAATAGTACAATTTAAATTTTTCAAAATTCCTGACCATATTTTAACAACAATTAGTTTAAAACTACTGTAGATGAAGCAATATACTATAAATTATATTAACATTTTTAATATATTGTCAAGGATCTTAAAAAATCAACGTTTACAATATTAGAAAAAGAAAACATTCAAATTAACCACAAAACGTATCTGCTAAAAAGTATACATATACTTATTACAAAAATGCAATTGTATGAACAATTTTAAAAGTTATTACTTTTAAAATATATTTTTATAATAAGGAAAAAATATGTACACTTTGAAACAGATCTTGTAGTCTTAAATTTTATAATATTTATAAATATTTTAAAAACAAATCCTAAGACTAGTAAATATATATTAGTTATTTTTTTTTTAATAAATATATTCAAACAACAAAATCTGACCAAATAGAGACCTACAGATAAGTGAAATCCTTTATATATTTTTTAGAGAAGCAAGTGAAATATATGTATGTTGTTTAACAGTAGTACATAGTGTAATTATTTATATTTTAAATATTTTGGTTACATTGGTACAAATATTATATATTTTGAGCCCAATTAATACATTTTTTGCCTAGGTTTATTTAAAAACGGCGCCCTAAAGTCTTTCTATATAAAAAATTATAAATAACGACTTTCTGACGTCCAAGTTATGGTGGATTTAAAGTTTTCATACAACCTTTATATATTATATATCCCGTATGGCACATTAAGTAGTTGGTAAGTATGCAATTAGGTTATTTTTGTACACTGAATGTTAGGGATTGAGATCCGAATAGGATATTTTGATATCCTAGATAAAAATGTATTTTTGGAAACAAAAACTACGAAAAAATTGTGGTCAGATTTTTAAATTTGAATATACTTAGATCTTGGTTCACACATCAACAACCATTTTTTTGTGTATATCAGTGTTTCCGACGACGTTGCAGAATTCCTCGAAGGAAATTTTGCCGTC
Organism: Brachypterus glaber; assembly: GCA_958510825.1. NCBI lineage: Eukaryota > Metazoa > Arthropoda > Insecta > Coleoptera > Kateretidae > Brachypterus > Brachypterus glaber. The sequence continues at coordinate 36,408,347 of OY294050.1, forward strand.
TTCATCTTTGTCGGCAAACAAGATGGTTTTGTCAACGATCTGCTGGAGCTGGGTGTCTTTGAGGTTGTTGCCCACCATCATTTTTAGGACCTGCATTTTTGGGTAAAAATTTAGTATTGAAAAATACTTTTTCCTTTTTTTAGAAATGTAACATGTAGGTCATACGGTCCCCCGAGGTCCCTTGATTTACCTTACTAGGTTTTATAACTATCCTTTGTCAAATTACACATGTTTTTTCATTATTGAATTTAAAATTACATAAAATAAGCCTCTTATTACAATTTTATTAATTATTTAATCACATTTTCGCCTAGAAGTAATTTTTTTCTTCCGAAATCAAATACGAGTGACGATTGTAGACTAACGTATCCTGCTACGCAGACCTTGCATTTTCATCGTTAGTTAATGGACTTCATTTTAAGACCACCGATAATAAATAAGTTATTATAGTCCGGGAGCCCACGCCTAGTAGAATTTTTTTAATATAGTAAAGTTATGATGTCATAACATTTAGCACCTCACAGCTAATTTTTTCAGGATCCTTTAATCATCAAGTGGTAACCCTGTCCGACAGAAATTTTCGGGCATTACCGTTGTCGGACACCCTAAATTAAGGGTTGGTCCCAAAAAAAAACGCCCCGCTACCGAGAATTTTCTTGTGTAAGAAGTTGTTTGACTGGACATACAGAACACATATTAGGGTTCCCACCAAAAATTGACATTTAAATTCCAGCTTTTTTCCAGGTTTTCCAGGTAAAAATTATTAAAATTCCAGGTATAGTAAAATATATTTAGTATATATTATTATTAAAGAAAAAAAAATCTGAAAAAAAAACTCTCAACAAAAATTGTTTTTTGGGAATATGTTTTTCAAAGTTTATTTTTTTTTTTGTGAAATAACTAACATTTTTTAAAGACAAAAATATGGATAATTAACAAAAAAACATCTTCAGAAACGGCCACAGGATGTTTCGTTCCGTGGCAAGCCTATTTCGTATCAATAGTTTTTGTCAAGTCACAAACATGGGTGTAAAAAACTTCAAATTGACAGAGGAAATCAGGAAATTAGTGCTGCTGGCAATTTTTTTTTTACAGTTCACAGTTTTTCAGGAGAAGGAATTTTTCACATATTTCCAGACACCTCAGAATTTTAAATGCAACTATTTTTACAATATCTTTTAATTAAAATTGTAATATCACATTATTGGTAATAAAGCGAAATTTTTTACAGTTTTCAGGACAACCAATTTCGAATTCGAAAGGCAAATTATTTTTATCAAACTTCACATAAGTAAGTGAAACATCTCAAAACGTAAGTTATTATGCTTAGCGCCGCAGGCGAAAATTTTTAGAAATCTTTTTGCATTTCTCAAACACCTCAAAATTTGACATGTAAATAATTAAAAAAAATCTATTAATTAAAGTATTATTATCAAATAATTGCTAACCAAGTTTAACGCCGCAGGCGAAAATTTTAAGAGTTCACAGTTTTTCCGGATAAGCAAATTGTTTTATAAGACTTTAAATTGGTTGAGTAAACCTATTAAAATACAACTTATTATGTTTAACGCCGCAGCCGAAAATCTTTAGAAGTTTTATGCTTCACATTTTCCAGTTTAATGGATCATATTTTGTAAAATGTATTAACAAAAATCCAAACATTAGCGCCGCAGGCGAAAATTTTTAAAAAGCTAACAAGCAAAATAGTTAAAAAATCATTTTAAAAAAAGTTTAATTTGAAGGCTAATATTTTATATCCTTTAATTTTTGTGCCAAGTGTATTTAATTTTTCTTGAACAAATTATATTTTTGTATGTTAAATTCCAGGTGCTATTACAAAATTCCAGGTCAAAAACAGCTTTTTTTAAGAAAAAATGTTAAAGTCAAGGTATTCCAGGTGGGGATCTAAATTCCATGCGTTTTCCAGGTTTTCAAGGTTTTCCAGGATTGGTGGGAACCCTGCATATACAAAGTCTCAACGGTGAAGTAATAAAAAAAATTCTACTGGGCGTGGGTTCCCGGACTATTATAAACATTTTCGTAATAATCTGTTTTTTTTCTTCAAAACAAAACTAATTTTAATGTAACTACAACACTCACCTGGAAAAGTTCACCATTGGAGATGTATCCATCATTATCCATATCATAGATTCTGAATGCGAATCTTAATTTTGAGAGCTTGTCTCCCTTGACACTGAATTGGGAAACACCTTGGATAAATTCTGGAACAAAAATAATTATAAAAAAAAACAAATTAAACAACATATTCTTAAAACTGTATGTAAAAAATTAACAATCAAAAAGTAATAATTTGCGTGTAAAAGTTTATGAATGCATTATATGAAAATTCTATAACACAAAACTTCCTTATTGCATTTTTGAAATGAAACTAGGCTGGCATATTTCGTACACACTAAGAACATTTTAACTTTATTTTCTGTTTTAGATTTTATTGCCATAAATAATTATTGAGGCGAACTGGCTCAAATTAATAATATAAACTAAGAACATACTATATTTACTTTTTATCAGATGGGTAGTTTTCTAGTAACCCTTTAAGGACGGTTAACGGATAGATCCGACAGTGTATAACTTGGATCACAGATGCCTAACATTGTCCTTGGACTGTGATGTGGGTTTATGCATCGTTCCTTGTTTCAATGATTATCATACCACGAGGGACATGTAACTCGTCATTTGCGGGACGAAATATCGCCTTTTACATCAATCAATATCGCCCATATCGCCTCGATATCGCCTCTTGAAGGGATGAAATACCGCCTCTGTGACATGCCCCTCGTCATACCATATCAAATTTTTAGATTCGGTGGTGGTATACTTCTTCTTAATAAAATTAAACAATTTCGTATGTGTTTTATTTGCAATGTCGGTCAACCGTCCGTCCAGTCCTGCAATATTCGTCGTCTGGGAGGCCAATAGTCGAAAAAAAAACCGTCCTTAAAGGGTTAAATTCCTAGTAACGTAAACGCAAAAAGAAAATAAAAAAAAATTGATATTTTGTTTAAGGTTTTTTTTTTTAATTTTGTTCGATTTTTTTATTTTAATTTTAATTTAAAAGTAGTTTATTTATAACAACGTTACAAAACGATCGATCAATTTTTTTTATTTTTTATATTTTTCGTTTTTTTTTTATTTTTTTTTTTTCTGAAAAATTTGTTTCTAAGTAGTTGAAAAAATGGAATATAAAAAAACTGCCGCCCGCCTACAAAGAACTCGGGTACTAGTACCCGTTTCAGCTTATTATATTATTAAAAAAGCTGCGCTATTGATGTGCCGTCATGTATCTTGTAAGCCAATCACGGTATCGCATTCTTATGTACTATGCTTGTTATGCGAGCCTGTGGATATGCACTAAGCTATGTCTTATGGTTATGCGAGCCTGTGGATAGCGCCAAAACCAATACATCATGGAGTCAACTCATTAACGAACTCGAGTTTTAGACATGGTTCTCGTTAGCGTTGAGTACAAGTTAGTTATTTTTTTCTATAAATTATTTTAAAAAAATTATTATCCTAGTGTAAAAATAAAATAAAATTAAATTCTTGAAATTGGCAACTTTATTTTTTTAACCTCAATTATTTAAAAAACCGCTAAAGGGATCTATAAAGTATCGTATATCATTTAATGCAGAATTCCATTCTACATTTAACGAGTGAATAAAAAATATAACATTCCATTTAAAAACATTGAGTTTTTTATGTTTGGATATTTATTTTGAACCCTGTTTAAAATATTTTATTTTTTGCACATAAAGTAATTAGATACACCCTTTTAAGATAAGCTTGCAAAATTTTATTAATTTTTGACAAAAAAATAAAGAAATTGGAGAAGGTTTTATCTTATCACTAAAAATAATTTTTTCTCAAAAAAAATATATACCTCAAAAACTATAAATAATAGACCCATACAATATGGTATCAAAATAAAGGCATTTTAATGAGAAATGAGATGGCATAATAAAAAATATACCATTCCATTAAAAAAAATAAGTCAGTTGTTATCCACCCTAAGAGGCCCATCCTGCATATTTTAAAATATTTTTAAAATGTGCCCTTTTTAAAATAAAGTGGATACTTTTTATCGACCGACTCGGCTTCGTTGAGACACCCTGTATAAGCAAGTAAAAAAATCTGTTTTTGTTGGCTTCATTGAGTGGTACAGTACGGAGGTTTAAAAGTAATATTAAGTTTTGTGTTCTATACATTAAGATCAACGTATGTACTTTAAATCGCTGGCTTTATTTTTTATTTAACGAAATTATTTTTGCTTTGATATTAACCTTTATTTTGCTTAACAAATTTATCAAAATATTTTATTTTGCTTGATTTACAATTTGATTCATGTTGATTCAGGTAATAAATTTTAACTCTCAGATAGCTTATTTACAACTCTATAAAATACCAAAATTTGGCAGCATAAAGTTGCATATTATTTTTACCCGCTTATATTATGTGTGTGGTCGAGGAAAAACGTATATTAGCGTCAAAATGTAGATTTATCTTTAATCTACACTTTAAAAGTTATGATTTCACATCGGACCAAAATTGGTATCGGGGGGTTTACGGGGTCAAAGATCACAAATTTTTGGTCAAAATTAAAAAATTCAAAATGGCGGCGTCAATATGGCGGACGACTTGTGCCATTTCTTGTCGATTCGAACCAAAATCGGTATCAGTACAGAGGGTTTTTGAACTTTAAATTTTTTAAATTATTTTTTCTGTTATCAGCAGGTTGTTTAGGTTTTATTTTTGTTTTGTTTTTTTTTATTAAAATTTACCAATTTACAAATTTCCCCCCTCAAGCTTTAGATTTTTTTCAACTATTTTTCTCGTTATGAACAGATGATTTTAAGTTAATACTGACATTTTTAGAATTTTGTCCTTCTAGAAATTCATTTTGCCCCACTGTGCGATGTCACGATTTTTGTAGACATGATAACTCAAGAAAGAATAATCCGATCGAATTGAAATTTTCAGGAAAAATCAAGTTCTACGAGGGAAAGATCCCTATTGTCTTTGAAAGTAATAAAAAAAACAGTTTAGGGGGTTAAACTTAAAAAAAAATCGAAAAAAGCTGAAAAAAAATAGTGATTAACGAAGCTTTTTCCGGAAAAATTACTTTTATTATAAGGATGAATTCTACCAATTTTTAAAGTAATCCCACCAAGAACAAAAAAGTTTGGGGGGTTCAACTTTTTTTTCAAGATCTTTTTGTTTTTCAAAAAAGATCTTATTCAAAAAAAAAAAATTATTTTTTTTTTCTTAAACACAGTTTTTTCCAAAAAATTTTTATTATTTTTTTTTCGCAAAAAGAAAAAAATATTAAATTTTTTTAATATTATTTTTTTGTTTTTTTTTACATATTTGAGAAAATGCAATACCGGGTGTTTCAGGAAGGTGGTTCACCCCCCTTAAATTTTTTATTTTTTTATGTAGGATCGTGAAATTTGCAGGAGCTAAAAGTTATTATAATTTAGAATTTTTTTTATATGGTTATACATTTTTTGGCACTTTCGGAAATGAATGAAACTTTCGATATTTAAATGGAACACCCTGTATATTTTTACATATTTCAATTTAAAAATAAATTCTGAGAACAAGCATGTGCCACTTGTCAATTTTTGACAGGTTATGTCATTTTTTATTTATTTTAAATCTAGAGTGCCTTAAATTAGCTTATTAGCTTAAATGTGGATCTAGTATCTTCAGAAAAATACTATTTTGATTTTTTCCCAAAACTCTAAAATGTGGTTAAAGGTTCTAAAATCATACTTTGTTCCAAAATCATTTTTTTCAAATGGAAAAAGAGAATTTTCTTGCGAACATTTTGATTCTTCACATGAATAGTATGTGAGTAAAGTTAGCGAAGCAACATTGGAGATCCAAAGTTTTGATAGCTTATTAATTTGCCGTCATTTTGCCGCTATTTAGTTGTGAATTTTATTTTTTTGCCGTTTTTGGTTTTTTAAAATTATTTGCTGCTTCGCTAACTTTACCGTAAAGTTAGCTAAGCATCATAAGAAAAAACGATTTTTCCTAAAATCCAACTAGGTCAAAATTTGCCGTTTTTTTGCCGTTATTTAATCGTATAAAAACCAATTTTGTAGCTTTTGTTTTTTTTTTAAATTGCTGCTTCGCTAACTTTACCGTAAAGTTAGCTAAGCATCATACGAAAAAATGATATTTTCTAAAGTCCAACTAGGTCAGAATTTGCCGTTTTTTTGCCGTTATTTAATCGTGTAAAAACCAATTTTGTAGCTTTTGTTTTTTTTTTTAAATTGCTGCTTCGCTAACTTTACCGTAAAGTTAGCTAAGCATCATACGAAAAAACAATTTTTTCTAAAACCCAACTAGGTCAGAATTTGCCGTTTTTTTGCCGTTATTTAACTGTGCAAAACCCAATTTTGTAGCTTTTGTTTTTTTTTTAATTACTGCTTAGATAACTTTACCGTAAAGTTAGCTAAGCTTCACAAGAAAAAAATATATTTTTTTAAATCCAACTAGATCAGATTTGCCGTTTTTTTGCCGTTATTTAACTGTGCAAAAACCAATTTTGTAGCTTTTGTTTTTTTTTAATTGCTGCTTAGCTAACTTTACCGTAAAGTTAGCTAAGCATCACAATAAAAAAATATATATTTTTAAATCCAACTAGATCAGATTTTGCCGTTTTTTTGCCGCTATTTAGTTGTGTGAAAACCAATGCTATATAAACGCTATAAAATATACAGGAAGTTAGCGATTCTAAATTAAACGTGACAACGTAGTGCATGCAAAGTTGCCGGATAACTTTTGTCTCTCAAGTGTTTCGACTCAAAGCTTTTGAGGTTATAATTTATATTTTAAAATTATTTAAATAATAATTATTATTAATTTATTTAATTATTATTAATTTGCCGTTATTTTGCCGCTATTTAGTTGTGAATTATTTTTTTTGCCGTTTTTGGTTTTTTAAAATTATTTGCTGCTTTGCTAACTTTACCGTAAAGTTAGCTAAGCATCATAAGAAAAAACGATTTTTCCTAAAATCCAACTAGGTCAGAATTTGCCGTTTTTTTGCCGTTATTTAATCGTGTAAAAACCAATTTTGTAGCTTTTGTTTTTTTTTTTTAAATTGCTGCTTCGCTAACTTTACCGTAAAGTTAGCTAAGCATCATACGAAAAAACGATATTTTCTAAAGTCCAACTAGGTCAGAATTTGCCGTTTTTTTTGCCGTTATTTAATCGTGTAAAAACCAATTTTGTAGCTTTTGTTTTTTTTTTTAAATTGCTGCTTCGCTAACTTTACCGTAAAGTTAGCTAAGCATCATACGAAAAAACAATTTTTTTCTAAAACCCAACTAGGT
>OY294050.1:36415910-36681248 GCA_958510825.1 Brachypterus glaber
GGTTGAAACATCCTCTTATTAAGCAGCCGAGATGTGAGTAAAGTTAGCGAAGCAACATTGGAGATCCAAAGTTTTGATAGCTTATTAATTTGCCGTCATTTTGCCGCTATTTAGTTGTGAATTTTATTTTTTTGCCGTTTTTGGTTTTTTAAAATTATTTGCTGCTTCGCTAACTTTACCGTAAAGTTAGCTAAGCATCATAAGAAAAAACGATTTTTCCTAAAATCCAACTAGGTCAAAATTTGCCGTTTTTTTGCCGTTATTTAATCGTATAAAAACCAATTTTGTAGCTTTTGTGTTTTTTTTTTAATTGCTGCTTCGCTAACTTTACCGTAAAGTTAGCTAAGCATCATACGAAAAAATGATATTTTCTAAAGTCCAACTAGGTCAGAATTTGCCGTTTTTTTGCCGTTATTTAATCGTGTAAAAACCCAATTTTGTAGCTTTTGTTTTTTTTTTTTTAATTACTGCTTAGATAACTTTACCGTAAAGTTAGCTAAGCTTCACAAGAAAAAAATATATTTTTTTAAATCCAACTAGATCAGATTTGCCGTTTTTTTGCCGTTATTTAACTGTGCAAAAACCAATTTTGTAGCTTTTGTTTTTTTTTAATTGCTGCTTAGCTAACTTTACCGTAAAGTTAGCTAAGCATCACAATAAAAAAATATATATTTTTAAATCCAACTAGATCAGATTTTGCCGTTTTTTTGCCGCTATTTAGTTGTGTGAAAACCAATGCTATATAAACGCTATAAAATATACAGGAAGTTAGCGATTCTAAATTAAACGTGACAACGTAGTGCATGCAAAGTTGCCGGATAACTTTTGTCTCTCAAGTGTTTCGACTCAAAGCTTTTGAGGTTATAATTTATATTTTAAAATTATTTAAATAATAATTATTATTAATTTATTTAATTATTATTAATTTGCCGTTATTTTGCCGCTATTTAGTTGTGAATTATTTTTTTTGCCGTTTTTGGTTTTTTAAAATTATTTGCTGCTTTGCTAACTTTACCGTAAAGTTAGCTAAGCATCATAAGAAAAAACGATTTTTCCTAAAATCCAACTAGGTCAGAATTTGCCGTTTTTTTGCCGTTATTTAATCGTGTAAAACCAATTTTGTAGCTTTTGTTTTTTTTTTTAAATTGCTGCTTCGCTAACTTTACCGTAAAGTTAGCTAAGCATCATACGAAAAAACGATATTTTCTAAAGTCCAACTAGGTCAGAATTTGCCGTTTTTTTTGCCGTTATTTAATCGTGTAAAAACCAATTTTGTAGCTTTTGTTTTTTTTTTAAATTGCTGCTTCGCTAACTTTACCGTAAAGTTAGCTAAGCATCATACGAAAAAACAATTTTTTCTAAAACCCAACTAGGTCAGAATTTGCCGTTTTTTTGCCGTTATTTAACTGTGCAAAAACCAATTTTGTAGCTTTTGTTTTTTTTTTTTTAATTGCTGCTTAGCTAACTTTACCGTAAAGTTAGCTAAGCTTCACAAGAAAAAAATATATTTTTTTAAATCCAACTAGATCAGATTTGCCGTTTTTTTGCCGTTATTTAACTGTGCCAAAACCAATTTTGTAGCTTTTGTTTTTTTTTAATTGCTGCTTAGCTACAACGTAGCGCATGCAAAGTTGCCGGATAACTTTTGTCTCTCAAGTGTTTCGACTCAAAGCTTTTGAGGTTATAATTTATATTTTAAAATTATTTAAATAATAATTATTATTAATTTATTTAATTATTATTAATTTGCCGTTATTTTGCCGCTATTTAGTTGTGAATTATTTTTTTTGCCGTTTTTGGTTTTTTAAAATTATTTGCTGCTTCGCTAACTTTACCGTAAAGTTAGCTAAGCATCATAAGAAAAAACGATTTTTCCTAAAATCCAACTAGGTCAGAATTTGCCGTTTTTTTGCCGTTATTTAATCGTGTAAAAACCAATTTTGTAGCTTTTGTTTTTTTTTTTTTAATTGCTGCTTCGCTAACTTTACCGTAAAGTTAGCTAAGCATCATACGAAAAAACGATATTTTCTAAAGTCCAACTAGGTCAGAATTTGCCGTTTTTTTTGCCGTTATTTAATCGTGTAAAAACCAATTTTGTAGCTTTTGTTTTTTTTTTTAAATTGCTGCTTCGCTAACTTTACCGTAAAGTTAGCTAAGCATCATACGAAAAAACAATTTTTTCTAAAACCCAACTAGGTCAGAATTTGCCGTTTTTTTGCCGTTATTTAACTGTGCAAAAACCAATTTTGTAGCTTTTGTTTTTTTTTTTTTTTAATTGCTGCTTAGCTAATTTTACCGTAAAGTTAGCTAAGCTTCACAAGAAAAAAATATATTTTTTTTTTATTGTGGTGCTTAGCTAACTTTACGGTAAAGTTAGCTAAGCAGCAATTAAAAAAAAAACAAAACCTACAAAATTGGTTTTTGCACAGTTAAATAACGGCAAAAAAACGGCAAATTCTGGCCTAGTTGGATTTTAGAAAAAATAGTTTTTTCTTATGATGCTTAGCTAACTTTACGGTAAAGTTAGCGAAGCAGCAAATAATTTTAAAAAACCAAAAACGGAAGAAAAAAAATCACATCTAAATAGCGGCAAAATAACGGCAAATTAATAATAATTAAATAAATTAATAATATTAATAATTATTATTTAAATAATTTTAAAATATAGATTATAACCTCAAAAGCTTTAAGTCGAAACACTTGTCAAACAGACAAAAGTTATCCGGCAACGTTGCATGCGCTACGTTGTCACGCTTAATTTAGAATCGCTAACTTCCTGTATATTTTATAGCGTTTATATAGCATTGGTTTTCACACAACTAAATAGCGGCAAAAAACGGCAAAATCTGATCTAGTTGGATTTAAAAATATATATTTTTTTATTGTGATGCTTAGCTAACTTTACGGTAAAGTTAGCTAAGCAGCAATTTAAAAAAAAACAAAAGCTACAAAATTGGTTTTCACACAATTAAATAACGGCAAAAAAACGGCAAATTCTGACCTAGTTGGGTTTTAGAAAAAATAGTTTTTTCGTATGATGCTTAGCTAACTCTACGGTAAAGTTAGCGAAGCAGCAATTTAAAAAAAAGCAAAAGCTACAAAATTGGTTTTTACACAATTAAATAACGGCAAATTCTGATCTAGTTGGATTTAAAAAAATATATTTTTTTCTTGTGATGCTTAGCTAACCTTACGGTAAAGTTAGCTAAGCAGCAATTAAAAAAAAAAACAAAAGCTACAAAATTGGTTTTTGCACAGTTAAATAACGGCAAAAAAACGGCAAATTCTGACCTAGTTGGATTTTAGAAAAAATCGTTTTTTCTTATGATGCTTAGCTAACTTTACGGTAAAGTTAGCTAAGCAGCAATTTAAAAAAAAACAAAAGCTACAAAATTGGTTTTCACACAATTAAATAACGGCAAAAAAACGGCAAATTCTGACCTAGTTGGGTTTTAGAAAAAATAGTTTTTTCGTATGATGCTTAGCTAACTCTACGGTAAAGTTAGCGAAGCAGCAATTTAAAAAAAAAAACAAAAGCTACAAAATTGGTTTTTACACAATTAAATAACGGCAAAAAAACGGCAAATTCTGATCTAGTTGGATTTAAAAAAATATATTTTTTTCTTGTGATGCTTAGCTAACCTTACGGTAAAGTTAGCTAAGCAGCAATTAAAAAAAAAACAAAAGCTACAAAATTGGTTTTTGCACAGTTAAATAACGGCAAAAAAACGGCAAATTCTGACCTAGTTGGATTTTAGAAAAAATCGTTTTTTCTTATGATGCTTAGCTAACTTTACGCTAAAGTTAGCGAAGCAGCAAATAATTTTAAAAAACCAAAAACGGAAGAAAAAAAATCACATCTAAATAGCGGCAAAATAACGGCAAATTAATAATAATTAAATAAATTAATAATAATATTAATTATTATTTAAATAATTTTAAAATATAGATTATAACCTCAAAAGCTTTGAGTCGAAACACTTGTCAAACAGACAAAAGTTATCCGGCAACGTTGCATGCGCTACGTTGTCACACTTAATTTAGAATCGCTAACTTCCTGTATATTTTATAGCGTTTATATAGCATTGGTTTTCACACAACTAAATAGCGGCAAAAAACGGCAAATTCTGATCTAGTTGGATTTAAAAAAAAATATTTTTTTCTTGTGATGCTTAGCTAACTTTACGGTAAAGTTAGCTAAGCAGCAATTAAAAAAAAACAAAAGCTACAAAATTGGTTTTTACACAATTAAATAACGGCAAAAAAACGGCAAATTCTGACCTAGTTGGATTTTAGAAAAAATCGTTTTTTCGTATGATGCTTAGCTAACTTTACGGTAAAGTTAGCTAAGCAGCAATTAAAAAAAAAACAAAAGCTACAAAATTGGTTTTTGCACAGTTAAATAACGGCAAAAAAACGGCAAATTCTGATCTAGTTGGATTTAAAAAAATATATTTTTTTCTTGTGATGCTTAGCTAACCTTACGGTAAAGTTAGCTAAGCAGCAATTAAAAAAAAAAAAACAAAAGCTACAAAATTGGTTTTTGCACAGTTAAATAACGGCAAAAAAACGGCAAATTCTGACCTAGTTGGGTTTTAGAAAAAATTGTTTTTTCGTATGATGCTTAGCTAACTTTACGGTAAAGTTAGCGAAGCAGCAATTTAAAAAAAAAAACAAAAGCTACAAAATTGGTTTTTACACAATTAAATAACGGCAAAAAAAACGGCAAATTCTGACCTAGTTGGATTTTAGGAAAAATCGTTTTTTCTTATGATGCTTAGCTAACTTTACGGTAAAGTTAGCGAAGCAGCAAATAATTTTAAAAAACCAAAAACGGCAAAAAAATAAAATTCACAACTAAATAGCGGCAAAATAGCGGCAAATTAATAAGCTATCAAAACTTTGGATTTCCAAAGTTGCTTCGCTAACTTTACTCACATTGAATAGTTTATTTGGAAAAACTTTTAAAACACAAAAGATTTAAAATGAGGATTTAACTAAAAAATTACATGACCTGTCAAAATTTGAGAAGTGACACATGCTTATTCTCAGAATTGATTTCTGAATCAAAATATGTAAAAATATACAGGATGTTCCATTTAAACATCGAAAATTCAATTAATTTCCGGCGAAGCCGGAAGTACCAAAAAGTTTGTCAAAAAATCTTAAATTATACATAACATAGCTTCTGCAAATTTCATGATCCTACCTAAAAAAAGTAAAAAAGTTAAGAGGGGTGAACCACCTTCCTGAAACACCAGGTATAATGGAACGCATTACATATCTTCACGGCTTGTTTACCTTTGAAGTCGACTTCTCCATTACCATCTGCATCAAAGATGTCGATTACACGCTGAACCAAAGGGTTCTGCTGTAATTCGGGAAGAGACATGAACTCATCGATGCTCAGAGCACCCGAATTGTCCAAGTCAAGCTTGCGGAATCTTTTACCTAAACGGCGTATCTCATCGGCATCAACTGTAACAAAAAAAATTATTGTAGTTCAGTTTCATTCGCGAAACTGGAAACATGTCTCGGCGGAATTAATCTCCAGCACCGACAAAAATACCTGTACCTATACAGCCTGTTCCAGAACTCGCGTACCGAAATTTGAGGGTATATTAAAAACCCTCTGGAAAATATGAAAAAAATTAAAAAAAAATCCAACTTCAATACTAATTAAAAAGGAAGCTATTTAATCTGACCAATCCTGTTGCTGATGTTAAATTACCTAAAAATTAGTTTTTCCCTACTTATTAGTAACTATGGTTGTATTTTAATGGTTGACTCGTGCATTGTTTAAGACTTTCAACTTTAGAATCTTTTTAGGTTATTATATTTTGACAAAACCGACAGAGGCTATCAAATATTTTATTTTATAGGGTCACTCCATCCGGCGGTGGTTTTTTGACATTAATAAATATTTATGTCACATTAATCATCATGTCAACCTACAGAATATGTACCTACAATAATTAAATTTGCTTCCATAGCTACAAATTCAACCTTTAATGGTAATTTATAATCAGCAACAGTATTGGTCCACTTAAAGCGTTCTTATTTTTAAATTGAACGAAGATGGATTTTTTTTGAAATTTTTTTCATATTTTCCAGAGGGTTTTTAATATACCCTCAAATTTCGGTACGCGAGTTCTGGAACAGGCTGTATATAAATACCTATATGCTTAGGCAATGCCACAGTTTGACACATTTGACTTTTTGATTTGTTTTTGGTGTGGATAAAAAGTATCCGAGGTTTTGTGGTTTTGTTAATAATTGTATTCGTTTGTGAGAGTGGAAAAATTCAGAAGCTTGTTTATTTTTTGTGTAATGGTCCATAGAAATCTGTAGTTTCAAATTTTATAAGTTTATTTTTGAATTTAAAATAACAAAATGAATAATATAATATTCTCATGGATTTGGCAAAAATAAAGTTGAGAAGAAAAAAGTAATAAAAGGAAAAAACTCTCTGACAAGATAAAGAAAACATAAACAGTTTTTTGTAATACATATTAAAATTATTTCCGCCAAGGTGGGATATCATATGTCAAAATAATAGACTTTCAACGGTCTGTCAAATTTCGAAACTAAAAAAAGGGGCTAACGGGAGAAACGTATTCCGCATGCGCTTGGTTTTGTGCTGGTTTGGACTTTTTTTTTAATGGAAAGTGTTGGTTTACGTTAACGTTGGTTTACGTTGGTTGCTTTGGTTTCTTTTTTTTTTTTTTTTGATGTGGGTCGTTGTTATACTTTCTTATGGGCTTTTTTATGTTGATTTTTGCTATGCGCAGATAGCCGAATACGTTCCTCCCGTTAGCTCTACGTACTAAAAATACTAAATTGAACGCGGCGTTCACACTTGAGCAGCAGTGTGACGGCAACAGTTATTTAACGAATCAGAAATCAGTATCCAAATCCTTCTACTACCAATTCCCCTCTGCTGATTGTTTCAAGCGGCTGAAGTTAAATTGGATTAAACTGCTGTAGTGCTGTTGCGCCTCCCCACCAATGCTGCATTAGTTGGTCCCAACTACGTAAATTGGTAAAGGGTAGGTAATAGTTAGACATCGGATTTTAAGGAGTCGTGACGTCAAAATGCATAGCCGGGTACAATAAGTTAACAAATTCATATTAATTTTATAAAAATGTTTAATATGTTGCCAAACTACTACATTACCAAAGAAAATTATATAAATATTATGAAAATCCCGTAACGTTTTATTTAGGTAAAAGAAAATTTAAGAAAAATAAAAATATTGTTTAATTTCTTAATTGCGTAGTGTTATTCTTGAATATTATTAAAATGTTCAAATTTCTTAACTTTTAATTGTTTTTCTTATTGAAAAAATATAAAAATAAGATTCATTTAATAAAATATAAAAGTATATTTTATTTTAACTCCGCTCGTAGGAAAAATATTGTTCCTAACGCATGCGTAAAGAGGCCTTTTCGCACTCGTTTGCTTGCCTGACCTCCGCTACGCGTCCAAATTCGATCGAGTACGGAAAAAGAGTCTCTTTCCGCACTTGTTAGGAGAATAGCTATTTCCTATGACCTAACATATAAACATAAAAAAAACGCAAAAATTATCTTAACCTTTAACCACAGTCCTCAATATTTTGAATAACATCACCACCTCGCCTCATTCTCCCGGGTGCCAGTTAAAAAAAAATTAATACATATTATATTGAAAAAAAAAAAAGATAATAAAATGTTTTGTGTAATTTTATTTTACCTTTTGTGGTTTTTAAATTTTTCTTAAATTGTGAATAGTAAAAAAGTTATGTTTAGAAACAATTTCTTAAATTTTTGGGGAGGGGGGTTGCTAAAAAAAATAATAACATTTTTTGTGTAGTTTTATTTAACGTTTTATGTGGTTCATATTTTTTCTATTGTAAATAATAAAAAAATTACGACGAAAACAAATATTTAACCCCTCTTTTACACCCCTTCCTCCACCGAATTTTGCTCAAATACGAACTTGTACAAGATAATATAAAAATACATCTGCATACTAAATTTCAAGTCGCTAGCTCAAAGTGTTTTTAAGTTATCGTGGATACAGAACGACAGATTTTTCTCGACGTTTCAGAAAAAAGATGATTTAAGCAACATAAAAATTATTATTTTTTTATCACAATACTTTCTTTTATGAGAAAGTAAAAATCAGCTGATTGTTACTTCCCAACCGTTGACATAGGCAGCGGGTGGGAAATGAGCACTATATACTAACTAGGTCGTAGGAAAAGCTATTTTTAGAGGAGAGTGATGACCTTTTTTTTTTTCATCAAAATTTCCGTCGGGGGTAAAAAACCTTGTTTTAGTTTTTCAGACGATAGTTGGTAAATTTAGTTTTATTAGTTACAAATTTTGCTGTTATTAACATCATGATTTCTATAATATGGGTTTTTTATACAGTACAAAAACAAATGTAACTTGTTTAAAATTATTCAGGAAGAAAAGTCGCTAAAAAAAACAAAAAAACTGATTAATCTTGAGATTTGAAAGAAAATCCAAATTTCTAATAAACAGATGGTAAAACGTGAAATTTTATTACTGTGCTATAAAGTACAAAAATGGATCTAATATATTTTACACAGGTCAACTAAATTAAAACTTGTTTGCTTTGGAATTGAAAATTGATTTTTAGCGTAATTGGGCGGTGTTATTCAATAACGTCTAACCCACATTGTGATGTAGGTTACGGAACATTTTACCCAATATCTTTTAAGGGAATTGAATTAAAGATTATAATATATTATATTTTGTACATGTTCTGATACATGAACAAGTGAAACAAATGTTTGATTTTAAGTGTTTTAGTCAAAACGTTTAAATTTCTTAGGGAAAAAAGTTCAACAATTTACTGTTATCTCACAATCTAGGTTAGACGGTTATTGCATAACACCTCCCAATTATACCAGTGATGTGTACCAAGATATTTGACACTTAAATGTACAGAGTCCCTTTAAGAAGGAAGCACTTGTAGTCCCTTTAAATTAGACGGCATTGCTTAAACGATAAAATTAGCAATCGAGATTCAATTCCCAATGGGAATTTCCCAGGCCAGAGCATGCCCGCCGATCTTTTTTTATTTAACTTTTTTTTACTAAAAATTTTCATTTATTTTTAAAAAGACGTTGGCAGGTGAAAAGTTTTGTTTTCAAACAAAATGGAAAAAAAAAGAGGAAGTCGTTTTTACTTTATTTTTTACCAGGGTAAAATAAGGCGTTGGGGAACGTTCAAGTATGACGTAACGCAAAATTTGGCTATTTTTTATACTTTAATTGTTTATGGTAATACCGTTGGTATACCCCTTACCCTTCCGATACTAAACTAATGATAATTTTTCGATTTAATTGTGCTTTTTTATACTTCGTCTTGTAAATTTCAGAACGTCGTATCTCAAAAAAGACAACTTTACAGGAATGAGAAATAACTCT
The DNA here is from genome assembly GCA_958510825.1 of Brachypterus glaber. NCBI lineage: Eukaryota > Metazoa > Arthropoda > Insecta > Coleoptera > Kateretidae > Brachypterus > Brachypterus glaber. Next base: position 36,425,354 of record OY294050.1, read on the forward strand.
TTCTTGCATTATTCATAGGTTGAAAATGTACTTTTTTAATATAAACTTAACACATTTTTAATGATTAACTTACCTTAAATTATTTTATTGTATATAAAGTAAATAAATACAAATAAAAACCTAATGTTTATAGATACGACATTTTGATGCTCAAAATTAATAAATTTTTTTAAGATACGAGCTTTGAAACATTATTATAATAATATTTTAACAAAATATAATTAATTATTATAACAATATTATTAATTATTGAAACATTTAAACTTCAAAAAGTTTTTTAACATGCGCATAAGATGTCAAAAAAGCGTCGCCAAATGCAAAAAGTGCGTTCCAAAATATTCAGTTAACTAGAATTAAGAGATACGAGGTTTAAAAATTTATTAATTTATAATCATCTAAGATACGACGTTACTATTTTGCTCATATTTTTGTTATTTAAACAAAATGACAGGTGAAACTTATTTTTTAGATGTAAATTGATAATATAAATTTACAAGACGATTTGCTATGCCTAAAAAGAAGAAAAAAAGAATAAAAAATAAACCGATTTTTTTTTAGTTTTTGTCCGACTTTTTGTTGAATTAAATTTAAATATTTGTTTGAATACACAGAAAGTCTAGAAAAGTATTTTGGATTAATATTGCCTTAAAGAAAAAATAAAGAAGTAAAGTCACAATTGTGACACCCTAAAGGGTAAGGGATACAAAATAAAATAATGAGTAACACTTTTAAGTGCTAAAAGCAGTAGATCATTTTTTTTTGGTCTATTTTTAAGAACTTTGTGCGCAAGTCTGACAAGAACCGATTTGTTTTATTGATGGAAAACTCGTACCCGATCTTCGATTATTATGAAACAAAAAACGGTTTTATTTGTGACCGGTACGGAGTATTTAGAAAAATCGGTTAATCGGTTATTGTTGGATTTTAACCGGTTTTCTAATGGAAAGTGGTCAAATGGTTTACAGAAAACCGGTATTAACCGGTTATTGCTTCCGTGTTTTAACCGAAAACTAGTCTGAGGTGATTTCCGCAACCGGTTAAACAAAAACCGGTTCTATGGTTTCCCATCTATTTATTATTATTTTTCTTTGTTTAGATCAGTGACCAGTTAAAAACGCCTTGTGTAATAAAATTTGCAACAAAGCCGTCTCTTTAAGCCTGAATCATTGTTAAAAACGTGATCCAATAAACATTTTATAATTATTATAATTTTTTTAGTGTTACATAACATTTTTACTGACTCCCACCCCCTCCTGTAACGCGGCGTAACGTTTTCGAGACCCCCACACCCCTCCTAGCACGTTACGTAGTACTTTTCCCTTGGCTAGTGTTATTTTAATTAACTTTATCAAAACGTTATTTGATATTTTGAAAATACGAAAAATATGAGTTCTAAAAATATTGGGTCATAAATCCTAACATTAGATTTAAGCAGGATTTAACTACCTATTTCAACTTTAAAACTGCAAGCATAAAACAATAACAAGGCTTAGATAAACACACATGCACCTTTTATTTAAAAAGTTTCCTTTTCAAAAAAAAAATTATAAAAAAATTAGGTAGGCGCATGAATGTAGAGCATAAGCACTGGTAACTTGTAGATCGATTTGGTTACGTATTGACCAAAATACGCCGGTATTTACGAACGAGATCGGAAGCCTTCTAGATCGTAATTTTAATTTTTAAATGGTGGTTAGTCGGTGGCTGCTAGATGGCGTCATGCGTAAACAGTGACAGTTACGTTTATTTTTAGTGTGTGTTTTTATGAGAACATCTTCTTTGGTTATTCTAATGTAAGTTATAGATACCAGGGGCGGATTTGTTTCACTTTAAGGGGGGGGCATCCATAAGGAAAAAAGTTGCGCTTTCGCCAAAAATATAATTTTGAAGATATTGCTATGCTAATATATCTCGCTGGGGGGGGGCATGGCCCTGGCCCCCATGCCCCCCCCTAAATCCGCCCATGATAGATACCTGGTATATGATTTTAGAAATGACAATCAAGTCTCGAAATCTTTATATGTGGCACATCAAAAACTGTAAGCCATGATACTGGTGATTTAATTTTTGAATTCTTAAGTACAGTGGTGGCATTAAATATAGGGACAAACAATTTTTCATAGATTATAGTGGGTCTTGTGTCATATTTTAGAAAACATCAAAATATGTCAAATGTTTGTTTATTTTTTGCTGTTATACGAGTAGTTTGTAAAAAAGTGTTTTTTATCTTTATTTTAATTTAAAATGAGTTTGCTTATCGTGGAAATTAAAGAGAAAAAATGCCCAGTCGTCCTTGGTATTAGGAGATATGGATGAGGTTCAATTTTACTGAAAACAGTTCAAGAAATAGATCTGTTTCTTAAGAAATGTTTTGTTGAGAAAACATTAGGTTCTTATATCAAACCGAAAAATGATCCTCGGTGGTCAAAATCTACAATGGATGGTGAATCAATTTTTAATTATATAAGAAAAACCGAGAAAAGCAAGGTTGCAGTTGCCGTATACTAGGATTTTTTCTATAACCTCAGTGAGGCTCTTCAGTAATGAACTCTTAAACTCAAATTCATTTGCAGTAGAAAATTTATAAAACTTGTGAGTTTTTAGCTGTACTGAAGAGAAAAATGAATATTAAACACATATTCTTTACCCGTATAGTACAATTTTGATCCAAAGAATATTAATTTTATTATTATTTAAATAATTACAACATTTGTGTAAAATTTAATGAACCAATAAATATTAATTTTTAATTTAATATTTTTTGACAGTGAACTTCAACTAAATAATTCAGTTAGGTCAAAACGAAGTAACCTAGTTTTTAATTTTTAAAATAAACCCATGTTAATCCATAAAAAAAATATAAAAATGACACGATTTTTTTTGAGGTTGTCCCGATATTTAATGCCACAACTGTACTATATTTTCTTGTGTCGACTATAAATACGTTTAATGTTACCAAATTATAGTAAAACCATTGTTATCACAAAATACTAAAAGTAATCACATAATACTGATAAAAGTATTATAGTTTAGTAGCAACTTATAAAATATTTTGAGGTTTATTTCTAATATAAACAAAATTTGAGGTTATTTGTCATAGAATTTTATAAAAGCTTATGATTCAGAGTGCTCCATATCGCGCTCGTAGACTATTTCGCCATCTGGTGGATTTCAGTCATTACGTAACACGAAAAAACTAGTTAAAACTTCGGAGTGTCACAGGGTTGGGTAGGCGTAAATTACACCATTTTTATGACCATAGGAATAAGTATTAATTTGTTGGCAGCAGTATTTTTTTTAAGTTTATTTTCGCGACTTTTTTTAAATAACATAAGAACTCTTTGACATTGAAACTAAACTTGGAACTAATTTTGATATTTTATTTTGTGATTTTCATAAAAATCAAAGCAGTCTTAAGACTGGCTCTAGGGTAACTTGGATAAAATAACTTTTGAGTGTTTTTACCTATACTGCCCTCCTTAGTCCAAACGTCCTAACTAACACTGCTATTTTCCCTAAATTTTTATAATAAATAGCCAAATTTCAATTTCCCTGACTTTCCTGGTTTTCCTGACTGGTGGGAACCCGGAAGAATGGATAAATCTGGCAGAATAACCGGTACATGCAGCTAAGCCGAAAATGACAAAAATGTTAGGACTTTTAACTAGGGAGGACAGTATAGAACTTACTTTTCCCTATGGTTCAGTTTAATGATAAAATTATTTCAAAATCAAATTTTCAAAAAAAAAAAAAATAAAAACAAAAGTTAATTACTTATATTAAAAAATACTGAAAATTAAAAAAAAATAAAAATATAAAAATAAATCACAGTCCTCCGGTAAATATTACCGGCGGACTAATTCAGTTTACTAGTTTCTGTCTACCTCCACTACCTAATCACATGTGTCCGCTATTGTTTCATTGAACAACTACAACTTATTTTTAACATATTTGTTTTTTTAATTTTATTTATTTATTAAGCAATATATTACAATATATTAGAAGCAACAAAGAAACTGTAAAAAATATAGTGACTTAATTTTGCTTTCTCATTTTGAAAACTTTCAAATTTTCGGAAAGCCTTGTATTCCTGCAAAAATTTACAATTTTTTTTGCATATTTTTGCGTTTTGCTGAAATTGAATCTGATAATAAAATTTTTCTAACACCGCCCGGGTAAATATTTTTAAATAATTTCTTCACAGTTGCTATATATGGGTTTTTGGCGTCGACGAATATGAATCTGATAATTTTTTTCTAATTTCACTCCCTGAGGGGTGGGGGGTAGTTTTTGTGATAACTGGTATATCATGGTTTTGAGGTTGCTGTAAGTGAATCTGATAATAAAAAAATTCTAAATCCACCCCCTGAGGGGTGGGAGTAGTTTTTGTGAAATTTGGTATATTGGGGTTTTGAGGTTGCTGAAAGCGATAATAAAAAAGTTCTTACTCCACCCCCCGAGGGGCAGGGGGTAGTTTTCTTGAAAATTTATATATTTGGGGTTTTTAAGGGCACTAAAACTGAATCTTATAATAAATGTTTTCTAATTTCACCCCCTGAGGGGTGGGGGGTAGTTTTTGAGAAAATTTGTATATTAGGGTTTTTAAGGTTGCTGAAAGAGAATCTGATAATAAAAAAAATCTAACTCCACCCCCTAAGAGGCGGGGGGTAGTTTTCGTGAAAATTGGTATATTTTTAAGGTTGATAAAATTGAATCTTACAATAAAAAATCAATTTTATGCACAGAGGTGAAAAATGGAAAAGCTCTCTTACTGGGCAGTGTATTTTTTGTAAAATCGTTTTATAACTACAAAAAAAATTACTGGTAAAATTTACCGGACATCTGTGATTAAGTGCCTGTAACAGGACCTCTGCAGTTAAAGGGTAGGTAAGTATTCAAAAAATATATTTGACTTTTTACCAAAAAATAACATTCCCCCCTTGACCAGTTAGGTCAAATGTTTAACAGAACTTTGGATATTGATAAGAATATATTTTTTTTATTTTAATCAAAATTATAAAAAATATTAATTAAACATCCCATCAATCAGTCTACCAATATCAATCTGTACAAAAATTGATGAAATATTTAATTTAATTGATTAATATTTTTGGATACTGGTTCAAATTTAAATTTCAAGTTCTTAAGTTATTGTGGTTACAAGTTTCTGAGTCAGAAATTCTTACAGACCAACAGGCAGGATTTTTTTTGCAGGAAGTAGCTTTTTTGAATACCTACACTTAACTATATTAGAAAAAAAAGGGATGCAAAAAGAAACCTGTAAGCTATTTTTTTAATTTTTTCAGTGGTGTAATATTTATTGTTTTACTAGGAGGAAAATTTCCCTTCATTTCCTTTTCCTTCACTTAAGTGAAGCTTTTTTTACTAGTCTGTAGAATTTACAGACGACACAAAGCGGAGCCTGAAAACTTCAGATGAGTTAAAAAGGCACTTTTCCTGTGAGTGAAACATACTATATTATCTTCAAGCATCCTAAATATTATAATTTTTTTTTTTTGCTAACTAACAATCATCACTTTTTTGTATGGCATTCAACAATAAACACATTTTTTCATTGTAAAAAAATAGATCACTTTTATCTAGTGTGTTTAGTTATAAAATATATTTATATAATATACATATATGTATACATACAATATATTAACATTTTAGTATACTTTTAGCATATATGCTTAGTGTCCCACTTTTTTTGCAAAGAACTGTAATTATTATTCTTTAAAGAAAAAATAATTCTGAACTTAAAATTGTCACTTTTGAAAAAAATAGGTGTTAACAAATATTCCTCTTAAATTTTATAGTTGTTTTTTTTATAGCAACCCCTAGTAGGGACACCCTGCATCGGGGGCCCTATAATGTTAAAAAACATATATAAAATTAATTTAATGTGAATACTAGGTAGGTAAATAAAATAACTCAAAATTAAAATTAAAAAAAGTCCATAAATAAGAACTATGCCTATCAGCCTTTTTTATAAGCAGCCTTGAAAACATTTTTAAAGCAAAAAATAAGTTATACTTACAGTTGGAGCATAGTTCCATGGGTAGAGATGTTTCGTTACCCTAAAAACAAAAGAAAATCGTTTATTACGATCAAAAAGCCTTTTGAAACTAGTTGAAATGGGCACGGATATAAAGTTGGCACCAAGAATCCAGCACCCCGTTGAGTGTTGTTCCGATTAAGAAAAATATGTTGTGTAAGAAAGTAAATATTGTGTAAAATGAGAGTAAAATGTTGTTTTTTAAGTATATTAATTAGAAACTTGTAAGTAATCTAGATTTTGGTTTGGTTTCGACTTTTTATAAATAAAAAAAACAATTTTAAAACGAACGTTAGTAGTAAAAAAATAAATTCAATCCCAGCACCAATGTCGAAAAAAAGCTAAAAAATAGATCTTCCCGTAGTAGCAGAGTTCTTATTTTTTCAGAGTGGGTTTCTCATCACTGTTAGACTAATTTACAATCATATTGGTTATGGGTCAAAGTCTCTGAGAGGCTCAAAAAAAATAAATTCAGTCACAGCACCCAGGTTGATAAAAAGCTAAAAAATATATCTTCCCGTAGTAGTAGGGTCTTAATTTTTTCAGAGTGGGTTTCTCATCACTGTCAGACTAATTTACCATCATATTGGTTTTGGGTCAAAGTCTCTGAGAGGCTCAAAAAAATAAATTCAGTCACAGCACCCAGATCGATAAAAAGCTAAAAAATATATCTTCCCGTAGTAGTAGGGTCCTAATTTTTTCAGAGTGGGTTTCTTATCACTGTTAGACTAATTTACAATCATATTGGTTTTGGGTCAAAGTCTCTGAGAGGCTCAAAAAAATAAATTCAGTCACAGCACCCAGGTCGATAAAAAGCTAAAAAATATATCTTCCCGTAGTAGTAGGGTCCTAATTTTTTCAGAGTGGGTTTCTTATCACTGTTAGACTAATTTACAATCATATTGGTTTTGGGTCAAAGTCTCTGAGAGGCTCAAAAAAATAAATTCAGTCACAGCACCCAGATCGATAAAAAGCTAAAAAATATATCTTCCCGTAGTAGTAGGGTCCTAATTTTTTCAGAGTGGGTTTCTTATCACTGTTAGACTAATTTACAATCATATTGGTTTTGGGTCAAAGTCTCTGAGAGGCTCAAAAAAATAAATTCAGTCACAGCACCCAGGTCGATATAAAGCTAAAAAATATATCTTCCCGTAGTAGCAGAGTTCTTATTTTTTCAGAGTGGGTTTCTCATCACTGTTAGACTAATTTAAAATCATATTGGTTATGGGTCAAAGTCTCTGAGAGGCTCAAAAAAATAAATTCAGTCACAGCACCCAGATCGATAAAAAGCTAAAAAATATATCTTCCCGTAGTAGTAGGGTCCTAATTTTTTCAGAGTGGGTTTCTTATCACTGTTAGACTAATTTACAATCATATTGGTTTTGGGTCAAAGTCTCTGAGAGGCTCAAAAAAATAAATTCAGTCACAGCACCCAGATCGATAAAAAGCTAAAAAATATATCTTCCCGTAGTAGTAGGGTCCTAATTTTTTCAGAGTGGGTTTCTTATCACTGTTAGACTAATTTACAATCATATTGGTTTTGGGTCAAAGTCTCTGAGAGGCTCAGAAAAATAAATTCAGTCACAGCACCCAGGTTGAAAAAAAACTAAAAAATATATCTTCCCGTAGTAGTAGGGTCCTAATTTTTTCAGAGTGGGTTTTTCATCACTGTTAGACTAATTTACAATCATATTGGTTTTGGGTCAAAGTCTCTGAGAGGCTCAAAAAAATAAATTCAGTCACAGCACCCAGGTCGATAAAAGGCTAAAAAATATATCTTCCCATAGTAGTAGGGTCCTAATTTTTTCAGAGTGGGTTTCTCATCACTGTTAGACTAATTTAAAATCATATTGGTTTTGGGTCAAAGTCTCTGAGAGGCTCAAAAAAATAAATTCAGTCACAGCACCCAGGTCGATAAAAAGCTAAAAAATATATCTTCCCGTAGTAGTAGGGTCCTAATTTTTTCAGAGTGGATTTCTCATTACTGTTAGACTAATTTAAAATCATATTGGTTTTGGGTCAAAGTCTCTGAGAGGCTCAAAAAAAATAAATTCAGTCACAGCACCCAGGTCGATAAAAGGCTAAAAAATATATCTTCCCGTAGTAGTAGGGTCCTAATTTTTTCAGAGTGGGTTTCTCATCACTGTTAGACTAATTTAAAATCATATTGGTTTTGGGTCAAAGTCTCTGAGAGGCTCAAAAAAATAAATTCAGTCACAGCACCCAGGTCGATAAAAAGCTAAAAAATATATCTTCCCGTAGTAGTAGGGTCCTAATTTTTTCAGAGTGGGTTTCTCATCACTGTTAGACTATTTTACAATCATATTGGTTTTGGGTCAAAGTCTCTGAGAGGCTCAAAAAAATAAATTCAGTCACAGCACCCAGGTCGAAAAAAAGCTAAAAAATAGATCTTCCCGTAGTAGTAGGGTCCTAATTTTTTCAGAGTGGGTTTCTCATCACTGTTAGACTAATTTACAATCATATTGGTTTTGGGTCAAAGTCTCTGAGAGGCTCAAAAAAATAAATTCAGTCACAGCACCCAGGTCAAAAAAAAGCTAAAAAATATATCTTCCCGTAGTAGTAGGGTCCTAATTTTTTCAGAGTGGGTTTCTCATCACTGTTAGACTAATTTACAATCATATTGGTTTTGGGTCAAAGTCTCTGAGAGGCTCAAAAAAATAAATTCAGTCACAGCACCCAGATCGATAAAAAGCTAAAAAATATATCTTCCCGTAGTAGTAGGGTCCTAATTTTTTCAGAGTGGGTTTCTTATCACTGTTAGACTAATTTACAATCATATTGGTTTTGGGTCAAAGTCTCTGAGAGGCTCAGAAAAATAAATTCAGTCACAGCACCCAGGTTGAAAAAAAACTAAAAAATATATCTTCCCGTAGTAGTAGGGTCCTAATTTTTTCAGAGTGGGTTTTTCATCACTGTTAGACTAATTTACAATCATATTGGTTTTGGGTCAAAGTCTCTGAGAGGCTCAAAAAAATAAATTCAGTCACAGCACCCAGGTCGATAAAAGGCTAAAAAATATATCTTCCCGTAGTAGTAGGGTCCTAATTTTTTCAGAGTGGGTTTCTTATCACTGTTAGACTAATTTAAAATCATATTGGTTTTGGGTCAAAGTCTCTGAGAGGCTCAAAAAAATAAATTCAGTCACAGCACCCAGGTCGATAAAAAGCTAAAAAATATATCTTCCCGTAGTAGTAGGGTCCTAATTTTTTCAGAGTGGATTTCTCATTACTGTAAGACTAATTTAAAATCATATTGGTTTTGGGTCAAAGTCTCTGAGAGGCTCAAAAAAAATAAATTCAGTCACAGCACCCAGGTCGATAAAAGGCTAAAAAATATATCTTCCCGTAGTAGTAGGGTCCTAATTTTTTCAGAGTGGGTTTCTCATCACTGTTAGACTAATTTAAAATCATATTGGTTTTGGGTCAAAGTCTCTGAGAGGCTCAAAAAAATAAATTCAGTCACAGCACCCAGGTCGATAAAAAGCTAAAAAATATATCTTCCCGTAGTAGTAGGGTCCTAATTTTTTCAGAGTGGGTTTCTCATCACTGTTAGACTATTTTACAATCATATTGGTTTTGGGTCAAAGTCTCTGAGAGGCTCAAAAAAATAAATTCAGTCACAGCACCCAGGTCGAAAAAAAGCTAAAAAATAGATCTTCCCGTAGTAGTAGGGTCCTAATTTTTTCAGAGTGGGTTTCTCATCACTGTTAGACTAATTTACAATCATATTGGTTTTGGGTCAAAGTCTCTGAGAGGCTCAAAAAAATAAATTCAGTCACAGCACCCAGGTCAAAAAAAAGCTAAAAAATATATCTTCCCGTAGTAGTAGGGTCCTAATTTTTTCAGAGTGGGTTTCTCATCACTGTTAGACTAATTTAAAATCATATTGGTTTTGGGTCAAAGTCTCTGAGAGGCTCAAAAAAATAAATTCAGTCACAGCACCCAGGTCGATAAAAAGCTAAAAAATATATCTTCCCGTAGTAGTAGGGTCCTAATTTTTTCAAAGTGGGTTTCTCATCACTGTTAGACTAATTTACAATTATATTGGTTTTGGGTCAAAGTCTCTGAGAGGCTCAAAAAAATAAATTCAGTCACAGCACCCAGGTCAAAAAACAGCAAAAAAATATATCTTCCCGTAGTATTAGGGTCCTAATTTTTTCAGAGTGGGTTTCTCATCACTGTTAGACTAATTTAAAATCATATTGGTTTTGGGTCAAAGTCTCTGAGAGGCTCAAAAAAATAAATTCAGTCACAGCACCCAGGTCAAAAAACAGCAAAAAAATATATCTTCCCGTAGTAGTAGGGTCCTAATTTTTTCAGAGTGGGTTTCTCATCACTGTTAGACTAATTTACAATCATATTGGTTTTGGGTCAAAGTCTCTGAGAGGCTCAAAAAAATAAATTCAGTCACAGCACCCAGGTCAAAAAAAAGCTAAAAAATATATCTTCCCGTAGTAGTAGGGTCCTAATTTTTTCAGAGTGGGTTTCTCATCACTGTTAGACTAATTGACAATCATATTGGTTTTGGGTCAAAGTCTCTGAGAGGCTCAAAAAAATAAATTCAGTCACAGCACCCAGGTCAAAAAAAAGCTAAAAAATATATCTTCCCGTAGTAGTAGGGTCCTAATTTTTTCAGAGTGGGTTTCTCATCACTGTTAGACTAATTTAAAATCATATTGGTTTTGGGTCAAAGTCTCTGAGAGGCTCAAAAAAATAAATTCAGTCACAGCACCCAGGTCGAAAAAAAGCTAAAAAATATATCTTCCCGTAGTAGTAGGGTCCTAATTTTTTCAGAGTGGGTTTCTCATCACTGTTAGACTAATTTAAAATCATATTGGTTTTGGGTCAAAGTCTCTGAGAGGCTCAAAAAAATAAATTCAGTCACAGCACCCAGGTCGATAAAAAGCTAAAAAATATATCTTCCCGTAGTAGTAGGGTCCTAATTTTTTCAGAGTGGGTTTCTCATCACTGTTAGACTAATTTACAATCATATTGGTTTTGGGTCAAAGTCTCTGAGAGGCTCAAAAAAATAAATTCAGTCACAGCACCCAGGTCAAAAAAAAGCTAAAAAATATATCTTCCCGTAGTAGTAGGGTCCTAATTTTTTCAGAGTGGGTTTCTCATCACTGTTAGACTAATTTAAAATCATATTGGTTTTGGGTCAAAGTCTCTGAGAGGCTCAAAAAAATAAATTCAGTCACAGCACCCAGGTCGAAAAAAAGCTAAAAAATAGATCTTCCCGTAGTAGTAGGGTCCTAATTTTTTCAGAGTGGGTTTCTCATCACTATTAAACTAATTTACAATCATATTGGTTTCGGGTCAAAGTCTCTGAGAGGCTCAAAAAAATTAATTCAATCACAGCACCCATGTCAAAAAAAAACTAAAAAAAAATATCCTACCGTAGTAGTAGGGTTCTAATTTTTTCAGAGTGGGTTTCTCATCACTGTTGGACTAATTTAAAATCATATTGCTTTCGGGTCGAAGTCTCTGAGAGGCTTAAAAAAATAAATTTTATCGCAGCACCGGTCCAAACGAAATTTAAAAAAAAAATTCAAAAAAGTTTCTTTTTTTGTAAAACTAAAAAAAATTAAAAAAAAAAACAAAAAAAATTTTTTTATAAATTTAATGAAGCAAAATCGCCCAGCTCCTGGAATCGACCAGAACATTTAGAGGAAAAACCATTTCGACTATTTTTATTTTTTTTTTCAAAAAGGTTTCTTTTTTCGTAAAACGAAAAAAATTAAAAAAAAAACAAAAAAAAAATTAATGAAGCAAAACCACCCAGCTCCTGGAATCGACCAGAACATTTAGAGGAAAAACCATTCATTTTTTTTTAAGGAGTTGAGTATGTACATGTTGGAAAATGGTAAAATGCATATTTTAGTGAAAAAAAAATTGAAAAAAGTTCGATAGGGGGCGCAGGATGAGCGAAAATATAACGAAACCAAACGAAATATTAAAAAAAAAAAAATTTTCAAAAAATTTTCTTTTTCCGTTAAAAAAAATAAGGATCAGCGAAAAAATAACGAAACCAAACGATATTTTCAAAAAAAAAAAAAAATAAATAAATTTAATAAGCTCCTGGAATCGACCAGAACATATAGAGGAAAAACTATTAATTTTTTTTAAGGAGTTGAGTATGTACATGTAGGACTTTGATAAAATGTATATTTTAGTGAAAAAAAAATTGAAAAAAGTTCGATAGGGGGCGCAGGATGAGCGAAAGAAAACGAAACCAAACGAAATCTTTAGATAACAAAAAAAAATACTTCTGCCAAAAAAATAATTCCCTATAGTTCATTAAAATCAAAAACATAAAAGAAATTTAAAAAAAAATTCAAATTTTTTTTTCAAGATCATTTAGAGGAAAAAACATTATTTTTTTAAGGAGCTGAGTATGCACATGCTGGACAATGGTAAAATGTATATTTAAGTGAAAAAAAAATTAAAAAAAGTTTTATAGGGGGCGCAGGATGAGCGAAAATATAACGAAACCAAACGAAATATTAAGAAAAAAATTTTTTTTTCAAAAAATTTTCTTTTTCCGTAAAACGAAAAAAAAAATAAGGATCAGCGAAAAAATAACGAAACCAAACGATATTTTAAAAAAAAATTTTTTTTATAAATTTAATAAGCAAAACCGCCCAGCTCCTGGAATCGACCAGAACATATAGAGGAAAAACTATTCATTTTTTTAAAGGAGTTGCGTATGTACATGTTGGACTTTGGTAAAATGCATATTTTAGTGAAAAAAAAATTAAAAAAAGTTTGATAGGGGGCGCAGGATGAGCGAAAAATAAACGAAACCAAACGAAATATTTAAAAAAAAAATATTTTCAAAAAAGGATGAGCGAAAAAAAACGAAACCAAACGAAATCTTTAGATAACAAAAAAAAATACTTCTGCCAAAAAAATAATCCCCTATAGTTAATTAAAATCAAAAACATAAAAAAAAATAAAAAAAAAATCAATTTTTTTTTTTAAGTTTTAAAATTTTTTTTTTAAGATCATTTAGAGGAAAAACCATTATTTTTTTTTAAGGAGCTGAGTATGCACATGGACAATGGTAAAATGCATATTTTAGTGAAACAAAAAATTAAAAAAAAAGTTTGCGCCCCGCAGGATGAGCGAAAATATAACGAAACCAAACGAAATATTAAAAAAAAAATTTTTTCAAAAAAATTTTTTTTCCGTAAAACGAAAAAAAAATAAGGATCAGCGAAAAAATAACGAAACCAAACGATATTTTCAAAAAAAATATAAATTTAATAAGCAAAACCGCCCAGCTCCTGAAATCGACCAGAACATATAGAGGAAAAACTATTAATTTTTTTTAAGGAGTTGAGTATGTACATGTTGGACTTTGGTAAAATGTTATTTTAGTGAAAAAAAAATTGAAAAAAGTTCGATAGGGGGCGCAGGATGAGCGAAAGAAAACGAAACCAAACGAAATCTTTAGATAACGAAAAAAATACTTCTGCCAAAAAAATAATCCCCTATAGTTCATTAAAATCAAAAACGTAAAAAAAATTAAAAAAAAATTTAATTTTTTTTTTCCAGTTTAAAAATTTTTTTTTCAAGATCGTTTAGAGGAAAAAACATTATTTTTTTTAAGGAGCTGAGTATACACATGTTAGACAATGGTAAAATGCATATTTTAGTGAAAACAAAATTGAAAAAAGTTTGATAGGGGGCGCAGGATGAGCGAAAATATAACGAAACCAAACGAAATATTAAAAAAAAAAATTTTTTTTTCAAAAATTTTTTTTTTCCGTAAAACGAAAAAAAAAATAAGGATCAGCGAAAAAATAACGAAACCAAAGGATATTTTCAAAAAAAAATTTTTTTTTATAAATTTAATAAGCAAAACCGCCCAGCTTCTGGAATCGACCAGAACATATAGAGGAAAAACTATGCATTTTTTTAAAGGAGTTGACTGTGTACATATTGGACTTTGGTAAAATGCATATTTTAGTGAAAAAAAAATTGAAAAAAGTTTGATAGGGCGCAGGATGAGCGAAAAAAAAAACGAAACCAAACGAAATATTCTCAAAAAAAAAAAAATATTTTCAAAAAAGTTTCTTTTTAAGTTTCTTTTTTCATAAAACGAAAAAAAAAATATAAATTTAATAAGCAAAACCGCCCAGCTCCTGGAATCGACCAGAACATATAGAGGAAAAACTATTCATTTTTTTTAAGGAGCTGAATATGTACATGTTGGACTTTGGTAAAATGCATATTTTAGTTAAAAAAAAATTGAAAAAAGTTTGATAGGGGGCGCAGGATGAGCGAAAAAAAAAAACGAAACCAAACAAAATATTTTCAAAAAAAAAATATTTTCAAAAAAGTTTTTTGTTTCATAAAACGAAAAAAAAAACGAAAAAATTTTTTTCATAAATTTAATAAGCAAAACCGCCCAGCTCCTGGAGTCGACCAGAACATATATTTAAGGAGCTGGGTATGTACATGTTGGACAATGGTAAAATGTATATTTTAGTGAAAAAAAAAAATTAAAAAAAGTTCGATAGGGGGCGCAGGATGAGCGAAAATATAACGAAACCAAACGAAATATTAAAAAAAAAAAAATTTTTTCAAAAAATTTTCTTTTTCCGTAAAACGAAAAAAAAAATAAGGATCAACAAAAAAATAACGAAACCAAACGATATTTTCAAAAAAAAAATTTTTTTATAAATTTAATAAGCAAAACCGCCCAGCTCCTGGAATCGACCAGAACATATAGAGGAAAAACTATTCATTTTTTTTGAATATGTACATGTTGGACTTTGGTAAAATGCATATTTTAGTTAAAAAAAAATTGAAAAAAGTTTGATAGGGGGCAGGATGAGCGAAAAATAACGAAACCAAACAAAATATTTTCAAAAAAAAAATATTTTCAAAAAAGTTTTTTGTTTCATAAAACGAAAAAAAAAAACGAAAAAATTTTTTTTATAAATTTAATAAGCAAAACCGCCCAGCTCCTGGAATCGACCAGAACATTTAGAGGAAAAACTATTAATTTTTTTTAAGGAGCTGGGTATGTACATGTTGGACAATGGTAAAATGTATATTTTAGTGAAAAAAAAATTGAAAAAAGTTCGATAGGGGGCGCAGGATGAGCGAAAATATAACGAAACCAAACGAAATATTTAAAAAAAAAATTTTTTTTTCAAAAAATTTTCTTTTTGCGTAAAACGAAAAAAAAAAATAAGGCGAAAAAATAACGAAACCAAACGATATTTTCAAAATTTTTTTTTTTTTATAAATTTAATAAGCAAAACCGCCCAGCTCCTGGAATCGACCAGAACATATAGAGGAAAAACTATTCATTTTTTTAAAGGAGTTGAGTGTGTACATGTTGGACTTTGGTAAAATGCATATTTTAGTTAAAAAAAAATTGAAAAAAGTTTGATAGGGGGTGCAGGATGAGCGAAAAAAAAACGAAACCAAACAAAATATTTTCAAAAAAAAAAAATATTTTCAAAAAAGTTTTTTGTTTCATAAAACGAAAAAAAAAAACGAAAAAATTTTTTTCATAAATTTAATAAGCAAAACCGCCCAGCTCCTGGAGTCGACCAGAACATATATTTAAGGAGCTGGGTATGTACATGTTGGACAATGGTAAAATGTATATTTTAGTGAAAAAAAAAATTGAAAAAAGTTCGATAGGGGGCGCAGGATGAGCGAAAATATAACGAAACCAAACGAAATATTAAAAAAAAAAATTTTTTTTCAAAAAATTTTCTTTTTCCGTAAAACGAAAAAAAAAATAAGGATCAACGAAAAAATAACGAAACCAAACGATATTTTCAAAAAAAAATTTTTTTTATAAATTTAATAAGCAAAACCGCCCAGCTCCTGGAATCGACCAGAACATATAGAGGAAAAACTATTCATTTTTTTTGAATATGTACATGTTGGACTTTGGTAAAATGCATATTTTAGTTAAAAAAAAATTGAAAAAAGTTTGATAGGGGGCAGGATGAGCGAAAAATAACGAAACCAAACAAAATATTTTCAAAAAAAAAATATTTTCAAAAAAGTTTTTTGTTTCATAAAACGAAAAAAAAAAACGAAAAAATTTTTTTTATAAATTTAATAAGCAAAACCGCCCAGCTCCTGGAATCGACCAGAACATTTAGAGGAAAAACTATTAATTTTTTTTAAGGAGCTGGGTATGTACATGTTGGACAATGGTAAAATGTATATTTTAGTGAAAAAAAAATTGAAAAAAGTTCGATAGGGGGCGCAGGATGAGCGAAAATATAACGAAACCAAACGAAATATTTAAAAAAAAAATTTTTTTTTCAAAAAATTTTCTTTTTCCGTAAAACGAAAAAAAAAAATAAGGATCAGCGAAAAAATAACGAAACCAAACGATATTTTCAAAATTTTTTTTTTTTTATAAATTTAATAAGCAAAACCGCCCAGCTCCTGGAATCGACCAGAACATATAGAGGAAAAACTATTCATTTTTTTAAAGGAGTTGAGTGTGTACATGTTGGACTTTGGTAAAATGCATATTTTAGTTAAAAAAAAATTGAAAAAAGTTTGATAGGGGGTGCAGGATGAGCGAAAAAAAAACGAAACCAAACAAAATATTTTCAAAAAAAAAAAATATTTTCAAAAAAGTTTTTTGTTTCATAAAACGAAAAAAAAAACGAAAAAATTTTTTTCATAAATTTAATAAGCAAAACCGCCCAGCTCCTGGAGTCGACCAGAACATATATTTAAGGAGCTGGGTATGTACATGTTGGACAATGGTAAAATGTATATTTTAGTGAAAAAAAAAATTGAAAAAAGTTCGATAGGGGGCGCAGGATGAGCGAAAATATAACGAAACCAAACGAAATATTAAAAAAAAAAATTTTTTTTCAAAAAATTTTCTTTTTCCGTAAAACGAAAAAAAAAATAAGGATCAACGAAAAAATAACGAAACCAAACGATATTTTCAAAAAAAAATTTTTTTTATAAATTTAATAAGCAAAACCGCCCAGCTCCTGGAATCGACCAGAACATATAGAGGAAAAACTATTCATTTTTTTTGAATATGTACATGTTGGACTTTGGTAAAATGCATATTTTAGTTAAAAAAAAATTGAAAAAAGTTTGATAGGGGGCAGGATGAGCGAAAAATAACGAAACCAAACAAAATATTTTCAAAAAAAAAATATTTTCAAAAAAGTTTTTTGTTTCATAAAACGAAAAAAAAAAACGAAAAAATTTTTTTTATAAATTTAATAAGCAAAACCGCCCAGCTCCTGGAATCGACCAGAACATTTAGAGGAAAAACTATTAATTTTTTTTAAGGAGCTGGGTATGTACATGTTGGACAATGGTAAAATGTATATTTTAGTGAAAAAAAAATTGAAAAAAGTTCGATAGGGGGCGCAGGATGAGCGAAAATATAACGAAACCAAACGAAATATTTAAAAAAAAAAAAATTTTTTCAAAAAATTTTCTTTTTCCGTAAAACGAAAAAAAAATAAGGATCAGCGAAAAAATAACGAAACCAAACGATATTTTCAAAAAATTTTTTTTTTTATAAATTTAATAAGCAAAACCTGGAATCGACCAGAACATATAGAGGAAAAACTATTATTTTTTTTTAAAGGAGTTGAGTGTGTACATGTTGGACTTTGGTAAAATGCATATTTTAGTGAAAAAAAAATTGAAAAAAGTTTGATGAGCGAAAAAAAACGAAACCAAACGAAATATTTTCAAAAAAAAAAATATATTTTCAAAAGTTTCTTTTTTTATAAAACGAAAAATTTTTTTTTTATAAATTTAATAAGCAAAACCGCCCAGCTCCTGGAATCGACCAGAACATTTAGAGGAAAAACCATTTCGACTTTTTTTATTTTTTTTTCAAAAAAGTTTCTTTTTTCGTAAAACGAAAAAAATTTAAAAAAAAAACAAAAAAAAAATTAATGAAGCAAAACCACCCAGCTCCTGGAATCGACCAGAACATTTAGAGGAAAAACCATTCATTTTTTTTAAGGAGTTGAGTATGTACATGTTGGAAAATGGTAAAATGCATATTTTAGTGAAAAAAAAAATTGAAAAAAGTTCGATAGGGGGCGCAGGATGAGCGAAAATATAACGAAAACAAACGAAATATTAAAAAAAAAAATTTTCAAAAAATTTTCTTTTTCCGTAAAACGAAAAAAAAAATAAGGATCAGCGAAAAAATAACGAAACCAAACGATATTTTCAAAAAAAAAAAAAAAATTATAACTTTAATAAGCAAAACCGCCCAGCTCCTGGAATCGACCAGAACATTTAGAGGAAAAACTATTAATTTTTTTAAGGAGCTGAGTATGCACATGTTGGACAATGGTAAAATGCATATTTTAGTGAAAAACAAAATTGAAAAAAGTTTGATATGGGGCGCAGGATGAGCGAAAAAAAAAAACGAAACCAAAAAAAATATTAAAAAAAAAATTTTAAAAAAAGTTTCTTTTTTCGTAAAACGAAAAAAAAAACAAAAAATTAGGACCCTACTACTACGGGAAGATATATTTTTTAGCTTTTTTTCGACCTGGGTGCTGTGACTGAATTTATTTTTTTGAGCCTCTCAGAGATTTTGACCCAAAACCAATATGATTTTAAATTAGTCTAGCAGTAATAAGAAACCCACTCTGAAAAAATTAGGACCCTACTACTACGGGAAGATATATTTTTTAGCTTTTTTTCGACCTGGGTGCTGTGACTGAATTTATTTTTTTGAGCCTCTCAGAGACTTTGACCCAAAACCAATATGATTTTAAATTAGTCTAACAGTGATGAGAAACCCACTCTGAAAAAATTAGGACCCTACTACTACGGGAAGATATATTTTTTAGCTTTTTTTCGACCTGGGTGCTGTGACTGAATTTATTTTTTTGAGCCTCTCAGAGACTTTGACCCAAAACCAATATGATTTTAAATTAGTCTAATAGTAATGAGAAATCCACTCTTAAAAAATTAGGACCCTACTACTACGGGAAGATATATTTTTTAGCTTTTTTTCGACCTGGGTGCTGTGACTGAATTTATTTTTTTGAGCCTCTCAGAGACTTTGACCCAAAACCAATATGACTTTAAATTAGTCTAACAGTGATGAGAAACCCACTCTGAAAAAATTAGGACCCTACTACTACGGGAAGATATATTTTTTAGCTTTTTTTCGACCTGGGTGCTGTGACTGAATTTATTTTTTTGAGCCTCTCAGAGACTTTGACCCAAAACCAATATGATTTTAAATTAGTCTAATAGTAATGAGAAATCCACTCTAAAAAAATTAGGACCCTACTACTACGGGAAGATATATTTTTTAGCTTTTTTTCGACCCGGGTGCTGTGACTGAATTTATTTTTTTGAGCCTCTCAGTGACTTTGACCCAAAACCAATATGATTGTAAATTAGTCTAACAGTGATGAGAAACCCACTCTGAAAAAATTAGGACCCTACTACTACGGGAAGATGTATTGTTTAGATTTTTATCGACCTGGGTGCTGTGACTGAATTTATTTTTTTGAGCCTCTCAGAGACTTTGACCCAAAACCAATATGATTTTAAATTAGTCTAACAGTAATAAGAAACCCACTCTGAAAAAATTAGGACCCCACTACTACGGGAAGATATATTTTTTAGCTTTTTTTCGACCTGGGTGCTGTGACTGAATTTATTTTTTTGAGCCTCTCAGAGATTTTGACCCAAACCAATATGATTTTAAATTAGTCTAATAGTAATGAGAAATCCATTCTAAAAAAATTAGGACCCTACTACTACGGGAAGATATATTTTTTAGCTTTTTTTCGACCTGGGTGCTGTGACTGAATTTATTTTTTTGAGCCTCTCAGAGATTTTGACCCAAAACCAATATGATTTTAAATTAGTCTAGCAGTAATAAGAAACCCACTCTGAAAAAATTAGGACCCTACTACTACGGGAAGATATATTTTTTAGCTTTTTTTCGACCTGGGTGCTGTGACTGAATTTATTTTTTTGAGCCTCTCAGAGACTTTGACCCAAAACCAATATGATTTTAAATTAGTCTAACAGTGATGAGAAACCCACTCTGAAAAAATTAGGACCCTACTACTACGGGAAGATATATTTTTTAGCTTTTTTTCGACCTGGGTGCTGTGACTGAATTTATTTTTTTGAGCCTCTCAGAGACTTTGACCCAAAACCAATATGATTTTAAATTAGTCTAATAGTAATGAGAAATCCACTCTAAAAAAATTAGGACCCTACTACTACGGGAAGATATATTTTTTAGCTTTTTTTCGACCTGGGTGCTGTGACTGAATTTATTTTTTTGAGCCTCTCAGAGACTTTGACCCAAAACCAATATGACTTTAAATTAGTCTAACAGTGATGAGAAACCCACTCTGAAAAAATTAGGACCCTACTACTACGGGAAGATATATTTTTTAGCTTTTTTTCGACCCGGGTGCTGTGACTGAATTTATTTTTTTGAGCCTCTCAGTGACTTTGACCCAAAACCAATATGATTTTAAATTAGTCTAAAAGTAATAAGAAATCCACTCTAAAAAAATTAGGACCCTACTACTACGGGAAGATATATTTTTTAGCTTTTTTTCGACCCGGGTGCTGTGACTGAATTTATTTTTTTGAGCCTCTCAGAGACTTTGACCCAAAACCAATATGACTTTAAATTAGTCTAACAGTGATGAGAAACCCACTCTGAAAAAATTAGGACCCTACTACTACGGGAAGATATATTTTTTAGCTTTTTTTCGACCTGGGTGCTGTGACTGAATTTATTTTTTTGAGCCTCTCAGAGACTTTGACCCAAAACCAATATGATTTTAAATTAGTCTAATAGTAATGAGAAATCCACTCTAAAAAAATTAGGACCCTACTACTACGGGAAGATATATTTTTTAGCTTTTTTTCGACCCGGGTGCTGTGACTGAATTTATTTTTTTGAGCCTCTCAGTGACTTTGACCCAAAACCAATATGATTTTAAATTAGTCTAATAGTAATGAGAAATCCACTCTAAAAAAATTAGGACCCTACTACTACGGGAAGATATATTTTTTAGCTTTTTTTCGACCTGGGTGCTGTGACTGAATTTATTTTTTTGAGCCTCTCAGTGACTTTGACCCAAAACCAATATGATTGTAAATTAGTCTAACAGTGATGAGAAACCCACTCTGAAAAAATTAGGACCCTACTACTACGGGAAGATATATTTTTTAGCTTTCTTTCGACCTGGGTGCTGTGACTGAATTTATTTTTTTGAGCCTCTCAGAGATTTTGACCCAAAACCAATATGATTTTAAATTAGTCCAACAGTGATGAGAAACCCACTCTGAAAAAATTAGGAGCCTACTACTACGGGAAGATGTATTTTTTAGCTTTTTATCGACCTGGGTGCTGTGACTGAATTTATTTTTTTGAGCCTCTCAGAGACTTTGACCCAAAACCAATATGATTTTAAATTAGTCTAACAGTAATAAGAAACCCACTCTGAAAAAATTAGGACCCTACTCCTACGGGAAGATATATTTTTTAGCTTTTTTTCGACCTGGGTGCTGTGACTGAATTTATTTTTTTGAGCCTCTCGGAGACTTTGACCCAAAACCAATATGATTTTAAATTAGTCTAATAGTAATGAGAAATCCACTCTAAAAAAATTAGGACCCTACTACTACGGGAAGATATATTTTTTAGCTTTTTTTCGACCTGGGTGCTGTGACTGAATTTATTTTTTTGAGCCTCTCAGAGACTTTGACCCAAAACCAATATGATTTTAAATTAGTCTAATAGTAATGAGAAATCCATTCTAAAAAAATTAGGACCCTACTACTACGGGAAGATATATTTTTTAGCTTTTTATCGACCTGGGTGCTGTGACTGAATTTATTTTTTTGAGCCTCTCAGAGACTTTGACCCAAAACCAATATGATTTTAAATTAGTCTAATAGTAATGAGAAATCCATTCTAAAAAAATTAGGACCCTACTACTACGGGAAGATATATTTTTTAGCTTTTTTTCGACCTGGGTGCTGTGACTGAATTTATTTTTTTGAGCCTCTCAGAGATTTTGACCCAAAACCAATATGATTTTAAATTAGTCTAGCAGTAATAAGAAACCCACTCTGAAAAAATTAGGACCCTACTACTACGGGAAGATATATTTTTTAGCTTTTTTTCGACCTGGGTGCTGTGACTGAATTTATTTTTTTGAGCCTCTCAGAGACTTTGACCCAAAACCAATATGATTTTAAATTAGTCTAACAGTGATGAGAAACCCACTCTGAAAAAATTAGGACCCTACTACTACGGGAAGATATATTTTTTAGCTTTTTTTCGACCTGGGTGCTGTGACTGAATTTATTTTTTTGAGCCTCTCAGAGACTTTGACCCAAAACCAATATGATTTTAAATTAGTCTAATAGTAATGAGAAATCCATTCTAAAAAAATTAGGACCCTACTACTACGGGAAGATATATTTTTTAGCTTTTTATCGACCTGGGTGCTGTGACTGAATTTATTTTTTTGAGCCTCTCAGAGACTTTGACCCAAAACCAATATGATTTTAAATTAGTCTAAAAGTAATGAGAAATCCATTCTAAAAAAATTAGGACCCTACTACTACGGGAAGATATATTTTTTAGCTTTTTTTCGACCGGGGTGCTGTGACTGAATTTATTTTTTTGAGCCTCTCAGAGATTTTGACCCAAAACCAATATGATTTTAAATTAGTCTAGCAGTAATAAGAAACCCACTCTGAAAAAATTAGGACCCTACTACTACGGGAAGATATATTTTTTAGCTTTTTTTCGACCTGGGTGCTGTGACTGAATTTATTTTTTTGAGCCTCTCAGAGACTTTGACCCAAAACCAATATGATTTTAAATTAGTCTAACAGTGATGAGAAACCCACTCTGAAAAAATTAGGACCCTACTACTACGGGAAGATATATTTTTTAGCTTTTTTTCGACCTGGGTGCTGTGACTGAATTTATTTTTTTGAGCCTCTCAGAGACTTTGACCCAAAACCAATATGATTTTAAATTAGTCTAATAGTAATGAGAAATCCACTCTAAAAAAATTAGGACCCTACTACTACGGGAAGATATATTTTTTAGCTTTTTTTCGACCTGGGTGCTGTGACTGAATTTATTTTTTTGAGCCTCTCAGAGACTTTGACCCAAAACCAATATGACTTTAAATTAGTCTAACAGTGATGAGAAACCCACTCTGAAAAAATTAGGACCCTACTACTACGGGAAGATATATTTTTTAGCTTTTTTTCGACCCGGGTGCTGTGACTGAATTTATTTTTTTGAGCCTCTCAGTGACTTTGACCCAAAACCAATATGATTTTAAATTAGTCTAAAAGTAATGAGAAATCCACTCTAAAAAAATTAGGACCCTACTACTACGGGAAGATATATTTTTTAGCTTTTTTTCGACCTGGGTGCTGTGACTGAATTTATTTTTTTGAGCCTCTCAGAGACTTTGACCCAAAACCAATATGACTTTAAATTAGTCTAACAGTGATGAGAAACCCACTCTGAAAAAATTAGGACCCTACTACTACGGGAAGATATATTTTTTAGCTTTTTTTCGACCTGGGTGCTGTGACTGAATTTATTTTTTTGAGCCTCTCAGAGACTTTGACCCAAAACCAATATGATTTTAAATTAGTCTAATAGTAATGAGAAATCCACTCTAAAAAAATTAGGACCCTACTACTACGGGAAGATATATTTTTTAGCTTTTTTTCGACCCGGGTGCTGTGACTGAATTTATTTTTTTGAGCCTCTCAGTGACTTTGACCCAAAACCAATATGATTTTAAATTAGTCTAATAGTAATGAGAAATCCACTCTAAAAAAATTAGGACCCTACTACTACGGGAAGATATATTTTTTAGCTTTTTTTCGACCTGGGTGCTGTGACTGAATTTATTTTTTTGAGCCTCTCAGTGACTTTGACCCAAAACCAATATGATTGTAAATTAGTCTAACAGTGATGAGAAACCCACTCTGAAAAAATTAGGACCCTACTACTACGGGAAGATATATTTTTTAGCTTTTTTTCGACCTGGGTGCTGTGACTGAATTTATTTTTTTGAGCCTCTCAGAGATTTTGACCCAAAACCAATATGATTTTAAATTAGTCCAACAGTGATGAGAAACCCACTCTGAAAAAATTAGGAGCCTACTACTACGGGAAGATGTATTTTTTAGCTTTTTATCGACCTGGGTGCTGTGACTGAATTTATTTTTTTGAGCCTCTCAGAGACTTTGACCCAAAACCAATATGATTTTAAATTAGTCTAACAGTAATAAGAAACCCACTCTGAAAAAATTAGGACCCTACTCCTACGGGAAGATATATTTTTTAGCTTTTTTTCGACCTGGGTGCTGTGACTGAATTTATTTTTTTGAGCCTCTCGGAGACTTTGACCCAAAACCAATATGATTTTAAATTAGTCTAATAGTAATGAGAAATCCACTCTAAAAAAATTAGGACCCTACTACTACGGGAAGATATATTTTTTAGCTTTTTTTCGACCTGGGTGCTGTGACTGAATTTATTTTTTTGAGCCTCTCAGAGACTTTGACCCAAAACCAATATGATTTTAAATTAGTCTAATAGTAATGAGAAATCCATTCTAAAAAAATTAGGACCCTACTACTACGGGAAGATATATTTTTTAGCTTTTTATCGACCTGGGTGCTGTGACTGAATTTATTTTTTTGAGCCTCTCAGAGACTTTGACCCAAAACCAATATGATTTTAAATTAGTCTAATAGTAATGAGAAATCCATTCTAAAAAAATTAGGACCCTACTACTACGGGAAGATATATTTTTTAGCTTTTTTTCGACCTGGGTGCTGTGACTGAATTTATTTTTTTGAGCCTCTCAGAGATTTTGACCCAAAACCAATATGATTTTAAATTAGTCTAGCAGTAATAAGAAACCCACTCTGAAAAAATTAGGACCCTACTACTACGGGAAGATATATTTTTTAGCTTTTTTTCGACCTGGGTGCTGTGACTGAATTTATTTTTTTGAGCCTCTCAGAGACTTTGACCCAAAACCAATATGATTTTAAATTAGTCTAACAGTGATGAGAAACCCACTCTGAAAAAATTAGGACCCTACTACTACGGGAAGATATATTTTTTAGCTTTTTTTCGACCTGGGTGCTGTGACTGAATTTATTTTTTTGAGCCTCTCAGAGACTTTGACCCAAAACCAATATGATTTTAAATTAGGCTAATAGTAATGAGAAATCCACTCTAAAAAAATTAGGACCCTACTACTACGGGAAGATATATTTTTTAGCTTTTTTTCGACCTGGGTGCTGTGACTGAATTTATTTTTTTGAGCCTCTCAGAGACTTTGACCCAAAACCAATATGACTTTAAATTAGTCTAACAGTGATGAGAAACCCACTCTGAAAAAATTAGGACCCTACTACTACGGGAAGATATATTTTTTAGCTTTTTTTCGACCCGGGTGCTGTGACTGAATTTATTTTTTTGAGCCTCTCAGTGACTTTGACCCAAAACCAATATGATTTTAAATTAGTCTAAAAGTAATGAGAAATCCACTCTAAAAAAATTAGGACCCTACTACTACGGGAAGATATATTTTTTAGCTTTTTTTCGACCTGGGTGCTGTGACTGAATTTATTTTTTTGAGCCTCTCAGAGACTTTGACCCAAAACCAATATGACTTTAAATTAGTCTAACAGTGATGAGAAACCCACTCTGAAAAAATTAGGACCCTACTACTACGGGAAGATATATTTTTTAGCTTTTTTTCGACCTGGGTGCTGTGACTGAATTTATTTTTTTGAGCCTCTCAGAGACTTTGACCCAAAACCAATATGACTTTAAATTAGTCTAACAGTGATGAGAAACCCACTCTGAAAAAATTAGGACCCTACTACTACGGGAAGATATATTTTTTAGCTTTTTTTCGACCTGGGTGCTGTGACTGAATTTATTTTTTTGAGCCTCTCAGAGATTTTGACCCAAAACCAATATGATTTTAAATTAGTCTAGCAGTAATAAGAAACCCACTCTGAAAAAATTAGGACCCTACTACTACGGGAAGATATATTTTTTAGCTTTTTTTCGACCTGGGTGCTGTGACTGAATTTATTTTTTTGAGCCTCTCAGAGACTTTGACCCAAAACCAATATGATTTTAAATTAGTCTAATAGTAATGAGAAATCCACTCTAAAAAAATTAGGACCCTACTACTACGGGAAGATATATTTTTTAGCTTTTTTTCGACCCGGGTGCTGTGACTGAATTTATTTTTTTGAGCCTCTCAGTGACTTTGACCCAAAACCAATATGATTGTAAATTAGTCTAACAGTGATGAGAAACCCACTCTGAAAAAATTAGGACCCTACTACTACGGGAAGATGTATTGTTTAGATTTTTATCGACCTGGGTGCTGTGACTGAATTTATTTTTTTGAGCCTCTCAGAGACTTTGACCCAAAACCAATATGATTTTAAATTAGTCTAACAGTAATAAGAAACCCACTCTGAAAAAATTAGGACCCCACTACTACGGGAAGATATATTTTTTAGCTTTTTTTCGACTTGGGTGCTGTGATCCAACCAACATTTGATTTAATTATTTTTGTTCAAATACACCTCATAATAAAAAAAATTATTTACTTACCATTTCTATAAAAATACTAGAAAATATTAAATAATAGAAAACAATAATAAATGAATTTTTTATTTTTGATAACCAAATTTATAACTAGAACGACACTTAAACCGGGTGCTGGCTAGTTTGGTGCCAACTTTATATAGATTGAAATGGGCTGGCCCTTGGAAAATCTAGGCTAAACTTAAGACAGGGTAGAAAATTTTAAAATTCAGTATTTTCCAAAGAAAACATCGAAAAAACGTAATAACAATTTGTTAAAATTAACTCACCATGGTTAGCTCTTGGTTTTTCGACCTTTTTGTGTAAAATATTAGCAAAATTAAGCTGTATTTGCAAAGAGATTGACAAAATTTTAATGACTGAAATATCGTAGGTGGCGCCACAAAACGAATATAAAAACCTGCAAAATTCCTGCAAAACTATATTAAAAACTCAAGGAAAACACTTAAAAGTAAGTTTAAACGTATTTTATAATTATATTTATTGTTTTTGTATGAATTTATTTGCGAAAACTATTATATTTACGTTTTTATTTTTATTAATAAAAAATAAATTTTCTTTGAAAACAGAAGACTGTGTTGCCTGGTTACAAAACTCTCCAATAGATGGCCGAAAATAATATAGCGGGAAAATTCGAAAATTGTTCATTTTACTAAATAATTTATTACTAATAAATAATTATTTAACTGTTAGTAATTATACCCAATTACCCACATATTAAGTTAATAATGCAAATATTTGTAAAAAATACCAGATATTCAATATGATAGAAACACGTGGGATAACTTTTAAATGATAGGAACACGTGTTATCATCATTTTAATAATTTCCTAAGAATTTGAATAAATGCCAATTTTATTAAAAATACCTATCTAAAAAAAATAAAACATGTTTTTTCCTGTTTATGTGCCAAATTTGAAGATTTCTCAAGATCTAGAAAAAACATTTTAGAATTTTCCATTTTATTTGATTTATGAGAATATTTCTAGAATAGCATATTTCTAGAATAGAATAGAAAACCATAGATAGCTTATAAAAAGCCGCTTATTTTCACCTATAAAAGAAAAATTTCAATATTTTCTGTCTTTGTCTAAATATTTCTTGGAGTTATTGATTGAAAAAGGATAACAAAATTTCTGGAATATTCCAGAAATGGTAATTTTATTTCTGAAGTTGGTAGTACTTGATTAGAAGAAGACAAGATACACCGAATTTTCTTTGCAGCCGGCACGTTGTGTCTGAAAAAATAGTTAATTTGAGAAGTGTTTCACGCGATTCTCATTCCAAATAAGCATTTAATACATCAACATACATTTACGATAACTATTTAGTTAATTAGTGAGGTTAAATCAGTTCAAATTTAAAACTATGGCCGCTATGTCTGTCATTGGAATTGATTTGGGTAACGAATCGTGCTATGTAGCCGTTGCAAAAGCAGGAGGAATTGAAACCATCGCTAATGATTACAGTTTAAGAGCTACCCCGTAAGTAAAACGTGCTTTTTATCCCATGTTCTGATGTCAAACCCTTTAACCTTGTGTGCATGAATTTTGACCAAATCAGTAAAATTACTCATTGTTAACTGGTGGGCGCGTTAACCCATATCCAAAAATATCGTTTGTAAACATTCCCTAATTGGCAATGTTAAGAATTTTGTTTAATAGGTTAACCGGGTGCACCACAAGTCTGGTACTGGGGCCTAGCAATGATATACACACAGACCCCCTTACAATGTAACCACCTTGCTCTGAAATTCTTCATTAACCTTTGGCAGAGAGTATATTTTTATTAAATATTGAAAACTATACAGTGTGCCATTTAAAATACATTTAGTCATTGTGGCCCCACCATGATGATATTAATTTTTCTGTTATGTTCCCATATATTTTCAGATTATGCGTTGCATTTTCGGGAAAAAACCGTATTCTGGGAGTAGCTGCCAAGAATCAGCAGGTTACAAATATGAAGAATACCGTCTATGGTCTAAAAAGATTAATTGGTAGGAAATTTAGAGATCCTCATGTTCAACGGGAAATACAAATGTTGCCTTTTAACATTATCGAGGTAGCTAATGGAAATATTGGAATTAAGGTAATTATTAATTAATAAACACTGTTTTAACCATTCATAAATCAATATCTCATAGTACAGTTATTTTTCTCAGTGTATGACAAACATTGTAACAACTTGTCCATTATAGAACTTTATTTACGGTAATTCCAATTATGTGGCTCAATCAATGTTTTTTTTTTTATGGATTTAGACTGGTTCTCCTACAAAAAACATAAAGTACCAAATATAAGGTGTGCAGTTTAAATACAAATGTAAATATAAACTTACAAACCAACTTTTTTTAATTTTTTTTTAACAGCTAAATGAAAAATATTGGACACTATTTTTTTTTTATACTTATTTTACCTGTAAAAAAAATCGTAGCTGAGTTTTGTATTTTTGTCTAGGTTAACTATTTAAGTGAAGAACATGTCTTTTCACCAGAACAGTGTCTTGCTATGGTTCTAACAAAACTTAAGGATGTATCGACTACAGCTTTACAAACACCAATCAATGACTGTGTTATCTCTGTACCATCATATTTTACAAACAATGAGAGAAAAGCTTTGTTAGATTCTGCAGCTATAGCTGGTAAGTATATTAACAAGTTATAAATATATGATAATGAGCCCCCTATGTTTTATTTTACTATACTGAGTACAGTATACCCTTCACAGCATGTAAGTGCTAAAAGAGCATAATACAGTAGTATTGAGTTTTCCAAAATTACCAAAAAACGTCTTAGACAGAGACATCTTGGATACAAATGTGTTTCATGAAAAAATAAGGGCTGACGACCATGTTTTTAGTTGTCACTTTTTTTTGAACTCGAGTTTTAAACATTTAAGCTTGAAATTTGTAAAAAATTTCGCCTAGTGTGCTAGATACCAATTTAAAAAAAAAATTCATTTTAAAACAAAAAAGTTACAAGGAAACAACTTGATATTAAAATACTTTTATACTGATCATCCATCCACTTCGTATACACTCCAAGATTTGGAGTCAAAATACTCCAGGGTGGCTATTCTCATAGTAGTTCTTCTTATGGTTTGATTGGCCTAGACCGTGTAGCTTCGCCCATATTCATCGAAATATCAGGCGGAAAAAATCCGGTTGAGACCAGAATAGACCCCCTGAGGTCAGTTTGTTTTACCTGGAAATAATTCAGGGAGTTTTGATTTTGGGCTTATTGAGTAGGGTTTAGGGCCGCAAATAAAAAAATAAAAAAACCTTGAACTCGATTTGGAACTTTAATTTTTTTTTTCGAAAATCTGTCTACTGAATCTCGAGATTATAGGGCATAAAATTTGTAATTTTACAAAAATTGAAAAAAAAAAACGCCAGATAGATTTTTTTTTATTTTCACCCAAAATATTCTATAGAATCATAAAGAAAAACTTTATTTCCATATAGAACGTTTTTTATCATTTCTCTAGATATTTTGAAATATTCGTTTTTTTGTCAAAAAAAAAAAAATACAGTTCCAAATCGAGTTCAAGTTCGCGAAATTGTTTTTTTCTTTTTTTTTGCGGCCCTAAACCCTACCCAATAAACCCAAAATCAAAACTCCCCGAATTATTTCCATGTAAAGCCTCTTTTATTGACCTGACGACATTAAAAAGTAGAATTTGTATTCTTTTGTTGCCTAATCTCGGATGAATCTGTATTAATCGCTTCGCTTTTAGGTTGCCAGTCGCGACTTATTATTAAGTTTAGTAAAAGGTATACAGGGATGTGCAGGGGATACGAATTCTACTTTACTTTCAAATCAATTTTGAACAAATGTATACAAACTCGATGAATTACCTGTATGGGGGCGGTCCATATATTACGTAACGCGCCCATAGGGGAGGGGTCACTGACAGGGGGAAGGGAGGGGTCTAGGAAAATTTTACGTAACTGACGTTGATTTGAGCGAATGTTCACCAGAAATTGAAAAAACAGATATCTGTAATGTCGTTTGTCGACGTGAAACACATGAACACATGAACACATGAACAACACATGGAAAAATGAAAAATATTTTGTTTTTTGCAAATTTTCTGCTATTGAATTTAATAAGTGACTCGATAAAAATGTATCCTTTGAGTACTAAATATCTATATTTATTGAACAAAATAAATATCATTTTTACATTTTATAAAGTCTTTCGTTGTGCAATTATAACCCGAAATTTCGAGCGAAATTCTGTATCAAAGTATATTAGGAAAAAATTACTAATTTGGATATTGATAAGTGACACCCTGGGGAGAAGGGGTGTAAGTAAATGTTACAGGTTGTGACACAGGGGGGAGGGGGTCAAAATTTTCGAAAAATTGCGTTATGAGACATTCAAGTATTACGTAACGCAAATTGTACCAATATTCATACCCCAGTTCTTGTGTTATTATAGGTTATAGAGATTTTATATTTTGGCTACCCCCCCAAACAAGGTATTGTTAGGGGGGTAGCCAAAATATGAAATCTCTACAGCCTTAAATAACGCGAGAACCGGGGTATGAAGTGTATGAATTTTGGTACAATTTGCGTTACGTAATGCGTTCCCTTACGTAATTTATGGACAGTTACTATACTGTATACATGTACTGCAGTTTAAGAATAACAACCTATAGCCATTAGCGCAGAGATGTTGCTGGACTCCGATCTGGACTCCTACGCATGAGTTCCCAGTTGCAATTTAGGAAAATATTTATCAGAAATAAACATTTTTAATTGGGCCTGGTTGGGGTTCTTATAGTGGTAAAAATTGGATTAAATAAAAGGGTTTCTTTTAGTCAATTACCACGATTTATTATAAATTGGTTAATTACCGTGACTCGAGTTTCGTCATCATCGTCAGACGGTCATTATATATAAAAAACAATTATTTAAAACGTAAGACAGTTAAAATTAATATTAAAATTATACTATGTGACTACATATAAATGACTACATATAAATTGGTTAATTACCGTGACTCGAGTTTCGTCATCATCGTCAGACGGTCATTATATATAAAAAACAATTATTTAAAAAGTAAGACAGTTAAAATTAATATTAAAATTATACTATGTAGTCACATTTTGTGACTACATATAAATTGGTTAATTACCGTGACTCGAGTTTCGTCATCATCGTCAGACGGTCTTTATATATAAAAAACAAATATTTAAAACGTAAGACAGTTAAAATTAATATTAAAATTATACTATGTTTGGACTTTTTAACTGTGTTACGTTTTAAATAATTGTTTTTTATATATAATGACCGTCTGACGATGATGACGAAACTCGAGTCACGGTAATTAACCAATTTATTTATTTATTTATTTATTTAGTTTATAGTCGTTCTCGGACCTATATTTAATTTTTTTATAATAAATCGTGGTAATTGACTAAAAGAAACCCTTTTATTTAATATTTATTTTGCGTTTTAAATAATTTTAACTTGCGTTTAATCAGAATTTGGAAAAATGCAATATACCATTCACTGTGAAGAGTATATAATGAAAAGCGAAGCTTTACGTAACTTTATTTCAATTTTATTAAAATATTTTTTCTGAAAATGTTATCTTGGTTTTTTTTTTTTTTTTTAACTGTGCTTAATTTATCAGGTTTTTTTAAATAATGATAATTAATTATGTAATATTATCAATTCCTTTTGTTATACTATTCACAGCGCAAGCGCTAGAATAGTATTATACAGTATACCATAGCATGTTTCGAAACGGAGCTACGGCTTTTCAAAGATGACATATGATGACAAATAAGAGCATCAATAAAATTTTAATGCTGTAGGGTGATTCTTTATTTAAAACTGAGGAAAAAAGTATTCTTCACCAAAACACCCAAATTTAATATTAAAGGAGTAATAGCCTTTTAAAAAGTAACGTTTTTGGTGGCACGAAATATTACTTCCCCTTAATTGCATTTTTTTTAAAACTGTTGCTCCTACAGTGTTACACTATATGACATTTTTGATGTATTTTTACTGAAAAAATCGATCTATCTATAAAAAAAATCCAAAAAAACTACACAAAAAAATTTGGGGCAAAACTGTGTTAAGCCTCACATATTTTGTCCGTCTAGGCACGCCTCTGGATAAATTCAAAAAAATAAATTAACATAAACTTATTGCCCTTATTAATACTAGTATACATGTAAAAGCTCGTCGCTCCAGCTTAAAGGGTACCAGAGTATTAATTAAAAACCTTATTTTTATTATAATTTTAAAGGGCCGTAGCTCCCTTAGGGCTTATTTCCGGACCAACCTTTATAGGAAGTTTTTTTGATATTTTTGGATGCAGAATTACCTTTTAAATTTTGGCATACCAGTTATTGATCACCCTGTATAATGGAATGCGTAGCATTACATATCTTCACGGCTTGTTTAAAATTACCATATATTATCTTTTTAAAATCAAATATACGTTACTACTGTAGTAAACATTTGGTTTTAATAGTATCAGTTTGTCAAGGTCAAAATTCATATTACTACTCTGTTTCCCGATTAAAATTGTTAATAAAGCAAATTAAATATAATTTTATTTAAAAATAACTACTAACCATGAACCCATTTTTTGCACGTTATGTGTGAAGTCGGTAAATCAACAATATTTTTTCCAAAATTATCTATATGCATAATATGTTATAATTAAATATAATAATATATAATATTATTATAATATTATAATAATAATATATAATATTATTATAATAACATATTACGTTACTGTGTAGCTTAAATATATACAGGGTGATCAATAACTGGCATGCCAAAATTTAAAAAGTGATACTACATCCAAAAATATATAAAAAAAACTAAATTAAATTGTTTGATATTTACAAATTTAAAAAATCTATATAAAATATTTTACTATTCCTTAAAACGACTTTTGTTTGATTAACGCAGTCGTCCCTCCGAAGTGACGTGATTTGATTTTCGTAGTTGTCCTTACTACCGATATGTGGCTCTGAAGAGTGCTAAAAAGCACGAAATCGATCAGTCACTTCGGTGGGACGACTGCGTTAATCAAACAAAAGTCGTTTTAAGGAATAGTAATATATTTTATATAGATTTTTTAAATTTGTAAATATCAAACAATTTAATTTAGTTTATTAATTCAGATACCACTGTAAAAGTTACCCTCCTAGCGTTTAGGATTCAATTGGCGGCAATGTCCACCGTGGCATTGATTAATCTGCCCCCTATCGACAGCGTGCAGTAGGTTCTTGAAACCAATAACTGCTTCCTTTTTTGGACTGTCGATAGGTTTATCCAGTCTCTGCTTTTAGCAGTAGATGTCGCTAGCTGTTTTTACTATTCCTTACAACGATTTTTAAACTCCATATAGAGATATATAGAAAGGATTTGATTTTCGTAGTTGTCCTTACTACCGATATGTGGCTCTGAAGAGTGCTAAAAAGCACGAAATCGATCAGTCACTTCGGAGGGACGACTGCGTTAATCAAACAAAAGTCGTTTTAAGGAATAGTAAAATATTTTATATATAAAAAAAAGTTCCTATGAAGGTTGGTCCGGAAATAAGCCATAAGGGAGCTACGGCCCTTTAAAATTGTAATAAAAATAAGGTATTTAATTAATAAGTCTGGAACCTTTTAAGCTAGAGCGACGAGCTTTTGCATGTATACTAGTATTAATAAAGGCAATAAGTTTATGTTAATTTATTTTTTTGAATTTATCCAGAGGCGTGCCTGGACGGACAAAATATGGGAGGCTTAATACATTTTTGCCCCAAACTTTTTTATGTGTATCTGGATTTTTGTAAAAAATATAGATTTCTTGAGTAAAAATACATAAAAAATGTCATATAGTGTAACACTGTAGAAGCAACCGTTAAAAAAAAAAAGGCAACTAAGAGGTAGTAACATTTTGTGCCACCAAAAACGTTACTATTTAAAAGGCCATTAGGGAACGTTCAAGTATTACGTAATGCAAATTTTGATCATTTTGGACTTTTGAAATATAAATAAAATAACCCAAATAATTTTTTGGTAGGTATTTTATATGTTTAGAGAGCACAATGAAGGCAGGGGCAAGGGAGAACCTTTTTTTATATAGAAGGAAGGACGTGCTACCTCATTTTAAAGCCTATTAAATTCTTTATTCGACCATATAGTTTTTAACTTTTTATTTTTTTTTTCTGAAGGTTTTGAGTTTTTAATTTTTTTGTTAAAAAATGCGATTTCTTAGATTTTTCTTTGAAATTTTTATTCAAACCATTTAAAGTTTGTTTAAAAGTATAATTTACTTTTTGGTACCTATCAAGAAATTAATCATTAAAAAAAATTGTTTTTAAAAAATTTTGACCAAAATTACCATTTTAACCCCCTAAAAAAATTAAAAATATGCGGTCAAATAGAAAATTTTATGAGCTTAAAAATTATGTATCATACATTCCCGCTTCCCATTAAAAAAACGTTCCTCTTTGCCCCCTGCCTCCATTGTGCCCCCAAGCATATCAAATATACATACATACAAATATACCAAAAAATGATTTGGGTTGTGTTGTTAAGGTGTTCCAAATTTAAAATTGATATCTTAGTCGTTCAAAAATTAAGGGGGGTCTTTTGACACGCTCTGTATACTTTTTACGTGTCAAATTTAAAAAAAAATCGTTTCTGTTCTGAAAAAAAAAAAACGTTTAATTTCGTTCTGATCTTAGTTTATTCTGATTTCAGGGCTCAATGTTCTCAGACTATTTAATGAAACAACTGCAACTGCACTGTCATACGGTATCTATAAACAAGACCTTCCGGCGCCCGAAGAAAAACCACGCAACGTGGTGTTCGTAGACTGCGGACATTCTTCTTTACAAGTATTCACCTGCGCATTTCACAAGGGCAAGCTAAAAATGCTCGCCACTGCTGCAGACCCAAACCTAGGCGGTAGAGACTTTGATATTCTGTTAGCCGAACATTTCTGCAAAGAATTCCAAACTAAATACAAGATCAACGCTCGAACGAATCCCAGAGCCTACTTGCGATTACTCGCAGAAGTTGAAAAACTTAAAAAACAAATGAGCGCAAACAGCACGAGTCTACCGTTGAACATTGAGTGTTTCATGGAGGACAAGGATGTCCATGGGGATTTAAAACGAGTGGACATGGAAGAAATGGCGGGCCATTTATTCCAAAGAGTCGAGGCGACCTTGCGACAGTGTCTAGATCTTTCCGGTTTGGGTTTGGACGATATCCATTCAGTTGAAATTGTTGGAGGTTCGTCGAGGATACCGGCCATTAAGCAACTAATCGAGAAAGTCTTCAAGAAAGTTCCTAGCACCACTTTGAATCAAGACGAGGCTGTAAGCAGAGGCTGCGCATTGCAATGTGCTATGTTGTCACCTGCTGTTAGAGTTAGGGACTTTAGTGTAACTGATGTACAGGTAAGATTTTTGTAACTTACTTGCGTGTTGCTCATACATAACTAACAACAATGCTAGTCTAGACTTTATGTAATAATTACACTAGGCAACACGGTTTCTTGCCCTGATTGGAGTCATATGTTTTTTAACTAATTTTGGGTCGCTGAAACCGAATCTGGCTTCAGAATATTTCTATTACCTAAGTTTTCTGAGAAAAATGTTAAAAAATCATTATTTTATCCCTCTTTTGTTCTAAAATCATGGGAGATAAAAATATTTCAAGGACAAATTTAGATTCGGCGACTCAGTATTAGTTAAAAAATATCCAACTTAAAACATGGAAACTTTAAATTCATAGGTAGAATAAATAGGGATATTATGAAAAAAAATATTAAAAAAAAATATGGATAATGTGACAAAACTAAGTAGGGGTGGAGGGTAAGGAGAAGGGTGCATAAGGGGACAAGCTTATCGCCACTTACTCATGCTAAAAAATGTCAAAAATCATTACTAGGGGGTCAAAAATTAACTAAAAAAATGTTACGTAATATGTTTCTTATGTAATAAAGTAACATTTTTATGATGTAGAAACATTAAAAAAAAACAAACAAAAATACACAATATTTTGTTTTATAAATTATTTTTAAATTGGCATAATTGCCTGTACTAAAATTTAAAAAATAAGATGTGCTGAATTTTTTTTAAGGTCAAATTTGGATACTGCGCCTTTAAATTAATAAGAAAAATATATTTTTTGGGCTCGGGAAAAAAGTTTACACTGTGTACTTTAATTTTGTTCCTTTTTCATTTATTTGCTTTTTACGAACAAACTAAGCAAAATAAAAAAAATATTTGTATAAATATTTTTGTAGAGAATTTTATTATCTACAAATTAAGTCCTATAAAAATTTTATACAGATTTGATAGCTTTGCCACAAAAGAGCAATTTAGTAAACTGCACTTTCATTTTAAGCTTTTTATTTTTTTTTTCGCGTACTTACAGTAGGTCCTTGGCATATATATTTTTGAGTTCCTCGTATTTTTTTTAATATACCCTTTATCAAAATCCTACTCTTTTTTTTCAAGATTTTGAAAAAAACGTCATTATTTCCTGGACTTATATCTCAAAAATTTTAGGTGATGAAAGATTCGGTTTCTACGCCCTCGAATTAGTAAGAAAAATTTACTTTCCGATCGGGGCAAAAAAAAAAGTTGAGATTTGTTGCCTAGTGTTATTATATTTTTTGTGTATTCTGAGCATCCTTCTATTTGTCTTCTTTTAGGCCTACCCTATAACTGTGTCTTGGGACGCCAGTCCGGGTGGAGAGGCGGCGGGTGAAATTGAGGCCTTCCCCGTCAATCATGCTGTTCCATTCTCGAAAATGCTCACGTTCTATAGACAGGAACCCTTTTCACTTAGAGCCGCATATTCTGGAGGTGTACCCTATCCCGATAAGAATATTGGTAAGTCACCTAAAATTTGGTATACAGATCAATAACCGACATGCCAAAATTTAAGAGGTGATTCTACATCCAAAAATATCAAAAAAAGTTCCTATAAAGGTTGGTCCGGAAATGATCCCTATGGCCCTTTAAAACTGTAATAAAATAAGGTTTTTAATTAATAACTCTGGTACCCTTTAAGCTAGAGCGACGAGCTTTAGCATGTATACTAGTACACTGCGATCATAGCTTAAAATAACTTATTAGTCTTTATCATGGGAGCCTATGAAAAACCGAAATTAGACAACGTTGTATATCAATAAATCGGAGTAAATAAAGAAAAGTTAAGAATATGTCGATAAATTTGACATCTATAATTTTTTTTTATTTCATAATAAAAATCAAAAATTAACAAATACATTTAATTTCACAAAAGAAAAATGATTAACAATACACATTTTAACCCTGAAGGTGATTTAATAATTTTGGTTGATGTTTTATATTTATCTCTTCGCGTTTTTAAACATTCCGTTTCTTCTTTGTTGTTCCTTTTCGCTTTTCTTTCGTTTATTTTTTGTTATTTCTGAGTACTCCAGTTTAAAAGAATATCATTTTTCTAGCGATAAATTGTTACTTATTATAAAGTTTTGTTCTTACAATTAAGTATCTCAAGATATTTACTCACAATGTGGCATGTTTTAAAATAAATGTCAAAAACTGTCATAGATAATGCGATTAAGTATGCACTTGAGTTCAAAATTGATCTACATCATTGCCAAATGGTTATTTTCTACGCCTGCTAGATAAAATAATAATAATACGTTATTTTAATCTATGAGGGCTAAAGTCCTGAAAAATAGAAGGCCATGGAATTTTGCAATCAGTCGCGACTATCCTTTTACTAGGTCCGGCAGTTATTGGCATTTTTATTCAAATTGTCGAAAAGCGCGCCGGTCGCGAAACAGTATAGACGTTTCGAGGTTAGGTTCCGTGAAAACTTGCGAAAATTTTGTGAAATCATCGAGATTATAAAGCGGTAAGTCATTTTTAAGCTTATTTGTAGAGCTAGAATTGCTTTTGCCGAATGAGTTTAGCTGGTAGAATAGCTTTAATAGGATCTGAGAGGTTGAAATAAAAAGGCTATGACTAACAAAGGGAGGGGGGGGGTCCAAGACCCCCCAAACCTAAGAAAAACAGATTTTAAACTTTCTAATGAAGGAAAAATAGCACTCCGATTAATTCAAAGCGGCAAACCAATCCAATTGAAGGTAGCAAAAAGCCTTATGAAGGAGATAGTTCACAGAATAGAGGAAGAAAATAAACTTATTCCATCAAATCCTAGATTGATTAATGAACTTGTTGCCTTAAAAGTAGAAGTTAAGAAAGCGATAGAAAAACAAGAAGCAATGGTTAATCTCATTATTGGAGCATCTACATCAACAAATGAGCAGAGCGAGGATATAGAAGACCTGAATGGTAGCGGAGAAGGACTAGCAGAAACAGACCTATTGGGAATACTTAATGCTGAGATGGAAGTGGATGAAAACGAAGATAAGAACTTGAAAAAGACAAACCAGGTGGATGGTCAAGGACGTTCCAATGTCACAATAGAACAAGAAGGCACTCCGGTTTTTTTAACAACTCAAAAAGGTACTCAGGTGGATACTAATAGCCCATTGAAATCTCCCAACACACAACCAACACACGAAAATAACATACAACAATCTGTAAACAGTGTTAATCAACATCAACAAAATTCAATCGAAAAGGGAAAGTTTGCTCCCCAAAAACAAGCTGCTCCCCCCACACTTGAAATAAATAATCCCACACAAGAAAACATTGAAGAAAGACCAGTTTACAGGTATAAAGAAGGAGATAAAAAGCCTTTTACAGTAGTTTTGGAAAGTGTAAACAGAATAGGGGCCATGCATCCATACGAACTTGCAAGAATTATAAAGAAGGAACTGAAGATCGAGGGCACATTCTATCCAGAGCAAAAAGGACCACTTAAACTAGGGCTTAATTTTGAAGATTGTAAAGATGCAAACAAACTAATAGACCATCCAGAACTGGCCAATAAGGGCCTAAAAGCTTTCATACCATTTAGTTTAGTCTCATGCAAGGGGATCATAAGAGGTTTTCCAAGGAAATTAGAGGTAAAAGAACTAATGGACACCGAAGACTGTTACAGTCCAGCAAAAGTGATCGAAGCAAGAAGATTAAATAGAAGAGTAGAGGAAAATGGAATCATCAAGTTTTTGGAGACTGGAACAGTGTTAATAACTTTTGAGGGAAAACGACTACCAGCTTACATTGAGTATAACGGTCTGGCAATTAAAGTTGAAAGATATATTAACCCAGTGATTCAGTGTCATAAATGCCTCAGATATGGACATCCTCAGAAAAACTGCAAGGGCAAAGAAAAGTGCAAAAAATGCGGGGCAATAGAACATAAGAAGGAGGAATGCAAGGAAAGAAGTCCAGTGTGTATTTTCTGTGGAGGTAACCATCAGGCAAACTCAAGGGAATGCCCGGAGTTTGAGAGGCAAAAAAATATCAATTTTTGTATGGCAACTAACAACCTATCTTTCTACGAAGCTAGTCAAAGATTTCCAACAAAACCAGTAAGAGTATTGCCGAATATTTCCTCGGAAAAGGAATATCCGACAATATCCAGAAGCACAGAAAATAGGTTTCAGTCCAGGTTGGAACAACCGGTACACAGAAGTTATACCAGAGCAGTACAACAAACACAACAGAAAAGAAGA
This sequence comes from Brachypterus glaber, assembly GCA_958510825.1. Taxonomy (NCBI): domain Eukaryota; kingdom Metazoa; phylum Arthropoda; class Insecta; order Coleoptera; family Kateretidae; genus Brachypterus; species Brachypterus glaber. Next base: position 36,465,729 of record OY294050.1, read on the forward strand.
AGGGAGCTGTCGCCTGAAACAGGATTTAATGTTGAGGAACACAGAGCCCAGTTTTTATCAGTCGCACCTAGACTCGGATTAAGTTCCGGTGGAAGTATACTGGGAAGTTCACATTATGCAAAACCTGGTACTAGTCAAGCTAGTTCCCAGAAACCCAAGGTTAATTTCCTTACGGAAAAAAGATGCTTCCTTGTGCAGCAAATGATGGAAGGTTTAAATACAAAAGAAATAACCATAAACGACGTTTTGTCGGAAATATCTAAATTTATTCTGGAAATTTATCAAGAGCCTAATTTAAATACATCGTCAGAAGAAGACAACTAATTTTATTAGTCGTTGGGGTCTCTAAAAGTAAAGAAGAATGGACAAACTTAAGCTAATACATTGGAACATTAGGTCGGTGTGGAGCAATAGAAGCGCGCTTATACGAATAATACAGGAAGAAAAACCAGATATAATAGCATTAAACGAAACACACCTCAAATTCTTCCAAAACTTTAAAATAACGGGATACACAGTCTATAGAGAAGATCGGGCAGACGGAAAAGGTGGAGTGGCACTAGTAGTAAAATCAGGAATAAGATTCGACACAATTAGCATTAACCTTGAAAATACCCACGAAAGATTTCAAGCAATTGGAATAAAACTTAAAAATACAAGTATTTTTTGCGTATACAACCCCCCTGACGTTACCCTACCTACAGATGCCATAACAAGATTCCTAATGGGAACGGAAGGACCAATAATAATGCTAGGGGATTTCAATTCACAGAACGGTGTATGGGGAGCCACGGATACAAATAGAAATGGAAATAGGATGTTGGAATTAGTAGATGACATGAACTTGGTAGTATTAAATGACGGAAACGCAACAAGAAAAACCCCGCCTCGAAAAGTAAGCGTGCCAGACCTGGTGTGTGTCACGCCGGAACTGGCAACCAAAGCTGTTTTTTGGGTTTTGGAAGATGCTGCTTCTAGTGACCACTTCCCATTAGCTACACAGATAGGAGAGGATTCGGAGAGAATAAGGGAAATTGACAGAAAAATCAGAATTCTGGATTCTTATAACTTACGTAAAATCGACTGGTTGGCGTACAAAGCTCTTATGAATGCAGAAAGAGAGGGAGAAGTGGATTATGAAGCCTTTTATGAAAATTTAAAGAAAGCCATAGCGGGATCATGCCCAAAAAAACATACCTCAGGAAGTAAAAGACCTCAGAATCCGTGGTGGAATGAAAAATGCGAAAATGCGGTAAAGAAGAGAAAAGAATCTTTCCGAAAACTAAAAAGAGAAAACTCAATGCAGAACTTTTTAGAGGTTCAAAGGGTGGTAGCGGAGACCAAAAGATTACTAAACCAAGAAAAAAGAGAAGGATTTAGAAACTTCTGTTCTTCCCTAAAGGTTGGAGAAAACCTCAAAAAGGTATGGGAAAAAGTTAGAAGGTTTTCTTACAGCAAAAAACCGCAGCCAGAGCACAAGATACTAAAACCTATAGCGGAAGAACTCCTCAATCATCTCTGTCCCCCCTCAGCACAACCGCCGCTCCGAAGAGTGAACTTTAATATTAAAAAATCAAAAAATTTCTTAATGGAAGAACTACAATTTGCCTTTAAAGATAAAAAGGACTCATCACCAGGCTTGGACGGAGTTACATATTCGATGCTTCGAAATTTACCAGAAGAAAACATGAAAAATCTGCTAGAAATTTACAACAGCATTTTAGACGGCAAAGCCGAGATACCTAAGAATTGGAAAGAGTACATGGTTAGACCTATTTTAAAGCCGGGAAAGGATCAATCAAATATTAAAGGGTTTAGACCAATTTCAATGTCGTCATGCGCGTTAAAGGTATTCGAAACAATGTTAAAAAATAGGATGGAATTCGATTTGGAGAGAGATCAGCGGTTATATGAAGGCCAATTCGGATTTAGGAAGGGTCGGGGAGTTCAAGACGCCGTCGGGTATCTAACATCAAGTATACACAAAGAAATGTCTACAGGGAAAAAACTCTTATGGTTGCACTAGACGTGGAATCCGCGTACGACAACGTTAACTTAGAAATACTCTATAAATATTTAGCAGACTTCAATGTTCCAGAAGACATAGCGGAAATTATTTACAAATTATATTCAGGCAGAAAAATCTATATAGACGAAGGGGACAAAAAAGTCCTATTCTATTCAACCTATACACCACATCATTACAACATGAAATAATAGCAAACTGCAAAATAATACAATACGCCGACGACATCGCGGTTCTGATTTCAGGAAATGACCTAGAATGGATGGTCGAGGGAGTAAATGCGACATTGGATAGAATACGAAACTGGCTCCTAGAGCATGGGCTAGACTTATCCATAGAAAAGTCGGTAGCCACACTTTTCAGAAAAATTAGGCGGGTTCCAAGGATTCCCAGGATTATAGTGAATGGTAAAGAAATCCCTCTCAAACAACAGCTTAGGTACTTAGGGGCCACACTCGATTCAAAGCTGAACTGGAAGAGTCATATAGACGATATGTGTAAAAAGGCAAACAAAGCTATAAATCTAGTTAAAGCCTTATGTGGCAGGGATTGGGGGTCGGACCCGCAAACCTTACTTTTACTTTATAAAGCTCTGATTCGACCATACCTGGAGCAATCAAGCATTTTATTTTTTAGAGCCACACTCAAATCCCTAAAGCAACTAGACATGGTTCAAAACAAAGCTCTACGTCTTTGTTGTGGGTTAAGAAAATCTACACCAATTAATGTATTATATTCAGAAACCGGAGAACAACCGTTACAAGTAAGAAGAAACTGGTTAGCTCATAAATATTTGGGGAAACTATTTGCATTAGAGAACAACAGAATTTTAACAAACTTAATAGACCTATATAGTAAATATTACAACCCGCAGGAAAAGTATTGGAACATAAATTATACACCGCCATTAATAACAGCCATGGACTATTACTTGAACGTACGAGATAAAATCGAAAAGTCACATATATACCCATGTTTCCAGGACCAATTTAGGAACATAATAAAAACACAAACATTACATTTAGCGGACTTAAGAAAAGAGGAAGACAATTCGACAAATTTCCTGGACTACATAAATAACAACTGGCGAGATTACACCCATATTTATACAGATGGTTCTATTAGCAGCGGAAGAAGAGGCCTAGGAGTGTACATTCCACAGATAAACTTAAATGCCATGTGCAGATTAAACGATAACCTGTCTATTTGTTCTGTAGAAACCACTGCAATTCTGAAAGCCCTCAAGGAAGCATTGTTAATAAACAAAGAAAAATTCGTAATTTTTTCGGATTCCAAAGCAGCATTGCATAGAACATGCGCACCAGCTTTTAACTACAACACGGACAAAAAGGTTGTGGAAATTAAAAGAACAATAAGGGAACTAGAAGAACAAGGAAAAAAAGTGTAATTCTGTTGGGTACCAAGCCATACGGGAATAAGGGGAAATGAAAGAGCAGATAAACTGGCAAACCTGGGGACTAGGATAAATAGAGAAAAGGAAGAAAAGTGTGCATGGAGAGAGTTTGAAGCGCAAATTAAGGAAAGATTGTATGAAGAATGGAGAGAAAAATGGAAAAATCTACAAAACCCTACTGGATTCTACGCGACTCACACAAATATTTTAAGTAAGGAACCATGGTTCTGGAATTTAAGGCTAGATAGAAGACACGCCACGCTGCTATGTAGAATTAGGAGTGGACATGTGAAAACCAAAGCGCACCTTCACAGAATGAATCAGGCACCGGATCCAAGGTGCGAATGTGGAAGCATCGAGAATACACAACATATACTACTAGAGTGTCCAAGATACGAAGCTCAAAGAAAATCTCTTTTAGAAAGCATCCATACTGAGCTACCACAACCCATGAATTTGGCATCTATTTTAAGTAAACCCTCTCAGATCATTGTAACCGCAATAAAAGTATTTTTGGAAGAATGTAATAAAGTGTTGTAACGAGTGTAAGCATGCCGCTTGGTGTATTTGATGTAGACTACCGCTTTAAAGTAGAATAGAAAAACAACAGTACTAAAGTTATTTATCCAGTAGAAAAGTCGGAACCTAACTCGTTTGGAAACTGGCGGAGATGAAAAACGCCAGACAGAATAGCAAGAAGAAGAAGAAGATTCAAATTGTCAATTTTGACAACTGTCTAAATGTTTTATTTATGTATTTAATAATTTTTTAGTAAAAAACTTTGTGATTTTATCATTTTAATGCTGTTAAAGTTCAAAGTAGGTATTTAAATTTATTTTACAAGATGTTTTGAAGAGTTTTTTGCTTTTTTACCCGACTGACCAAGAAAGGAGGGTAATGTGTTTAACAGTCAATCTATGTATGTATGTATTTAACAATTGAGGTGTCGAACGATTCGTCTTCATACTGCGCGGTACATAGGCTATATAAAAATCCATGTTTCGCCTATTTGGCCTGTCATCATCAGGGATTTATAATGAGCAAAAATGACAAACTCATCCGATTTTTATAAATGAGATATCAACGAAGTGTTTTGAATAAATGAATAAAAGTAGTTATTTTAGTTATAGATGTATTTGCCCACGTTTCGTCTATATTTGACTTATTCGTTTTATCAATCACCATAAAATCAGGAATTTGCTCTACAGCCTAATTTGAATTTGACAATTTAGGTGTCAAACTATTTGTCTTGATACCGCGGGTGAGATGAGTCATATAAAAGTCCCTGTTTTGCCTATTTGGGCTGCTATTATCAAGGATTTACAAAGAGAAAAAATTAAAAAACTCGTTCAATTTTTATAAAAAACGTATCGAGAGATGCGTCTTGGTCCCATGAATAATAGTAATTATACTTATAGTTGTATTTATACATGTTTCGACTATATTAGCTGTATTCATCAGCGTAAAATAAAACCGTTTATAAACGGTTTATTTAAAAAAAAAAGCTTAAAAAGTTTAAAATAATTTAATTTAAAAAACCATCCAACTGATTAACTAATAAGTATAAAACAAGAATAATGTGAAATAAAATTATATCGTAAGCGTCGCAGTCGGGGGCCAATCCTAAATATCATAATAATGATAAAAATCTTCAAATTCAATTAATAGGAAGTAAAATTTTGTGCCACCAAAAACGTTACTTTTTAAAAGGCTATTACTCCTTTAATTAAAATTTAGGTGTTTTGGTGAAGAATACTTTTGCTCAGTTTTAAATGAAATCAAAATCATTAAAATTTTATTGATGCTTTTTTTTTTGTTCCCCATTCAATATGTCAATTCGAAGGGCCATAGCTCCCTTAGGGCTAATTTCCGTACCAACCTTAATAGAAACTTTTTTTTCATATTTTTGAATGTAGAATCACCTCTTAAATTTTGGCAAGCCAGTTACTGATCCCCCTGTATGTACTTTATTAGAAATAAATTAAAATAAAAACATTATTAAACTTTGTTTAGGTACATGGACCATTAAGGACATCCGACCCAATCCCGAAGGCAAGGACCAAAAGGTGAAAGTAAAGGTCCGCGTCAACCTTCACGGCATCATGGTCGTGTCCAGCGCGTCGATGTACGAGGCCAAGGAGACGGTAGAACAGCAGGACAGCGTGGAGGAGCAGCAGCAGGCGGCACCGGCGGCGAAGGAGGGCCAGGGCGAGCAGGCGGCCACCGAACCGGCCGACGTGCCGATGGCGGAAAATGGAGCCGCTACGGCTGAGGTAGGCTCCGGCACAAGCTGGACGAAGAAACTAACGGGCTGGTTCAGCGGGGTACGCATTTTGACGCTGCTGCGGGCGCCATCTAGCGATATGATACCGCTGCTGGCCATGCACAAGATAAAAACTTCTCTCTGTTTCCTTTTGTGTTTGTTTTCTTTCTTTTCATGTTGCTTTTCAAGTTGCTTTTCAAATTTACTTTTCAACATATTCTTTTCTTTGAAAAAATGAGACAACAAAAATTTAATTTAACTCTGTTTTAGAATTGCCAATTTTTCTGATATTTTGTAATTATCTTTTGTTTATTATTTTGGTGTGATTACATTTTCTTATTTAGTTTTTCATAAAACGTAAATTTCTACTGCTTCATCATAAAATATCTCCATCAATAAGTACCCTTATCTTAATATACAGTCCCTATTTTGCTAGCATCTGACATAGTTTCTAAATGCAAACTGCATTGTATGTAATTTATTACCTTTTTAGATCCTAATATTTTGTTTTTTGAGTTGATAAAAGCACTTACGTAGACAAAATTCCGTTTTTTTTTTATTGCACCAAACCACTTTTATTTTAATATTGCAATACTTGTCTTTAACCCCTTCGCGCCCAGACTGAGTTTTTTTAAGTCTACAAAATTATCCCAGTTTATAGTAGTGCTTAAGTAGCGCTGTTATAGTGGTTGCCACAGGTGGCACCCTGGGCTGGCAATGCATATTCAGGTGGTTGCCATATGTGGCAACCTGGGCACGAAGAGGTTAACTGGAACCCTATTATGTATACAGGGTGATCAGTAACTGCCATGCCAACATTTAAGAGGTGATTCTACATCCAAAAATATAAAAAAAGTTCCTATAAAGGTTGGTCCGGAAATGAGCTCAAACTAAAAATAAGGTTTTTTATTAATAACTCTGGTACCCTTTAAGTGAGAGCGACGCGGTTTTGCATGTACCTATACTAGTATTAATAAGGGCAATTAGTTTATGTTAATTTATTTTTTTGAATTAATCCAAAGGCGTGCCCCTAGACGAACAAAATGTGTGAGGCTTAACAAATTCGTGCCCCAAACTTTTTTATGCGTATTTTTTATATTTTTTTTGTAAAAAATATAGATTCCTTGAGTAAAAATACATAAAAAATGTCTATTACTCCTTTAATATGAAACTTGGGTGTTATGGTGAATAATACTTTTTTAATAAACAAATATCGGGACTAGGACTTTAAATAAAAACACTAAGTTTTATGCACTAGCGACGTTTCGTCTTTAATCAAGACTTTATCAAGCTTAGCATACTTAAAACACTACATTTAACATAAATATTATTTAAATAAACAATTACGAACAATAAACGAAACTATAGAACCGTACACGTAGACATATTTCAAATTGATTAAAGACGAAACGTCGCTAGTGCATAAAACTTAGTGTTTTTATTTAAAGTCCTAGTCCCGATATTTGTTTATTAATTGTATAATCAAAGGACACTAATATAATTTGATAATACTTTTTTGCTTAGTTATAATCACCCTGCTTAGTTTTAAATAATCACCCTGCAGCATTAAAATTTGATTGCTGCTTTTTTTGTTCCCCATTCAACATGTCTATCTTCGAAGGGCCGTAGCTACGTTAGGGCTCATTTCCAGACCAATTTTTATATGAACTTTTCTTTTTGTTTTGGATGTAGAATCACCTCTTAAATTTTGGCATGACAGTTATTGATCACCCTGTATAATATTTTAGCTTGTACCCTGGGTTGTAACCTATACAAATAAACATACAAAATTGTTTGATGGTATTTTTTGATAAATAATTAATAATTATATCTAAATCTTGTATATTTTACTTTTATTTAAAAAAAAAAGACCTATAAAACACAATAAAAGACTATTTTTATGTATTTTCATTCCTATTCCAGGATGGTAATGACAAAGACAAGAAAAAAGAAAAACGTGTCGTCAAAAGCGTTGACCTTCCCATCGAAAGTTTGACGTTTGGCTTCTCTCAAGTCGAATTGAACCAATTTACAGAACAAGAATTTAAGATGATCGCGTGCGATAAACAAGAAAAAGAAAGGGCCGACGCGAGAAATGCTCTGGAAGAATACATCTACGAGTTAAGAGGAAAAGTGTCATCAGATGATGAACTAGGTTAGTAGTAGTGAACAGCCGTTTGAAAGCCTGTTTTGAAGTTAATGACAAGAACATCAAGTTTAGCCCAATAGAATTTTTATTGTAAAAACCGAGGGTTAAATGCGAAAAAATTTAATTAAAATTAAGGACCAGCGCTAGATAAAGATATATTACCTTATTCCTTTGCAAGCTCTTCTGACTAGATCTAGTATTTCTTCTCTGGAATGCTGTAGATACACCTTTATCCTAGTGCGCGCGATAGCATTTGTGGTGAGCAGTGTGACTATATATTCATAGGAAATTCATAGCTTTGTGTGATTTTAGTGCGAAAAGAAAAATACAAGCGGTAAACACACACCGTACCCGGATTCTAGAAAAATTGTATACTAATTACTGACTGACTTTGGTTCGCTGACCGCATCCGTTCATTCCGCGGAATGAACGTTACCGTTGAAAGGTCAAGCGTCAAAAAAGTATCAAATATACAGCCTGTTCCAGAACTCGCGTACCGAAATTTGAGGGTATATTAAAAACCCTCTGGAAAATATGAATAAAATTAAAAAAAAATCCAACTTCAATACTAATTAAAAAGGAAGCTATTTAATCTGACCAATCCTGTTGCTGATGTTAAATTACCTAAAAATTAGTTTTTCCCTACTTAATAGTAACTATGGTTGCATTTTAATGGTTGACTCGTGCATTGTTTAAGACTTTCAACTTTAGAATCTTTTTAGGTTATTATATTTTAAAAAAACCGACAGAGGCTATCAAATATTCTATTTTTATAGGGTCACTCCATCCGGCGGTGGTTTTATGATACCCGTCTTAGACGGCAGCAACAATCTGCCGCTGCAACTCCATTCAGCGCGCTGAATGTATTGTTTTTTTTAATTAGAAACTCAGATCTTTTAATTGATTTACTGGCTATAAATTCTTAATACAAATTAATAAAATAAAAATACAATAACTGAATTTTATTTATTTATTTCAAAGTAATGAACATAAGAAAAATTTTTATCGGTGTTCCGAAAAGAGAACATTCTAGCTAGAATGTAATTTTAAGATTGGTGCAGAGGGCAAGGAATTTTGGAAGTTTAAACGCAAACAGAAAAGTGGTGGACACTTCGCGAAATGCAAAAACTAAAACTAAAGTTAGTGTAGGTTTCGCCATTCAATCTGCCAGGAAACTCATGGGGTCCAACCTAAAAACAAATATTTTAAGCATTTTATGGTGGTTTATTTCTCAAAATAACTTACTATAGCATCTCTCAATATTCCGGCCCAAATATTCAAGGAAAACCTTCGTTGGGGATTTCCTTGCCTGAAGGCATGGGGATTTTCCTGTCCCCAAACATGAGAATTCCTTGAATTAAAAAAAACATCTCTTTGAAACCCAGACTCATCCGTAAAAAGAATGCTTTTTACAAAGTTTTCATTTTCTTGATGTTTCTGCAACAGCCATGTGCAAAATTCGACTCGTAAAGGATAGTCCTCTGGTGTCAAGCATTGTACTCGAGTGTAATGAAAGGGATGCATTTTTTCATCTTTTAGAATTCGTTGAACAGAGGTCTTAGACATATCAAGATTTCCAGCCACGATACTAAGGCTTGTTTCAGGTTCTTCTTCAAAAGCCTGAATGACAGCTTCTTCATTATCAACAGTTCTTGCAGTTCGCGGAGCGCCTCCAATCTCTTTTTTTTTGGAGTTAAATTTCCAGAATTTCTTGCCCTTTGCACCAATCTTAAAATAACATTTCTGCTAGGATGTTCTCTATTGGGAAAACGAATAGAATATTCTACAGATGTAGCTGAAGCACTCCGGCCACACTCGCCATTAAAAATTAGCATTTTGCAATACTCTTCTGAAGTAAACATCATGAAAGTTTTGATATTTTTTTATGACATTAATAAATATTTATGTCACATTAATCACCATGTCAACCTTCAGAATATGTACCTGCAATAATTAAATTTGCTTCCATAGCTACAAATCCAACTTTTAAAGGTAATTTAACATCAGCAACAGTATTGGTCCACTTAAAGCGTTCTTATTTTTGAATTGAACGAAGATGGATTTTTTTTGAAATTTTTTTCATATTTTCCAGAGGGTTTTTAATATACCCTCAAATTTCGGTACGCGAGTTCTGGAACAGGCTGTATATATAAAGACAAAAAATGCTTCTTGGAAACAAAATAATAATATATAGTTGTTATTAATAAAAAGAAAATAATGGAAAATTTAACATTTATTTTGCTTTATTTTTAGACTTAGTGCCTGATAACTAGGTTCAAAAGCACACTTCTTGTGACATAGCTTGGGGTTTAAGTTTAAAGTATTAACCTGCTCGATAAATGTCGCAATGTCTAATGTAATACGGAATGGGTCACACCGTTAGTGTTAGTTTCATATCTAACCCCTCATCTTTCAATCGATTTTGCTCTAAAGAATTGACACATTACTTTGTTGTTTTAAGGTCAATATATGCTTGAAGATGACAGAAACGCGCTCATTCTCAAATTGGAAGACATGGAAAATTGGCTTTACGAAGAAGGAGAAGATTGCAACAAACAGGTATATTTGGACCAGTTGGCAGACCTGAAGACGAAAGGTGAACCCGTTCAATCCAGGAAAATCGAGTGCGAATTAAGACCCGTGATCATTGAAGATTTCGCAAAATCGCTTCAACTTTGCATGAAGGGATTGGAAATGATCAAGTAAGTTAAATAACTATGTGGTTATAATATGAAGTGGGGAAAACTTTATGAAAACTTTATCAACCAAGCGGTGATTGTAACTTACTCAGTTAGGTTAGCCATCCAATCTTCTATGGTATAGCTAAAGTATAGCCGAGCGGAGAGTATACTTAACTACCGGTTACTTCATTGGGAAGCCGTAAGTTCTAGTGAGACGGGCTTTGGAAACAGATTAAAACAATAGTCTTAACTTAAGAATAATATATTAAATAAAAGTGATTAAAATTCTTTAAGAACATGAATGTTAAATTCTTACTAAAGTTCTACTTCTATTCAAAGTCCCTAAATTCTAATTTTCATTATATAGTACTTTGCCCTTATACTTCTAAATTAAATCATTGTATGTTTGAGATTCCAACTATTTTAAAGCCCAAATCATTGTCCACATTTCTTCCAGTGTAAATATTTTTACACAATATTTTTCACCAAAAAGTTCATTATCGCCAAAAGTTTTAACAGTGTAAATAGAAAACCGATATGAATAAAATCCAAATTTATTTGTGTTCAAACTAAAAATATTTATAAGTGTCCAAAATTGCGTTAATATTTTTATTATTGAAATTAGAAGTCCCAAAGTTCAAGATAGAAAATATTAAAATTATTTTTAATCAAAGAATAATTCTTTAAATTATGGTGGAAAACAAACTTAGTCAATTGGAAGAAATACTTTGTAGAAGAACTGAATAAGATTTAAATATTTTACCCTTTATATACTCTTTTGAAAAATATAAATGAAACTAAGACATAATGAGGTCAAAAAAATCATGTGTTTCTGAACCTAACGAAAACAATTCCCCCTACTGAAATAAAGCTATAAATTAACATATGAAATTTTAAGATCAACGATTCTGTCCGAAAGTAAACTAAAAAAGATAACGATAGCCGAAACTCATAACAGTTGCTCCAAACTTATAAAATCCTACCAAATTTCAAATTGTAGTGCGCAATGTGCACAGGGTTGTTTGATTTTGTCCAGGTGGACAAAACTAGACGGAAGTAATCAAATTTTGGCGAACTGGACAAAATCAATAAAACTGATTTTGTCCACAAATTCTGGACAAAATCAAAACAAAATTAAATATTAAATTTTATATAAATAATAAATACGCATTTATACATAGAAACATTAAAAAAATTGGACAAAATCAAAATTAAATTAAATATTAAATTTTAAAACACGTATCTATTTTTATTAAATTCGTATTTATACATAGAAACATAAAAAAATGGAAAAAATCTCGGACAAAATCAAACTTAAATTAAATGTTAAATTTTAAAACACGTAAATACTTTTATTAAATACGTATTTATATATTAACAAAAAAAAAAAACACTTTACAACAAAACATAACGAAAAATATGTGACAAAAATTTAGGTTATTTAAACTAACAATCTAAAATTTCTGTTTGAAATACTTATATATTGAAAATAATCCTCATTTATTAATTTTAAAAATTGATTTTTCACTTAAATTAGCTGCCTTTCCATAAATTATAATTTATAAGTTATACAGCACGAGTAAAAACAACAAAAAACTCGAAGTAGCAAACTTTTTGGTTTCTAAATCCAACACAGGCTTAAATTTAAGCTGCTGAATTCATCGGCACTATATTTAATTTATTTGGTCTGGTTTCCAAGGTAAATCAAATTAAAAGGCCAAGAATATTTTTTAATATTTTCAGGTCCATTTTCTTAAAATCCTGAGTATAAGGCAAATTCTAAAGCCAGATTAGGATTCAGCGCTTCAAAGTGTATAAGAATAGTATAGGATGGGATCAGGGTCGGTCTTTGCATTTCGGCGCCCTGAAGCAAGCCTTGAACTTGGCGCCCCTATGAAAAAAAAACTCCTTAAAAAAAAGCTTTGTCCCTGGTCCCTGACGGTTTCAACCAAAACTTGGCGACCCTACTAAAAAAAAAGTGGCCCAAAAAAAAATACCCTCAAGAAAAAAAGCTTTGTCCCTGACGGTTTCTACCAAACTTGGCGCCAATACAAAAAAAAATGGAAAAAATACCCTCACGAGAAAAAGCTGACGGTTTTAGCCAAAACTTGAATAGCTATAGCCCCTGAAGCAGGGGGTTCACTTGATTCAAACAAAGGCCGGCTCTGGGATGGTATATATCAGACCTGGAGGTGTGCGCCGCGAAATTTTTGCTGCCCCGGTGTTTTTGTAAATTTTAGCCGGGAGCGGCGACGCGCCACCCCACGAAAAATTTATGACGGCACGCAGTCATCGCCGCCGCGACCTAAATATGGCGGCGGGGCACTATATATGCCGGCGGCGGCGCACACGCATACCTCTAGTTGACTAGAGACTAGACTAGTCAGACCCCAGTTGGAAGTTGAAGTATTTTTCCGTGACCATGTGATATTATGAGGGATCATTTTTGATTTTGTCCAGTTTTGTCTAATTTTGTCCGGTTTTGTCCACCGGCCTGGACAATTTGAAAAAAAGTGTACTTTTTCACAACCCTGAATGTGCACTGCACGTGTGATCCATTATTAGGGGAAGGTGTTACTAAACCTTTGACCGATTTTTATATTTATTTATTTTTTTTTATGAAATTTTTGTTGAATGCAACCCATTTACAGACACGCGTGATCATTTATGTCTTTACTCATAAAGTACATGTTTTGCAAATTTTAAACTGCATTTACAATTATGTTATTAGGAATTTTATAAAAAGCCTTCAATGGTTAAAGGTACAACAGGTATGTTGTACCTTTGACCTTGGTACTTTTTTTGGTGTTTTAGGTGAATAAATATAGATTTCATTACGCGACTCCTTCATTTTGTTTAAATGAAAGATTAAAGTAGGTTTTTTCAAATTAAAATGTCTAGCCGCTTCTCCTATCATCATTTTATGTTCTTTTATGAACCTAATAGCGGTTTCCAGATCTTTTTTACGAATTTTGACCCTTTAACACCGTTCTTGCTCCTTGGCATCTTGCAAACTATAAACTAAAAATAATATTCGTTAATAAAAATGTATGCTTGCGAAATCATAATATGGATTCCATATGGTTCAAATAAAAATGTAGAAGGAAAGAAAATTTTGGAAGATTTTTTGTGATTATATTTAAAAATTATTTTTATTATGTACAATCGACTAGTCTACTATGGTATAAAATACTTTCTTGTAAAGTCCCAAAACGACCCTAAACATTTAAATAAATAAATAATCCGTTATACCTTTGATCCGTCAATTTAGAATTTAGACCAATTAACATTAGTGCTGAATATGAAAAAGTATTGAAACTATTGAAACAATTGTTGGAATTTTGTGATAAGTTCAAGGTCATTGATAAGTGCCAATCTTGTGAATCTGTTATACAATGTGTAGTGGATGAATGGTTAAAGGATATTGATATTGGTAAGATTATTTTAGTAGTCTTTTTGGATTTTAAAAGAGCCTTTGAAACGGTAAACAAAACTTTATTAATAAAAAAGCTGGAAAAAATGGGACTTAATAAAACTGTGATAAATTGTTTTATTTCATACCTTTTTAATAGGTATCAAAAAGTTAGGTGGGTGGATGTTTTATCGTAACTAATTAACGTCCTGCATGGGGTCCCACAGGGGACAGTGTTAGGGCCTATCCTGTTTTTATTGTACATTAATGACATTATAAAGTGTTTAAAAATCTGTAAAATTAAGTTGTTTGCTGATGATTCAAAATTATACATTATTGGTTATGATATAGCTTTATTGTTTAAACTAATGAATGAGGACTTAAAATATATTTTTGAGTGGTTGTGTGACAACAAACTAAGTGTTAACATAAATAAATGCAAGTACATGGTCATTGGTAGCAAGTATAATTTAGGAAAACTTAATTTTGAAAACTTAGATTTAAAAATTAACAATGTAGTGATTGAAAGGGTGAATGAGTTTAAGTATCTGGGCGTGATTTTAGATAATACTTTTCGCAGTATTGTAACTATTTATGTAATAAACACTTTTGTCCGTAGTCACATAAACCAGTCTTTGTTTATTAATTGTCTTATTAAATTTAACAATCTACCTCAGGAATTAAAATCATGTGATAATTTTAATAATTTTAAGAAACTTCTTTTTATGTATGTTAAAAACAATTTGTGATAATTACTGTGATACAATGTAAACCAATTGTAAACTTTATTAGCATTTGCTAACTAAATAAATAAATTAAATTAAACACCTGTTAGTTGTCAAAGGTACAAGACCAGGTCAATTCAGACTGGATAGGCCGACGTTATTTTTAGGTTAATATTATTAACTCTAAAACATTCAAGCTTCTTCTAGAAAGGCAACTTTACATTTGGATATATTTAATCTCAAAATAAGCAATTTGGCAAAAAAGTTATGAGGCAAGTTAAAACTTAAAAATACTTTTGACAGCCGAAACTTCACAAACTATTATGGAGGAAAAGTACGCACCTATTTTTAACTCGCGTCAGGTTTAGTAACACCTCTAGGGGGTAAACTATACACTAACTATATTAATTTACATACATACTCATACAGTGCTCTGTATTACGTGGTGGTTAAAGGTACAGTTGGATCCGAAAAAAAAACAAGATAGAAAATCTAGTTGTGTAAATTGAATAATTGTTTACAAACAATGCAGTTGTCAATGGTGACAATATTTGTCAAAATTATTTATAATTATTATAAAGTACATAATAAATAAAGGATTAAATTAAGTAAATAATTAGAAATGCATCAATTAAATTAAGAAATCTCAAGCTATTGGGTTATTGGAAGCAGGATGTGAACAAGTAGACTTGGCAAAGTTTAATGATTCGGAGAGTTTTGTTAAGATTGAAGAAAAAATGGATACAGTTAGTTACAGTTAAAAGGCTCGGGAAGAAGGAAGTGAAAATTTACTTAATTATTTAAAAGAACACCCTTTACGAGACGCGGTGCATATAAACGATAAAAATTTTGCTGGGTCGAAAACTACCGCCCGCCGCCGCATCGATAATTCCGAGATTGGAAATTTTTATGCAGCAAAAAAACCTTTTTTAAACGAAATCATAATTTTCATAAATTATATATTTCATTACTAAGGAGTTCAAAGTTTTATTTCCCATAAGATTTACGAAATATGTTTAAATGTTTTATATGATTAATAAATATTCTAAATGTTTTTTTAGTTTACTATTTATTAGGTATATCTGGACCCCGGGGGTAAACGACAGCATGTCACAAAAATGTAATTTTTCAGGAGAGCAAGTTTTCGCTTCTTTTTTAACATTAAATGCAGTTTCTAGGGGCTCTCCATTATTTTGTAAAAAAGAAGAAATATTAACATAAATATAAGCATCTTGGGGAGACTTCTTGCTTCTGCAGATCAAGAACCTCTATATTTGCTAGTTTTCTATTTCTTCCAGCAGTTACTGTTATTTAACATTATTCGCATTCACGCATTATCTGTAACAACTTATTAGAGACTACTAATAAACTTAAAGAAAAACTGAAAATATGTCAAATTATTCTAACGTCTTTCTTAAAATCTTACTTAAACTATAAAATAATTAATAAAATTGACATTTTGCCATATTTAAAACTTGCATTTTTTGTGGGTCCAACTGTACAACGGGTCAAAGGAACAACACCTTCCCCTAAATACTATTTTTTTGTTTCAGAGCAAATGATCCAAAATACGCTCACTTGACAGATGAAGAAGTGCAGAAAGTCGATGACGCTTTTCGCCAATATTACCGATACTTGGAGGACACCCGCTCGAAAACAGTTAGCGCACCCAAGCATCTTCCCCCACCTGTCACTGTAGCCCAGATAAGACAGGAAAAATCAGCCTTCGAGAGTACCGTTCAATCCATCCTAAACAAGCCACCTCCAAAAGCCCCATCTCCTCCAAAAGAGGACAAACCTCAGTCGGAAAAGGCCGAAGGAGAACAACAAAAAACTAACTCTGAGAATGGACCCAATGAAAATATGGAGTGGTCATCCTCGACATAAAACAACAAGGTTAGAAAATAAATGTTAGTTATATTTTTTAAATTAATCTTATAATAATAAAGGATTGTATTTATTTAGAATCTTATCAATTTTGCTGTCGAAATAATGTACATTGATATGCAGAAATATTGGTAATCTTAAATTATTAGTGCTCGAATACACAACATCGTAATTGGAATGCCATATGTTTAAAAACACCCAAACCTTTATTAATTTTTTTTGAGAATTGGGCCATAGTATTGGTCCCTAGGATGACGTATATCCCAAAAATGTGACGGAGATTTTGTAGATATTTATTAAAAATACTATATGTATATATTTGAAATGATAGGATAACTGCAATACTCCCTTTATTTATATATTTCACTCTATCATCTTTTGAAATATCAAATGAATATTAAGTAAAACTTAAATATTATCTATAAGCTTGGATTATCATTGAAAATCGATGCATAGAGATTGACTAACTTTTTAATTATTTACTCCTATTCAAGTAGTGTCTTTGAGGTTATGGAATTTCATAGAAACCAATATATTTGCAGTTCAATGTACATGTATTTTATTTAAAATCACCGCGTGAAACTAAGCTATGGAATTTTTAATTTATTTTTAATTATCCCGGTTTATTGTAATCAAAAAGTCACTTTAGTGTCTATTCAATTTATGCAAAAATATGCGATAAATAAAAATTCACTTTGGTGTCTATTCAATTTATGCAAAAAATATGCGATAAACAAAACATAAAGTAAACATTTAAATATAGAGATAACACGGTAAACGATATTTTAACTCATTAAGACAAGGGACCCTAAATGAAATGGTATTAAACTTCACACAAAAGTGATGTTTAATGTCACTTTATTTAGAGACCCTAATTAAGACTAGAGTGCCTTAAAGTGACATTTCCTGTCAAGAAAAAGTCACATTAAGGCTATCTAATCGAGACAAATGTTTGAGACTAAGCTGATAATAGGTTAAAGGGTTAATATATAATGTACCTACTGGCTCAGAAAAATTAAGGGTTTTTACAAAATATCAAATAGTATATGATTGGTGTAGTGGACTACCGCGTCGTACTTAGCGAGTTTACTACACAAATAGCGTAAGTTCGATTCTCACCGGCGGCGATGCCTTTTTCAGTTAATTAATAATTGAAATTTGGCGAAGGCGTAAGTGAAGCGAACACTCCCTATAAATTGGTTCGAAAGTCAATTAAAGCCGGTGGTTCCCTCTACTACTACAGGGTTCCCACCAAAAATTGACATTCAAATTCCAGGTATTTTCCAGGTTTTTCAGGTAAAAATTATTAAAATTCCAGGTATAGTAAAATAGTTTTAGTATATAATAATTATAATATTAAAGTAACAAAAAATAAAAAATAATTTTTTTTTCGATTTTTTTTTTCGAAAAAAATAAATAATTTCGGGCAATTGATTGTTATTCCTCGTAGCATTGTAAATTTTGTAAAATATTTTTTTTTTCGAAAAAAAAAAAATAATCTTCAAAAAATTAATAAAAAACAAGAAAAATTCATCCTTTAATTGATTTTTAGCAAAAGTGAATTTCAATCATTCGGATCAAAATGAAAAAAAAAAAATGGTTTGAACGTTTGAGGGTTTCTTTGGGATACTTTGAGGTTGAAAAAAAAAAGTCTTTTTACTCGGCTGTGCCTCGTAAGAAAAAAGCATTCACGTGTACTAAAAACTAGGTTCGCGTACTCGGTGCGTAATACACGGTGTATTTGAAATAGTATTTAATTTTTCGTCCTCGAACCGTGAAATTTCACCTTCAAATGAACTTTTCTCGAAAACGGTGAATCCTACAGTATTACAACAAGAGTACCTTTTTTATGTATTTTGAACTGAGGAATCATATTTCAAAAATAAAATTGCAAAAAAGAAACACAGAAAAAAGTTTGGGACAAAAAACTGATAAGGCTCCTTCGTTGCGCACACCCCTGGTTTGGACTTACTGAAAATGACATACAAAGATGGGCCTTATTATCAATTCACGTGCAAAACCTCGTTAAAGGGTTCCTGAGTTATTCAATAAAAACCGATTTTTTTAGCCAATTTCAAAGGGGCGTAGCTCCCTTATGACGCATTTTTAGACATATGTTTATAGGAACTTTTTGTCATATTTTATCATGTAGAATTACCTGTTAAAATTTCCTACGCTATTTCAAATACACCCTGTATACTATATTATCATTGCTCTACGACCATTTTTCGCCAAGTTACAGGCTTTTAAAATCATCTAAAAATTTAGGATGTTTTTTATATCCTTTAATTTTTTTTAAGGGTATTTAATTTTTCTTAAACAAATTATATTTTTGTATCTTAAATTCCAGGTGCTATTACAAAGTTCCAGGTAAAAAACTTGTTTTTAAAGAAAAAAATGTTAAATTCCAGGTATTCCAGGTGGGAATCTAAATTCCATGCGTTTTCCAGGTTTTCAAGGTTTTCCAGGATTGGTGGGAACCCTGTACTAGCCCACACAAGTCCTGGACTTAGGGGATGCTTAATTAAGTAGAATAGTACGAGGTTAAACAAAATGTAAAAAAATGTAATATTTTTTGATGTTTTTGTGAAAAAAAATTTATTGCAAAATTCGGAAAATTGTGGAAACCATGGTCCTTGGCCCCGAAACGCCTTTTTTTCTATCGTTTGCGATGACGAAGATTTCTAGAAAACCAATTTACCGATCAAACAGAATTTTTTTAGGTGTTCCTAATTACAATAGCTAATTCGTGAACAGATGGGTGTAGATGTTCCCAAAAAATCGATTTTCGGAAAATTAAGTTTTCCGGCCGGAAAAAGTAGATTTTCGTAATGTAATTAAAAACAACATCTAAAAATTTCAGATTGATCGGTAAATTGATTTTCGTGAAATCGTGGTCACCGCAAAAAAGGCGTTTCGGGGCAATGTTTCTACAATTTTCCGAATATTTTTGCACAAACACATCAAAACATTGACATTTTGTAGGTCGTTCGAATAAAGTTGTGATTACATACCTACCTGAAAAAAGTCAATAAAAACCCTTAGGAAAATTAAGCCACAAGGTATGTTAAGTCTTTGTACATATGTACCCAACTGCCTGCCCCCCCCCCCCTCTAAAGTATTGTTGTGCATTTTATGATTTTTAATAAAAAAATATTCCAACTATAAAAAATTATCTAAATGAGTTAAAATATTGTTAAACATAATTAAAAAGCGTTTCAAATATGCCGATTTATAATTTTTAACACTTTTTTGCTGTTTAACAGTACTACTGCGCATACATGCAAAATTATTGAAAATCAAAAATATGGTTAGAATATAAAATATTTTAAAAATTTTTGATTTATTTTTTTGTTTAGTATTTTTTACTATATATTTACGTTCATTTAGTTAAATTAGTTGTGATAATTTAAATATAAGGTAAAACAGTAGGAAGGTTTAATTTTTGACCCACATTGCACTTATTCTAGAAAATTTATACTATTTTAGAAAATTTGAATGTTTTGAATTTATTTATAACAATAGCAGCAAACGTAAAATTTGTGACGTTCTAATCATTCACCGCTAAAAATGTAATATACTAGAGATGCCTCGACGAGTTTATTTTTCTCAAGCCACAATTGTATTTTTTTTTACTTTTATGAACATTTACAACTTATTCAAATTTTCTAGTAACTCTTAGTTCAGGATAATAATTATTTTTATATTTTTTCATTTTGTACCTTTTTAGGCCAAATATTTTGGAATTAAATTGCTTCATTCCAATGTTAAAATTTTTAACCACCTTTTCAGTTTTAAATTTTGTTTAATAAAATTACATATGCAAACTTAATTATTTTTTATTTTAATCCAAAGATATACCCTATTAGATTAAAAGAATATTTGAAATAATAAGACCTTTTTAATACATAAGATTTAAATTAAAAACGAATACTAACAAAATATTTATTCATAGAAAATTGTTATTTACAATAAATACATATTTAATAAAAAAAACTTAAACTCTTCCCTATAAGGTAAATTATTTATAGCTGGGTTTATTTAAATCGACTTATAAAAGGTCATATTTATTTTTTTATTGTCTTAAAATTGGAACAAAAATAAATCATACAAACAAAAAATAACAAAAATTTAAATAATTTTAAGAAAATAATAGCTTGAACTTAGCTATTAAAGAAATATGATCAGAACCCATACTGTAATTTGGTAAGGTAATTCTGCCCAGCTGCCTTTTTGTTGGAAGTTTATACCTTTCCATTAGTTTAATTTTAGCCTCTTTATTTTTGTCTTCAGGTCTTTTTCCGCTAAAAAAAGTTAACTTTTATAATTATGATTCTCACGAGATGATAAAATTAATGTTTTTAAGCTTAAGATGATAAAATTAGTGTTTTTAAGCTTAAATCGGTGGCTGAATGGGCCACACCGTTAGTGTTAGTGTTCATGGTAGACGTTGGGGTTTTACATAAAAAAAAAAACAACTTGAGTAGTTGTGGGTTTCACTACGAAAAAATACAGTAAAGAACTTTGTTTTTCTTCAAGCGTACTAAAATGTTCATATTTTATAACTGAACACACTAGTTAGAAGTGATCTATTTTTTTACAGTAAAAAAATGAGTTCATTGTTGTACGCGGTAGCAAAACTACCACTGGCGGCAGCACTCTTTGACTTTGATGACAGCCATACTTCAAACTTGTTTGTTTATTATGTAAACAGGTGGTTGACTCGAGATTCTGCAAAAACCTTGTGTGAAATTGATTAAAAATAATTGAAGAAGAATATATAGTTTATAAACCTACAAATCTCTCCAAAATTGCAAATGCTACATTAGACAAGTTACCATCGATATCGCGAAAAGTTTACGATTTAGCCTACGAAAGGACTATTTTAATAAAAAAAATATACTTTATTACTGAATAAATTAAATTCAAAAATTAATATTTAAGAAAATATATATAGGATGCTTGAAGAAAAAATAGTATGTTTCAATGAAAATTGCTTTGTTTTACTCGTCTGTAGTTTCCGGACTCCGCTTCGCGTCGTCCGTAAATTCTACAGACTGGTAAAAAAAGTCACTTTTCCTCTTAGTAAAACAATATACTATTTTTCACCGCTTCAACAAATATTTTCTGCGTACATACCTATAAAAAATATAATCTACTGTAATCCATTCATCTTGAAACGTCGTTGCCTCGGTGTCATTTTTATGAAAGTGATTGTAGACAGAGTGTAAAGAAAAATTATGCGAAATTTCTCCCGAATTAAATAATCTACTGTCTCCGTTTTTGGTGGATATTGTTTTATTAGGATTTATATCTGT
Source organism: Brachypterus glaber (assembly GCA_958510825.1). Classification (NCBI taxonomy): domain Eukaryota; kingdom Metazoa; phylum Arthropoda; class Insecta; order Coleoptera; family Kateretidae; genus Brachypterus; species Brachypterus glaber. Next base: position 36,487,604 of record OY294050.1, read on the forward strand.
ATTCAATAGGTTCACGCGTTCAAATTCTTCCTCTCTAGTTTTTTCTGCGCCGTTTCTAACTGTAATTAATTCTGCATGCTGGCAGTTATCTAAAATACAAACATTTAAAGCAAGTGGGCAGCTAAAAATTTAGCTTTAATAATAACATAAGGTCCCTGAAGAAAGTAACATTTAGTTTAATGCAAAGAACTAACAACTCTTTTCTCTAGAATACGCATACCGTTAATATAAAGTATCGCCAACATCTCGGTTTGTTTGTAAACAAATAGTAGGTATATTCAGGCCTGAACAATAATAATAACTAGTAACTGTTATTGTTGTCTCTGTTAGAACAAAGCTGTGCGAGTAAATCAGACAAATGTATATGTTGGCTACGTTTTTGTCAGTTTTTACAAATGAAATGCCTATTCTAGAGAGAAGAGTTATTAGTTCGTTGGTTTAATGCCAGTTCATTTACGGCAGGGTTGTTTGATTTTGTCCGGGTGGACAAAACTGGACGGAAGGAATCAAATTTTGGCGAACTGGACAAAATGAAAAAAATGATTCGGGACAAAATCAAAATAAAATTAAATATTAAATTTTAAAACACGTAACTATTTTTATTAAATACGTATTCATGCATAGAAACATTAAAAAAGTACTCAAATAATTAAAACGAAATAAAACATAAAACGTAAGGAAAAATACTAAAAATATGCGAAAATAATCCTCATTTATAAATTTAAAAAATTGTTTTTTTTCTTCTTAAATTCTCAGCAGGGTTTTCTTTCTATAACTTAGAAATACAGCTCGGATCAAAGTATTCCTTTACCGGGGGCACAAAAAAATTAGAATTAATAAGAAAACTTTTTTTTATGTAAATAAAAAGAATCTTATTTACATTAAAAAAAAGTTACTATATTTTACTAACCGGACTGTCATGTGCATAACGTCGAAGCTCTTTTAACCTAGTGTTTCACTAAAACGTAAAAAATAAAAATAAAAAATAAAATTATTTTTCAAAATTTACTCGTAATCTGGACAATACCAGACGTGATCATACATTAAAACTTTCACGTGAACTTTTTTTACCACTATCAGGCAATATTTTCTACCTAATCGTGTCTTTAGCTCCTGGAACTCTACCTCTACCTCTACTAACTAAATCAACTACCTCCGACTACCTCCGCCTCATCAGTAAATTCTTTTAAAAATCGTTATGATGGTAGACATCAAACTTTTATTTTATATTAAATGTTTCAGTTTTTATATTTTATATTATCTATTTATATTTGTAATAATACTTGGACATAATAATATTTTTTTTTTAATTCTAATATTCGCTTGCCCCTGGGGAATGAATACTGCGGCAGACTAACATCTCTACTCTAAATTTCTCTACTCCCTAACATCCCTACTCCATAACATCCCTACTCCATAACATCCCTACTCCACAACAAGTCTACTCCGTAATATCTCTACTCCATAATATCTCTACTCCGTAACAACTCTACTCCACACTAAATGCACTTTATTAGCCACTTTATAATAAATGAGCAGTTCAAAGAACAAAGAACCTTCTTCTTCTAGATTATTTTATTTTTTTTTCCTAGAAAACGTTTATCTTTAAATGTAAATCTAGAACAATCATAAATGAATTATTCTAAAAGCAACAATGACCGCGTACTCTTAACATGCACTAATATGTAAGTAATTAATAAACTGAATTCATTTTTGACAGCGACTTAGCATGACAAATATTCTTTTGAGTTAAGACAAGTGGTTAATCGAGTGTCTATAGTGTGGAGTAGAGTTGTTACGGAGTAGAGATGTTATGGAGTAGAGATGTTACGGAGTAGAGTTGTTGTGGAGTAGGGATGTTATGGAGTAGGGATTTTAGGGACTAGAGAAATTTAGAGTAGAGATGTTAGTCTGCCAATACTGCGATCCGACCAGTGCTTGTAAAGCACGAATAAAAACAACAAAAAACTCAAAGTCCAAACCTAGCAAACTTTATGTTTTCTAAATCCAACTTAGGCGTAAATGCTGCTGAATCCAAATTGGCACTATATTTAATCTACTTAAAGGCCAAAAATGATAATTTTTAACATTTTCAAGCCCAATTTTCTTAAAATCCTGAGGATATAGACAATTCTGAAGCCAGATTAGGATTTAGGGCTTCAAAATGTACAAGAATAGTATAGGATGGGATGTGTCAGACCTAGAGGTGTGAAAATTTTCACAGCGGCGGCGTTTGGGTCAATTTTAGCCGGGCGCTAGACGGCGCGCTGCAGCGCACCACCCCACAAAAAAATTACGATGGCGCTGGACAGCGCGCCACGACGTGGCGCTGCGCCTGCTAAAATATATTTTTTATAAGAAAATTCTTCGAAAAAATATTAAAATAACTTTAAAACTTCACCAAATGAATCATTTTAGACCCCAGTTGTAAGTTAAAATATTTTTGTCCAATTTTGTCCGGTTTTGTCCAATTTTGTCCAGTTTTGTCCCGTTTTTGTCCACCGGACAATTTCAAAAAAAGTGTACTTTTTCACAACCCTGATTTACGGACTATGAAATTAACTTGCCTGTTATTCTGAAGTACTTTGGTATCAAAGATTTTTCATTTGATTTCAAGTATGGCTTTATGTTTAACGATCCGGTCGTTAAGAATTTATATACACCTGAAGATGGTAAAGCATTGAAATCACCTGTTATTATAATAGGAAGATACGAGTTGTTTGAACTAAAAAAATAATACGTTGATTACAAAAAATAATTAATTACAAATAGAATATTTTATGCTTGAGTTTAATGGGCCGAAACGGAATAGATACTTAAACTAACTTTACTAAAGTTAATGATTTTTTATTCGATTGATTCTAAAAGCGACACTTTTTGTTCATGTTTTACGGGCGAAAAGTTGAACTTTGTGGTCCAAATTTTTTTTTCGTCCGCTAACTAAAACTTGTTATTTTAAGCTTTTTAAAAGAAGATGCTTTACCTTTACTGTAATATTTATAAAGAAATATGACCTATTGGTCTTGAACTAACCGTTCTTTTTGACCAGATACAGTTATTATAATCATTTTATACAAAATTCCATAAATATAACCTCAAAATATATGTCAGCTGATTAATCTGTATTCACCCACTAAAATAATTGTAAAATCACTTTCAATATTTATAATATTCATAGAACGGTTTCACAAGAATTATTTTCACAACAGATACATTTTAACAGAAATTAATCACCAAGCTATAGCTTTTTTAATTTGAAAATTAAACCGCAAGCAAAATAAAAGATTCAATTGTTTTTGTAGCGATTTGATTGGACAGCAATTTGTCGTGAATAACTAGATATGTTATAAGACAGTAAAAGAAATATTTTTTGCACTTTAAAATTAAGTATATTTTAATAATTTATTATAATTAGTAACAATCGAATAAAAAATATTGTATAATACACGGGCAAAAAGTTAAACTTCGATTTCGTAGGTTTATTACCCTCGGGCCGGCCCTATCCGCCGGCCCTCGGCTTCTAAAAACCTACTCAATCGAAAATTTTAACTTTTCACCCTTGTATTATAAATAACCATTTCTTGCGTGTCTTCTGATTCTAAAACAAATTTGACCTTACCTTTTTACATATGCAAATCTTTCAATTTCGGCCAATAATATTTGAACTTGCGATAATCTACAGTCGTCTCGTTTAGGGTTATATAATAAATGCGTAGTTGCTATTATAAACTCCTCCTTTAGGTTTTTCTTGGGTGCCAGTTTGGCGATAATACCAACATTGTCTCTATTTAAAAGAGGAAATGTTTCTTGCTGGTACTCGACTGTTGAGTATTCTGTTAGATTTAATACATCTGTTTTATAGTAGATAGCACATCCTTCAGTTTTATCATTTGTGCGTTTTTTGAATATTCCCTTATACCCTGAAAAAAATATAATTAATACCAATAGATAATTGGCGCAGTAGAAAATTCCCTAGTAACGCTATTTTTTGTAATTTTTAAAATCTACTATGACAAGAATCCAAAAATAGCGTTTTTATTCGATTTATTCTAAAAGCGACACTTTTTGTTCTTGTTTTACGGGCGAAAAGTTGAACTTTGTAGACCTAGGGCCAAAAAGTTTTTTTCGCCAAACTTGTTTTTTTTTAAGCTTTTTAAAAGAAGATGCTTTACCTTTACTGTAATATTTATAAAGAAATATGACCTTTTGGTCTTGAACTAATTGTTCTTTTTGACCAGATACAGTTATAATCATTGCATACAACATAAAAATTTCTTCTATAAAATAACCTCAAAATATATGTTAACTGATTAATCTGTATTCATCCACTAAAATAAATTAAAAACACAACATTTCAATTGTAAAATTTCAATATTTATAATATTCATATAACAGTTTGGAAGTATTATTATTTTCATAACAGACATATTTTAACATAAATTAATCACCAAGCTATAGCTTTTTTAATTTGAAAATGAAACCGCACGCAAAAGAAACGATTTAATTGTTTGTTTAGCGATTTGATTGGATAGCAATTTGTCATGGATAACTAGATAAGTAATAAGACAGGAAAAATATTTTTTTTTGCAATTTAAAATTTAGTATATTTTAATAATTTATTATAATTAGTAAAAATCGAATAAAAAATATTGTATAATACACGGGCTTAAATTTCGATTTCGTAAAACCCTACTCAATCAAAAAACTTAATTTTTCACCCTTGTATTATAAATAACTATTTTAGGGCATTCCCTATAATTTATAAGAGTTTAAAAATAGTATAAGTTGCAGAGCTCGATAGAACCCGGTACATACATGTATACTAAGGACTTAAGGGACTGGAGATAATTTAGAACTTGTAAAAATTATTCAATTAATTTATTATTAGTATATTGTTTTTGTTATTTTCTTGGAAATACTGTCAATGTGCTGCTTGAATGACAAGGTTGCATCAAGCTGAAGACTCAAGAACTTAACCGTTTTTTGTTTGTTCTCATCATCTAGTTCCCTCAAGGAGAAAACTATGCGATCTGTCTTTGATGCATTAAAACTTAATTTGCTGGCAGCAAACCAATCTTCTACTTGTTTTAATATAGACTGCATATCTGGTAAATAACTCATGTATGCAGGGTATCTTCCCGAAAAACTTGAAAATTGCTCTTATAAAACCAATCTATAAAAAGGGTGATCCCACATTGAAAGAAAATTATAGGCCTATAAGCCTACTCTCTTCTTTCTCAAAAATATTTGAGACTGCGATGGCTAGGAGAATGATAGATTTTTTTATGGAAAATAAACTTTTTAGTGACTGCCAACATGGTTTTCTTAAGGGTAGGTCGGTGACCACAGCATGCAGTGCACTGTTTCACGAACGAAATTCTTTTGGGTGTTGTTCCTAATATATATGAATGATCTGATATCATCGGTGGCATTTGGTACCTTGGTGAATTTTGCTGACGACACCAATTTTATCACCAAAGCAAAAACCTCAGAGGAGCTTATGCACAAACTACAATCAAGCATAAAAAATATATTAAAATGGTTTCTAAAAAACAAGCTTATTCTAAATAAAGAAAAAACAAACGTAGTATTCTTCAAACCTAATAGATCAAATTTCACCACTCCGAACCAGGTGCCATTTGATGATATCAGTATCAATACCGCTACAAATACCAAATTTTTGGGGATAACTCTGGATGAGAATCTTAACTGGAATCTCCACATGGAAGAACTAGGTAAGAGACTTAGCAAGACACTATATTCCCTCCGAGTTCTCAAACCATACGTCAATTTTGAAACCCTAAAAATTGTCTATCATTCAAATTTCCACTCCCTTCTCAAATATGGGATTATTTTTTGGGGCCAGTCTACAAATGTAGTGGAAGTGTTCGCTATACAAAAACGTACAATAAGGTTATTATTAGGACTAAAGTTTAATGAATCGTGCAGGGGGCACTTCAGACGCAACAACTTATTAACGTTGACAGGTACATATATATATGAGCTGTTAATTTTTATGTTTAAGAATAATCATCTGTTCACTCATATGAAAACAATTAGCGAAAGAAATCTCAATTACAACTTACCTCGGCACAGACTAACACAGTTCGAAAAAGGCTGCTTCTATTCATGTTTCTCTATGTATAATAAGCTGCCAAATACAGTAAAAAACACAAAAAATTTAAATTCTTTTAAAAATCGTGTGTTCTCGTTTCTTGTCCAATTAGAACCGTACTCGGTGGCAGAATTTTTGTGATATACACATAAGTAGTATTATTTTTTTTTAAATATTCTTTTTATTAAGTTTATTTTTGTATTTTATTTTTAGTTTTAAACTTTATATCTCTGTATGTATACCTATGTTATTATTTACTATTGGTGTTATTTATATTTCCAAATTTGACAAATTTTTCATCTTCAAGATTGTTTATTCGTGTATGTATGTATGAATATCCCGTTTTAATTATGAAATAAAGATATTATTTATTTATTTTATTTATCTGCACGCAAGCTGATATAATAAGGACTAGATTTGACAATGGTTGAATCATCAACGAATAGATTAACTCACTATCATCATCCAATGCCAAAAATATGTCATTAATCTGGAAAAGGAACAGCAGGGGTCCCAATAGGGACCCCTGCGGTTCCCATACCCAACAGCTTCCTCCTCAGAGCACTGTCCCCCGACCACGGTAACTTGCCTTCTATCCTCCAAATAACTTTTCAATAGGGACCCCTGCGGTGGTATCCATACACAACAGCTTCCTCCTCAGAGCACTGTCCCCCGACCACGGTAACTTGCCTTCTACCCTCCAAATAACTTTTCAGCAACTTCAGGGCCATATCATTAAATTTATAATATTTTAATTTATTTATTAATGTGGGGTGCATAATATTGACTCTATGTACTCTTTATTTTCGTAACCTGATATAACTTTTTCCATATACACGGTGTCCCACGGTAGACAAATCAGTCAAATTGTGGCGTTATTATCAAAGCTATTAAAATATATTTTTTACCAGTCAATATAGACCTAGTTACCTTCAATTTACGCCAGAAAAAAGTGTTGTACTTTTTTCTGTTTTTAGGCTAGAGCAACAAACAGAATTTTTTTTAGCATAATAACATTTTTTAACGCCAAAATTTAAAAAAAATAATATCATTTCTTTATCATATGATAGTTTTTTTTACTAAAAAAAAATAGTTTTCTATTTAAATTTTTAATTTTAGAAAACGGTAAAAAATGGTAAGTGCATTATGGAATGACCCCGCTAATGTAAAAGAGAGGATGCTATGAAAATAAATGTTTGCAAATATGACGTTCACGATAAAAATAAATGTCAAATCTAATGTTATAAATTAGATTTTTACTTAGACTTAGTAAGGACCTTGTGGACTAGGGTATTTTATACTACAGAGTGTATTACTTAATTACTAATAAATTTTGTTTTTTTGCGCTCAATCAAATTTTTTAATTGGTATGATTGGATTAATCTTAGATTAATCTTAGCAGTTTTTTTTACAAAGTCAAGTCTATATCATAATGAAAGTATTGGTAAAGCAAGTTATTATAAAACCTATTGGACAACTTATGATAAAACATGTTTTATAATTATGAGATTTTAAAAAACATAATTAATTAGCTTGTAAAGAACCCCCTTCCCTCGCAGTTGCATGAAGTTGCAGCTGGTTCATATTAGCAGGGCCGGATTCAGGGGGGTGCAGGGGGTACAGATTACCCGGGGCCCGGGCTCGAAGGGGGCCCGGCGACAGAAGTTTTTAATAAACAGTTTATTTATTTATACTCCCCCATATCGATAAGGCGTCAAAATGAGCAAATAAGTAGATCTCGTTCCAAATGGGCAATAGAAAAAATTTCGCCGCGGCAGCGCTTAAGCCTTTTTGGATTTTTGTAAAAAATAATAGTGCACTGTTACTAGTGTTTTAAAATTTGTAAAAAAATTCGCCCGCGGCGTTAGGGCTAATTTATCTACGTATTTTTTTTAGTTCAAGCTCGCAAAAGCTTAAAATTTGTAAAAAAATTGCCTGCGGCGCCAGAGCTATCTAAATTGAAAAAAATTTCGCCTGCGGCGCTAAGACTTTATTATTTTTTACATACTTAAGTTTGCTGAACTATGAAAATAAAACAGTCAGAAATTAACATAATTTGGAAAAATTTTCGACTGCGGCGCTTAGTTAATGAATGGGGGCGCCGCTTCGGCCCTCAGTGCCTTAGCTGCAGGCCTGCATGGGACAATTATGTTTTGAAAAAATGGGGGCCCGAGTAAAAAGTTGCACCGGGGCCCGGGCTGGCTCTGTCCGGCCCTGCATATTAGGGTCACTTCATCTAGTCCTACTTCGTGCTTTTGTTCTTAGTCGTTTGTTTTGTTTTTTTGAACCAAACGAGACCAAAATTAGACCAAATACAGAAGAACAAAGGAAAAAAACTGTCATATTATGGGCAATTTAGTCAATTAATTTATTGTTATGTAATTAATTACGTACATTTTGGTTGGAATTAAAAGTTAAATGATACTAAGAATAATTCTCATAAGTTAAAATATCAAATTGATTGTTATTATTAATATTATTTATTAATATGCGAAACGCAAGACGTATTTATGATATTTGAATTAATTAACTCAACATTGTGTCAAATTCCATACATCTACAAAATATTACGCCTTTCTAGAATATTTTCAGTGTTATTAGAATTGTTTTGTACAATATTTCAAATAAATCCATGTTAGTCCTTAGGTTTTCCCAAATTACTCCAGTTCTGATGAAAAAAGGTCAAAATTACGCATCTAACTTCAGAGAATCATGGGAATATAAATGCCATTTCACAAAATCTATTATTAGCAAATAATTCTAATTCTTTGCGAGTCTTCCACGATTCAAATGGATTCAAATTAAGCAGCAAGTTAATATGTATCTGCATTGATCCTCTTCCCCACATCGTCTACATAAGAAGCCCCCATTTTTAACACGATAAAGCAATTTAATTTTGTTTAGATGTCTGAGTCTGTCTGTGTATCTATCTGTCTTTTTGTAAAGTAGTTAGTCATAGTCGTTTCGTAAATGTTCAAAAGTTCTCCCATCCTCCTGAATACACATAAAAAGCCTACTTTCAAAATTATGTCTGACTCGTTGAAGCATTACCGGTGTTATTTCGTTAAATGCTTCAACGATTCTTTGACGCATATTTTCAGGAGTGGTGGGAGCTTGTCGGTAAACCCTGTCCTTTACAAATCCCCACAAAAAAAATCACACGGGGTTTAATCGGGTGATCTTGCTGGCCAGGCAATTTGACCACCACCACCTATCCATGTATTATAAGTCTCATCCAAAAAAGTCCTCACCTCATGAAAAAAATGAGCAGGAACCCCATCCTGCATAAAAATTATGTCATTTCGCAAATTTAGTGGTACGTCTTCTAAAAGTTCCGATAATTCATCACGCAAAAAATTTAGGTACATATTCCCATTTAGATGCCCATTAAAAAAGTAAGGTCCAATAACCGAATCCCCCAGTACCCCCCCCCCCCCCCCCCCAAACATTTAAAGACCAAATCCGCTGATTGTCAACATGCCTAACCCAATGCGGATTTTCAACAGACCAATAATGCATGTTATGCCTGTTGACAACTCCATTGCTTTTAAATATAGATTAGTCACTAAACAAAATTTTGGTAGAAAAGTCCTCGTCATCCCCTGTTAATTCCAAAAGTTCATCACAAAATCGAACCCTATTTTCAAAATCCCTCCTATGTAACTCTTGATTAAGACATAATTTATACGGATCTAATTTAGAATTTTTAATAACCCTACTAACTGATGTGCGTGATAAATGATGTTCCCTTGCGATTATCCTTGTAGACGTGTGGGGATCATTGATAACTGCTTCTTGAATTATAGTTATAGTTTCAGGATCTTTGGTTATTGGACTTTCGCAAACTTTTTTTGTCCCTCACTCCTCCAGTATCCAAAAATAAATTAACAATTCTTCGTACGCTAAAGTAACTAATAGTATCATCGGGGAACTTTTCTACTATTCTTCTCGTTGTTTCTCTTAAATTTCGAGCACATTCTCCATAAGTTAAAATAATTTCTTTCTTTACTTCTAAAGTTATCATTTTGGCATTCAAAACTTGGTTTTATAAAAATCTTGCTTTGTTAATTTTTTGATTATAATGTAAAATCAAATTTGACATTTATTGTCATCATATACGACTTATTTAAAAAATTTAATTTCAAGGCATCCTACTCTTTTGCCATAGCGGGGTCATTCCATTATGCAATTGCCCTTTTTTAAGGTTTTATAAAATTAAGAATTTAAATCGAAAATTGTTTTTAGTGAAAAAAACTATCATATGATAAAGAAAAATTGTTACTTTTTTTAATTTTGGCATTTGAAAGTATTGTTACGCTTTTAAAAGTGCATGTGTGGAGATCTAGCTCAAAACCAAAAAAGAGTAGAAAACTTTTGTTTTGGGTCAATTGAAGATAATTAGATCCATATTGACTGGTAAAAGTTTCATGTTGGTATCTTTGTTAATAACGTCACAGTTTGACTGATTTGTCTACCGTGGGACACCGTATATATATACCATGGCATCATATTTTTTAAATCCATCTATCCGTTTAACATATACAGGGTGTTCAATTTGGTCGAGTACCGTCTACAGACATACACTTAACAGTCCATATCTCCTAGAAATATTGATGGATTTTAAAAAGTCAAATATGCTTTAAAATCTCCTTTCTATGCTCTATCTCATGACATACTTTGATTTTTGACAAAACCAAAAAACATAAACTAAAATTTTTAGGAAAATCGTTTTTTCTCAAAATATACCTCTTCGATTTTTTTCAAAATTGGCTTAATTTAAGTTCATAGTTATCCTATTGTATCGATCAATAGTTTACAGTGGGCCGGCTGTTCGTTTTTCTCTTAAAGGCCCAAGAATGGGGGAAATCTAATTTACAAACCAGTTGTAAATGCCCCGATATACGTTTTCGCTACTCCGACCGGATTCGTATTAGGGTTAGTCCAAAAAATACGTCACGCAAATTGACCAAAATTCATACACTTCGTACCCCGTTTCTCGCGTTATTAAAGGCTGTAGAGATTTTATATTTTGGCTACTCCCCTAACACCCCCCTATTGTCCATAAAATACGTCATGCAATGACCAAAATTCATACACTTCATACCCCGTTTCTCGCGTTATAAAGGTCGATTCAGGCATAATTATCACTAACTTCACTAAACTGAATTAAGAAATTAGGAAATTAAGAAAATTAAGAAACATAACCTCAAATTCTATAATGAATTTTGCGTGGTATGCGACAATTAAGATAAAAGATAAAATATAGCATAAAATAATAAGAGAATCTTAAAATAAACCAAAGAAAAAGAAGAATTTCTGAAATACACAAAATTTAGTGCAAAATTTTATAAACAATCGTTATCCAAGTATCAAAATAAAAATGAAGATGGCGACACCTCTGTATTTTAAAATTCGTACAATTTCAGTGTTAGGTAAAAACACAGTAGTTACATAAGAAAATAAAGGGTTCCTTTGGAAATAAGTTGGTTTTAAAACACGATTTTTAGATCCAACAACTGCAAATATTAATATTCCTCCTACGCAATAGATATGTGTTTCTTTTTACTTATTAAGTCGTATTTACACATGCTTATAATCTATTAGGCAGTTACCTTATTGTTGCACACCACGGAAAATTTATTATAGAATTGGTTGAATGTTTCTTAATTTTCTTAATTTCTTAATTTAGTTTTATGAAGTTAGTGATAATTATGCCTGAATCGACCTTTAAAGGCTGTAATTACCGATAATGAAGTCACATACGTGCAGTCATGGTAATGCCTCCGCGCCGCACATGCAAAAAATTTAAATTAAAAGGTTTTATAAAATTAATTTGCGTTTCAAAATCTAAGGTGTCAAGAAAATGCGTTTCCTGGAAAATTGTAAAAATATCGCCTGCGCGCTGAACTGGTTTTCCAATAAGGCGATATGTGAAAAATGCAAAACCTTAAGATTTTCAAAAAGTTTCGCTAGCGGCATTAAAAAAATAATATTTGGACCTCCTAAAGACATGGACAAATATACATAATTAAAAACATTTGGCGGTCATTCCGTACCACCCTGGGGGCTGAGCTCCCCTAGATATTTTCTGGTTACGGCCCTGATTATTATTTAAATTGTACTAAAAACATACCTAAGGATTCAAATGTTTTATAATAATCATTTAAATGAGACTCCTGTACTTCTTGAAGACATAAAATCTGAAACATGCTTTTAATAAATAAAATCTGGAAATTTTTTCGTAAATTCTTACATCTGGGATGGCTACTTTGATTTCATTTAACAAGTTTGGCCATCTGATTTTCCATCTTAGGGCTGATCTGTTATGTTGAGTATAGAGTTGGGGATGCATTTCTATGAGATCTTGAGCTAATACATTATACGTCATCACGGTAAAGTTGAATCCATTTTTGTTTGTTTTTGATTCGGCAAATGCTTTTGGTAACATCTCCCATTTTCTCAGGTGTGAAATATCACCTTAAAAAAATACATAGGAATAAAATTAACTTTATTTGTATAAAATTATAATAAGAACATTTTAAAACTCTTCTTAAAACGCTCCTTACCTGTTTATATTTGAATAAAGACCTTACCTAATTCATCACCCAATGTTATTAGAGCTATAAAATTTATGAGGCACAAAAGAAGGGTTAGTAACATTTTTATGTAGGTAGGTAGGTAGGTAGGTACTATATTTATAATTTAATCAAAGAAGTTTCTGGATTAATAAACAAAAAGACATTGAACTTACTGATAAACACGGGTCGGATCGATGTAGCCATTACCGGGAGCATGCAAAAATTAGAATTAAAAAAAAAACTCTTTTTTCAAGTAAATAAACACTTTAAACTATTGTTTACCAAGCGGAATGTCACGTCGACGCTGTTAATACTCAGTGAGTCATTTGATCATGGTCCATGACTCATGAGAAAGATTTTTTTTTTTTTTTAAATTGTTTCCATTTTCAAAAAACGAATAATTAATAAAAAAACAATATTTTTGTATTAACTATTCGTTTTTTGAAAAGATAAACAATTAAAAAAAAATAAGTCCTTCATGGACCATGACACTGAGTATTAACAGCGTCGACATGACATTACGCTTGGTGAACAATAGTTGTCTATTTACTTGAAAATAGAGTTTTTTTAAATTCAAATTTTTGCGTGCCCCCGGTAATGGCTACTTCGATCCGACCCGTGATGATAAATAAATATAAAGAAAATAGTGGTTTCTGCATGTGTGTTAAATAACATATACCGGGTGTCCCAACTCTATTTACCCAGCGATTTTATCAAAAATAAAAGAGATAATAAAGTTCTGCAAAAACCACCTTAAATGGGACAACAATAACTATAATAAGTAGTTAATAACAAAATCCACCGCTCAACCCCCTCTCCCAACTTACCCCTAACTTTATTTTTTTAAATAGCACCCTTATATTTTTTTGGTCGTTTTGGATATTTCTTGAGCTTGCAAATACAATGGTGCTAGTTACCACTTTTTAAGTACTCGCCATTGGGTTCATATTATAGTTGGGTCCGCAGCAAGGCTCCGTCGCACTATGTGGCCAAACAAAAAAAGTGTTTAAAAATATTTTTTTGGTGAATTAAGTCTTAAATAGTTTACTATACATAAATACCTATTTTTGAGTCAAATTTGAGTTTTAGCATTGAAGGGTTCTGGGCAAAAAGGTAGAATTTAAAATTAAAAATAACCCCCAATTCGTACGCCCCTGAATAAATGTATTGTTCTTGGACAATATTTAATTAAAACCATTCATTATATTAGATTAGAGCAAAAATTCATATAATTAGCTTAGACGGTTTCTGAGATAAAAATCACATTTTAGGGTGTCCTCTTCACAGGACTGTGTTTTCGCCCAGAGGTATTTCAAAAACCACGTTTAAATATTTTTTGTTCATATATGTTAATTTAATAGCATTTCTAATATAAACAATTGAATAAACTTATTGATTTTTTAAAATAAAATTTCAAGCCTACCTGGAATAATGCTTATTTTTCCACATAAAAATGCTTATAACTTTTTATTGTTTTATTTTAGCTATATAATATTTACATATTTTAAGAACTGTGTATATTAAAATATTTTAGTGTATCAATTTTAAATGCGCACTAATGCGTGCGCAATTATTTTCAAATTTTATCATATTAAATATCAAAATTTTGTATTTTTTCCTACAAAAATGCTCATAACATCAGTTTGGCTAACTTTGGCTATCTTATATTTATACACTATTTAGACTACTTCTGTACGAACATTTTATGTTAAAAATTAGAAATTCGCGCAAGTGCGCGCGCAACTATTTGTAAATTATATTTGCGCTTGTTAATTAAAAAAATGGCCTAAGGCTTTAATATAAAAGTAAGGCTTAAAAATGAATGTTACCTTAAATATTATGTTTATTTATTAAGGCTATGTTTGTACAATGATATTACCAATTTTTACTGAACAAACGTAAGTATGTTAAGAAAAAATTCCATTTTGGTATACACGCATCAGAATATGCTTTAAAATTAAATTTTACATCTGTATAGAAAGTCGACTGGTGTTTAGACCCTAATTAACTAAAAACGAAATCAGTGCATTTTTATAACGAAGAATAGTCTATAGTATATTCAAAAAGATGCATTAGAGGTAAATAAAAGAATCGCGCACGCAGCAGCTGGCGCGTGGTTTCATTGGTTAAAACACTCGAATGTTGCGAGAGTAGGGATGTAGAAAATTAAACAGGTCAGTACGTGAGCACTTGCGATGAAGCGTACAATGTATTGCAATGTACCGTTATATAGAAATATTTTGTTTTGAGTCCTACCCTGTCACTAAATCCGTTGTTGTCACGTGCGTTTGTTTACACTTTGAAGTTGAATATACTACAGTTATTGTTTTTTATAGGATTTAATGTTCTATTTATGAAATTAGTTTTCCTTTTTGGACACCAAAACAGGGCTTGGGCGGCATAGTGCGTCGCTTTAAGGACATATCCACAGGCTCGCATAACAACATAGTACATAATAATGCGATGCCGTAATTGGCTTGATGTGCCGCCATGTATCTTGTAAGCCAATCACGGCATCGCATTCTTATGTTTTATGTTCTTATGCAAGCTTCTGGATATGCCTTAAACTGTGGTCCTTTAGGGTGGACCTTATTAATTTTTATTACTTGACAATTTTAAAATATGAGGGTGATCAAACTTTTCTAACCGGCCCCCTAAAATTTGTAAATTTGTTAATTCCTCAATTTAAGTGTTTAGGGGCAATTTCAGGCACGTAGATTCTTTTAATATAATTTAGTATGCCTATGCCTATGCCCGAAAAAAAAAATAATATTTAAGTTTTCCATTCATACAAAAATAACACTGTAATTTCAAAGTTTTCTACTGTTTTTGCGCAATTTTACGAATTTTAGAGGCCCATTAGGGACCTTAGAAAAGTTTGGTTACCCTCATATTATCAGATTATAATAGATATACCAAAATAAAAATTGAAGATAGAATCAAGTATACCTTGACGGACCATAGTTTAATGCGCTGCGGCACTTCGCTGCAGTCCAAACTTTAAAATGGACCCAATGGCGAGTACTTAAAAAGCGGTAAATATAAATGTAGCAAATAACTAGATGAAACGTTGCAAGCACCCTGTCAAAACATCGGCACTATTGTACACTAGAGCCATATAGCTAGATATCTAGATATCTAGTTTGCAAATTTCAAACTAGGTGTTTTGTTTGATTTTAAATTATGTATCTTTAAAACATTATATTCTAGCAAAAAACTGTATATAACATTTTTTATAGGGCTTAAAAAGAGCTTTTATTTAAAATATAATTTTTTGAAATAGGGTTATAAATATGTGAGATATGCTAAAAAAACCTTTTACTGCTTTAAACGCCAATATCTCAAAAACAATGCGTTTTAGGAAAACGTTGTTTATAACATTTTTTGACCAATTAAAAATTATCTTTTATATAAGTGCTAAATTAACCAAATACAATAATAATTACCTTAATTATAAACAAAAAATGCTAAAAATAAGAGTTTTACCCTATTTTTACCCCCTTACCCCCAATCGTTTACCCCCAAAATCTAATCAGTTCTTCGGAATACGATAAGAAACAATATACACAAAAAACCGCAAGTCGATATCTCATGTAGAAATGGAGTTAGAGAGTTTACACCCAGACAGACAGACAGACAGACGCAAATTTTTTTTTTACTGATTTCGACTCAGAATGGACTAAAACGTCGAGAAATGTAAAAAAAACGTGGTCTTTTGACTTTTCGGCGAAGATTTCAATACATCGGCACTCTTAGTAGCACTAAGTGCCGAATCGGCACTGCCGATGTAACAAAGAAACATCTATATTAACAAATGGCACACATCTTTTTTTCTGATAAGCGTTGTTGACGCCATCTATTAGCGACGACAATGAGTTTTTTTTTTATCGCAAATTATCTGCAGCCCCCTATGTACAAAAATTTAAAACTTTTTTTGCACAAAAACATAGCTAACCATGCAAGTCAATTTGTGAACTTTTAACTTTTTAACTAAATTTTTTATGGACCAAAGTTTGAAGCCGCGGCGCTACGTTGAAGACCTAACTTTAAAATTGGCTGGCACTTAAAGTGTAATCAATAAAAATATAAAAATTAATAAACGAATATTTATATTATTGAAAAGCATATTTGGTTTTTCTGACACGCGTTGTTGCCGCCATCTGTTGACATAGAAAAAATCCATTTTTTTAACGAAATCTGGCTACCTATCACGGCGGGTCCAAAACCGGTTTTATTAAAAATTTCACCTCCATCCAAAACTGATGTCAATTCTTGTTAAGGGATCGAATACGAGTAGAATAAACCAAAAATTAAAAAAATCGTAGGAAGAAATTTTGAGTAATATCGATAAACGTCTGTTTTTGGATACTTTACAGCTGTTTAATTATTCTCTTGCCTTTTGAAGTACTGAAAATTAATTAAAACCCCTTGTATGTCATACTACTGGAAAGCTATTAAAATGAGCTTTCTTTTGATATATAACATAATAACAAAGAGCAACGCGGGTTGCCTACTCTAGACCTTTTAATAAGTTTTCATAAAAAAATAGTTATATTGCAAAACTTAACAGGTTGTTTTAAAAACAGAAATACTAAATTAAGAGGAGATTCTACACCGAAAAATGTAAAAAAAAGTTCCTATAAAGATTTGTCTGTAGATGTGTCCTATGGAGTTACGGCCCTCCGAAGTGTCCGTCCGTCCGTAGGGTTTTTATTAATTATCTCTGAAACCCTATAAACTACACCAACGAAATTTTGTACATACCCTTATATAATAAAGGCAATCATCCTATGTAATTTTGATTTTATAATTTTAACCAGAGGCGTGCAAAATAGGGGACGCTTTTGCCCCAAACTTATTTTATTGCTTTTTTTGAAATTTTTCGTTTGGACTTTTTTGTTTGGATAGAGGTGAAATTGTTATAAAAACTAGTTTTGGACCCACCGTGCGCCGTGTTTGGTATTACATAAAGAGTACCTTTCTTATGTGTTTTAAAGTAAGAAAACATATTTAATTGGAAAAATTTCAAAAAAAGCAATAAAAAAAGTTTGGGGCAAAAGCGTCCCCTATTTTGCACGCCTCTGGTTAAAATTATAAAATCAAAATTACATAGGATGATTGCCTTTATTATATAAGGGTATGTACAAAATTTCGTTGGTGTAGTTTATAGGGTTTCAGAGATAATTAATAAAAACCCTACGGACGGACGGACACTTTGGAGGGCCGTAACTCCCTAGGACACATCTACAGACAAATCTTTATAGGAACTTTTTTTTACATTTTTTGGTGTAGAATCTCCTCTTAATTTAGTATTTCTGTTTTTAAAACAACCTGTTAAGTTTTGCAATATAACTATTTTTTTATGAAAACTTATTAAAAGGTCTAGAGTAGGCAACCCGCGTTGCTCTTTGTTATTATGTTATATATCAAAAGAAAGCTCATTTTAATAGCTTTCCAGTAGTATGACATACAAGGGGTTTTAATTAATTTTCAGTACTTCAAAAGGCAAGAGAATAATTTAACAAATTAAGAAATTCTTGATCCTTACTCATATTGGAGTTGATTTAAATAAACCATAGAAAAAATGTTATCTCTCCAAAATATAAATTTATTGTCTATTAAACAAACATTACAGTGACAATTGTTTCGACTTTTTTAACATAAAGTCATTTTCAAGCTACAAATATTTGGTTCCTAAAGTCCTGCAAAAAGCTTAAAGTTTTTCCTAAGTTTATTCAAGTCAGAACGAAGAACAAATCTAAATCCGCAGGAACTGCTATAGATGCTGCAAAACAGGTTTGGCTTCAGTCAGAATTAAAAGCAGCTTACGTCGCCAGAGACAACTTGTATTTTAAAATTTGGATTCTGCATAAGGACCTAAACTGTATTTTACATCCGGCTATTTCGGACTCTTTGGACTGCAAGGTAAGGGATGAGATTGAACGAGGGGGTAGTGTTCATTTCGCTAGGCTTAAGAAGAAACTAAACTTGCTGACGTCACGCTTAAAGCAAACAAAACCTCCAAATCCTCTCGCTTGTAATTTTGAGTTTCACCCTAGAACCCTTAACCTATCCAACCAACACTTTTCCCCCCAGGAAATTAAGTTTTTAGATAACGGTTTAAAATATTCCCCCCATGTTATAAGCAAATCAGATTCCCTAAATCTAATTGCTAAATGCGAATTAGCAATTAAAGATAATAAAATTCCTAATCCCACAATTATAGGTTCCACCATTTCCAACTTTATCACCAAACCAACCAACACTCAAAACACATCCCATTTACCTGAAACATCCCTTCTTTCCTCTATAAAATCTAAAATTAAAACCAATAATCTTCTTGTTTCCAAGGCAGATAAAGGCCAATGCACAGTCATTATGACTCAAGAAGATTATAAAGATAAAGTTTTTAATTTTTTAAACTCAGACGATTTCATTAAAACCAGTAAAAATCCTACTATTTCTTTCCATAACAAATTTAAAAAAATCCTTAAATCCTGCTCCGAAACTCTAGCATATTTTGAAACATCTTCTGAGTCCTTAACCCCTTCGAATCCTTCTACTCCTTTACTTTATGCTTTACCTAAAATCCACAAGCCCAATATTCCTGTTCGTCCCATAGTATCCTATACTGGCTCATCCACCCATAAAACCTCTAAGTGGCTAAACGAAGTGTTTAGAAAATATATCAAATTTAAACCACGATATTCTGTCATGAATGATATAGAATTATGTAACAAATTAAACAACTTCAAAGTCCCTCCAGGTTGCAAGTTAGTATCTTTTGATGTACAGTCCCTTTTTCCTTCTATTCCCGTCAATGAATGTATACCCTTACTCAGAAAACACCTTCGCAATTCCAACTTACCAGAATATGTCAGTGATGACCTCCTAGAACTTTTTAAAATATGCCTTAAGCAAAATTTTTGTCAGTTCAATAATAAAATTTTTATTCAAAAAACAGGTTTACCTATGGGTTGCCCCCTCTCCCCCCTTTTGGCCGAAATATTTTTAGACTATCTTGAAAATGAATTTCTTTCTAAGAGTTGCCTTTTTAGAAAGCACATAAAATTTTATGCCCGCTACGTGGATGATATTTTTGTGATTTTTGAAGGTAATGAACAAGAAATTCAAACGTTTTTAAATTTTTTAAATAGTCTACACCCCAATTTAAAATTTACAGTGGAAATCGAGTCTAATTCTTCACTCCCCTTTTTAGACCTTAAATTTACAGTCATTAATAGTGAATTGCAAGTCTCCATTTATAGAAAACCCACAACAACTTCCCATTTAATTCCTTTTCAAGCCTTTAACCCTTTTAGCCATAAAATGGCAGCTTTCCATTCCCTTTTTCACAGATTATTTTCCTTACCCCTTAATAAATCAGATTTCAAAATAGAGTTAGACACAATTTTTCACTTGGCAGAAGTTAATAACTACCCTTTAAATATAATTAAAAAACTTTACAGTAAAAAACTTAATAAATATAGTTTAGCAAAAGTCACCTCCCTTATACCTATTTCAACCCTAAACCCATCATCCTTTTGTAGTATTCCATACATAGGTCCCCCTTCTTTAAAAATCAAAAAACTCCTATCTCAATTTAAAATTTCCGTGTCCTTTTCAGCCCCCTCTAACCTCAACCTCCTATTATCCCATAAAAAGGACAAAATTAATCCTTTGGAAAGGAGCGGCGTTTATAAACTGACCTGTTCCTGTGATAGCTTTTACATAGGCCGTAGTTATCGTAAAATCTGTATAAGAACCAACGAACACTTTCGTTTACTACGTGCAAATAATGTTGATCTAGCAGGTCTTAACTATAAGTCCAACTTTGCCAACCATGTGTTGTGCAACAACCATGACTATGAAAATGAAGTAAGCGTTTTGCATATTTCGAGGAACGATAGAGTTACAGATCTGCTAGAACAATTTGCCATTTTGTACAACAAAAGGTTCCATAGGGATAGGTTAGTTAATGAACAAATAGATTTTTTGAACATTTATGTTTACAATAATGTTTTAAACGTTAGACCGGAGATTGTTGCCTGTCCCCTTACAGAGCATTAATCTTTGGAGTAAATATTTTTGTTTAAAAACTTTTCCAAAAATTTTGTTCCCTTTTTGGTTTGTTTTTGAGTTTTTGATGTGAATTTGCTGCCACCTCTTCAATTTTATTCCAATTACCAAGTTAAATATAAATTAATCTTTTTCCTTTTTTTTATATTTATCTACCTTTTTGCAATTTAAAGATAATTCCTTTAGTCTGTTTGAAGTATAGTTTGGATTATTTTATGATAGATGTCCCAGATTTTTATTCAATTTAAAATTTTAGATTTCATTAATTTATTTTATTTTAACTTATTGTAGTTTTCTTTTTGTTTAAATTTTTAAGATTTTATAAAAATAATAGAGTTAAGGTCAGTATGACATTTCTAATAATGTGTACTCAAGTTATTTTGTTTATAAATTTAAAAAGTAAGTTTTTCTAAAAGGAATTGTACCATTTTCAACCTAATTTTTCATTATTTGTAGCTTGAAAATGACTTTATGTTAAAAAAGTCGAAACAATTGTCGCTGTAATATTTGTTTAATAGACAATAAATTTATATTTTGGAGAGATAACATTTTTTCTATGGTTTAATAATTTAACAGCTGTAAAGTATCCAAAAACAGACGTTTTCGATATTACTCAAAATTTCTTCCTACGATTTTTTTAATTTTTGGTTTATTCTACTCGTATTAGATCCCTTAACAAGAATTGACATCAGTTTTGGATGGAGGTGAAATTTTTAATAAAACCGGTTTTGGACCCGCCGTGCTATGTATACATATTTGAAAACTTTTTTTTCATAAAAACATAGCTTACCATGCTACTCAACTTGTGAACAAATTTCTAATTTATTTCTTTTTAAATTTTTTTAGGGACCACAGTTTGAAGACGCGGCCCTTTGCTGCAGACCCCATTTTTAAATGGGCTAAATGGCGGGCACTTAAAGTGTAATCAATGAACATATAAAAATTAATAAAGGAATATTTATATTATCAAATGGCATATTTGGTTTTTCTGACAAGCGATTCTGCAGCCATCTGTTGGCGTCGAAAAAAAGCCATTTTTTTAACGTAAACTGGCTGCATCGCCCCCTATGTACATCATTTTTAAACTTTTTTTGCACAAAATCATAGCTAACCATGAAGGCCAACTTGTGACCAAATTTCAAATTTTCAACTTTCCAAATAAAACTTTAATGTTAGAATAATTCTGCCTTGCTAAGGTCCTATCTGTGTATGTTAAACCTATGTAGATAGGACCTTTCAGTTTAGCATGGCAGAATTAAATGTGGACTTTTTTTTTTTATAGGGGCAGTATTCTTTGGCCCAAAAGACAGAACTGGATGTTGGATCAAAGAAATATTTTGGATTTGTGATTAATTAATTACAAATCCAAAATATATGTACGATCGCAATAGAAAAATATCAAAACAATCTAAGATCTGTTGTAGAACAAAACCCCAAATTTGTACGATCCTTTCGCCATTTTATAGTTAATTACTATTAGTAGGTACACATTTTTTATAGAGATTGACTGATACTGATATATAAATATTGGCAAAAAAGCCTTATCAATCAATCAAAAAGTCAATCTCTAACTATTATTTTAATACCTTTCTTACTCCAAAGATTTTTTCTTGATGGAGGTGCACTATGTTCCCTGTGATAATGCTGTCTAGTACTCTGTCCAGAAATTTCGGACTGTGAGGAACTCCTATAAAAACTATATGGACCCATATTTTGGTTATAATATTGAAAAGTATTATGCATCATTGGTACTGCATATGAAGGCTGGTAAAATGTTGTAAATGGCATGCTGGTGGGGCTGTTGCCTATACAAGATGGTTGAGTACCCATTAGGTTAACAGTTGGATGTATTCCAGGCAATATACTATCCATTACTCCTGTATTTTGATTAGAAAAGTTACTACCTATTATGTTAGTTGACTGTATTCCAGGTAAGTTACTATTCGTTACCCCTGTCTTTTCATTTATTTTAGGTGAGTTACGACCTATTACGTTAATAGTTGGCTGTACTCCAGATGAGTTACTATCCATTACCTCCACAGTTTGATTTAATTTAGGCAAGTTATTGCCTGTTAAGTCAATAGTTTCAATTATTCTAGGTGGGATATCAATTGTTAAATCTATAACTTGGGACTCTTGTTTTTCCCTTGAACTCTGTTGACAAGTATCACCACTTAGTAAGCTTAAAAACGGATTAGCGATTTTTTTGCTACTTTTATCACCTGAACTGGAAAAAAGCTTTTTAGACATGATTCTGGCTCTTCTACGTTTGGGTGACATCAAAATAATCCTACTTTTCAATCCATTTAAATATTTGAGGTTATGTTCATGAAATTTTATCACTCTGTGAAAAACATCGCATATAGTTATGTTAAGATTCATTTATCACATTATTAATACATTAAAATTAAAAATATTCATTTTTATTAAATAAATCACACAAAAATTTGTTATCATTCCGACGTTGCCACTTTTTCAATGAAAAATTTTCAGACAATCCGGATGTCAAAGAAAATGACGTCACTTAAAAAAAGATGTTGGTTCTAAACAAATCATGGGCAGATCACTCTACTTAAAAAATCATAAAGACGCAAAAATTTAAGAAACACATTAATTTACATCTCAACGTTTTAGAACCAACAAATTTGTTATTAAAAGTATATAGTCATCCAATCATGTCACTTCCTGGGGCTCATTTGAACTACCACAAGTGGTAACGAGCAATTTGATTGGATGAAGGCGAGTGGCGCGAATTTAAAATATATGAACTCCAAAGACAGCGCTTATAATTATTAATAACACGCACGTGGGTGTTCTGTGATAACACGTTTAGGTTTTTAAGATTATTTATTGATCATTCTAAATTAGAATTTATAATTAGGAACAACTAGGCAATTTAATATATACATATAAATTAAAAAAAAAAACACCCTTATATCTTTATGATTATTTCGATTCATCCTTTTTATTTTCTGCCTCACTTTTTTCCAGTAGAGCTGATTTTATTCCAACCTTTTCTAATTCTTCAATTAAATCTCCAGATTGGTGCAACTGTAACATAATATCACATCCTCCAACAAACTCCCCATTTATATAAACCTGGGGTATTGTGGGCCATTTTGAAAAATCTTTAATGCCTAAAAATCAATCATTTAGTTCACCATACAGTAATAAAATGGTTTATAAATAAAATTTGTACCTTGTCTTAAATCTTCGTCCTTTAAAACATTATGAGAATCGTATTTAACACCATGCATCCTAAGAATTTGCACAACTGCATTCGAGAAACCACATTGGGGTTGCTCGGGTATTCCCTTCATGAAAACTACAACTTTATTATTTTCTACTAACTCCTTTATTTTCTCAGGAGCTAAACTTCCATAAAATCGTGTAACATTTGTTATATTTTTTATCAAATAACGACTAGAGTTTGATAAAAAATTCATTTTAATTTTTGAGGTTATGTTAATGTATTTAATCCTAAAATAAAACGTTATAATAATTAGATTTTAATGAATATGTATTAAGTAGTTATATATTTACTTATTATGTTAATATCCTATTAAATTACCTATTTATTAACTTATTTTATCGATTTCGATATGCTTACTGTCAAACTTTTGGCATCGTGGTAAGTTGGCAACACCGGCTTGTCAATGTAAAATGGAGTTTGTGATGGCTGGTGATGCGTTTTATATTCTGTGATAAACATTAAAATATCTTTAAAAATACTGCGTAAGTTGAATAACTTTTTTATCAGAACTGTAGGAAATATCATAAGCTAAGGAAAAATCATAAATGATTGTGTTATAATGTGCGAATTAATGATTTAAAGTTTATTCTATTTTACAGGTTTATTTGCATAGATTGATCTTCGGCGATAGGCCATTTTCTTCATATAATTGCATTAGGTAAGATTTTTACTTTCTTTGACATATTTGGGCCTATTAATAAGCTCCTTGTACAATCAATCCAAGTTGATTGCTTAAGCCCGGGAGGTCTGGGAGGTCACCTCCCAGCGGTTGACTGACAATTTTTTTCAATGTGACAATTGAATGGATTATTACTAAAACACCCTAAGTCAAAAACCGATATTTAATAATGTGCTAAGTGCAAAAAAAATAGGAATATGAGTAAATACTTTTTTTGTGTTCAGTAACTGTTACTGTGCACTAAACAAGTGTTTACTCAAATTATTTTAGTAATAACAAATTCAATTAAGAGAAAAGGCCATTAACCCATTATCACCCAAGCCTTTTTTTAAATAATAATATTGGAAATTTTCCAAAGGGCTAATGACCGAGGTCTTTCTGCCCAGATTTAAGAAAAATACATTGTAGTATAAAAACTTAACAGATAAAGCCAGTTAACAATTTGTAACCAAAAAAAAGATAAAAATAAATTGATAGAATACTAAATTAGTTTTAAGAAATGTCTGTCACTGCTGTGCTATGTCCAAGAGGTGATGGTACAGAGGAGTTGCTGGGTGTTGTCTTTTGGGTGTATTGGTGGGAGCAATGAATGATAGCATACATCTGACCTTATTCATATTGCTTGTGCTGCCTGCAAATTTACATCTAAGTCGTCAGAGTCTGTGGTGGATTGGTTTGATTGCTGTGCTCTCATACACGAGGTCATTAGATAGGTTAAAGAGAGGGTTGTTTGGGTTTCTCATTTTTGTGATATCACCGAACATTAATTGGTTAACTGGTTTATTTCCGGGATTAGTTCTACGTGATTTTCGGTCATATCGAGCTTGACACATTAGCGCCCAGAATTTTTTATTCCAATTTTTATGTCAATTTTTGGTTCAAATCAGTGATACACTTGGTATTGGGTATCACTGAGCGTTAATGGGTTAAATGAGACTCAGTTCACCTTAAAGACCCGTTTGCGATGATCACCCCTTCGGCACTATGGTCAGTTCGTGGCTTTTTATAACAGCTTTTGGAACCCTGTTAACCTAACCAAATTTGTTCAAATTTATATTTTGGCCATGGTACATGGGGTAAGGAACTAAATAGTCTTAACCATGTACCTGTGCAAACAAGATCTATGGTCTGTTTTATCAAGAAAGAGAGTAAATTAAAAATCACACAGTGAATATTTTCAAAACAGATTCTAATATTGGATGTGCATAGTTTATTTTATACATAACTATATTCTATACACAAATATACTATTCAAACCTGTTATAAAAATATTTACTGTGGGATTTTTAATTTACTATCTTGCTTGATGAAACAGATCATAGGGAAATGATAGAGAAAATGTGCTTGATATGGTAACAGGTCAAGATATTCCTAAGGGCCTATCCAGAGACTCGCATAACAAGCATAGTACATAAGAATGCGATGCCGTGATTGGCTTGATGTGTCTCCATGTATCGTGTAAGCCAATCATGGCATCGCATTCTTATGTACTATGCTTGTTAAGCGAGCCTCTGGATAGGCCTTTAATTAGGAATATCTTAGTTTACTTGTTACCATACCAACCATATTATCTTCCTTGTTTCTATG
Organism: Brachypterus glaber; assembly: GCA_958510825.1. Taxonomy (NCBI): domain Eukaryota; kingdom Metazoa; phylum Arthropoda; class Insecta; order Coleoptera; family Kateretidae; genus Brachypterus; species Brachypterus glaber. Next base: position 36,513,895 of record OY294050.1, read on the forward strand.
GTCTGTTTCATCAAGCAAGAGAGTAAATTAAAAATCGAAAATAAATATTTTTACAACAGGTTTGTGTATAGAATATAGTTATGTTTTATAAAATTAACTATGCAGTATATTCGCACATCGAATATTCGAATCTGTTTTGAAAATATTGACTGTGCGATTTTTAATTTACTCTCTTGCTTGATGAAACAGACCATAGTTACTTTTTATATCTAGTTTACAGAGGTACATGATGAAGACTTCAATCCAATTCTGTACCATGATGTAATAAGTAAACATCTATAGTTAGTCCAATTTCAAAATCATTGAGAGTGACTCACCACTGCAACGGTGGACAGACTGCTTGCGTGGCGATGAGCGGGAAGGTGATCACCATCTCCGCTCATCATCGCGCTGGCTGTCTGCCCACTCTCAATGATTTTGACATCAGACTACACAGCCATGGCTAGTTTTAAAAAGTTTCACCTAAAAGGTCTGGCAACTTCGATGTTTTTTTCTGTGGTGTATTTTATGAATTTTGTGTAAAAATTTAAAAAATTGTTAGATGGCTTTTTTTGCAGCATCTTCTTAAACTTGACACTTACCAAGGAACAGGGTTTCAGCTTTTACCTAATAAAAACAAGCATCCTTATAGATTTTGAGCTGCTGAAACCATATCTGTTTTTAAAATTTAGTTACATTGTGATGTAATATTATAACAATATTATATTATAACAATATTGATTATAATAATTGATATGCCGAAAAAATCAGAGTATTTTCCCTGAATTTTTTCAGAAGTTTTGAAACAATCTAGAGGTCGCTCAAGGCCATTTTTTAAAAGCTAATAAAAAACATAATTTTAATTTAAAATTTTTAAGTTTGTTTATACCTAATTACTTTTATATTTTTTTTATATGAATTTATATTTTAATGTTGTTTGTTTTGTTTTGTTGGTACTACCAACTTGGATGTAACTTTTTATTTTATTTATTTATTTTAACTTTTAAAAAGTATGTTTTTTTAACTTTTTATTTAATTTATTTATTTTAACTCTTAAAAAGTTTGTTTTTTTTTAACTTTTTATTTAATTTATTTGTTTTAACTTTTAAAAAGTTTTTGGTTTAAATTTTATAATTTTATTTATTTAATATAAGATAATTAATTTCTGATGAAATGAGACATTTTTAAATTTCGGAATCGGGATCGGGATCCCGAACTTTTTGAAATTTTCGGGATTTCGGGATCGGGATCCCGAAACCTGGATTCCCTATTTAAAAGTATTAAAACACTTTGCCGCTCCAAAATTATGCACTTCCAAACGGGCAAAATTTCAACTTCCTGAATATAAAATATAATATTTCGCAAAAACTACACAATGTAGCTAAATTTTAAGAACAGATATGGATCCAGCAGGCCAAAATCTATAAGTAAGCTTGTTTTTATTAGGTCAAAGATGAATCCCTGGTCCTTGGTAAAAGTGTTGTTTAAGACGATGCTGCAAAAAAAAAGTCATCTAACGATTTTTTAAATTTTTAGACAGAATGCATAAACTATACCAAAGGATCCCAATCAGAAAAACATCCGAGTTGCCAGACCTTTTAGGTGAACATTTTTAAAACTAGTTTAACTAGCCGTGAAGCGTGATTATAAATCACGAGTTTTTTGACGTTATTATTACAACTTTGAAAGTAAAAATTTTACCAGCCAATATGGACTTAATTACCTACAGTTTCTTTTAGACAATAGTTTTCTACGCTTTTTTGTTTTTGAGCTAAACCTCCATACATGCATTTTTTTAGCATTTTTAAATGCCAAAATTAAAAAAATATATTTGTTTTCTTTATCATATAATAGTTGTTTTTACTAAAAACATTAATTTTCTATAAAAATTTTTAATTTTTAAAAAATCTTAAAAAATGTAACTTTCTTTTAACGTAAAAAGGTAGATTGCCGTGAAATTAAAATTTTCATATGACGAAGGTTCACTCCTTCCAGAAGCAGCTTTCTGCTCTCTCTCTCAACGTTTAAAAAAACAAGATTTAAATTAAATTTAATCTAACATTTATTGTCAATAAAAAATTTAACAAAGCAAGATTTATGTAAATCTTCATGAAGAAAACAGTTATGTAGATAACACATTTGGTTGTCCAGAAACTTAAAAAAGGTGAAAGTAAATACCATATCTTTAAAAGAGCAAACTTTCGGGTTAATGTGGCCATTTATTCAATAATTTTGTTTTAATCTATTTAATAAGGTACATTGCATTATTATAAATTATGTCTATTTGTTTAATTAAAAAGTAATTTTTTATTATTTAACAAAATAAATGTTAATTAGTTTTTGACTGTGTAAAATTACAAAAATTCACTCCAGCGAAGCTACTTTTGTAGCTGGGATCTTAATATTTTCCCACAGTTTTAGGTATTATTTTTATTGTAATCTAAACAACCAAATTCCGGGCCGAATCCTAAAAACCAAAGCTTTGCCCAAATCACTCCAGTTTTGCAGAGGATATAAATAATTACGACACTGATCAATTTAATTATTTAAATCTTATCAAATAAATCTAATTGGCTAAGTTTACACCATGGGTACTATATTTTAAGTCCAGGGACTTTTTATCTACCTGTCTCTGTTTATAGCATTTTGTAAAAAGAGATAGGTAGATAAAAAGTCCCTGGACTTAAAATATAGTACCTATGATGTAACTAAGCCGTTATGAGTCTTCTATCTAATTTAATGTCATATGAAAATCGTATACGGGCCAAAATCAAATTTTTACTACTTTCTTGTCCCCACCCTAAAAAAAAGTTATTCAATTTTTATTTTTAAAGAATCTTACATATTCTAGTACTACTCAAATGGTTTTATTTGAAAACTTAAAATACAGTGTAATAAATATTTTATTTTGAGAGAAAATATTGGTTTAATAGTATTTTTTATCGAAATTTTGTTGTCCCCAGCAACATTTATATACATATTTATTTTATGTGTACAAAGTGTTGCATTATATTTACTTATTTCTAATTATTTTTTAAAAGACACTTGATAGTGTTATTATTTTATAAATTAAGCATCTACGTGGCAAAACGTAGTCGTTTATTACATTACAATGAAACGTTTTATCACATATGTAATTATGCCCAAATAAACCCTATTTACTAAGTACTTACATGTTAATGTTACTTTTCTTTTAATAACCCCACTTTTTTTATTGTGGAGGAATTTTCGAAAAAAAAAGGAGCGTAAATACTTTACACCAAAAGAAAGCTTATTAAATTCTCTACAAAAAATGTTCTATGCATTTTTAAGCTACGGCTAGGACCCTTTGAGGCGTAGGCACGAAAAGAGAAAAAATCTGAAAAATACAGTATAAATCAATTTTTGTTGCGATAAAACGCTTACAACTAATCGAATGCAAAAAAAGTATGTCACTGAATGAAAGCCTAGATAATTACATACAGTGTGGTCCAAAAGTCACCCCCCCCCTCTTAACTTTTGAACGAGTTGAGATATCGATTTCAAATTTTGAACTCTTAAATAAGACAACTTAAACTATCTTTAAGCATATATTTGATACTTTTATCTCTTAAAATGTGAGCAGAGGGGCATGGGGGGAATTTTTTTTAAATAGAAAGGGGGGTCGTGTGATACATCATTTTAAAGCCTTTAAAATTCTATATATAACCATACATTTTTAAGATTTTTAAACATGTTTTTTAAGGTTTTGATTTTTCAGTTTTTTGTGCTAAAAAAATAAATTTTTAAGTTTTTTGTTGTTAATTTTTATTTATGTCAACTAAAATTAGTTTAAAAGTATAATTTACTTTTTTTCATTATGAAATTAGGCATTTTTAAAAAATTGTTTGGATTTTTTAGAGAAATTTTGACAAAAATACCCATTTTCAACCCTATTTTAAACCCAAAAAAAAAATTTAAAAAAAATATAAAATATACAGTTAAATGGAGAATTTTATAAGCTTTAAAATGATGTATCACACGACCCACATTTCCATTTAAAAAAATGTCGCCCCATGCCCCCCTGCCCACATTTTAAGAGCTAAAAGTATCAAATATATGCTTAAAGATAGTTTAAGTTGTCTTATTTAAGAGTTCTAAATTTGAAGTCGATATCTAAACTCGTTCAAAAGTTAAGAGGGGGGAGGGGGTGACTTTTGGACCGCTCTGTACAATAAATGTTATATGCATTTTTATGCTAATGTTAGGACTGTTTAAGGTACTCGCACAGAAAAAAAAGTCAGAAAAATACAGTACAAATTCTATTTTTTTGTGATAACTCGATAACTACTTAACCCTATAAAAAAAAGTTGAGAACCAAATAAAAGCTTACCTAATTCTCTACAAAACATGTCCTATGCATTATTGTGCTACGGCTAGGATTATTTGACGTAGAGGCAAGAAAACGAAAAAAATAAGAAAATTACGGTACAGTTTAACTCGAAACTGACCATTTTTTTTAAGGGAAATTTGATGGGAAATTATTATTCTATTTTTCTATAATTGCCCCTAAATTTTGCGGTATATTTTTAACTTGTTTTAAAGCATTTTTGTTAAAATAAATTGCTAAAAAGAAGTAAATTTGATATTAAGCCTATGTCCTATGAGTCCCTAGTGGCAGAAACCCCTGACCCGGGCCTGATATTGATTAAAAAAACTTATATTAGATTATTTTATATTTCTAAATTTCCGTTTAATTTAATAAATAGCAAAAGTTACTGTTTACAGTTAACTTACACCTAGGCCCTAGAGGTAACGGCCCTTAAACCGGACCTGATTACCACTAAAAAAGTAATATGATAATTTTATATATATAAATTAAAATTTTTGACATCAAATTTGGATATACCGACCACAAAAACACAATTTTTTTTGTTTAAAAGGTTCGTTCGCCATATTGGATTCGCCATTTTAAATTTTCAATTTTTGACATCAGATTCAGATTTGTTGACCCCAAAAACCCTATGTTAAGAAGTTTTGTTTAATTTTGATATTCGAATAAATTTTTTGAAAATTTTAACTTATACCTAGCCAAGTGCGCACCACAGTGCGCAATAGTGGGTAAAATTTGCGCCTACTATAAAAATTGTATTTCTTATTGCCTAATAAATACTTCACATGTATAATTTTTTCCTTAGTAAGTTGTAATTTTAACCTTTTTTTCTGGCTTGAAAAGAAGTACTTTTCTGATTTTAACCCATACACAGATGTCATGAAAATCGTATTTGAAAATTATAATTTCACAGAAACCTATTTTCCAAAATAAAAGTAACCATTTTTAAGATTTTTTAAAATTAAAAAATTTAATAGAAAATTAATGTTTTTATTAAAACAACTATTATATGATAAAGAACATAAATATATATTTTTTAATTTTGGTATTTAAAAATGTTATGCTAAAAAAATGTGTGGAGCTCTAGCACAAAAACAAAAAAGAGTGGATGTATCTCGCATGTGCACAAGGGCTAAGGGAACGTTCAAGTATTACGTAACGCAAATTGTACCAAAATTCATACACTTCATACCCTGGTTCTCGCGTTATTATAGATTATAGAGATTTCATATTTTGGCTACTCCCCCTAAGGGGGTGTGTTAGGGGGGTAGCCAAAATATGAAATGTCTACAGCCTTGAATAACGCGAGAACCGAGGTATGAAGTGTATGAATTTTGGTACATTTTGCGTTACGTAATACTTGAACGTTCCCTAGTATATAAATTTGAACCCAATTTTTTTTATTAATATTTTATCATAATTATTATAGAAGTATAGATTTTCTTTCGAATTTTACGAAGAAAATAACGATTGTTTATATAATGTTTTACTTTTAACCCTATTACTATCAATATGTAATTTTATTTATTGTCAGCGCGTAAACATTCTGAATTTTGGATTTTATCAGTGACTTCCCGATTTTTAACTGACTATGACAAACCCATTGATTGTTATGTGTTTAGTGTACACAAGTATCACCATCAAATAAAAGAAATAAACTAATTTTATTATCTTTAGTAGAAAGTTAACTGTTGAGGTATGATTTAATAGTATATTAGTAATATAATAATAATAATAATAATATAATATTACGCACCCATATGCACTGAAATGGTTTGCGTCGAGGTGTGTATACTATTTTTCCTACGACCTAACACCTAAAAATCAAAAAAAGGGCAAAAATTATTTTAAAATAAAATTTTCCAAGGTTATGTGTTTGACCTTTACTAATTTTCTGACAGCAGATAGGTACAATCGGCTGATTGTCACTTTTCAATCGTTGTCACAGGCAACGTGTGGGAAATAGGCACTAGCTACTAACTAGGTCTTAGGAATAAACCATTAGAGCTACTTTCCATACAACCAAGAACTTAGATTATTCTCAGTTAACTGTCAGTTTTGGACTCCCTGATTGGTTAGATTTGACAATTAAATAAGGATAATCTAAGTACTCAGTTGTATGGAAAGTAGCTTAGATAGTATAATAATTATAATTAGTTAGTAGTTGAATAATAATTATTATTTAACTATTTAACGGTTTTAGAAGCATAATTTTAAAATTTACTATAACTTTTTAGTGAATATTAAGGACACTCCCACGGAAACTGAACCAGAGTTTACAGATTTAGAGTCCCTAGCGCGTATACCTAAAAATGTTGCCTGCTAATATTTAAAATGGTAGTTTGTACCTTTTGATTGAGGCAGTCTTTATTTTTTTCTACTAAATTTTTCTACTAAAAGTATATTCCTATTTTTGTCTGACGATTCTTATAATGTAAGTAAAAAATAATGAGCATAAAATAAAAAGATATATTATTGAATAGCACACCCTGTATATTTTTATATATTTGCGCTATATAATTTTGTTTTGTTAGCTGTAACTGTTTTTGAGTTACAAACATTTAAAGATCATTTATTTAATAATTTTCATAGGAGACCTTTTTACGAAACCTGAATACCTGATTTTTAAATGTTAATAATTCAAAGATGAGTTAACCTAACTCTTTAGTATAATTATAATTTTAAAATCAGCTTAGAACTCTATTATACACGGTGTTTTTTTTCCAAATTTTAACTATTTGTTTCTGACCCCTGATTTTTTTTTATAAATTGTTTAAACACGCCATAAGAAGTAATTTAGGTAAATATAAAAAAATTGTAGGGACAGATCGTTTTTTTTACGTTTTTTTTTTTCTAATTTATTATAATATGTACATATTACGTACTTGAACTTCAATATCGACCATGAACTTGCAATACCTCCTAAGTGTGAAATATCAAATAAATATTAAAAATAGAGTAAACAGCAACTCTAAGAACTGTTTTTCGTTGCTCCTGAAAAATTTGACATTTTATACTTAAGAGGTATTGGAAGTTCATGGTCGATATATATTATAGATATAATAATAAAATTATTATTTATAATCACTACATTACAAAAATGCTTATCTCCAACGTCGAGAAAATGTTAAAAAAGTGGGTGTTTAAAATATATCGGTATGTTTGTCCTCTGTCTATAAACCTTATAACTTCTAAACGAACGGTCCGTTTTGAAAATTCTTTTCTTATACGATTCAGAACCTGACGTCAAATATGGTTAACATTCCGATCAGGCAAGGGGTAAAAAAACTAATATTTTTGGCGATAACTGGCTTATTAACAAATCCCTGAATGAAAGATGGGTTTCAAAATGAAAGCAACTTTTGCAAATTTGCATACAGTTATTTTAGGGCTACCTTAGTATATAACCACTTTTAGCAAAATCAATACCTTGTCCGTTTCTTAGATAATGGTAAAAGTTCCTCAGCAGACTGTAAGAAACAGTTATATTATATTGCAGGTAGAATTTGACTAATCTTATAGTATTTTTTTCCTCTGATTTCAATCTGTTTAAAAATTATCTGTAGCTTTCGTTTTCAAAAAATATGGTTTTAATTTTTTTTCATTTTCTTAAAATAGTCATATTCGGAGACCCATAAGTAGATAATGAAAGCATCTAAATAATTACAAAAGTCCAAATTAACATTTATTTTATGATTTAAATAACCAAAGTAAAATTAAATGTCACCTTTTTCTGGATTTCGTTTATTAGCCTCTTTTCTACCCCTCTGAAACAGTGTTACAAATTTTTTTTTGTTGTCTGGTAGCTTGATGTAAATCAAGTCTGTAGACTAGTTCTAGCAGATATAAAATGTCACAATATAACTTTCAATATGACAGTCAATTATATCTAGTAGTGTCCTGGATCCAGTCCATGGACAACAAAAAATTTGTTCACACTTTTTAACACTATTTCAGAGGTACAGAAAAAAAGCCAACAAACAAAATCCAGAAAAATATGACAACTAATTTTACATTAGTTATTTAAATAATAAAATAAACGTCAATTTAGACTTTTGGATTTTCATTTTGATGCTTTCATTATTTACTTGTGAGTGTCCGAATATGACCATGTTTAGCTAATGTAAAAATTTTAAAACCATATTTCTCGAAACTGACAAAAGCTAGAGATAATTTTTAAACAGATTTGTAATCAGAGGAAAATTTACTATAAGATTAGTCAAATTCTACTTGCAATATGATTTAACTGTTGCCTACAGAGTCTGTTGAGGAACTTTTACCATTACCTAAGAAACGGACAACGTTTTGGTTTGGCTAAAATTGGTTATATACTAAGGTAGCCCTAAACAAGGCCGGGCAGACCCAGCCCGGGCCCCGGGAAAAAATTTATTCCCGGACCCCACATTTTTTCAAAAAAAAAAGTTTTCGCCTGTGAAAATAAGCTTTACCCCTGGCAGAAAATTTTCGCCGGGCCCCATTATAGACGCCGGGCTCCATCGGAGTACCGGGCCCCGGGGAATCTCCCCCCCCCTGAATTCGGCCCTGGCCCTAAAATAATTGTATGCAAATTTGCAAAAGTTGATTTCATTTTGAACCCCATTTTGCCTTTAGGGGATATGTGTATTATTGATCGGAAGATAACAATTCTTATCTTACAACAAAAATAATTTTAGTAACACTTTTTATCTGTACAGGAAATTTTATTCTACGATAAATAATAAGCGAGTTATTGCAAAAAATATTAGTCTTTGCCCCCTTTGTCCCGCTTGCCTGATCCCAATGTTAACCATATTTGACGTCAGGCAAAACTACGAAGATTCCGAATCGTATAGTGAAAGATTTTCTTAAATCGGACCTTTCGTTTAGAAGTTATAAAGTTTATAGACGGAGGACAGACAGACCGATATTTTTTTCACCCACATGGCATTTTAAGTCTAAATATGCAAAAAAAGTTGATTTGTCCGTTGACTTTGCCCATAAAACAATAACACTCTAAAAAAAAAGATTCGCCCTTTGGCGTTGGAGATAAGCTTTTTTGTAATGTAGTGATTATAAATAATAATTTTATTATTATATCTAAAATATATATTGAAATTCAAGTAGGTAATATGTATATAATATAATAAACTAGAAAAAACGTAAAAAAACACGATCGCCCCCTACGATTTTTTTATACCTATTTGCCTAAATTATTAGTCCAGTCAAATAACGAGAAATTTGTATGTTACATTAAAATAAATATACACGGTCTGATATTTTAACAGAAAACTCCTGTCAGTTTTTCACCGGGTGATTTGCGTAAGGGGTGTCCGCTATCTTGAATTTTATGGGCGATTGCGGTTATCTCGCCAAATATGCATCTTACTGTAAAACTGCATAGAACCAATTTTGTTAAGAAGAAAATTTTCAACAATTTTTGTTTGGATATTTTTTTTTAATATATTAATAACAATCCAGTTACGTATTATATTATAAAAAGCGCACTTCTGCTTGTAGTAAGAATCTTATCTCACTCTAGGGATCGTTACATATACATCGCCCTAAATAGACTCATGGACAGTAATAATAATATTTTTCCGAGACCATTTATAAGGTTTTGGAAAAGTACTATTTTTCGAGTCGACCTGTAATCTAGTATTTCCTCATAAGAACAGCATTTTTATTACATGGATTGAAAGAGCTAATCTTACCAAGCCACGTTGTTCTTTTAAAATAACAAGAATAAAGTTCTTATTTCGACCGCAAAGTGGCTAACTCCAATTTTTGTCGAAATTGAGATTTTTTTTTGCCTTACACTTTTTCAAACTTCAAAGAAGTGTTTAAAAACATAATCTCAATGTCGACAAAAATTGGAGTATGCCACTTTGCGGACGATGATTTGTTTTCGAGTTCAGACAGACAGACAGCTAAAAAAAAAAAACGGGAAAAATTTAAACTGATTTGTTCAGGAAAAGCTCAGGTTGACTCTCGATTATAATTTTGGGGTCGTGGATGACGCCGAAATTATTTTTTAACTAAACTAATCAAAAATTGAAGTGGAACACTCAAAAATTTTCATCAAATTCAAAGTCAAATATCTCCAGATTTAGTAAACTGATTTACACAATTATTTTTTTACATGAAAGGTATTTTTTTTACGATAATTCTGTCAACTTAGAGTTTCCAAAAACTTAACAGTCTACAGGGTGTTACAGAATAAATGTGTATGTTTTTTTTTTTTGCTTAAACTTTAAATGTGCACCTAATATGTTTTAGATTATGTTTTGAAATTTTTCTTTTTTAGTGTAATTACCACGTTCAGTTTAAACAATTTTTTTTTGAAATTTGTTTGTTTCGTTTTAAGGATATTAAGGATTTTGTGGAAATAGTGATTTATTTATCATTTTTGCTCCAAAATACTAGGATATAGATAATTTAGTTCTTTTTATACTGCAACAGTAAGGCAAGACCCTAGGTACTAACATACAAAAAGATTAACTTGCATTGGTTCCAATAACCTCATCTACAGAGTGTTGTTTTATAATTTTGCTAATCCAAATACATCGATTCATTATTTTGTCGAGATTTAAATAAAAAAATTGTTGCAACTTAGTTTTTAGACTAAACTATCTCATTTTGATTTAGGCTTGTGAGTAAATACCAAAAAATCCACCTATCTTCACTCCAAGAATTACCATATTAACATTTTAAAAATTTAATGACTCCCGCATAGTTTATATTTTTTTAAGCTTTAGGTTAGAGTGAAATAGAAAAAAATGTTTTCATTTTATTACAAATATACATTATCTCTAAAAAGGTTATATCACTTAAGTCGTGAATCACATCTTGTGATAAAATCGTGACTTTAAATTTTAACTTGGTTACGAGAAAAAAAATCTAGGCTTGTGAGTAAATACCAATAAATCCACCTATCTTTACTCCAAGAATTACCATATGAACATTTTAAAAATTTAATGACTCCCGCTTAGTTTATATTTTTTTTAAGTTTTAGGTTAGAGTGAAATAGAAAAAACTGTTTTCATTTTATTAAAAATATTATACATTATCTCTAAAAAGGTTTTATCACTTAAGTCGTGAATCACATCTTGTGATAAAATCACGTGACTTTAAATTTTAACTTGGTTACGAGAAAAAAATCTAAAACGAGTGTATCATAATCACCCTACATTAAGTACAAGAAAAAAACAATTAAAACGGAACTCTGCAGGGCAACAACACCGAAGAAAATATTCTTACCAAAATCTTAAAACAAGACTCTCAATAAATATACCACTTAAAACTTAAGGCTTAAGTTTTAAATTTGTCAAAAAAGGCAGAAAATAACATTAATAGTATATTAAAGTACTAGTTTCATAACATACGTTTTTAGCGTACGAGTACAAGTTTAGAAAACGAGCCGCATGCGGCCAGTACTAGTACGCTAAAAACGTGTTATGAAACAAGTGCTTTATACAATTTTTTCTATTTTGTTCTAAAATTTTAAAAAACTTACATTTAAATCGATGACTGATTTAGGGATTTTTATTTCGGGTTGGCATTACAGTTTTCGCTATGTTTAAAATTCTAAGAACAAATGATATTTTGATATATTTTATAATCATGTCTTCTCTTTTTCACTGCAAGTAACCTAAACACAAAATTTTGTAGAAAATTAAACTTTAAAGCTTCGTTGACATTTGCACGGAAAACTTCAAACGATAGGCTTTTATCTGTTGCCACCCCAAAAGAAAAAAAGTAGAGACCTCTTATGGGCCTATAAGAACACGCAAAATGCGTGTGATTATGAGCTTATAAGAGTCGCAAAATAGAAAAACGTTATTAAATGTTACTTTCTAAAATTTTTAGACGTAATTGTCCTAGTAAAATATCTAAATTTACTTGATTAAGGCCTAAGTTTTAAGTAATATATCTATTCAAAGACTTATGAGGTTTTAATGAAAAAAAAAATTATTAGAGTTGAAGCCCCACGGAGATCCGTTTCAAAACATTTTCTTAAACTAAATATACAGTCGGTGATTATGATGTACTAGATTTAGACAATTTTAAATTTTAGGACTAAATTAAAGTCTCAAGTCACATGACGAATAAGTGATAAAAGTTTCGCAGCGGTAACGTACCTTATTTATATTGATACTAAAACTTCTTTTCCAATTTTACATTAACCTAAAGCTTAAAAAAGTATAAACTATGCGAGAGACGTCAAATTTTAAAATGTTAAATTGGGAATTCTTGGAGTGAAGATGGGTAGATGTATTGATATTTACTAACAAGTTTAAGGATCATTCTGGTTTAGATGTTCCAAAAAAAGGGCTATTGTTGTAATTTTTTGAGAATGTATCATAGATATTAATATAAAATTTGTTAAGCTTAACAAATACACTCTCGAAATACATATATTTTTTTAACACTTTTTATACAAAAAAATAACATACAAACGTAACTCCTCGAAAAGTAGATATGTCGCTGGCGGCTGTGATATCTTGATAACGGCCCATCTAAAACGAAAAAATCAAAAATATTTAGGTACAGTATGACTGTGGCTCTCGCGTATTTATGCATATTAATATTTATTGATAAAAAAATAAAATGGCGGAGATTAAAAAAAATAACAAAAAATGTTTTTTCACTGTTATTGGTAAAAAGATAGTAAAAATTAAAATTTTAATACGGTTGTAGAATACGCTGAAGCTATTCATGTGTAGAATATGTGGTTATAACTTCATAAGGATCGGTCCAGTGGTTCCGGAGAAATCACAGCCGCCGACCGAAAAAACGTTGTTTTGAGAAAAACGCGTTTAAAGTTTTTTTTATGAAAAATTATGAAAAAGTCTACATAAACTTTCGAAAAATGTAAAAGAAAACTATCGATTTTTTGAAAATTATAGACCAGGATGATCCCTTAAATCAAAATAGGCAAGTTTAGTCTATAAACTTTCAAGTTGCAACAATTTTTTTACTTAAATCTTGAAAAAATAGTGAATTGATGTATTGAGATTAGCAAAATTATAAAAAACACCCTGTAGATGGGGGTTATTGTGAACAATGAAAGTTAATATTTTTGCTCGTCTTTTTGTATGTTAGTATCTAGGGTCTTGCCTTACTATTGCAGTAAAAAAAGACCTGAGTTATCTCTATCCTAGTATTTTGGGACAAAAATGATGTATAAATCACTATTTCCAAAAAGTCCTCAACATCTTTACAACAAAACGGGATAGAAACAAAATTTAAAAAATTAATTGTTAAAACTGAACGTGGTAATTACACTAAAGAAAAAAAACTTAAAATTTCTCTATAAGGTGTTTGGTGCAGATTTAAAATTTAAGCAAAAAAACATACATCTATTCTATAACACCCTGTAAACCGTTGAGTTTTTGGAAACTTTAATCATATATAATTTTAGTTAAAAGATATACCTTTCTCGTAAAAAAATAATTATTGAAATCGGTTTAATTAAATTCGGAGATAACTGACTTTAAATTTGTTGAAAATTTTTGGTTGTTCCACGTCAAATTTTGATTAGTTTATTTAGGTATGTACCGTTTTGCTAATTGAACTGTGTTCTGCAATAACCGTCTAACCCGCATTGTGAAATGACAATAGGTTACAGAACATTTTACCCAATATCTTTCAAAGCAATTGAATTAAAGTGTTTTAGTCAAAACGATTAAAAGGTGTAAGGGAAAAAGTTCAAAAATTTACTGCTATCTCACAATGTGGGTTATACGCAAACAAACAACTAACAGCAAACGTCAATAAAATACTAAAGCAAGAAGTTGTAATAAATTTGTTTTGGTTCTCGAAAATCTCAGTTCTGAACTGATTCGGAAATGGCGCAGTTGCAACAGGTCAATGCTCAGTCGCAATAGCGCCCGGTCTGAACCAATTCAGACCTGAGATTTTCGAGAACCAAAACAAACCTTTTATAATCATCACTCCGATCGGAGTGGGTGGCGTCAGCGAAGGGATCCAATGTATCCCGATCGGAATGATCGGCAGTCAACCTTTTAAAACATTTAAAAAAAAACATATTAAGAATATGTTCTGACATTAATTTTTTTAGTTACATACCGGGTGAGTTTTGTTTATGTTCACCCCTAAAATTAAGATAAATCTTCATTCGTTAAAAATGATTTATATAATTTTACATTGGCTATAAAATGGCGGATTAAATTCCGGTTTTGCCGGAAGTGGTATATATATATTTTATTAATGGAACACCCTGTAATTTTTTACATTTTTGAATTCAGCCGAAAATTCTATGTATAAAAAACTGATTGTTTTTTTTTCACTTTTTTTTTTTCGTTTGCCACTTCCGTCGAAACCGGAAGTGAAACAAAAAAATGAAATCCGACATTTTATAGCCAATGTAAAATTATATAAATAACCCAAGTTTCGATTTTATCGAATAAAGATTAATCTTAATTTTGGAGATGGACATAAATAAAACTCACCCGGTATATTGTTACAGTAATGTTCCTAATTTCTAGTGAAATTGTTCCCTGTAATTTGTTTTTTTATTTTTCTTTTTCTGTTTTTGAGTAAAACGCAAGTGATCCATATAACTTTTCGCCCTTTCCAGCGTCAGTTTCGACTAGGACCGTCTAGAGAAAATCCGGGCCCGTAATAAAATACTCCCGGGCCCTCTATACAATGTAAATAAATAGTTTGCCATTATATTCGGATTCTACCGGGCCCCTCTGATTACCCCAGGGGGTAACCTTTGCCACCCACCGTCTTTACGGACCTGGTTTTGACCCTATACGAATTTATTTTTTGACAACTAAATATACATTGTTAATTTATTATTCCATCAATCTATTTTCTAATCATCGTACGGAGCAAGATCGCTGGAGTTTGGACTTTTTAATAACTCCAGCCATCTTGGTACGGAGTGATATTGGTAGACTGACAGTTTCGGGCTGCTGGCCCTCTTCAGTACCAAGATTAAAATCTGCACGCTGATTAACAAACGTTTTTAGGAATATAGTCATTAGATTGATGTATATTTGTCGCCATCTATTGCTAGATAGCCCATCATACCTCTCCTAGTCTGGATACTTTTACATTTTTAATACATATTTTCAATTTTTTTCTGACCTCTGAAAATGTATGCTAGTAGTGTTACGCCCTCTTTGTGAGTCATAAATATTATATATGATCAATACTTATTTTTTTTAAAAACATTTAATCTCATTGATTAATTATTAAATATCATACTTTCGATTAAATGATTTCTAATTTAAGCATGACTTTTATACACTGCAAGAAATGATTGCTGTTTACATACATTTCTTGGTGCTTGATGAACTTCATGTTTTCTTTATACATTTAAGTCGAATGATTTCTGAATTTAGCAATTTTTATTAAGATTTCTTTCATTATATATTAATATAACTACACATATTTTTTTTTTAAATATATTAATACATTACTTGATGTGCTTTCATTAGATTTATTTATAATAAATTTCTTAAATGAATTATTTTATTTTATTTAAGAGTTATATTTTCTCAAACAGAAAAGCTTAAGTATTTACACTAGGTTGTTACTTACCTAAAGGAGTAAAAGCTAAAGTAACTGGCGCCCCTAACAACATTAATCAATTCTTTCTATTTTTCCCTTGCTCATACCCATTGCTCCGCTGTTAAAACTAGCCGTTGGCAGTGAACGTATTAATTACGGTACAACAGGGTTATTCAGTTAAAACTCCCAGGAACAATTACTTAAATCAAGCCAAGCAACTTTTGGCCATTTTTGGGGGTGGACATAAATAAAACTCACCCAGTAATGTTCCTAATTTCTAGTTGAAGTTGTTCCCTGAAATTAGTTTTTTGATTTTTCTCTTTCTGTTTTTGAGTAAAAGGCAAGTGATCCATATAAATTTTTACCCTTTCAGTTTCGACCAGGACCGTTAAGAGAAAATCCGGGCCCGGAAAAAAATACGCCCGGGCCCTCTATACAATGTAAATAAATAGTTTGCCATATATTTGGATTCTACTGGGCCCCTCTGAATACCCCATGCCAGGGGCAACCCCTTTGTCCCCTTCCGTCTCCACGGATCTGGTTTGGACCCTATACGAATTTATTTTTTGACAACTACATAATTTTAATACATATTTTCAATTTTTTTTCTGATCTCTGAAAATATATGTTAGTTGTTTACGAGTCATAAATATTATCTAGGATCAATATAGTTAGCCGCGGCACTTTTGCACTGTGAAACTAACACCTTTTGACTTTATATGGATGCATATAGAGTCAACCAAATATAGTGTAAAAATTTACCAATTGACATCGAATGGAGTTTTTTCACTCTGCAAGTATTTTATAATAAATATTATAATCAGACAGTGTCAAGTTACACCCTCTTTTCCACAGTTTATAAGCCACTGGACCCCTTAAACCAAATTCAAACTTTAGTTGGTTATTTTTTTACATAAGTGAATGTCTACCTAACTGGCGAATGAAATAGCCGGTTATTTTACGGAATACTACATAAGTATGCACATTAATGATAAGAAATTGTGTATTTATGTATACAGGGTTATTCAGTTAAAACTCCCAGGAACAATTACTTAAATCAAGCAAGCAGCTTTTGGCCATTTTGACGCTGCAAAACAATTTTTTAAAAATAGGTATTTTAGTTCGCTAAGTGTACTATTACTATGTGTAAAACCTTTTTTTTTTGCACCCGTTAAAACGATTGACCTAGGTCATAAATATTATTTTATATGATACGCTTTTTTACTAATACAGTTTTTTTGTTTCTCTTATAGAAAACACTAGTAAACTATGTTATGATACGCTTTTTTAAGAGTTCAGTTTTTTTTTTGTTTTTCTGTAATGCACAAATCTAGTAAATTATGTTAATGCACTTAACAAAAATAGTTTAGTAAATTTTTCTGTAAAAGAGAAAAACAAATTAAAACTCTTAAGCAAAAACGAATCATATATTGCTTACTTACTTAATTGCTCGCAAATAATTTTTTGTGAGTTCAACAACCTTTCAACTGTTTATAGGAATTTTAGTAAGATGTAGCAGCTTATTGCATAGACAAGTTTTTGGTAGTCAAGGTTTAATAATCTAGATAGGCAGAATTTATATCTGCCTAAAATTAATATGGCATCGCATTTAATATAGTGAACATTTATTTTCTCCCAAGCAATGTCACGTGACCATATGTTCTTCTCACTTTGCCGTCCATAATCACAGAGTGAGAGAGAGCGTAAGATAGTAACGTGACTTGCTTGCGAGAAAATGTTCACTATAGCGATATAGTCCAGTCAAATAACGAGGAATTCCTGTTGAAATTGCCATAAATGTACACGGGCTGATATTTTAAAGGGTAGTAATGGATGGTAACAGAACACTTCCTAGTTTTTCACCGAGAGATTTGCGTAAGGGGTGTCCGCTGTCTTATATTTAGGGGTGAGTGCGGTTATCTCATAATATATGAAACTTATAGAGAATTTCAAGAGCTACAAGTTTATTCATAAACACTTTTAATCTCCGATGAATAATTTGGCTAAACAATAAAAAAGAAATTTTACCTCCAATATGGCTATTTTTGTATATAACTCGATTGTTGTTATTATAATGAAAAAAAGATTTTGACAAAAATTGTTGTATATTTGCTCCTTAACAAAATTGCGTTATATGCTTTTTTATCATAAGATGCATATTTACCGATGCACCCCTAAAATTCAAGATAGCGGACACCCCTTACGCAAATCACTCGGTAAAAAACTAACAGGAGTGTTGTGTTACCATCCACTACTACCCTTTAAAATATCAGCCGGTGTACACTTAAATATTAATTAATTAATTAAATATTAATTAATTAATTTAAATATTTATTGCAATTTACATGCATGCATGCAATTTGACTTGGTTAATAATTAATAGGGCAGTAGGCGCATCACGGGAACAATTCATATTTGTTCTTTTTAAGTTGGTATACATGTCCATTAGTTCATGTAAGTTGTCAACCTATGACTCTTAATTTGAATTTTGTGGTTATACAGGGTTATTCTTTTAAGTGGTACAGTGCCTCTAACTTTTGAACGGCGTAAGATATCGACTTGAAATTTGAAACCGACACAATATAAAATAAAGTATCTTTGCTATAAATTATATATTTTTTTAATTTAAAATAACACCAGGGGGGCGCTGGGGGGAAAAATCTTAAATTAAAAGGGAGGTATATCATTTAAAAGGTAATCAAATTGTCTATTTAAAGGTATATTTATTTTTTGATTTTCGTTTAAATTGGAATAATTTATTCAGTTTCTTTTAAAATTTGAAAAGGCATCAATATATTACATTCGAATGTGATCGTCCTCCCTTAATATCTCCAAAACCAAGTAAAGTTTGAAATTCCACAAAAGAAGCCAATTTAATTTATCATTAGAGCAACAAAAATCTGTATATTTAAACATTATAAATTTTATCGCCATACCCCCAACTACTTGAAACTCCAAAATCTTACGTAGCAACCCCCTGTTCCCTTTAATTTAATAGCATAAAAAGAGGGGGTTGCTTTAAGATTTTTATGTTGGGGTAGTGGGGGTATGGGGTTAAAATTTATAACCTCAAATTATGCAGATTTGGGTTGCCCTAATGTGAAGTTAAATTGACCTATTTTTTAGAATTTTAATATTAGGCTTCATTCGAGAGATATTAAGGGAGAATTGTCACATTCCATTACAGATTTATTAAAAATTTAAAGTAATTATAACCCTTTAATATAACTTGAAATCAAAAAATAAATACTCCGTTGGATAAAAAATTAAATTGTAAAACATTTCAAATCATATACCCTTCCATTTAAAATTTTGTCCCCATCGTAATTTACGTAAAAACATAGTTTGTATTATGCAATATACAACTTCAAAATTTTAATTCAGTATCTTAAGCCGTCTAAAAGTTAGAGGCACTGTACCATTTAAAATAATAACCCTGTGTCTATTCAGGTCTATTCACATGTACCATTGAAATCTATTCAATATTGACAAAAATTACAATACCATGCAGTTTTAATACAGTTGACGTAAATGACCTTGTAATTTTCGTCAATATTGCCACAAATTTCAATCTCAATGGTACATGTGAATAGGCCTGATTGACAGTTACAATGTTGACGTCAAACAATACCGTTATTTTATACACAGTTGGCATTGGAAACAAAGGTATACCACTACAAAATGATCTTCGAATGACCTTGAAGGGAAAAATGATCTCATACGAAATGAAATGACAGTTTACTGCCCTACGGTGGTTGACAAGACAATTAAGTTATTAAATGAAACATTCGATGAGCGCATAATCTCGCGTACTGGCCCTGTGAATTGGCCTCCAATATCCTGTGATCTAACACCTTTGGATTATTTTCTGTGGGTATATGTAAAGTCGTTAGTCTACGCTGCTCGAAAGAGTGGTCGAAAATTGGACTTATTCGAGACAGCCGCGACGCCCATATGCCCGAAATCATATTTAAACAGGAATGGCATAAAATTATCTTTCCAATAAAGCCAATACCATGGCCATTACCACGATTTTTATTTGTTTTATTTTGTTTTAAAGTTCTATACCTCTAAAAAAACACCCTTTAGCTCCAAACTTGCCTACAACTTGCTCCGTGAAAAGGCAAATCAATGTGCAATTGTTCTCATGCTAGATCTGGCAGAAAACTTGCATAGCACTAAATTGCTCCGTGGAAAGGCGCCTTTAAACTATAGTCTAGTACTATATACGGTCATGCGGCATAAAAATAGAATTTAATACAGTCGTAGAAAAAATAAACAAATAAAAACTTAATAATTTTTATCTTTGCCTGTTGTATATTTTAATATTTAATTTATATGTTCACCACAAAATTATAGGAAGAAAATAGGTCATTTATCTGGTTTAAGGAAATTTGGTAATCGTAAGTAAATTGCTTTTAGGAAATAAAAGGCTTTAGATAAAATTGACGATTTTTAACTCTTAAATGTTTCAGTTTTTCCATAAGGGGTTTGGAGTTCACACTTCTTTCCCTTTACCGATATCGATAAATGTTCCAGTTTTCCAAAAGGGGTTTCGAGTCCACATTTATTTTCTCAGCTGATCCGATTTTTAACCACGCAATGAATTAGAGTGGGGGAATAGGATACCAATAAAAATAAGTAGTGAAACTTTGGTGGCAGCTATTGTTACATGGTGTTTGATAATTACTAGTATTGGTTTGATTTTCTTAGTTAATTCTGTATGGATAATTTTATACTTTAAAAACAAATTTAAAATAACCATTATTTACGTGGCGGCGCGCCTGGGCGGCTAGATTCTTGCCATATCGCACCATCTAGTGTGAGAAATTTGAACCCTGGCGGGTACAATGGCTGCCATACATATTTGCCAATCAATAAGAAAACGTTTCTAATATGTCTGTCTGTCTATCTAGCATGGTGTTAACCTATATAGTTTACCATTAATTTATTTTAGAATGCAAGAAGAAAATATATTAAGAGTTGTTTTCTCTTCAGAATGATGATGATAATTATAAAAATCGCTCAATTTTTCCTATAACCTTTTAATTCTATTCGAAAAAATCTAAATATAAAGATGAAATATTTTTTTAGATGTCTTGGCAGGCCTGGACCGCGGCACAAGCCGCGCCCCAATTGGCAATGCCCACTGTGATGCCCACAATGGCGGCTTCCGTTTTGCCAGGAGTCGTAAATGCGGCCCCTGCTGTGGCCCCCGCAGGGCAGTACACTCAAGAACAGTGGCTTCAAATGCAACAACAAAATTGGCAACAGTGGGCTCAATGGCAGCAACAGTATCAGCAGTGGCATCAGCAATACGGTGCAGAGGTATATGATAATTATAATTAGAAGAGATAGAAAATGGCTTTAGACCAGGCGGTATCTGTTTTAGGTTGTGAATCGGATAGTATCCTACATTTTTGGATCAATTGGTCCAGAATATCACTAGAAATTATAATTTCACTATGTGCATAAAATAAACCGTGGGCTTTACTTTTTATTTGATAATATGTTGCAAAATCGAGAAGAAATTCATTTTTTTTTTCTCCTTTTCGTTTATATATCTTTTGAATTATTCATTTCAGACAAATATTGAAGAGGAAAGTTTTGTAATTGAATTTTATACATGATAAAATTGGTTGCAAATCGAAAAAATTATTACTATTATTACAAGCATAGTAAAAGGGGTAGACAAAAATCGAGAGTATACGTAGGACCTTTAAAATTGACCCAAGAAAACTTCATGGTATGTTGAATCATCACACCAAATTTCATCAAAATCGGTCTGATAGTTTTTGCACAATAATTTTGCAATCCAGATTTTGAAAAAAAATGCAAATTTTCAAAATTATGCAAAATTGAAAATAAAGCCGTTAGTTACTTGAAAATTTAATCACATATAGAAGAGAGCTCAAACTTTCAAATGCTTTTTGAAAAATCAAAATCCATTAATTAGGAGAGCCTAGGCAGTTGTTTAAACATTTGACGAATGTTTGCGTTTATAAACAATTGGAATAACTTTATTAATTTTTTAGATGAATTTGTTTTTTTTTAATATACCGTGCATTTCGGATTATACAAAACAGAGAAAACAAAGATAGAACGATCAGATCAAGGCTGACGTGAGGAGACGGCCTCTCCGACGCTCTGTATTTTATTAAAAAAACACACGTCAACCTTGATCTTTGTTTCATACGTTTTGTTTACTTTCAAACGGGCGGTATATTGAAAGTACTCGCAAAGACGAATCATTATATTTTTTTTTCAAAGGTAGCGTCTTTCTGAGTACTTTTAATATATATTTAAAAAAACAAATTCATCTAAAAAATTAATAAAGTTATTCCAATTGTTAATTAGCGCAAACATTAGACAAATGTTTAAACAACTGCCTAGGCTCTCCTAATTAACGGATTTTAATTTTTCATAGAAGATTTGAAAGTTTGAGCTCTTTTCTATGTGTGATTAAATAATAAATAAAGTTTCTAACGGATTTATTTTAAACTTTGCATAATTTTGAAAATTTGCAATTTTTTTTTTAAAATCTGGATTGCAAAATTATTGTACAAAAACTATCAGACCGATATTGGTGAAATTTGGTGTGATGATTCAGCACGCCATAAAGTTTTCTTTGGCCATTTTTGAAGGTTCTACGTGTACCTTAAGTATCCGAAAAAAAATCCCAAAAAACTCGATTTTTTACCCCTTTTTATGATTTTTACTATTTTTGCAATAATAATTAGTTTTTCGATTAGCAACCAATTTTATCATGTATAATAGTATATTATTCAATGATCGTATAATAATTGCTATTAATCAATGGTGAATTTTGGGACACGAGCCGAAAGGCAAGTGGCCTAATCACCGAATGATTAATAGCTATTATATGCGAGTAGAATTCTATACTTTATCCACGGTCGTTTTAAATTTTATACGGTTTATTTTTACTGACCCGTGATTAATAGGCCTATTTATCACGACCGTGGATAAAATTTAATTACAACACTTTTTTACCTCTTCAATATTTGTCTGAAATGAATAGTTCCAGAGATATATGAAAGAAAAGGAGAAAAAAATGAATTTCTTCTTGATTTTGTCACATTTTGTTAAATAAAAAGTGAAGCCCACGATTTATTTTATGCGCATAGTAAAATTATCATTTCTAGTGATATTTTGGAACCATTGATCTAAAAATGTAGAATACTATCCGATTTACCCAAACAGATACCGCCTGGTCTACTTAAAATAATTCTGTTTGAATTTTTTTTTGTAAAGAGCCCTTTCTTTAAATATTGCTTTAACTGATGGTAACTCCTAAAAGAATTTTGTTGCTCCTATTTAAACTTTAAACTTCCCTAAAACTTTACTCTTTTTTAGGGCTCATTGTACATCAGTTGCTGTATATATTTATTAACTAACGCACGTTTTAAGCATTTTTTTTAGATTTTAATAGAACTAAAACTGGAAATTTTGAATTTTTAGTATCAAAAAACCTTACTGGCAAATCCAGCCGCTGCAGCTGCGGCTGGATTGCAACCGCCGTTGCCTCAGGTGGCTACTGGTGTTGCACTTGCACCTCCTCTACCCACAAACGAAGTCCAACCTCCGCTACCACAGGAGGAGCCTCCAGTAGATCAACCGACTCCAGCTTATAAATCCACCAATCCCGGTTACAGCACGGGAACTGTAAATCAGAGTCAAATGTATTCACAAAACCCATATAGCTCGTTACCACCTGTTCAAAACGCTGCTGCTTCTGCTGCTCCTCCTCCGCCTCCTCAAGAGGAACCCCAGCAGTCTTGGAATCAAAACAATAAGAGGCCATTCAATGATCAAGGAAATGAATATGATCGAAATAAGTTGGCCAGAAATGACAACTGGGGTCAAAGTACTCCGAGGAGCTCGAACCAATGGAATCAGAACCAAGGTCAAGGTTACAGTACCTCAACTCAACAACAAAGCCAGTCCAGAAATCCACCGTTTAATCAAGCTACACCTCCTGCTAAAAATGTTGAGGTGCTCTCTGAAGCCGAAAAGAAGTTTGACAAGGAGTTTGCAGCTTGGGAGGCACAGTTTAATAAGTGGAAGGATCAAAATGTGAACCATCCAGATAAAGTACAATATAGGGAGTATGAGAAAAAATGGGAGTCTTGGAGAAATTCTTTACTAGAAAGAAGGGAACAAATGAGAAGGAAACGATTGGGTTTACTGGGACCAGGAAGTGCTAAACCTTCACCAGCAACACAAACGCCTGCTCAGGGATTACAACCTCTTGGAGCTACTTTTACCCCAGATAAGGCAGAAAGTAAACCCCCATCTTTGTTGGATATGAAGATTTCCAAACCTGCGGTTGACAGTTTCAATGACGATCGTTTCGGTAATCGCAATGACAGTTACGGAAAAACGTCAGATAATTATGGCAGGTCCAGAGATAGTTTGGGAAATTATGGAAAGGACAATTTTGGTAGGCAAAGGGCCGATTTTGGCCGCCAAAGTAATGAATTTAATAAACCACCTCCATCAATTAAGGATAATTTTAATAGATTACCTCCTGACATGAGCCAGGCACCTCCAAGTATGACAGACAATCTACTTACCAAGCCACCTCCAACTATGAACAACGAACCTTTAAGTTTTAAATCTCCCAAAGGGTTTCCTGGTGAAGGACTTCCAGAGGAACTGGAGGACGATAATGCAGGGGATGGGTTTCTAAAATCCAACGTTTCTGGAGGCATTCCAGGATTAGATTTAGCTGAAGGAGAAGGACAAGATGATGGTGACGAAACCGAAGTTATTGATTTAGATAGAGACGAACCACCAAAAGAACGTAAGGGTCCTGACTTCGAAGCTATTTCTAAAGGCATAAATAATATATTAGGAGACCAAAAACTGTTGAGCATGTTAAATATGGTTTCACAAAACCAAACTGTGAATACGACCACAAACAATACTGCACCTATAATGTCAACAATGCCACCGACTCAAACTTTTGTGAGCAACGAACAGTCAAACCAAAGTTTAGATAACGCCTCGACTTATGGTGATATGAATGCCCGCGAAGGTGTTAATAATTTTGACGACCAGACAAGAAGTAGTTTCACTATGGGCCCCAATGATTTCGACGCTTCTAGAAACAAACGATTTGGCGACGATCGTTTCCCGAATAGATTTGAGGGTGAAATGAGATTTGGGCAACAACAGAACCTTAATAGACCCGGTGGTTTCGAACCCAATGACAGAAATAACTTTGGGGGTGATGGGTTTGGTAATAGAGGTGATAATTTTGGACGAAATGACAATTTAGGCCGAAATAGGAATGATAGTTTTGGAGATGGTTACAGAAACCGTAATGACAGTTTTGGCAACAGGAATGATAAATTTGGAAATAGAGATAATTTCGGTCGAGGAAATGAAAATTTTGGCAATAGAGACAGTATGAACCGTGGTAATAATTTCGGTAATAGAGACGGTTTAAACCGAGGTAATGACAACTTTGGTGGTAGAGACAACAGAGGTGGACCACAAAACCGGGATGCTCAAAACAGGGGAAACATTCAGTTTAACTTAGACGGTAGCGTGAACCAGGACAGACAGATGGATCAAGGCTACAAAAATTCTCGAGATAGCTTTGGCAGGAATGACGATAGAGGATTTAACAGTAGAGGCAATTTTGGTAGAAATAACAGTTTCGGACAAGATAGCGGACGTCATGATGATGATGATTATGAAAATTATAACGAAGAGGAAGACTATGAGAAATACAATGAATGGTATAAGGATGAAGACACAGATAAAAACGCTCCTCATCAAAATGCGCCTCCACCTCTTATAAAAAATGCCCCTCCACCCCTTATGAGAAATGCGCCTCCAGCTCTTATGGGAAATCCTCCTCCACCTCTTATGGGAAATGCTCCTCCACATTTTATGGGAAATGCGCCTCCACCTCTTATGGGAAATGCACCTCTTATGGGCAATGCGTCTCTTATAGGTAATGCGCCTATGAATGTACCTCCGCCAGCACCAGTAATGGAACCGGAGCCAGAGGAACCCTTGTTTGAACCAGAGACTGTAATTGATTACGATCATAAACCGCTTAAAAAAGGCAAGTATTTTTTTAAATTTTTATTGTGACTATCAATGAAAAATTAGTGTAATGAATCCTTTGGATGTTGCTGTTGCTGTTTTTTCTATTTTTTTATTTCTGTCTGTCTGTCTGTTAGATTAAATTAATAAATGGTCCACTGTCACCAAAATTAGGCTTGAAAAATAACTAAACATGGATCAATGTCAACTACTACCTGCCTCATCATCATCATCTGATGATGATGACTACCTGCTTAGTTGGTTTCTAAAATTTCACAAAATATGTTTCCAAAATTGCAGGGTGGCCCAAAAAATGTGACTGTCTAAAATCGAATTATTTCGAAATCTTTAGGTAGGAGGCGTCTCCAATTTAGGGGTCTTGGTCAACATTCTAGGGAGCACCTATATACCGATTTTGGCCTATTTAAAAAATACATAAATTGGCCTGTATAAATAAATAAAATATATTTTTTCGAGTATTTGGGACTCGTATTTGAGTTTGAACTTTCGAGGTGTCAATTTTTTTTCTTCCTGCCTAAACGCCATCCTCGGCCTCCCCTAAAAGTAACCCGAGCCGATCCGGTAGCCAGTCCAGACTGGTCACGACCCCCAAGTAAGGGGCGGGAGAGCTTGAGGTAAAGACCTTCGGACCTTAGGTCATGACCGGGACCTAGGGTTTGGTGACGGCATATGACTCGAATAAGTATAGCGCCTGTTAATTGCTGCCATTTTTTCATTCATTTTCTTCTTCCTCTTTTCTCTTTCTTGGTGCTAATCTTGAACGTCTCAGCAATATTTCAGATTTCATCCCGTCAATTTAAACCAGGAGAGCAATCAAAAAGTGCTATGAATTCACCAACTAAGCGAATCCGCAGAAATTGTGATACATCCGAAAAAGTAACTTGATTTTGAGAAACTCTGCCGCCGAAACGAAAGGGTTAGCAACTTCCGGTTTCGGTTCTCGGTGCTCCAATAGTTGGTAAAATTTTCATCAAGAAACGAGTTGTAAGAGAGAAATTATGGGCGAAACTCTCAGTCACATTTTTTTGGGCCACACTGTAGTTATATAGCGGTTAATATTTATTATTATATATATTGAAGTATTACTCGTACATTTTTAGCTCCCGAAATCGAAATCACCATAGAACCATTCCATATGTACGATTATCGTCACAAGTCCATCACCCGTATCCCATACCCACAGAGACCAGAATGGTTGATAAACACCGTTCGCTACATCCATGAGTTTGATCCTTTGGCAGTCGGCATAGAACGGTCATTTCTACCCCGCAGACCAATAAGAAACTTAAGGGACGATGACTACCATAGAAGAGGTCCAACTGACGAAAACTTTGAGGGTCATAATCGAAGGGACGGAGATAACCGATGGGATGAAGATAATCGAAGGGGTGGAGATAACCGCAGAGACGGAGATAACCGCAGAGACGGAGATAACCGCAGAGGCGGAGATAACCGCAGAGACGGAGATAACCGCAGAGACGGAGATAACCGTAGAGACGGAGATAACCGTAGAGACGGAGATAACCGTAGAGACGGAGATAACCGTAGAGACGGAGATAACCGTAGGGACGGTGATAACCGTAGAGACGGTGATAGCCGAAGGGAGGGGGATATTCGTAGAGATGGGGATAATCGTAGAGATCGAGACAACCCTAGAGGAAGGTTTTCCGACAGAGATAATCGCCAAAGAGGTTATTCTCAAGACGACAGGCAAGGAAACCAAAATCATCAGCAGGGAGGTAAACCTTTAGACTTGGACGATTTATCAGATGATGATATGGATTGGGAACGTGAAAACAGAGGTCTGAACCCTCCCAATCCTGAAGCTTCAGCTAACAACCCCCCACAATTTGGAGGTAATAAGGAAGGAAATAACGCACAAGGCGATAACAACTATTTTAGCCAGGTTACTATGATTGAAGATTTGATCAATGAGCCGGGAAGGTTTAATAGAGCCCCTAAAATTGTTATTATTTTAAGAGGTCCACCTGGCAGCGGAAAAACGTACTTGGCCAAATTGATTAAAGATAAAGAGGTATGTTTATATTTCGCCTTTGTTCATAGGGTAATAAGTTATTATTACTAATAACACTGCTCTACACTCAAAAATTTGCCAACACCATTTTAGTTGATTCTAGACCTATTTGATGCGCTGTTTTTGGAACCTAACTTCGTTTTTCTCCGCTTCGATTTTTTTGGCTTAGAGCTCTATTAAAAGAGAAACAACCTACCACAATAAAAAAAATAGACCTGATTTTTTTTTACTATAACTATAGGCAAAAAACACTGTGCGCTATATCTCAAAAACGAGCTAATCGAGAAAAACAAATCCAAAATCAGCGCATCAAATATAGCCAGACGCAACTAAAAGGTTAAACAAACAACAACAAATATTTTTTTTTTTTGTAGAGCGGTGTAATTGATTTCACTGTGCGACAAGAAAAAATAGGTATGAGAGACCAAACGTCAGTCGTTAATTTAGGATCATTATAGTCGAGTTCCCATGGGGTTTCGCTACTTTAGGTCAATTAAGCGATTTTTTTTTAATTTGAAGTTTTCAATGCACGCTAATATGCAAGACCCATTTTTCAAGTTAGCGTTCCAAAACTTTGGCAGGTAAATTCTTATTAAAAGATATGAAAAAAGTCTCTATAAACATATGTCCAAAAATGCTTTTTAAGGGAGCTAGGTCCCTTTATTGACAACCCTGAAAATTAAATTTTTATTTAATATCACGAACTATTAAATCTGGAGAAACGAGTTTATGCATGTGTTCTTGCATCAATAAGGCCAACTACTATATCATATTTTTATGTAGTAACTTTCGCCAGTCAGCCCGGAGGCCCAATCACTTTTTTGCCTATTTTTTTTCTGTGTAAATTTTTTGCTGCTTTTTAATTTGATTATGATTGCGAGAATGCATAAAAACCCTAAATATGATGTAACAGTATAAGACTCACGGTTTACGAAAAAAATTGCATTTTAAAATATTAAAAAAAAAAGCTTAAGAAAAGTCGGATTGGCGTATCTTTTTTAGGAAAAATTAATTTTATTATAAGGATCAATTCTACCAATTTTGTAAAAAAAAATCTATTAGAAAATAAAAAAGTTTTTGGGCCAACTTTTTAAAAAATAAAAGAAAGCTTTCAGGAAAGATTACTTTGATAAATAGAAATATTTTTACCAATCTTGAAAAAAAAGCTTTACAAACATAAAAGTTTATTATTCCATCAATCTATTTTCTAATCATCGTACAGAGTGATATTGGTAGACTGACAGTTTCGGGCTGCTGGCCCTCTTCAGTACCAAGAGTCAACTCTGCATGCTGATTAAGAAAACAAAAAAGTTATAGCGGAGATCACGAAATCACGATCACGAGATCAAAGCAAATATAACTTTGGAAGTATATCGAGAAAAAATGCAACATACTATTCAGCGTAAAGATTATGCTTCGCATTCCATATTTTTCGGATTGTTTTTAATGTTTAGTGAAAATGTTTGGACTAAACAGTGAATCTTACATCATTACATCATATGACCTTTTTTATATATTTTTATGTATAAGATCATATTAAAAAAAAAACGCAAAAATGTTACACTAAAAAAAGAAATGGGCAAAAAAGTCCTTGGGACTGGAAGTTTGGCACGCACTTGACTAAAGTTACTGCATAAAAATATTATATATTAGTAGGCCTTATTAATATAAACATACATGCATAAACTTGTTTTTGTAGCTTAAAGGGTTCCGGATATATTTAACAAAAATCTAATTTACGAGGTTGTCACTAAAGGGCCGTAGCTCCCTTACGAAGCATTTTTGGACATAAGTTTATATGATTTTTTTTTCATGTCTTTTGATAGGTATTTACCTCCCAAAGTTTTGAAACGCCAACTTGAAAAATGAGTCTTGCATATTAGCGTGAATTGAAAAAACTTTAAATTAACAAATATCGCTTGAATGACCTAAAGTAACTAAACCCCTTGGGGGCTCGAGTATATTAGACCTATATTTTCGAATGACGTTGACTTGCCTAAACGATCAACCTCGATTTTGTCGCACAGTGTTATTACTGTTAACCATAACTATTTTAGATTGAAAATGGGGGTTCGGCCCCTCGAATCTTATCTTTGGACGATTACTTTATGACTGAACAAGAAACTGAAGTAATTGAAGATGGTAAAAAAGTTAAACTTAAAGAAATGGTATACGAGTATGAGAAAGAGATGGAAGACTCGTACAGAATGTCGCTGTTAAGATCTTTTAAAAAGACTATAAATGATGGATATTTTTCGTTTATAGTAATCGATTGTGTTAATGACAGAGTTAAATTGTTTGGAGAAATGTGGAGTTACGCGAAACAAAATGGTTTTCAGGTACATACAAAAACTTGATTATATCATTACGCGCTAGAAAAGTAACTGTTCGTATTACTAGTATATTACAGGGATATGAGCAAAAAAAATACCCTGTTGGGGAAAGTGGCGCAGCCAAAGGTCTGTCAAATTTTTCAGGTAATACAGATGGGAGGCATAGCTTAGCGGCTAGCGCGTATGTATAGCAAGCCTACTAGCGTGAGTTCGATTCTCACTGGCGCCGATTTGCCTTTTTCAGTTAATTAATAATTGAAATTTGGCGAAGGCCATAAGTGAAACGGACACACCCTAGAAACTGGTTCGAAAGTCAGTATAAGCCGGTGGTTCCCTCTACTACTAGCCCACACAAGTCCTGGACTTAGGGGATGCTTAATTAAGTAGAATAGTACGAGGTTAAACAAACATGTAATGTAATGTAATGTAATAGAAGCAAAAACTATGTATTTTATGCGGTGGA
Source organism: Brachypterus glaber (assembly GCA_958510825.1). Classification (NCBI taxonomy): domain Eukaryota; kingdom Metazoa; phylum Arthropoda; class Insecta; order Coleoptera; family Kateretidae; genus Brachypterus; species Brachypterus glaber. The sequence continues at coordinate 36,544,680 of OY294050.1, forward strand.
TTTGGTGTAGTTTTTAAGATATTAACAATTAAAGGTCAGAAAATGTCTGTTTTTGCACATTTTTGCATACCAGTAAAAAAGTTGAGTTTTTTATTAACAATCAAAGTAGAAAACTGCAAAAAACGATCAAAATTTGCATATTATTAAATGTAGAATTGAACCCACATATTTATAATAATTTTTGATTACGTTTAAAATTTATTGGGGGGGGGCAAGAATTTTGGCGATATGTGTATTTATATTTTCTTTATTTACACTGTAAATAAAGTAACGTATAGGTAGCCATAACATAAATAATTTCAGGTGTACATCTGTCAAATGGACATGGACCCCGAACTATGCGCAAAACGCAACATTCACGGCCGTACTCTTGAGGAGATTGAGGAGTGCGTGGCAGGGTGGGATCCCACACCCAGCCACCACCCGTTGGTGGACGCCACTGGTTTACTACAGTCTGCCTCTGCAATTGAGGAGGTGGAGATGGAAATGGAGGCCGAGGAAGACGCAGAACCTCCTCTCGAGGAGACAGTGACTGTGGAAGACGTAGTTGAAGATGGGGGAGAGGTAAGAACATTCTGAAGGAGACATATTAAGTAGATTTTTTCTTTTTTTTAATTTTAAATTTAATTTTAAATTTATTTAGTAATTTGTTGTAATAGTTACAGATTTTAAAATTTATTGATTTGGGTTAAATTAAAAACGCTATGATTTGAAAAATATAATAAATTTGACATCTTTGCTTTTAGCACCGTAAATTTGTTGATTTTCCAATCACAAATAAAAAAAAATAAAAGTTGATATTTTTGAGACATTTTCTATCTACATTGTTAATTGTAAAAATATAATTAAAAATATTCTATACCGGGTGTCCCAACTCCATTTACCCAGCGATTTTCTCGAAAACTAAAAGAGATAATCAAGTTCAGCGAAAACTATCTTAAATTAAACAACTTAAACTATCTTTTAGCATAAATTTGATACTTTCAGCTCTTAAAATATGGGCAGGGGGGCATGGGGGGAGTTTTTTTTAATGGAAAAGGGGGTCGTGTGATTTTCAACCCTATTTTAAACCCAAAAAAAAAAAATAAAAAAATATATAGTTAAATGGAGAATTTAATAAGCTTTAAAATGATGTATCACACGACCCCTCTTTCCATTAAAAAAATGTCCCCCGATGCCCCCCTGCCCACATTTTAAGAGCTGAAAGTATCAAATATATGCTAAAAGATAGTTTAAGTTGTCCTATTTAAGATGGTTTTCGCAGAATTTGATTATATCTTTAAGTTTTCGAGAAAATCGTTGGGTAAATAGAGTTGGGACACCCGGTATATTTCCAAAATGCATTTTTACATTTTAATAGTACCTAAATTAGTAAAACATAAATGATAATTTTAAATAAATGGATTATGAAAAAAAAAATACTAAATGGAGGCTAACCATATGAGTGCCGCTATCTGCATTTAAAAAACAATGAGTTATTGGTGGTAAAGACTATTTCTGATGGAAAAAAAATCCAAATGGCACTATAAGACTCTAAGTGCCATTTAGCGTATTTGTTTCTGCAAAATTGACCTGCAGCAATGTCTTAACCATCAATACTTCATTGTTTTTTTTAAATGCATATGCGGCTTTGGACCCGGCTAGTGAGTGCCTCATTTAGATCTGGAATTTGTAACTGTTGTGATAAATCCATTTTGATTGTTTTCCTAATATATTATGAAGATGAAACATTTTAGAAATATATAATGTGTAAATTTAGAATATCTAACCTTTTTTCGCAGCCGCAGTCCTCAAGTTTGGTTATGTAAATTTTGGAGATCCAGTTTTATATTTCGTATATTTTACTTGGGTTTTGACACACATGTTGGTTTATAATTAGTTGGTAAAACTAAATTACTGATCAGAACATCACTAGATTTAATTTTTCAATAAATATTTTCAAAGTTTAGATGTACTGCAAACAATTTCTGTTACCTTTTTTCTTGCCTTTTTCCCCTATTTTAATATGAATTACAATAAACCGCACGACAAAAAAAATCTTAATGACAGAAAAAAAGGAATACAACGACAAAAGGTAAACAAACGTCAGAAAAAACTAAATGAACAAAAAAAAAATGGATTTGCACGACAGAAGGGGTATTTGCATGATAGTATAGATATTTGCACAAAAAAAAAAACAGGTGTTTTGAACGAACGACAAAATAGGAAAACAAATGATGGCCGACCGTTAGATTTTTAGAACTTGAAAAAAATGCTCTTAGTTTGGATAAATAAAAAAAGCCCCAAACCTGCAAAAAAAAGTGTTTCAGTTATAAGTATTTAAAATAGACGCAGACCACAAATAAATTTTTTGAAAACCATGCAAATCCTAAAATAGAGAGTTATTTTAACAATATTTGACTCGACATTAGGCATATAATGTTAAAAAAAATAACATGTTAAATCTGGGCAAATTCATATTATATCACAGTTTTTGACAGTCTTGATTCAGTTTAACCAACTAGTTGTAATCCTCTTTGTGTTTTGTAATTTGTCGTATATGCATAAAAAATGATATTTCTAAATAACGAGTCTCCCTCCAGGATCAGTTTAGAAGCAAATGGGATAACTTCGATCATTCTAGCAACAACCTGGGTAAGTCGATATCAGAAAAATAGACACTTTTGTTTTACTCGTTACATACAACGGATTTTATTACGTAATTTTTACGTAACCAAATTTCTCGCATTGGTGGTTGTTTAAAACGTTTCAGGCCGGAGTGCAACTATACTCTAAATCAAAATAAGATATTTGCCGTTTTCTCTCCAATTTGCTACTTTTTTAAAATACGTGATTAGAATTATTAGATCCTTGCAAGACTTCCTCAGTGCTAGGCGGCCACGATTTCAAAGAGGTGTTATTTTTTTAAATTGGTGATTTGACGCTTCGCGAGCAAATACTTTAAAAAGTTTAGTCGATAAGTTTTTGTGCACATCTTTTACCAATCACGACTAAAAAGAGATAACCATGCGGATTATATATTATTTTTAATGGTGTACTTTGTAATTTTTTTTTAATATTGACCCCCTTTTTGAGGATGTTCAAGCTGGAATTTTACAAAGGTATATCTATCTTTCTTCAAAATAACGTGTCTTGTTCGCGAGTTATACTAAAAATAGCTTGTAAAGCGTTTTTTTTTTATTGCGCTCCTAAGCGGGGTAGATCGAGTTTTACCAAATATTTACCAATTTACAAAAATTATATTTTTTGAAATATTGTCGCCCTAAGCCACTATTTTTGAAGTTCATACGAGCGTAGAATGAAGGAGTCCTTATATAAGATTGGTCACATATATGTTAATATATGTTTTGTTTTTATAATCAAATGCTTCCTTAAAAAAAACTTGGTTCTTTGACTAGTCGCGATCGCAAATATTAAATATTTGAAAACGAGATAGTTACAATCTTCATTTGCCTTTGATGTCCCTATAGTTTCAGCACGTTATTCTTTATAGGATTAACAAATCTCTCCACAAAATTCTAAAACTTATTATTTATCAAATTTATTGATGGAGGCCATATTAGACCATAGTAAAAAAAACATTATGTATTTGACTGACATTCTCATTGCAGTGATTTTATTTTGCTCAATTTTGTGAGCCGTTTATTATACTATTTAGCATACTATTTTATTTTATTATTATAGTATAATATGATTTTCGTTAAAATCTCTATCATAATATTTAAATTAAAAAAATATATATGCCCAATTGGGCCGTTTTTTAAATCAGTGAGAAATACAGATTATTAAAATAATTTAAAACTCTTGGAACTATGTTTATATTTACCTGTTCTGACCTATGGGTTTAGGTTTTTTTTTACGTTTATATAAAATTATTTTGCTCTTAGGAAATTTTACTTTAAAATTTTCTATAAAAAGTATTTTATGAAAATGTAAAAAAAATATGAAATATTATGATTAGAAATCTCGCATCATTTGTCAAATAACTTTACGCAATCCTAAACTATAAGAAAATTATTCGAAAACTAATAGTATTCTGTATTTTTTTTGTTGATTTGCTCATTATTTTGAGCCGTTTTAAAAAACATTAATTTTTCAAAATAAAGTTCTACTTGCTCAATGAGCCGTTTAAGAAAAAAATATTAAATTTTTAGCAACAGCTTTTAAAGTTTACACTAGTGATACAGATCCATACATTTTCTGTTTAAAAAAGTGTATGTATATGATATTTATTTATAGGATTTTGTCAAACTACAGATTATTCCTGAGTACAAGCTAACCTTTTTTATTAAATTATGATTATCTAGAGATAGTAAATTATTTTCACGTCTCTAAGAAAATAGCAGTGATACGCGACCGAGTACGCGACCTTTTAATTTTATGTCAATTAAAAAAAAAACTTATCTTTTGTTTATAAAATGTGATCTAATTCTTGAGGCTGTTTTTTAAGTAGCTCATACCTTGTTCCAATGATGCAACCAATCACAAGTCGAAGTTCTTAGGATCAATGTATGTGTTACCTATAGAACTGTGGCAAGAATTGGACCAGGACTCTTTTGATTGTCGTTTTAGCGAAATCTTGCTTACTGTAGCAAATATATTGCATTTTCGCTAGCTTTATAGAAATTAAGAAATTCTTGATCCTTACTCATATTGGAGTTGATTTAAATAAACCATAGAAATGTTGAATCCCCTTGTTTTTGTTTTTAAAATAAAAGTCGTGTACGCGTTTTTAATTGGAAATTTGGTTTCTGTCATGTTCCAGCAAAACTCGATGGTGTCAGCCGCCCCCTTCGGTCTTCCGGGACCATGGAGGAATATCTCCAACTGGAAGACGAATTCGTCGTCCCAGCAAAGCCCCAGAGGCCAGGACAGAAAATGGTAAGGACCACGAATGTTTAAGAAATTCTAGTATATAAATTCCTAGCATCTTATCAAAACATTAACGGCACTTTTTTGAATTGGTTAAGATGAAAAGGAAAGTTGTGTAAATATGCAACCATCAGTATACGCGAGGGGTAAATCTTCACCGAATTCTTGTACACAAGATTTCACTTTACCCCAAGATTTCGTACGATTTCGCAAGATTTTGCAGATTTCGTAAGATTTAGCATTGTATTTTGCACGATTCGGTTTTGCAAGATTTGGCTTTCTTACTTCCCAAGATGATATATACAAAATACTGCTTTTTGATATCTTTTCTAGAAATGGAGTTGTATAATTAACGAGTTCACTGACAAACAGGCGTACTGTTTTACTTATTTTGCCTCGGGAAATGTAAAAAAACGTTAAAAACCCGGTGTAAATAAGTTGGGTAAAATCGGCAAATTTAATGTCTTTCTTTTTTGCCGATATAATTTTAAGCTTCACTTTTAATCGTATTAAAAGCTCAAGCTCAAGGATGTTGCGAAAGGTGAAAATTATTTTTAATTGCTCATCAAACTGGGACCCCTGGCTGCAAAGTATTTTTAAACGTTTTAGGTTCGGTGGGCAGACCTGGAGGAACAACGTGAACAGAAGAAGATGAGGGCGATAGGTTTCGTCGTGGGTCAAACGAATTGGGGCCGGATGATGGACACATCGCATGGAAACAACGCTCTGACACAAACCAAATACATAGATAGAGTGCGGAAGTATTAGTTCTTGGTTAAGACGAGAGAAAAAAATTTAACATTTTTTAGTGCAAACCGAGACGCTAAGGGTTTCAAAGGTCACTTCATCTGGGTTCACATTATTCCTCAGTTCTTGGTTCTGTTTTTGCGTTTTGGACTAAATTTGCCTGAGTTTTTTCCAAATCAAACCAAAGCAAAAACAGACCCAGAACTAGAACAAAGTTAGCCCATTTAAAGTGATAAATCTGCGTATTTGTGTTTTCTTTGCGGTCTTATACCAGAATTATAGTAAAATTGTACAAATACATCATGAAAGTGCACAGAATTCACGATACATGTTCTTCACGTGTTTTATAAACTAGGTTTACTGTTCATTTTGACATTATTAGTCAATGTTGTAATTTCAGTACACATCTAAATTAATTACCCAGAATACATTCCAAAATTATTCCAAACATTTCAGGAATTTTAATATTTGAATTTTAAAGAGTCACTTTACTCATAAAACGCCGATAAATGGAGGGAATATCATATATTAATATACATTTTAATAAAGATAGCTAAGTGTTGTTTAACACGTTTACTTTCCGGCGGGTCTATCCTCTACTCATATTCAATGCTGAGAGCCCACCTGGCGGGCTCACTGTAGACTTGAATAACATTGCAAAAAAGTAGTCCGGATGAGCGTCTATTTATATAGGCGGCAGCAAACGTGTTGAGTACCAGCAAGGTCTGAAAGGCAATGAAAAAAATGCCGCGGAGTTCATACCAAAAGTTTTTTAACAAATTATGATAATTATTATAGACAAAACAGGCAACAACTGTTACAGCGCCGCGAAAATATTTCAATCTGTGTACCTCAGTAAATATAACTTTATTTATTTAAGTAGCCAGGAATATGTATGGGTATGTTTTTAATTTGGATATGTATTACACAATGTAATATACAAGATATATTTTTAATAGCATCAATAATTTTAAGGGTTGATTCTACATCAGAAAATATGAGTAAAATTCCTATAAACATGCGTCTAAAAATGCGTCGTAAGGGACTTACTTTGAAAGTGGCTGGTTTTTATTTATTAACTCAGGAGCCCTTTGAGATATAGCCACGAGGTTTTGCATGCGAACTTATCTTTATAAGGCCCATCTTCATATTTTATTTCCATATAGTTATTTTAACCAGGAGCATGCGAAACGGAGGGCCTTATTATTTTTTCACCAAAGACTTTTTTATGTTACTTTTTAATTTCATTATTGGAGCATGATTCGTCAGGGCAAAATACATTAAAAAGGTACTCTTGTTGTAATTAGGATTAGGATTAACCGTTTTTCAGAAAATTTCATTTGAAGGTAAAATTTTACGTTTCGAAGACGAAAAATTAAATACCAAAATGTTAAAACCTATATTTCAATGATGCGGAGTGATTCTATATCAGAAACTAAGAAAAAAAAGTTTCTATGCGTGTAGGTCCAAGAATCGCTTATAATTTAAAGTTACCAACTTGCATAATGGTGCATTTTTAGAAGACCATAGCTTCCTTAGGATAGATTTACTGAATTACATGTGTATGAAGTTTTTTCTTAGTTTTTGAAGTACATTGAAATTTTAGTTTTCAGCATTTTACTATTTAATTTAATTAATTCGTCCTCAAAACGTGAAATTTAACTTTTAAATTAATGTTTCTCAAAAACGATTTATCCTACAGTATTACAACAAGAGTATATTTTTTATGTATTTTGACCTGAGAAATCATGTTTTAGTGAAAAAAATACAAAACATTTACCCAGAAAAATGTTTGGAGCAAAAAACTGGCTCCCCATTTCGCACGCCCTGGTTTAAAATAAGTACATGAAAATAAAATATGAAGATGGGCCTTATTAAGATTGGTTTACATAAAAAACTCGTTCCTGAGTTATTAAATAAAAACCGATTCTTTTAGCCACTCTCAAAGGAGCTTAGCTTCCTTACAACGCATTTTTAGATATATCACCTTGTAAATTCCGAAAAATCTTATCTGAAAAATGGGAGCTTGCCAGAGACTGGAAATTATTCTTTTTTATGGAATTAGTAGGGTAGTAATTTAATAACTGACTAATTCATATGATTAAGAACTTATTCTTGTTTATATGTAATTAATAAAGTTCTAAATAAATACCTTATTAATTGTTTAAAAAAAAGACAATTTGTTATACCTGTCAAGTGGTCATTTTTTAGATACGTGTTTCGGAATTTGCAAGGCGATATGTTTTTATATAAGAAAAGTTTCTATAGGAACTTTTTTCAAATTTTTTGATTTAGAATCACCCCTTAAAATTATTGCTCTGTTTAAAATACACCGTGTATATTATGTGTCATTAGCGTTAAAAGTGCATTAGATATACAATAAGTATCTAATTTATGATTTTTCAACGGATGATTGCTAGATTTTTTGAATATTCCAATTCATGGAAATTGTACTGTAAATATTTTACAAAAATATATATTTCTATTGTATTACGTTAATATACCAAGGACATTTAAAAAAAATATGAAAGTCCATAATATTTTGGAGGCACAAATTAAAGCTTGTTGCATTGAGTTTTATTGCAAGTATTGAACGGCAAGTTGCCTAATCATAAGATGGCTTTCTATTTTTTTATATATATCTCATATTAAACATATGTATAAGAGTCAAAGAAAGATATCGTTTTAAAGGTGAGTTTTGGGATAAATGGGAACAGTATGATTGCGCTTAAAAAAGTGCAATATGATGAAATGAATTTATTAAAAATTCGTCAAAATTCTTTAACAATTTTGTGTTAGCGTAAACCTGACAACAACCCACCGTTCATCGTGATGCGTGACCCTTTATCATATTGAGAAAAGTGATATTTCTCGATTATCTAAACATCAACATTTAGAATGTATAATAAAAATACTGTAGAGTATTAGTTAAATGTATTTATTTCAAACTACCGCTTAATGTCTGTATGTAACTTTTTGATTGCCTACTTTTTTATGAAAATAAAGTGTTTAACACGTTGAAAGCCACGTTAAATTACTAGTCTGGGACCGCACTGTCACATGGGACTGCAGGCTATGGGTTACCCTTGGATCTGATGGATTGCTTTACAATGTTATTAGTATAAATACCTCAAAAATAAGTCCATAATCTTACTGAGACTTGGAATAAGATAAGTCTAGCCTGATTACACATTGTTTATTTTACAGCATGTTAAATCCTTAAAAAAATAATAAAAAACAAAAAACTTTTTAATTTTATAGTCAAGGGCAGTTAACACAACAACACACCTTGCCTTTGGCCCACAGTAGTAGTTAATGTGCAAAGTTATTTTTATTTTTACATGACGTGACACTTGACACTTCTACTATTGTTAGGTTAGGTTGTCAGAATAAGTATATTGCGCTTAAAATAACCCTTAGCAACGGTCAAACTTATTCTATGACAACCGATCCAGGCTCACTAAACACTAAAAATTTGCCAAAATATTTAAAAAAAATGCAGGAATTTTGGTGTTTTTATTTTAAAATTGGTGAAAAATAAAGTCTTGTATGCACTACATGCGTTACTAGAATATAATGCCCATCAGGCGAAACATATCCCTCGGGCCAAAGGCCTTCGGGCTAGCTGCTTTCGCCTTTCGGGCATTATAGTCTACTTAACGCCCTTGGTACATAAATAACTAAATCTTTAGCCCAAAATACGATACCCCCCTTTATAGCTATTCAGACTAACACTTATTCACAAAATAGTATGTAAATGCCGACGTTTTTCACCCATTAAATATCAAATTTCCATGGTAAAATGGATGGTATATATGCAAAATACGACGGTATTTGGCTGCTATTTTGTGAAGAGGTCAGTCCAAATTGCTGTGAATTTGACTCTAATATTATGTAACCGTTTATTTAATGTACTGTTTTAATTGTATTAGGCATTAATGATGTAATTAGTATGTAAGTATGCATTATACAGGGTGTATTTGAAATATGGCCCGAAATTTTAAAGGGCGATTCTACATTAGAAAATATAACAAAAAGTTTCTATAAACATATGTCTAAAAATGCGTCCCAAGGGAGCTACGACCCTTTAAAAGTGGCTAAAAAAAATCGGTTATTTAATAACTCGGGAACCCTTCAAGATATAGCAACGAAGTTTTGCACCTTAACTAATCTTAATAGGGCCCATCTTCGTATGTTATTTTCATGTATTTATTTTAACCAGGGGTGAAACGGGGGGGCCTTATCAGTTTTTTGTCCCAAACTTTTTTGTAATTTTATTTTTGGTATATGATTTTTCAGGTCAAAATACATAAAAAAAGCTACTCTTGTAACACTGTAGGACTAACCGTTTTCGAGAAAAATTAATTTGAAGGTAAAATTTCGGTTCGTGGACGAAAAATGAAATACTAAAACGTTGAAAACCAAAATTTTAATGATGCAGGGTTATTCTATATCGAAAACTAAGAAAAAAAAGTTTCTACACATGTATGTCGAAAAAACGCTTTTAAGGCTACTATGGCCTTTTAAAAATAGTGCATTTTTACGAGACCATAGCTCCCTTAGGATTGATTTTTGGAAGTTTGTTTTGTTTTAACCTCGTACTATTCTACTTAATTAGGCATCCCCTAAGTTCAGGACTGAAAGTACCTGTATATGAGGTTTTTTTCTTAGTTTTTGATGTACATTTACACTGCATCATTGAAATTTCCGTTTTCAACATTTTAATATTTAATTTTTTTTCCTCGTGCCGTGAAATTTTACTTTCCAATTAAATTTTTTCCTCGTGCCGTGAAATTTTACCTTCAAATTATTTTTTCTCGAAAACGGTTAGTCCTACAGTGTTACAACAATAGTACCTTTTTTATGTATTTTGACCTGAGAAATCATATAACAAAAATAAAATCACAAAAAAGTTACACAGAAAAAACTTTGGGACAAGAAACTGATGAGGCTCCCCCGTTTCGCACACCCCTGGTTAAAATAAGTACATGAAAATAACATACGAAGATAGCCCTTATTAGGTTCACGTGCAAAACCTGGTTGCTATATCTCAAAGGCTTCCTGTGTTATTAAATAAAAACCGAATTTTTTAGCCTCTTTCAAAGGGGCGTAGCTCCCTTACGAAGCATTTTTAGACATATGTTTATAGGATTTTTTTTTTCATATTTTCTGATGTAGAATCACCCCTTAAAATTTCGGACCCTATTTCAAATACACCGTGTATAACAAGTTATGATTTTAAGCAAAAAAATTGTATAAAAAATAAATACTTAAATATAATTAAATGTTAGTTAAAAAACTTTTTTTTTTCATTTTATACCCAGCTAAAAACTTTCCACTAAAAATGTTATTGACAAAAACATATTGACTGCTATAAAATGAAACTTACTACCCAAATCCATGAAAAACCAAACCAAAATAAAAAAAAATACTTTATGGTATTTATGATTTATTTTTACAATATAAATTTTAATTTATTAGTGATTATAGGGATATTTATATGTATTTTGCTCAACTTTAATGGGAAATTGTGAAAATTTGTTCTCCAAGTCGTCGTATTCATAGGAATTTGTCGTTTTTGCCGGTTTTTCAGTGGTTCTTGGTTCTTTTGGAAAAGTTTCTTCGTAATCTAAGGTTGAATTTGGAAATTCTTCCTCGTTACTAACTTCACCTTTACGCTTTTGAGCCTCTTTGGCTTCTTTTGCCCTAATTCGAGCCTGCATAATGATAATCTAAAAAATTAAAAATATCTCTGTTAGGAACTTACAAAAATTCTACTTTACCTAATTTTAAATATCCTGTGAATTGTGAATTATTTATTTATTAGTTTGGTATTTAAATTACAGATTCATAGAGAGCTCCAAATAAGTTTTAGGGGCTATCCATTAATTTTGAATATAAATATAAAATAAAACTTTATTCCTAAAATTTTTTAACAACTATACCTGAAACCCGTTTGGAAACTGGCGGAGATGGAAAACGCCAACCAGAATAGCAGGAAAAAGAAGAAGAACTGTACCTGAGTTTGAGGAGACATTTCATCCATATGTTCTTGCAGACAATACTGCAAAATGTGAAGAAAAAATAAAAATGCCAATAAAGTTAAAGCGGACAGAGCAAAACTCTTTTTCTTCTGTTTTTTGCTGTATTGAGGTTCGTGGTATCTGAAACAATAATATTACACTAATTAGTTTACAAGGGACTATAATGAAAAAAAAATCTTTTTTAGGTTTTCACAAGGGGTTTTAAAACATTGGAAGAAAGACAAATTCAGTTTTTTTAAATAGTTTGTTTTTTGGTCATAAGGGTTATCTCAGTCTTAGTCTTTACCAAATTAAGTTTTCAAAAGTTTGTTTGAACTTAACCCTTTGAAGCACGCATTTTTCTAATGACTGTATTTTCATAAAAATAGTTGCATTATAAGTTTTTGGGGTCGCTCATCACTAATCTGTTATCAGATTTTCAATATGGCGGATCAAATAGTGCGGACTAAATTAGTAAAGTTAACTCTGTAATAGAAATTGGTATAAATAGGTTTTTGGGGTCGCTAATCACAAATCTATGATATTATCGGATTTTTAAAATTCAACATGTTCTAGGTGTTACCTATCTATACCTAGCACCGTGCTTGTAAGGGTTAACTAACTTATAAGACTTGCTTTCTTCTTAATATTAATATATTTGTCCCTGTTGCGAAGAAAAATGTACCAAGACCAAAACCAACATTCAAGAATCTTGGCCTTGGTCATTCTTTAAATATTAAAACTAAAAACAATAAAAAGTTTTGGTTTTAACCTTTGTTAAGACCGAATCTCCCAGAACTCTAAAACGTTTTGTATACTTACTTGTGTGCGTGATGACCGTAACTCCCGTAATGTTCATCATGCTCATCATGTTCATATCGTTTCAAATTATTATGTTTATTGTTTGTAGCCACATAGTTATGATTTTCCATACCTAAATTGTGATTTTCCAGTCCAAAATTGTGATTTTCTGGTCCAAAATTGTGATTTTCTGGTCCAAAATAATGATTTGCCGGTCCAAAGTTATGAGTTCTTTCTATTACCGGTAGTTCAGCTGCTGAAGATGTTATATCTGAACTTCCCAGTGCCGTAACTAGTACATTTATTGCCTCTGAGGGCATAATTTCCAAAATCAATAAAAATATCAAATAATATTAATTTTTCTACCAGTTATTGTTAAAAAATTCGTATTAGAAAATTTTTAATGTTGTAGATACTTTATATAGATTTGATAATTGTTAAGTTTTTGTATTAGTTTGATTAGTAAATATATTATTATTATTATTATTATTATTATTATTATTTCATGTGTTTTTACTTAGAAATATTTAAGAATACTATCGTATAACGCATTTTAGATTCTTGGAGGTTTCGTTATTACATTTGAACCGTTATAGTATTTTTATGCTGTATAGTTTTTAACTTAAATAAATGGTCGCAATAAGACCATATTTTAATTATTTTTTTACGCTTAGTAATTATGTTTTTACATGGATATTGTAACTACGCAAAATTACTGCCTTGATAGTTTTAAATAGCGTAAGATTTTTGCAACGAGAAATACAAAACTCGCTTCTTATTTTTTTTTAACTATAGCTAAGCTAAAATTCCATAGCTCCACAAAAAAAAAATAAATTCGGTTTCCAACAGGATGATATATGCCATAGATTTTGAACTGCTGAATCCGAATCTAAACGTAGAATTTCTCCATCGCGTCAGGTTTTCTAGAAAAATTAGCTCAAACCGAGGCTCAAACATTCTTAAAATGGCAATTGTTCATGACTTTTGTTTTTCACAAAAACTAGACCTAATTGCTTAATTCTGCTGTCAGATTCGGATTCAGTAGATCTAAATTTGTTTAAAAATTTAATTCTATCCTACCTCTAAGGCTCAAAAGTGCCTAAAATTCAGAATCTAAACGTAGAATTTCCGCATCGCGTCGGACTCAAGAAAAATTAGCTCAGAAGTTCTTAAAATGGCAATTTTTTATGATTTTGACTGTTTTTCACAAATAATAAAATAGTCCTGATAGCTCATTTCTTTTGTCAGATTCGGATTCAGATCTGAATTTGCATCAAAATTTAATTCTATTTTTGCCTCTGAGGTTCAAAAGTGCCTTAGATGACATTTTTGTTCTTGATTTTGACACCATTAATCACAAAAACCAGAACTGATACCTCATTTTTACGGTCAGATTCGGATTCAGGGGTATGAATTTGTATCTAAATTTAGTTCTCTTTTTGACTCTGGGTCTAGTATTTATTTTGCTTTCCCTTTTTGCAAATTTTCAAAACTGTTTTTGCGTTTTATGACGTTTTATGTCGATATAAATCAATTTGGAGCAAAAAAATACACTGTCCAGTAAAAGAGCTTTCCCATTTTACATGGATTTTTTATTATTACATTTACTTTTAGCAACCTTACAAATATACCAATTTTCACGAAAACTACCCCCGCCTCTTAGGGGGTGCAGTTAGAACTTCTTTATTATCAGTATCTCTTTCACCAACCCTAAAAATCCCAATACACCAATTTTCACAAAAACTACTCCCCACTCCTCTAGGGGTGAAATCATAAAAATTTTATTAAAAGATTCAGTTTTAGCTATCTCAAAAACCCCAATATATAAATTTTCAAGAAAACTACCCCCTGCCCCTCAGGGGATGGAGTAAGATTTTTTATTATCAGATTCACTTTCAGCAACCTGAAAAACCCCAATATACCAATTTTCACGAAAACTACACCCCGCCCCTTTGGGGGTGGAGATTTTTTTTATGATCAGATTCACTTTCAGCAACCTCAAAAACCCCAATATACCAGTTTTCACGAAAACTACCCCCCACCCCTCAGGGGTGAAATTAGAAAAATAGTTATTTATGGTACTAGTGGGTAAACTAAGATATTGCCCATGAGAGGGCAATATCGGTTTACCCATGAGTGCCAATATTATCCAATAAATAGCTTATGAATTCATATTTTTATAAAAAAATTTAATGACATTTACAAGAAAATAATTTGACAAGTGACAGTTGAGTGGGTAAAATAAGTAATTATCCACTCAATAAAGAAAAAGCCACGCGGGGGTTATTATTGAGTTTATCTATTTAAAATAAAGCTGGTAATTGTCTTATTATCTGTATGTATTGTATAAAAAATATTATCAGATTCATATTCGACAACCCCAAAAACCCCTTTATACCAATTTTGACGAAAATAGTGAAAATATTTAAAAATATTCACCCCCTCGGAGGTGGAGTTAGAAAAAAATTATTATTAGACCCAATTTCAGCAACCTCAAAAACCCATATATAGCAATTTTCAAGTTTTTCTAAAGAAAATGTATTTTTACCCATTTGCACCCCTTGCCGCACCCCAATGTCCACCAAAAACAATCCCGAGCTAGAACTTTTGATAACATACCCGTAAATTGAATCTGATAATAAAAAAAATCTAACTCCATTCCCGCGGGGGTAAGGGGGTAAATAATAAATGTTTTCAGTATTTATGTCAAAATTGGTAAAGGTGTTACTGTACAAATTGGAGGTAATCTGGAGGAAATCTTAAATGATTTCCTCCTTTTCGGAGGAAATCTTAAAAACTCGAGGTAATCTTTGGAGGTAATCTGGAAGAAATCTTTGAAGATTTTCTCCCAAAAGAAATTCAGGTGCACAAAATTTAATCAGCGGTTTACCCCTCGGGTTATTGGGGTTTACGAAACTGAATCTAATAACAATTTTTTTTAAAATCCACCCCCTAAAGGGCGGGGTTGTTTTCGTGAAAATTGGTATATAGGGGTTTTTGAGGTAGCTAAAACTAAATCTGATGATAAAAAATCTCTATTCCCTGAGGGGCGGGGGGTAGTTTTCTTGAAAATTGGTATATTGGGGGTTTTAAGGTCGTCAAAGTTGAATATTTGAATACTTTTTTTTCTAAATCTACCCTCTGGAGGGTGGGGGTAGTTAAATAGAAAATTAGGTTTTTTAAGGTTGCTGAAAGTAAATCTGATAATAAAAAATCCATTTCACGGGCGGAGGTGAAAAATGGGAAAGCATTTTTACTGGGCAGTGTATTTTTACACTTAAATCGAATAAACCGCTGAAAAACAAATTTTTACATCTGAATTCCTTCTAGGAGGTAATCCCTTTAGATTTTCTCGGAATTTATTTTAAGATTACCTCTAAAGTCTTAAACATTACCTAAAAAAAGGTCCCAAGTTCTGTAAATATATTTCCTCGAGATATTCCTCCAAGATTTCCTTGAACTTCTCAAAGGTTTACCCCTAGACAGAATTGAAATGGAAGAAGGGGTTAAGTAACATATCCTGATTCTAATTTTGCCATGGAGGAGTTATGTGCATATGTGATTTTCCTCATAATTAAATCATCACCCTACAAACACTGGTACGTCGGCCACCCATTGGCCAACATTTAGCCGACGTAGTTTGCGTTGGCGGATGAATGGCAATGAATCCTTCTAATCACACCAACCATCTTGAATAAAAAGGGCCAAATAATTTTACTCAAAATCAAATTATCCCATTAACATGTTTTTGTAACAACTCCTTCTACCACTTGTCGCTTCAGTTCAGGTCTAAACAGATTACAGTGATTTCTGCGTCGTTTTTAGAGTGCAGTAGTCGCACTTTTTTATCGAAGTTGATAAGTTTAACGACGGATTCTTAACTACCCTAGTTAGAATAACGGTTTTCTAACGTTAGAAAACTGTATAAAAGTACGTTATAAAATATGTTCATGTGCCGCTTTTTAACGTTAGAATCAAACGTTAGTTACAAACGTTAATCTAGCGTTAGATTTTTAAGTTAGAAATACGTTATAAGTACGTTTAATTTCTAACTTTTGGAGGGGGCGTGGCCAACTAGAAAATTTCTACCTGCATCATAAAATGGCAGCTGGAGACAAATTTATTCATATAAATAAATCTTAATGTATTTGAGCAATCATAAAATTTTTAAACATAATTTCGTTATATTTATTTATAAAATAGCCATCTTTTTAGGTGGCCCTAAATATATTTTGTGTAATATGCTGTTATACATGGGAGGCATAGCGTAGTGGCTAGCGCGTATGTATAGCAAGTCTACTATCGTGAGTTCGATTCTCACTGGCGCCGACTTGCTTTTTTCAGTTAATTAATAATTGAAATTGTCGAAGGCGATAAGTGAAACGGACACTCCCTAGAAACTGGTTCGAAAGTCAGTATAAGCCGTTGGTTCCCTCTACTACTAGCCCACACAAGTCCTGGACTTAGGGGATGCTTAATTAAGTAGAATAGTACGAGGTTAAACAAACAAACAAACAAACTTCGATAAATACTTTTACCTCTCAGAAAAACTTTATATTTAGTTAGTTAATATTTATTTATACATTCAGAATCTTAAAATATTTTTTTAATTCTAGTACTGCGTTGCCAGACTTACTATAATTTTGACTTTTGGGGGATATTTTTTTAAACTTTAAATTTAGAATAGGGTTAGAAAAAGGTTTGAATTTAGTTGGGAAACTAACGTTAGCTTTATGTATTTTATAAGGTTTTTGTCAAACGTTAGTTTTTAAGGTTAGATTTATATATTTTATAACATTTTTGTCAAACGTTAGTTTTTAAGGTTAGATTTATATATTTTATAACGTTTTTGTATAACGTTTGAGACTACACATAAAAATGTCACTAATCTAATGTTATTTTAAGTTAGATTTATGTACTTTTCTACCAGGGTACGAAAAAAAATACATTTTTTACTAAATAATTTATTTATTATAAATAACTATAACATAATAATTGTTTTAAACAACCCCTGGTTTTATATAAGTAAAAATACTACATAAATTAAAGTAGGTAATAATAAAATTAAACAATAAATAATCTTACTGTACATAAAACCCAAACAAAATACCTCCTTCTTTTGAGAAGTCGGTTAAAAATACAATTATACACATTCATACATACACACAATATTCACACATTTTATTCAATAGAAAATACTGAAATTTATTAGAACCCTTTATAATTTCGAGTTATTTTTATATACCTATATTTGTATTTCGAATTAGCCCATATACATAAAATTTTACCACACTGTATGTGTAACTAAAAATTGGGCTTTTGTTGTGCCTTCGCCATAATTTACAATAATTGTAAATTATATCATTATTATGTATAATTTAAAACATGACAAAATTTCTAGGCAAGTTTTTTTTTGAGAAAATTTAAATTTAAACTTTTATAAAGTAGCTGTAGGTGACTAAATCATCTGTTATCATTATTTACATTTTACATAATTTCTCAACTAAACTAGCTGGCATATACACTGACACTTCAACAGAAATTTATCTCATCAACAAACCAACATCTTTGATGTCATTGTGGAGACTTTCTGTCGATATGACATGTTTGTGGGATAACAGCTTTTTGTAAAACAAAGTTCATATTAGGAATTTCTATTTTTTTTATATTTTTTATGGGGCTTTGATTCTTAAAATAAATAACAATATCTTACTTTGAATATCTACTTTCAAATTCACAAAATAATTTAAAATTATTTTTAAGGTATCTCAAATTTTTGTAAATTTAAAAGTGTTTTTTCTCTACTACAACAATGGTTTTTTAAACTAATTTTGGACCAGTCAATATAATTCACAATTTTTTATCTCTAAATTAAATTTTAGATAAAAAGTGCATTTTTATAAATAAATACTATTTTTTTTAAATAAATAAATTATTGGTATTTAATTTGATCATGTTCTGAACAAATTAAATTTATTTTTTTTTCTGTACAGTTTTCTGTAACTTTTTTTTATTTTTAAGTAACAAGTTTCTTTTGGTGGTTTATTTTTTTTTTTTGGATTTTTTAACATTGTTTTTTGTAATAAATATTTTTTTTTCATAACAACAAAAAGTAACAACCGTATTGCAATTTATTTTTGCAAATTGGGAGAGTCGCTCTATCTAGCGACGGCGCTGAATCTGCTGCTAGATAGAGTCACTCTACAAATACGTGGTTTTAGTGGTTTTAAACTTCATTACATTCCAAGTAGGCCTGGTGGCAATTGTCTCCGTGTCTACCTCGTCGCCCAGCTTCGTAAAGAACGTCAAACGTTGTGGAACTTGTGGAACGATCCAAAACAAAACTAGCCGCGTAGCTGCAAAAAAAAAACAAATAAAAAGTTAGCTACCATAAATAATACATGTTACAAAAAAAAAAACAAACGCACCAAAGTCGTTTCTGCTAAACTGCGAAATATCAGTTATTCATAACGTATTATTTACTAATTACCAATAATTGGTTCGTAGGTTACAAGTTTTTACTTGCAAGATGTCTTCTTACTTATTGTAAAAAAATATATTTGGTCACTGTTTCCTATAAATTAAAATAGTTCCAAAGTATCTATACAGTTGTATAACAACTGCCTCTAGCCCCTCTAAAAATTACCTCAAAATGGTTCTAATTACAGTTTAACAGGTACTTTCTGACAGTTAACGTTAAGTGTCAGGCCTTGTCTTAAAAAAAAATATATAGGGGTTCCGTGAGTTTTTTTGAAAATATAATATTACTCCAGAACGATACGGTCATTTAAATCATCACTAATTTCGCAGATACACATGGCGCAGAAACCCTAAATACTTGTAGCTGGTTGTAGCTGGTGTCCATTTTTAATTTAATATTTTCTTCCAGCTGTATTTTATATATGTCTTAAAGTACATTCAAATTAAGCAACTTGCCAGGTCCTGGATCGGGTTCCTTTGGATGCTAGAAGCCGCGAAAAGGTGCACCATGGTGAAATGGGGCCCCCGAAAAATATATTTTTAACTTACCAAGTCAAACACATTACATTTATCATATTTAGATTAGTCTATTTTCACAGTTTTACATAATTATTCAGTAGGCCAATGGGTAAAAATGGCTTTAAAAAGTTTATTTGACATATGACAATCAAAATGTCATTTCATAAATTCTCATTTCTTTAAAAAATTAGGTATCAAATATGTCAAAGGCACTTTTTAAAGACTGTTCTTACCCCTTGGCCCCAGAATTATTGTATATAACTATGAAAATAGCTTAATCTGAATAGATTTTTTGGTAGCTCATTCCTTAGTTAAAACGTCCTAATTAAAATTTTTGTCATTTTCGGTGTATCTATGCCATCAGTCAGAGAAAACAGGGAAGTCAGGGAAAGGTCAGGGAAATTAAAATTGAGACCTGGAAGACAGTACAACCGACGCAGGATTAAAATAACCTGACAGTTAAATTATTTGAAATTATCTTACCTTCCTAAGTGACAGAACAACGAACTTTGTCCAACATCATTCGAACATTCTGTGTTAGCGTCGCACATGAACTTTTGCATGCATTCGCTTTTTTCTGTGGACAAGGACCTTACGTATCCTTTCATCATAGCTATCCCTGCAATAGCGGCGTCAGAAACTGAATCTTTACGGCCAATGTTTCTGGCTGCTAAGGATCTGTGCGAGAATGAAGTCTTGAGAGCCTCTAATAAATTGACCACGATATGAATGAACTAAAAAAGAATAAAAATTATATTTTAAATTTTTGTTGTTTGGATACATTTTGCCTCAGAATGTATATTGTATTGATGAACTCTATTTTTGAATAATAACGAATTTTAATTTAAATTTGATATGGATTACTTTTAACAGATCCAAATTGAATATAATGTATAAAAATAAAAATAGCAGTGCTCCCAGAACGGGACCTTGAGGGCAACAAAGCTTCAACTATAATTTGGTGTTTCTTGAGGTTCTATTTTTAAAGCACACTGATAAAACAGTTTATTTGTGTGTACAAAATATTTAATTGGATATGGCCATCTAAATTATTTGGTTGTGATAAATAAATTTTATTTCTGTCAAATAAACTATTTGGTTCCCATTAATAAATGATTTTGAAATTAAAATATTTATTTTCATGAGCTAAATATTTATTTGATTCAATTAAAATTTATTACTCACAACCAAATAATTTAATTGGCCATATCCAAATAAATCTAAAAAATCTTTTTTATCAGTGCAGTACTATTTTTATAATAGTTTGTGGAACAAACTTTGTTTTAAGCAGTATTGTTAAAGTACCCAAGTTCTTTGAAACTTTAAAAATGACCATCCTTACAATATAATTCTGAGAGTAGATATTGTTTAATCTTAATTTGAAGCGGCTTAATAGAAAAAAAATGTACAAAATATTTATGAAGCAGAATAGGTACTTGGTAAATAATAAAAGTAATTAGAAATATTGCGTCAGGAATAATAGCAACAGGAGCAGTGTTTCCTAAAGAAAAGCAAACGATAGGATTTCATTGCAGAACAATAGTATATTATATGCACCTAGTATGCGAAGTAAATCGACTTAGTTCGACTAAGATCTTGAGTGTTCGGGACTGAACTTTTTTTCTGAGACGTAGTCAAGACAAAAAATTAATTGAGAACACTTAAGAAAGTTCGCGTGCGTGGTATATAACATTTTTTCCACTACTTAAATCTAGTAACTAAATATCAGTTAAAAATGTAGTTAAAAAATTATTTTGACATAGCTGTCATTTTGACAAATAAGCTGAAAAAGTTATTAGTTGTCTTAAAATATTTTTATTATTGACCGTCGTCAATAAACAATGCTTAATTACCAACGGTCAATATGAACTTCACTGATTTTATTGGTTATCAGGGTAAACAATCTTCGAGAACGGTAGATAATATGTAAGCTAGCACCTAATTAGGTAGTAGAAAAATTATATATTATTCAACGAGCATATAATAATTGTTATTAATCAGTGAGGGTGAATTTTGCGACACAAGCCGGTAGGCGAGTGGTGTAATTACTTAAATGATTAATAGCTATTATACGCGAGTAGAATACTATACTTTATCCAGGGCCGTTTTAAAGTTTAAACGGTTTATTTTTACAGACCCGTGATTTATAGGTTTGGCTGTAAATAATTGGCACGGGTAAAAAAAGAAAATAAAAAAATATGTATTAAAGAAAACAGAAATAGAGGGAGATAAATTGACTACAAATTTGATAAAAATGCATCAGAAAATACTATTTTAAAATTAGGTTACCTATGTTACAGGTATTTAGAAAGTAGGTGCATGCTTCAATTTATTTAATTAGACAGTTGGTATCAATTTTATCATTTCAAACAATTATTGTAATTTTTTTAACTAATTTACCCGACTTTTTTATTTCATTTTTATTTTTTTTTTGTAAATTTGAGGATTTTAATTTTTTACATACCTCTCCGGCCTGTTTGGCCATATTGTTAACTTGTTCGGGGTCTCTTCCACCTACCACAGCTGATAGAACCGCCGCCAAAACACCCTGTGTGTAAAATGTATATGCTAATATGCTACTAATCTAATATGTGTGATAAGCTCAAAACACCATGTATTTATACAAAGCTTACCCAGACAGCATAAAGATGACTTAAAAATATCTTAAAGATGTCGTAGCTCGTCATTCAAGACGTCTTAAAAAAGTCGGTTTTCGCCTTATATGCATCTTAAAGACGTTACAAAAGGTAACGTCTTTAAGAAATCTTTTTTAAAACTCCTTACTGACGCGTCATGACGCCTTGCACATGCGACTTTACATCATAATACCCCCTCCCATTTACGTTGCTAGGTACGGTCATATTGCTATAAAAAGCGCAATAAGAATTAGAATGAGAGGTAATTTGTTTGTCAGAAAAAGATCTTAAAAAAAAATGAATTTTGTTTTTTTTTTGAAAAATTTTTTTCCAGTTTTTTTTTTTTTGAAAAATTCTTTTTTGATTTTTTTTTTATTTTTTCATTTTTCGTAAAAAGAAAATAAAAAAAATTATTTATTATTTATTTTTTGTTTTTCAAAAAAAGTGGTAATTTTTTTTAATAGTTGATTGTGGTTAATTTATTTTTAGCGTATGTCATATACTGTGACCACAAGATTAATAAATTATTATTATTATTATTATTATTATTATTATAAACATCCCTAAAAAGAAGTCCATAAGATATCCTTTTTATGTCTTTAGGCGTCCAGACATAATTAAGATCTAAAAAGACGTCTTTAAAATATCATGTGCTGTCTGGGTATAAAAGAGTTCATAAAATGAAATAAATTGTTATTACAAATATATCAAAATATAAGCCTGGTAGACGAATTGTATCAAGGGGTAAACCGCTGAAAATCCTTACCTTACGGAATTTCCTTTTTAGGAAATTCTTAAAAGATATTACATCAAAAAAATCTAGAAAATTACCTCAAAAAGATAAATATTGGTAAAGATAAGATTTTTTCGGATTTTCTCTAGAATCCTCAAAAATTTCCTCCAATTTGTAAACCTGAATTCCTCAGAGGTTTACCCCTCATATTGTATATTTTAAAAAAGCCGTGAAGATATTTAATTACATATCTTCAGCATTAATGCTACTCATTTCATTATGTACTATTCACAGTGGATGGTATAGGTATTTAATTTTCCCAAATAACTCAACTTAAAAAAAAAAAAATAAAACGAAAATTAACAATTTTTTTTCTTTTCTTTAAAAATGAAAATTTTTGAAAAAAAAAGTTAAAAAAAATAAAAAATTGTATTTCGCGACGAAAAAATGTTTTTTTTTTTTTAAGGCTAACCCCCATAGTACCTTTTTTTTGAAATTAATCCCCCCAAAAACAATAGAGATCTTCCCCTTATAGAACTTAATTTTTCCTAAAAATTTCCAGTCGATCGAATTATTCGTTCTTGAGTTATAGTGTCCACAAAAAACTTGACAGACGGACGGACATTTTCTAAGTTTCTTATTTTGTCATGAAACACATTTGTATCCAAAAATGTTTTGTCTATGACGTTTTTTCGCTATTTTGGGAAATTGAAACTACCGTATAATCGAGCGTATAATACTATTCTAGCGCTACGCGCTGTGAATAGTATAATAAGAACGTTTGTGTAAGAAATATAGATGTATGGTTTTATTTCATTTTATGTTGTTTATGTACAGAATTAATAGTAAGGGAATAAACATATTAAAAGGCATTCATAATGCACTCAATATATACGCTTTTATTTTGTTCCTAATCCCAATATGAAATTTTAATTAAAAACATTAGTTATTTTAAAGATTTAATTATTATGCTAATATAAGACAATAGTGTACAATTTATTATGGATAAATAATTTTCTTATTTTATACGGAAAAAATATGTAAAATCTAGTGAATACATTTTTTAAGTAAATGTAAAATTAACATACTTTCTTTGATGTTATATGTTTTAGTGAAAGCTAACTGGATGTAATAGAACCGTTATCAATTAAGAAAAGACAATCTAGTGGACTATTAGTTATATTTTTTCTACATTTCATCATTTAGCTATACTATTTTTTATAGGTACTAGAATAGGTATACCTATGTTTTCTACGACTGGTTTAGAATGTAGGCAAATTTAGAATGTAGGCAAATACTTTTCAGACATAGAATGAATCTATTCCATCTCTAAATACGAAATGACTATACCCTATCAAGTGATGAGCACGTGTGATGCTATCTCTTGTCCAAGGGCGTATCCAGGATTTTTTTGAGGGGGTGGCTCATCCCATTTTTTCTTAAATCTTAAAAAGAACTAAAATGGCGTCGCAGGCGAAAATTTTTGCATATTTTTTTTAGCTAATTAAAATGGCCAATTGGACTACATTACACAGAAATGTTCTTAAGTTAGTAAATATTGCGCCGTAGGAGAAAAAATAATATTTTTTTAAAAAATATATCATATTAAATAATAATTGTATAGAAAATAACCAGATATTATATTTATAATACAAACAATATAAAATAAAATATAGTCAGCCCTTGATTAACTAAGTTAGTGCCGCAGGCGATATTTATACGAATTCTGTTAATTTCTTATATAATGTTGTAAAACTCATGGTTTAAAAACATGAATTTAAAATAAAACTTAAGAAAGCCGCAAGCAATTTTTTTTACAATTACAAAAGTTTCACTTAAATGGAAAAAGCTTTAGCGCCGTACGCGAAAATTTTTACAATTTTTACGTTTAAGTTTTATATCCTTAAATAAAACAAAAGGCAAGAAAGCCCCAGCGCCGCAGGCGAAAACTTTTACGAATCTGAAGATATATACTTTATATGGTCCGCATGCATATTTGCATTTTTTGATAATATTAAGTGCTTTATTTAAAAATGTGTTTTGTTGCATCTACAATATCTAGTGACAGTCTAAAGCCATCCAGTGTTTTATATTTGCAGTCGAAGAAAAAGTATATGAAATGTTCATTCCGCGCTCGCTATATCGTCATACTCGCCTACCGGCACGTATGACAAATTTTCCGCTTGTATTGTCTATTCTGTAGTAGTTCCCTGGTAAGAACCGCCGATGGTGATAATAGGCCGGCCCTAGCCGCGGGCCAAGCATGATAGCCGAACATCTAACGCCAGTCTTTTCCCAGACTTGATTCAGACTTGGCTTTATCTTGGGAAACTGATGTCTGGCCAAGACTGGCGTTCGATGCTCGGCCAGACTACTGATCAGTAGCATTACCACCTCGAAACTGTAACAGTTATATAATTTTACATTTAAGTTACCCATTTTTTCAGTGTAGTGACTTTTTTGTACATATTTTTAAAATGTCAGATAATGACCAAAAAAAGAAAAAGGAACGGACAAAATTCAATAATTAGAATTGGTCCAAGACCAAAATCTAGTCTCGGGACGAAGTTATCATTTCGATGCTTTCCCACGATGCATCGCTAGCCTCTAAATGACAGGAGCCAATACTCGGCCGAGACTGGCCCGATTGTTCTTTCTTGTAATGGTTATAGAATATATTATATAGTATATCTAAAATATATCAGTTGCCAACTCCGTCGAAACTTAAAAATAAAATTTATATTTTGATATTTAATAATACCTGATACCCTGTACAAAGAATGTTTTTAAAAATAGTTATATACAAAAATTTGAAACCCAAAGAATTCAAGCAAAACAGGAATCCATAAAATCTCATGAAGAAACTTCGATCAACTTCTTTAAAAATATTATTTTTTGGAATTATCCGAGGGGTAAACCACTGACAAAATTTTGCACACCTTTAGGAGGAAATCTTCCTTCAAATATTTCCTCCAGATTACCTCCTAAGATTTCCTCCGAAAAGGAGGAAATCTTAAAGGTTTCCTTTGAATTACCTCGTAACCTTCAAAGATTTCCTCCAGATTACCTCCAATTTGTACACCTGAATTCCTCTGCGGTTTACCCCTCGAAATTAATTACATTATGATAATTATCATAATGTAATTTGCTTAAAGATTAACATGAAATAAATCCACATTATAGTTAGGGGAAAGGGGGGAATGGCGGGCCCTAGGGTGACCATCGTATATTTCAGTTGTATATTCATTTTTTAATTTAAATACTAGATGCTCCATCTACTCGTGAGTAGTTTATAGTGTACCTAGAAAAGGATCGATGCCAATCGGTAAAGTAGAAAGTTATTAGAGAAAACTGCAATTTTCCAGTTTTGATGATCAGTCTTCTAGTTTCAATGGCATGTAAATAAATTAATTGTGCCTAATTAGTTACATTTGTGGTATATGTAGTATTAGTCTCTAGTTTGGACTTTTTAGGTTTATGTAATAGATTGATAATAAAATTCAGTAAATTTTGCGTTTTGGGTAAAAATTTGCAAACGAACGCTTTGGTGTTATAATGGCCATTCGTTTTGGGGTAATACCTTCCGGCTACTCTTACGCCAGATAAATCATATTTAAGTTTTATATTGGAGATGCCCCGAATTTATAAAAGAATGAGTGGAAAAGCACAATGGACGTCTGAACAACTTAAGAAAAACTCCGAAGGCTCTTCGGAAAGTGATGATAAAAATAACACGGCAATGAATCACGAACTAAGTATGTCTAATGTATGGTGAGTTTGGTAAAGACCGTGAGTTATGGATATACTACTTAAATTGTGTCCTATGGGCACAAAGAATTCACAAACTTTGAAGGAAAAGTATTGGCTTGTGATTTTTGTATATTTTTTTTTGAATGGGGGTAATGGCCATAATTACTCCCACCCTGAGAGTAATGTCGGCCTTTGCAAGATTTTTTTATTAAATTGTAAATATTTTTTGAGAATATCGTTTTATACAGCATACTTTTAAGTTAATAAAGCTCAAAATTACAAAGAGCCTAAGGCGGTCGCCATTCCCACCCTTTCCCATACACCCCTGGATAGGATTTACTTCATCTGGGATTGATGTGTTTATTTCGAAAGAAAAAAGCCAAACCAGGTGACCCAGAACCAGGTCCATATAATGTGAACATATTCTTAAGCATTGCAAAATACTGTGAACATACTAAAAAAGCTTAAATGTCCTATACAACAACATATTGGAATTTTAAATGTTGATCAATAAACTTTAACGTTGAAAATAAAAGTTATGTGGAAGTTGATGAAATTTCCAATTATTTAGATATAGATTTAAAACTATAAAGGGCATTAAAAAATTTCTATTACTAACCTGCATTGGTGATCCACCACCACCGTTATCAACCTTATCAATACCATTTTCAACGGTGTTGGCACCACCACCTCCCAAGATGGCGGTAAGGATTTTCAAACCAACAGATAACAGATTAGCCCATGGAGATGGGGCAATACCATTTTCATCCAAACCTTCAGATTTGTTAGGCCCTTGAGGCTGTCCTGGATTGAAGATCATTTGCATAACCATGCCTGCAAACGGACCTGCTATTCAATATAAATGCAGCTATGGTTAGAAATGGATAGGATTTGGAGCGAAGTTAGGATTTAAATTGTTTGGAAGTTCCTTTAAATGTGGAATGTTTATAATCTTACCCGTTATTGAAATCGGCCCAAAAATCTTTTTTTCTTTGCATTTTCCGGTTTAGAATGTCATGAGAAAATGTGAAAAAAGTGGGTGTTAAAAAAATGTATGTCTATCTATATGTCTGTTTGTAACCCTTATAACTTTTTAACGGAATATCCGATTTAAAAAATTTTTCACCAAAGGATTTTGGATTTGCGTCACATTAAATATGGTTAAGAATGGCGTAGCATAAGGGGGAAAAGGCTTAGCATAAGGGGGGAAAACGAACAAAAAAACTAAAATTTTTAGTGATATCTCACTTATTATTTATAGCAGGACAATCATTTTTAAACAGACAAAAATAACATATTTGATCATTTTTATGATAGGACTATTAGTTATTTATTTTATTTATTTATTTATTTATTTTATAGTGATACTGAGATATAGGCAATTAAATTTATTTTGATATTTTTTTACATTAAATATCACTTTTTGGTTTGGACTTTTGGACGTCTAATCAAAAAAAAATATATATATTACCTAGATGTCAAAAGTGAAATTTCAATGTTATTATTATTATTTATTTTTTTTTTTGAATTTGAGGTTTAACCTCGACTTTAAACAAACTCACTTTGTTTCATATTCTATTTATTTATCTTCTATCGGTCGATTTTTTTTAATTTGAGAAAGTATCTATTAAATTTAAAAAAACGGACCCTGATTGGCTTATACGCTTTTATCTCAGTAACGGCTTACCGAATCAAAAATATTGATATTATCAAAAACAGGGGTAGGGGTCTTTACCTCGAAAAAGTTTACCCCGCAAGCAATTACCTAGAAAATTTTTACCTCGAATAATATTACCTCGAACACCGTTACCTCGAAATATTTTACCTCGCACGAAAATTACCTCGAAAGTACATTACCTCAAAAGAAAATACATCGAACGGACATTACCTCACATACAAAATTACCTCTAAAATAAATAGTTTTTTAAAAATTATGAAAAAACCAAACCAAAAAATTTTTATTTAGAAAAAGAAGGGAAATTTAACATCAATAAACTTAGTTATTTAAAGCAATAATATTGATATTTCATACGAAAAGAATTTACAAATAATCAAAAAGCTGTCAATAAATCTACAGCAACATGTTTTATAAAAAATAAATAAATAATTAACAATAAATGTTTTTCCTTTGTAAGAAATTTCACGATATTTTCCAAATTTCCAAAAAAACTTGTCTTTGTACACACGATATATACTTATAATACACAAAATTTTTATACATCTCTAATTCATCTTTCGCGAACTCTCGATATAGGTTATCGATATTCTGAAATATTTACCAAAACTAAAAGCTAATAATTGCCCGTAAATTAAAATTTAATCAATAAATGATAAAATATGAGCAAAAAAACTACAATATACAATAATAAAAAAAAAACAGATAAAAAATTTAAAAAAGTCCTTTTCCAGGTAAAAGTCGTTCGAGGTAAAATCTTTCGAGGTAATGTACTTTCGAGGTAACAACTGTTCGAGTTAATGTCCTTCAGAGGTAATTTTTTTCGAGGTAACGTCTTTTCGAGGTAAATTTTTTCGAGGTATTTTTTTCGAGGTATTTGCTTTCGAGGTAAATTTTTTCGAGGTAATGACCGGCTCCCCAAAAATAGAGCTTATTAAATTCTCTATCATTTTTATTTTATTCTTTTTTTTAACCGTTTGTTGTAATAAAGCGTTCAAATTAAAAAAATGAATATATTTTTTTAATTCTATTTATTATAATAATTATTAAATAAGGTATTCTTTTCTAGGTGTGTCCTAGAATGTTTACAAAATCTTTTAGGTGTGATCATATCTCGTCAAAATAATGCTACAAGTTCATATAAAATTTTTGGCTGCATCCCCCCCACTCAGAGATATTTGCCCCCAAAGATGAAATAGTAAAATAATTTTTTTTAGATAACTTTTTACTTTTTAATATTTTTTTATAATTTTTTATATATCTATAAACTCTAATTTAAGAAAATTAATGCACATCGAACGATTTTAACAAAAGTTTCGAAAGTTATCAGAAAAGTCAGGGGCGGACTTCCGTTATGGTCCCAAACCCCCAAGTTTTTTAGGGTTACAAGACTTTTTATTACTTTTTTACATTCTGTAAGCAATTTTGATCAAAAAAGTACTCCACGCAAAATTCGATAAAATGAGGTGTTTCCGAGAAAAAGTTACTTTTTAAATCCAAAGGCAAATATTTTTATATTTATGCTATAAGTATTTTAAAAATGTTTGTATCTCATCAAAATGAAATAAAAAGATCATATGAAATTTTTTGACTAGGGTCCCTCCTTTGAGATATTCGCCCCTTAGATTTGGACTTTTTTTTTAAATTTAAAATTTTTCATGCCTAATATTTTTAATATAATTTTAACGCTTTATTACAACAAAACGGTTAAAGATATAAACAAAATGAAATAAGAATTATAGAGAATTTAATAAGCTCTATTTTTCTTAATAACAATATTTTTGATTCGGTAAGCCGTTACTGAGATAGAAGTCAATCATGTTCCGTTTTTTTAAATTTAATCCATATTTTATCAAATAAAAAAAATTTGCCAGATAGAAAATTTAATTTTTGGTCATAAATTGTTAAATTTATCATAAATAAATAGAATATGAAAAAAAAGTTTGTTTAAAGTCGAGGTTAAACCATCGAGCAATACACCGTGTAATATGATAATGGCGTGTTCAAAAAAACAGTAGGATAAGAAAAACTAAAGAAAATGGTCCAAAAGTGTAGGAAAAGTGACGAATGAAAACAAGAAAAATGTTGTTAGAATTAAACTTTTACGATTTAGTCGTAATATATCCTGAGGTTCGTGAACTCGAACAGAACAGAGATAAGAAACGTTTTATATTCTCCGTGTCTAAAATAGAACACAGTGACTAATATCTAAAACTTATTATGCAGCTCTCTTATAAGGAATTCCCCTCAGACGGAGTTGTGCGAACCGCACCGGAATTGGTATGATCCTCGCTTTTTAGCACACTTTCGCAAATGAGTCACTGCAGTCTAATTTAGACACGGATGCACTGATAAAAAAGATTTATTTGGATATGGGGAATTAAATTATTTGGTTGTATGTAACAAATTTTATTTGAGTCAAACAAATATTTAAATTTAAAAATGATTTATTAATGGGAACAAAATAGTTTATTTGACAGACATAAAATTTATTTGTTACAACCAAATAATTTAATTGGCCATATTCCACACAAATTATCTGTTTTATCAGTGTAATAGAAAGGGTACCCGTTTCAGATTTTTTTGATTGCCTTCAACTGTATTCCCTCGATTTAGACAAAGGATCATCATATTAAAGTATAATGTTTTAGTATTTACTAAATTATTTGGTTGACATTATGTTTTAATATATTATCTCCCAATGTAGGTAAGAAGTTTCAAAATAAATGTGGCTATGGTTAGCAATGGAGAGGATATAAAGGGATTTTTTTATCATATTTTAATTAGCATTAACTGAGGATACGTACTTGGATCTCAGTGTATACTGTTATACTTTGATCGTCACTTTTTGTTTATTTGGCTTCTTGCGACTTTAAAAAAGCAAAGATAAAAGTATGCCCAGAGATCTTCCCTGAGATCAAAGTATCCCTAGTTGACGGTATTCATCATTGTTGGGCATATGGAATTAAAAAACAAAAAATGCATTAAAGTAAAAAACCAAATAAAAAGAACAATATGATCTGATTTAGAATGATTTTAAAGACAATACGGTATTTTTTCAAGAAAGTCCAAACAATTCTTTAAAGACAATTTTATAATTTTTGTGTAACTGGAAGGTAGATACAGAGTTTTGTATTTTTTGTGGATAATCATCTGGATTAGGAAAAACAATCATTTACAAATCCATTCCAGTTTTTTTTTTAATTATTGAAGTATGATATAATTTATTATTTGGTTTACTAAACTATTTGGTTCACTTATTGTGTTTTAATGTTTGTTGTGTATTTTAGAAGTTTTTTTCAGTCCAAACCGACCAACCACCATAGCACAAGAAAAACAGCTAAAAAAACAATGACCATTCAAATGACTCTAAATATATCTGAAGTAATATTTTTTTAGAGATCCCAGAACCATTAAAATAAAAATCTCTCAGCACATCAAAAACTAAAAAATTGTATTTCCTTAAAATTCATACAAACCTAATAAATTGGACCACGAAAATCCACCCCCGCCTCCAGTAGAATCCGAAATTGAATTCGTCGAGATATCATCTAAATCATCCAAAGCCACCTTTTTGATTGAATTTGGTTTTTCAGCGAATTTCCTTCCTATGCTTGCAGCTGGTAATTGAGGTGTGCTGACTGGGATGAAACCTGTTTGTTGCTCGATGGTTATGGGCTGATGATGGTAAACTGGTGCTTGGTTTGGATATGCTAAGGTGGTAAATACTGAATTTGAAACTAGAAGGCTAAATAACGCCCATCCTATCGTTTGTGAATACATCTGAAATAAACAAAATTAAAATATTATTTTTCACCGTGAGTGATTTCTTAATAATTTTGGCTATTTTTGACTCTTCTAAAATAAATTTATCTGCATCGTGATTTAAGATAAAAGTTAAAAACCGAAGTTCGTCAAGTTTTTCAGTACCCTCATGAGCTGAGCTCACCACAACCATCCCAATAGACAATGGTTCGGCGGCCGCCCAGCGACAGACCATCAGCATGCCGATATAGCGACTGCGGTCCGCCGTCGGCACTTTTCAGCGGCTCGCCGTCAATACAAGTACCTATGGTCAAACGATGAGCATTTGCCCATCATATTTCGTATCTATTACCGACCATTTTAAGATCAGTTTTTTTTCATCATAGATAACGGTCTAGGGTAAGAAACATTACCCTGATTATCTCAAGAAAATTAAATGCTGCAACCAAGATGGCTATATGATGTAATACTCCAGCCATCTAGTTGGCAATACAGAAATTTTGCACTGCTCTACTACAGAATTTCCCATAATCAATGAGAAAATCCCTACCAAAATGACTTTTACATTGATCGTGTAAAAGTCTTGATCCTTTTAAAGATACATTGAATCAAAAAGTTACTGTAGTGAGAGCGTACAATGGGTGGCGCCATCAATGTTGCACAAAAATACTACATTTGATAGCTGACTTCTAGTCTGATAATAAAATCTTTATTTAGATACACAACCCATAAAAAAAAATTGCAAAAAAAAAATTAATTATGAGTAAGAAAGTAAATGATCGGCTAAACGGCGGCATAATCGTGATCAATGATCCGAAGTGCGATTGTATGCCGCTGTTGGGCCATTTAGTGAGATGCAGAAGCGGCCCGACTTTGATCTGATGTAGTATTTTGATTATCATTTGCCATCATTTTTCCGACCGGCGATCAGACGTTGTTCCAACGTCGGGCTGACGTCAAAAAGCGATGATCATTACCGTCGGCCGCCGAACCATTGTTTATTGGGATTTACCCACCTGAAAACCTAACCTAATATATCACTTAGAATCAACTATAGTCATACTTGATTCTTTATTTTACTTATTTAAATTAATGTTCTACTTTTTTACATGTATACTTATATGCTTACATTTTCCGTTACAATTTAATTTAAGCATGTTTTTTTACACCTGCTCCATGGTATTTATGTCAAATGTACCGTGTTAAATTCTCAGTTATAAGAATAATGCATTATTAATTACTGAACTGAATTTATTTATTTAATATCACTAAGATTCACAAAAATAAAATTAGCCTTCAGCTATATTTAATAAACTAATTAAAAATACAAAAAAATAATATATAAAGATTTGTATCTAGAGGTATCGCAACGTATCGCAGCATGTAAGTCATTCTAACTTTTTTTTATTTTTAAATCTCTTAGATTAACCCAAACGAATTTTATAATTTTTTAACCGACTTCCAAAAAAGGGGAGGTTATCAATTCGACGTGTGACTGTTTTTTTTTTGTTTGTTCCCGCATAACTTTGGCACGAATGAACGGAATTTGATGAAACTTTTTCCAACTAAAAGAGGGTATTCATGAGGTGATCCTGTTTTAATTTGACGCTCGGATAATGCCGGGTAAGCCGGATAATTAAGATAAATCTAATCATTTTAGCTCAATTTCACTTAAAAATGGCTTAATTTGATTCTACTACCAGCCAAATTTTTAGAGAAATATCGGAGAACTCGGATAAGCCGGATAACTTGATTAAGGGGTCACTTAAATATTACGACACACTGAAAATGTTTTAAATGCCACTAAACTTGATTCTCTGGACCTGTAATATTAAAAAAACAAGAGAAAATGATAAATGTTGTGATTTTACCAAAAGGCGTTGTTTGATTATTACTTAAAGCTTAAAGTTTAACTAGATTTTCTCTGAAATAAAAATATTACTTTTATTTTTTAGAAATTTATCTTTAAGATAATGGCGTCACAACGCACTAACAGTGCGTTGTGACGTCAGCAGCTTGTCGAGATGGAAGGACAACTATAATTTAGCTTAGATGACGTTAAAAATCTACAAGTCTCTAAAAAGTAAAAAATAAAAACTTTTCGCAAAAAAAATTAACCGACTTCTATGTCTCTAAAAAGTAAAAAATAAAAAATACTTAAGTCGGTGACAATTTCACCATTCCCTAAATTAATTACTAACAATTATTTTTTTATTATTGTTTGCTGTGAAATTGGCACCCACTTAAGTATTTTTTATTTTTTACTTTTTATAAAGAGACATAGAAGTCGGTTCATTTTTTAGAGACATAGAAGTCGGTCCAAGTTTTTATTTAGAATTAGTTTGTGTACTATCTAATTGTTTTTTTTTATGCATTGCAACGTTGCCTAAACAGATATTTAATAATTCTTACAACAACGTAGCAACGGGCATGTAAAATAAGCAATATGTTCGTAATAATAATATATACATACAAATTACGATAATAGAAAATAACCAGTATAAAATAGGGTTAAATAATTATAAATGTGCTTTACAGGTAAGCAACCGGTCGTTTACCTATAGTGTACTTTTTTAAATCCTAGCAATTAATATATTAATAACTGTTAAAATTATAGATAATTGTATTTTGATATTGTTAATAACAATACCTACATTATTTTAATTTTATAACATTATTCAATAATTATAATAATTGTACCCATCTTATTATCAGACTATTAAAACTAACAAGCCTTGAAGATATGTAATGCTTCCCATTCCATAGTATGCTGTTCACGGTGTTCTAGAAGAACTTTTAAATGGCACGACAACTTCCATTTTTTTTTCTTTTTGGAATTTGTTAAATGAGCTCTAATTAAAAAAATGGGACCAAAATTTTAAAAATCGTTAGAGCCGTTTTTGAAAAAAAATGTGTTCTTTAGAAAAAAATCTTTGATATATCACGCTAACATACTTGGTTTGACCTCGATGTCTTAGATTTTGACCAAACTTGGCACAGTGGTACCACTATGGTACCCAAGTACTCCCACCAATCAGAGACTACAATTTTATCTCTGCACCAATGATTTTTCAAAACGGTCTATCCGTTCACGATACCGAGTGTCCTACCAGATTCTTGACAAGTTATATCTCCCTTATTTGAAAAGGTTATTTTTTTGTAAAAAATAGCTTTAAATGGGAGCCAAAGAAGATTTTATGGACTTATTCAAACCCCCCCTCCATTGCTTACTCACTCCCTTGTTACCACCTCCACTACCTCCATTTTTATCTAAGAATATGAAATTACATTTTATTTTAAATTAAACCATATTATAAGTAGTATCTTATTATTTTAAGGGGCTTCCAATAAAAACTATTATTTAGTAATAATGTCCCACCAGGTTTTAGACGGGCTATATCACCGATATTTAAAAAGATAAAAAGTTAAAAAAAAATAAAATTAAATTGGAGTCACTGTAGAATTTACTGACATATGCAAAACTACCCCTTATTTACCCACCCTCTTGAAACCACTTCCAACTAGTTTTTTAAATAGCATTCCCCTATTTTACTAAAGAATATGAAAGCACATTTCATTCTAAAAACCAGAAAATTTTCCAAAAACTTACGTTAAATTGTACATAAAAGAAAATTGAATTATATATCCAAAACCAACTCATAATAACCCACACTCCTGGAACCACCCGCAACTTTGTTTTTAAATTTAGAGCCCCTTAAAATCTAAGATACCACTTATAATAAATGGTTGAATTCAGAATGAATAGTCTTTAATAGAAATTGGGGGGTGCTATTTGAAAAACAGATGTTGGGGGTGGTATCAAGGGAGTGGCTAAGCAAGGGGCGGTTTTGAATAAAATCTTAAGAATTCTTTGCCTTTGATTTAATGCTATTTTTTGCAAATTTTAATACCTTTTCAAATAACGGAGGTAAGTTATATCAAGAACTTGGTGGGAGACCCAGTATAGTGAACGGATGGACCGTTTTGAAAAAAAAATTGGTGGGAGTGCTTAGGTACCATAGTGGTACCACTATGCCATGTTTGGTCAAAATCCGAGACATCGAGGGTAAACCGAGCATGTTAGCGTGAAAGATATTTTCTAAAAAACACATTTTTTTCAAAATCGGCTCTAACGATTTTTAAAATTTTGTTCTTGTTTTTTTTAATTTGAGCTCATATAATAAATTAAAAAAAAGAAAAAAAAAATGGAAGTGCTCATGTCATTTAAAAGTTCTTATGTCATTTAAAAGTTCTTCTAGAATACCGTGTGTTTACAGTGGACGGTATATTGCGTTTGGACTTGATATAACAGCCATTCCATAGAATTTGATACGAAGGTGCAATATTTAAAATTGGTTATATGCCATACTTTTATTTGAAATATAATTGTTGAGGTCTTAATTTTACATATCTAATTTAAAATTAACCTATTTTTCATTAATAGCCCAATAAAATTATATTTTACACAGCATTATTAAAATTAGTCAAAATGTATCGAATCGAAACACTTTTTTACGAAATTAAGTTAGAGTTCGTTTCAAATCGGCCAAACAAGAAATTCCAGTTATAATTTATGTGTTATAGTTACAGTTCGTTTCAAACCGGCCAAACAAGAAATTCCAGTTATAATTTATGTGTTGTATTTAAGTAGTGTTGTATTTTACAGTTTGGACTTTTTATATGATTTAGAGTTTTTTGATTCAAATTGTAGTTGTTTTTGTTTCTTTAAGATATCTTTTATTTTCTAATTTATATAAATTAGAAAATAAAAGATTAAAATTTTGGTGAAAATTTTGTAGCGTCCGTCATCACACATTTAATTTTCTCATATACTGTACATTAAACTAAATATAAAATATAATTAAAAAACAAATATGTATCTGGTACCAATGCCAACCATACTATAATAAAGCTTGAATTCAATCCTTAATAAATTTGCTAATATTCGGGCGAAACATAAAATAGATTTATTCCAGTTCCATTTTTTGTAGCGTCCGTCACCAAAGTTTAAAATATAAAATTTTGTAAGCCCTAAGTTTCAAATAATTATTGTATTTATTATTTTATTTTAGCTTATCTTAACTTTATATTTTTTATACCAGCTTTAATATCAGTTTTAGTTTTTGGGACTTTTTCTTTAAATATTTGATAAAATATTGTACTAATGGTAGCGTCCGTCATCATGCAATGGCTGATAAATAGTCCCCAAAACAAGTGCTTTGATATCGTGCGCGTACTTACTTTTTATACTGTATGAAAAAGTGGCGTCCTAAATTTTTCGTTTATACCTAAATGATTTTTTTTATTGGTAAGTTTTTCTTTTTATCAAGCAATATTTATTTTAGTTTTTTTGGGAAGCTTTTTGGCCGTCGTGATAAATTTTTCTATTTCTATTCTATTTTCTCGATAATACAGATATATTTCTGTCAGAATATCTAGGGTGTCTAAATTTTTTTAATTGACATGACCAAACTTTTTGGCTCAACGATTAAAATGTCAGGACTTGTTTAAATCTTTCTAGGTTTCTGTGTAACCTAAAATAATAACCGTAAAATAATATTTCCTATTCATGAAAGAAGACAATTTGACCTAATCACTAAGTATCTAGACAACGCACTCAAGTGTTTACTAGGCCGGGTACAAAACAACGAACTAATAACTTTTCTCTCTAGAATAGGCATTTCATTTGTAAAAACTGACAAAAACGTAGCCAACATATACATTTGTCTGTCTTACTCGCACAGCTTTGTTCTAACAGAGACAACAATAACAGTTACTGGTTACTGTTATTGTTCAGGCCTGAATACACCTACTATTTGTTTACAAACAAACCCAGATGTTGGCGATACTTTATATTAACGGTATGCGTATTCTAAAGAGAAGAGTTATTAGTTCTTTGGGTACAAAAGCACTTTTTAGACAAAGAAAACACTTCATCTCGGAAACAAATATTTCAAAGAAAAAAATGATTAAAAATCTGTTTATATGAAATTTAAAATGTTTTTTAACTGTGAGATTTTCTGTCCCACAATAAACATTTGGCGAGATCGGCAATTATATTAGTTTTTGTCCCTTACTCTCCCACAATGTTAACCATATATTACACAACGCGAACTACAAAGGTCCTGAATCGTCTGGTGAAAGAATTTTTAAATCGTATATTCCCTTCATAAGTTCTAAAGTTTAAAACCAAACGTACACACAGACTGATATTTTAACACCCACTTGTTTCACATTGCCACAAAGTTTTGTAACATTATACATTAGAAATTCTCTTTAAATATATTTATATAGATTGCCGCCTATAAGGCATTAAACTTTAGTTTATTTATAAATATATTTTAATTTGCCGGTTCGAGGTTCTCGCTATGAGACAAAAATGTTGTATATCTAGATAAGGCCACGATCAAGTGTAGTACTTTTGTACAACACTAGATGGCGCCACACCAATTGTACAGCTTGTCAAACTTAGGACGAGACGTGAGTTTTTGAATATGGACACTCCCCCTGATACGCATTGGACAGCGGCTAAATTCAACAGTTGTAAGAGGTGCACCCCAGTCAACACAAATACATGGCAGGAACATAGCAGGTACATAACCACTGTTCTATGTGATGTTGCAGACATGTAAATTTTATAGTCCATGTATAGTCCTTGGACTTTAACAATTCCGCCTCAAGTTATGTATCAGCTACATAACATGCTACATATCAGATACATACTAGGTACATAACAATAAAAGTAGGCGTTTCCGAATTTTACTTGTTATGGAGTGCATCATAGATTTAGACATGGTGAACATTTTTACGTCTTTTTGATAAACCTAATAATTAAAGTATATAAATATCTTTATATGTAGCATCCATCAGGCAAAATTCTTATACGATGTGCATTTTTACTGTGAAAGCAAACTTTCTACCAGGCTTAAAAATCATGGGCCACATAAAAAGCCAATTTTTAGAGAAAAAATAGCAAATAATCATTTTAAAAAAATATATATATATTTTAATTTTTTGTCTAAAATTATCTAAAATCGGTTTAGTTGTCTAAAAATACATGCGTTTCTACTACTTAAGGGTTAAACTTTTATTATTAACAACAATTTTAATAATATTAGTGATTCTAACCTATAAAAATTAAAATAATATAGACGCCATATTTAGTATTGAATTCATAACATTTTATGTATCGTGTATGTTCTCGTACCATATATATGATACATAACATGCAAT
This sequence comes from Brachypterus glaber, assembly GCA_958510825.1. Classification (NCBI taxonomy): domain Eukaryota; kingdom Metazoa; phylum Arthropoda; class Insecta; order Coleoptera; family Kateretidae; genus Brachypterus; species Brachypterus glaber. The sequence continues at coordinate 36,583,914 of OY294050.1, forward strand.
ATTGCATGTTATGTATCATAAATATGTATGTTACATCTTATGTAATATGGCACATGTAACGTAAAAAATCTTTCTGTTATAGGGCATGTTATGTAGCATACATATGTATGTTATGTCTCATGTAATATGGCACATGTTACCTAAAAAATCTTTCTTTACCATGTTGCATCCATATATGTGCGGACTGGGACGTACCGCCTATCTTTCTTCCTCCGAATACTTTTTTTTTTATTTCCACGTCTTACCCTAAGTTTGACTAGCTGTAATCTATAGAGTATTGATATATCAATATAGGATAAGGGTAATACAATAAGAATTAGATTTTTTTTCCAATCTGTGTTTCTCATTTAGATATTATAAAAAATCCTGTATTAGAAAATGAAAAAAATAATTTTTTGTTTGTTTTAGTTATTGAGTAACGAAAATACAATTTCGGACAGGAATTACATATTACAAAATTTGTCGCTCCAGTCTAAGAACCCAGCGTGTTACTCTAAAGACGTGGGTACCACCGCGGTAGTACCGTTGAAACAACATTTTACCAGGTGACCTACTCCGCACCAGCACCAATAGTCAAATAAAAATGCAAGTTAATGCTTCATAACCTAAATTTTTAACCCGGGTTCAATCAAGTTTATAGTAGACTATACTTGGGCGTGCTTTTTATTCTTAGAATGGTTCGGGTTCCGTTACAAACTGATTAACATTGTACTTTGGTTAACACCGAAGTTATTCAGATTTTTTTTAATTAAGTTGGTCAGTATTTTTGATGGTAATATTTAGTTACTATAAAATTATTTTGTTTTATAATTTATTTATAAGTTGGTGTAATATCTATAAGAAAATATGTTTTATAATAATTATTATTATAATTAATTAATTATAATCATTAAATTAAATATTTACTTAAAGACCCAAGTGTTGCGCTAGGACAAAAACTTTAAATTTCTGTAATGTTTTTCTGTATTAAAACTAAGGTAATACTGATTAAGAAATAATAATGATAAAGAAAATTTATATTTTTATAAAGTAAAAATTTAAATTTATTTAGGTATTGCAACTCTATTTGGAAAGCCATTTTCTGAGATAATTTGACTTGAAAACGAAAATAAATAATAGAGATGTCAGTTAAATGAAAGATCAATAAAAATTGGCGAAAGTAGGGTAACCGTGCGCAGTGGGTAATCGTGCGCTCAGCCGCGGTATTCTGAGACATATCCATGCTTAAGGGGCTTGTCCAACTATTCGCTAGCGCGAAGAACGGCAACACATATAAGTTATTTACAATATTTGAATATGTCTAAATTGATGTTCGTTGTTATTATTTTGCACGTGTACGAAATATGATGGCAAGTTCTTAACCGATTATTCTAAAATAAATATATTCTTCAAGGATATCATCATTTGCCTTTATTCATGAAATTTTGTTAAATTTAATTAAATAGTTTTAGCTATGTGAAGTGATTTATTTTTAAGTTCATGATGGGTTAATTATGCGCGTGCCCCCTCATTCAATTAAATGATAATAAAATTAAATAAAAAATAAGTTTTTAAAGTTAAAACCCTTATATTAATTATATGCTACGATAACTTAAAAGTAAAAAACAAGATGTTCATAAAATTTTTCATAAACTCGATTTTGAAAAGAGGGGTTTTAAAACGTTCTTTAAGCGATCAAAAATTTCAAAACCTTTCTTTTAAAAATCTAGTTTTTGAAAACCTGTATAAATATCTTGTATTTAATAAATATTTTTGCATTATTTTCTTTTTTTATCTTTTGTGCATAATTCCCCAACATGGGGGCACCATTACCAAACTTTTACATTTTTTTTGATTATGGTAAAAGCTATCTAAATTTTAATGATACTCGTTGATATTCTATTAAGTAAGGCTTCTTTTGCCACTTATAAATCGCTTTTAAAACAAGTTTACACTATGATATTTCAAAAACGCTTTGACCCAGTGACTTGATATTTGGAACAAAGATTTTTTTAGTAGTAAGCAAAATTTGTTCCAAATTTGAAGTCTCTATGCCAAAGATTTGTTGAAATATCGTAGTGTAAAGTTGTTTTACAAGCGACTTGAATAGATGCGCACCACTTCCCTCAAACCCCCTAACTTTTTATATATAACTAAGAACGCATTATCTTTTTAATTTATTTGATACTTTTGAGAAAATTAATGGAGATCTGCAAGCACAAGTCAAAAGTTTATTTGTTGTTTTCCATGACTGTAACATAATAATTAAATAAATAATACATTTTTTTATTTTTATAGTCTTGAAACATTCAATTGTTACAAATATATCATACGTAAAGCTTCCGCTATTTAAAAATATAATATTGTAAAAGATACAATGACAATTCTTACAACACAAAAGCAAAAACGCATAGATTTTCATTGTTTTTGATACCAATTATATATTTTTATTGTTTAAAAATCGTTGATATGAAAAAAGTGTCATGATAGAATATAATAAAAATTAACTAAAATGACGAAGAAAGTTTATGTTACGTTCTCATGTGCATATGATGGATTAGAGAAGTAGGCCAGGTTTAACCATAAAAGCGACTGATAGCGAAAAGTTTTACAAAAAAATCCTTCCGAAAGCTTTTTATATAAACGTGGTAGACAAAAGCGTCTTCTAAAAAGGGCACACAAAATAAGAGTTTTATTTAATATTTCAGAAACATTTAGCTAATGAAAAAAAAATATTTGAATACGAAAAGATATTTTATTCTCAACTGTAATGCAATATGTATTAAACACATTACATGTATTAATAAAGTTTGGAAAATACTTGATTTCTTGTCCCACTGTTTTCCACGCCTGGACCTGACCTGTAATGAAAAATAGAGACCAGTAAACTAATTATTACAGGTCTGCATTTAAATTTAAATAATTTCCGCTGGATGGCGCCACCAAATAAAATATCAAACAAGATGGCTGAGAAGAATAATTAATTTTATAAACGGTGTCTTGTGATCTATCAATAAATGTTTTTTGTGGTTGTTTTTTGCGTATTATAAACAGTGCCTTGTGAGCTCTCAACAGATGTTTTTTGTGGTTGTATTTCCGGGTTACGAATATGTAAAACTTTAGTGCTTGTGCTTTTCTTGTAAAATGCAGGAAAAATGATTTGTGGTAAATATGAAAAGAACTAAAAGACAAAGTATTATAGTATTATTTTCTTCATTTGAATTCAAACATTAACATACATATTTAAATAAAAACTTAAGCAACTTAATTTATTGAATTTTTAAATTTACTTAAAAGTGGTTACAGTAAAGCGAAATGTTTTTTTTTTCTTATTAGTACTGAAAAAACTTGTATTCAATAAGGTTCTGAGGTAATGTATTTAACAAGGTAAAAAAGTGTAACTAAATAAAGTGTAAAATTCTTAAGTATCAATTATATCTGGTATATCCGAATAAATTATAAGAATTTTATTTTTAGTTCCGGATAGCGTTATATTGGCCGTGACTCGATGAAAATCCCAAGTTTATCAAGTGGGTCATATAAATTCTAGGTCATTGGCTAGAAGTTACTTATAGTGCAAGTTTATTACTTAATAAATGGAATTGTAAACAAGATCAACTGAAAAATGTATGTAATACTACTGTAAAATAATAGAGAATCGGGGTGTGAATTGGCTAAACTAGGCTGTATTATAATCAATGATGTTCGGAGTGTTTTAGCAAAAATTAGACGGGATGATTCTACATCATAAAATATGATAAACCAGCAAAGGAACATAAGTACAGAAACGAACCCTAAGAGAGTTACGACCCTTTTTACTAAAAATAAAGTTTTAAATTATTAACTGTGGCACACTTTGAGCCAGAGCGACAAGGTTTGGAATGTTTACAAGTTTTAATATATTAATTTATTTTTTGAATCTATCCAGAGGCGTGTCTGAACGGACAAAATGTATGAGGCTTAACACATTTTTGCCCTAATTTTTTTTTATGTGTATTTCTTTTTTTGATTTTTTTGTAAAAAATATGGATATATACATAAAATATACCGTAATTTCACACAAAAATAGTCCAGAATCATACAACTATGGTCCAGCTTCACATCTATATTCCATGAGCAGCGTATTTAAAAAAACTTTGAAAACGGGTTGCTGAATATCCCATAATTATTTATACATATTATTATTTATACCGTAATTTCACACAACTATAGTCCAAAGCCTCCAGGGGGCGGGGGGTAATCATTTTTAAATGTTTACCCCCGCCCCTGGGGGCTTTGGACTATAGTTGTGTGGCTGGACTATAGTTGTGTGAAATTACGTTATAAATAATAATATGTATAAATAAAAATACATAAAAATGCCATATAGTCTAACAGTGTAGGAGCAACCTTTTTCAAAAAAAATGCAATTAAAGAGGAAGTAACATTTTGTGCTACCATTACTCCTTTAATATTAAATTTAGGTGTTTCGGTGAAAAATACTTTTTGCTTAGTTTTAAATAAAGAATCGCTCTGCAGCATTAAAATTTTATTGGTGCTCTTTTTGTTCCCTATTCAGTGTGTCTATCTTTGAAGGGCCGTAGCTCCTTAGGGCTTATTTCCGAAAATCTTTCCCTAAGTTGGTTTTTCATGTTTTGTGATGTAAAATCATCCCCTTTAATTTCCGCCAAAAGTCTGGAAACACCGTGTATATTATTACACAGCTTTCTATCTTTCTTAAAATAGGTGAAAGAAATAATTAAATTAGTTGCTTATTTAGCTCATTTTAAATAATCTTGCTAATAATCATATTTATTGCAAATAGAATACGGCTTTTATTAAAATTCTTTGGAAACCCAAATAGTGCATTAGAAGAGGAACTTTTATTTTCTACTTCGTGTAAAACAATTATGGTTTGGACCAAACCGTTTGGTTGGTATTTTCTTCCTAACACGACAGAAGTATGATGGTGTGAACCTTCTTCTATTAACTTCAACTACCTTAGTGGAAATTTAACGTTAGAATAACGTTTTTCTAATGTTAGAAAACTGTATAAAAGTACGTTATAAAATATGTGCAAATGTCCCGCTTTTTAACGTTAGAATCAAACGTTAGTTACAAACGTTAATCTAACGTTAGATTTTTAAGTTAGAAGTACGTTATAAGTACATTTAATTTCTAACTTTCGGAGGGGGCGTGGCCAACTAGGAAATTTCTACCTGCATCATAAAATGGCAGCTGGAGACAAATTTATTCATATAAATAAATCTTAATCTATTTTAGCAATCATAATATTTTTAATTTCGTTACAATTATTTATAAAATAGCCATCTTATTAGGTGGCCCCAAATATTTTTCGTGTAATATGCTGTTATACTTCGATAAATACGTTTACCTTTGGGACAAAACTTTATATTTAGTTTTAGTTAATATTTATTTATACATTCAAAATCTTAAAATATTTTTTCAATTCTAGTACAGTGTTGCCACACTTACTATAATTTTGACTTTTGGGGGATATTTTTTTAACTTGTTATAGAAATAACAAATAATTATCAAACCTAGGTACATAGCTGTCTGAAATGAGTATTTTCTACTATAGCTTACGTATTAATAATAAAAATTTTAAAAATATTTAAAGTTAGAATAAGGTTAGAAAAAGGTTAGAATTTAGTTAGGAAACTAACGTTAGATTTATGTATTTTATAACGTTTTTGTCAAACGTTAGTTTTTAAGGTTGGATTTATATATTTTATAACGTTTTTGTCAAACGTTAGTTTTTAAGGTTAGATTTATATATGTTATATCGTTTTTTTATAACGTTTGAGACTAAACATAAAAATGTCACTAATCTTATGTTATGTTAAGTTAGATTTATGTACTTTTCTACTAGGGTAGTCTTATCCTTTCCTTCTTCCTTAACTACCAAATTAATTATTTTAACAAATTAAACATTAGTTTGAATATGCTATTGTTAAAAACGTCTTAAAGTTAATATATAGCATCAGGTTGTGGTAATTTATAGTTATCTAACCTAGATAACATAATATTATTATCTATTTATGTTAAAAATCAGTTATAAAATTTATGTTAAATGCCTACTAATAAAAACTGTGATTACTTGAACATACTCCGAACGGGGTCTGGTTTATTTTTAGACATTTATTTAGCACCTCGGCATGCGTGAGTTCGATTTTCACCCGCGCCGATAGTCTTTTCCAGTTATTAAATAATTAAAATAGAGACACCCAGTATCGGACTGGGCAACCCGAGGCTAGTGAGATTGGTAACCTCAAGTTTTTTTACCCTCTCCAAAAATTTTGCTGACTAAAAAAAAATAAGCTCATCACCCCCTTTTTTTACCTTTTTCTACCAAACTTGGGGCCCCTGCAAAAAAATGGGCTGCCAAAGGTAGGTGAATTAAAAAATACCAGGGGGGGGGGGGGCTCAGCGAAAACACCAGGGGGGGCTTAAACCAAATAGCCCCCCTGCCCCCTACCCTGCCTTGCTACCTCTACTACTAGCCCACACAAGTCCTAGACTTAGGGGATGCTTAATTAAGTAGAACAGTACGAGGTTAAACAAATATTATGAAAGAAACATGTTAGAAAAACATGTTAAATAAACATGTTGAACAAACAATGTTAATGTTATTTAATATACAAACATCCACAAATCTTTGAGAAATGATCTTTCTAATAATGCTAAATAATTATTTTTTTTAAATATTTTGACCCACATATGCGTATACAACGGTATTTTATCTTCGCAAGTATATAATTTTTATTTTAATTTAAAGTTCTTGGTATATTAAGAACAATTCTTGTTTTGAATTATTCTGTGTAAAAAATTATGGATATAGGCACTGACAAATATATCGCCCTGTAAATTTCGAAACCACGTATCTCAAAATAGTTATTAGAGCGCAAAATTACTAATTTCTGTTTGAGCATGAAATTTGCTGATCTCGCGTGATTGCTGCGCTCGTAATACAAACAACATTTTTTCTACTATCTAAAATAAATAAATAAATAAATAAATTTCAGACAGTAGGTTACCTTAAGGCCTTTCCAGAAGCTTGCATAAGAACATAAAACATAAGAATGCGATACCGTGATTGGCTTACAAGATACATGGCGGCACATCAAGCCAATCACGGCATCGCATTGTTATGTTTTATGTTCTTATGCGAGCCTGTGAATAGGCACTTACGTCTCAGCACTTGAGTACAATTTTCTGCAAATCTGTTGGTGTAAAAGTAAAATCCCAATCACAGTAACTCTCCATAATTCCTTCTTAATAACAAATATATAGCACACAAATATTTAGCACACGAAATTGAGATTTGATTCAAAATAAATAATAATTTCATATTAAAAAAATGGCGGACCAACATCTCGTCGCATATAATTGACATATAACTGACAGCTCTGTTTTACGATTGACATGCCGGTTGCCTACACTTTTCACTTTTCTGCTTACTGTCATGGTAACGAACAGAAAAGTAAAATACTAGGAAATAGGTTATTTTGAAGTCTGAATACTTCATTTGTTTTTGTAGAAATGTTATCTTTTTTATTAGATCGTAGAAAAAATCAATATTTGGTTCCTTGCTACATGATATATACAAACATATACAAACTCCGATTAACTATTCCAATTTGTTTATAAGTTATAATCGAGTAAAAAATTGGAGTTTGTATGAGTTACCAATCATCATTTACAGAGTAAATTAGTTGAAGGAACCGAAAATATTTTTTTTGAGATATGATGTTTCGATATTTACAGGGCGATATAGACTTTTCTTAGTGTAGGTAGTTTAAAAGCAACTATCAATCACATTTATGTATATATTTAAGAATTTTAAGTTACATTAAAATGAACTTACTTTCGATAAAAGTCCTAGGGTATATGACCCCTAATCAGAAAAAATGAACATTGAGTAATTAGATACGAAAAATTACCAGACAAAAAATATACTGGTCTATAATATTTTTTATATAGTTTAATGATTTTTTCCCGTAGTATAACATTTTAGGTTAAAATATTTTATATATATATATATACAGAGTGATCAGTAACAGCCATGTCAAAATTTAAGAGCTGATTCTACATCCAGAAATATGAAAAAAAAGTTTCTATAAAGGTTGGTCAGGAAATGAGCCCTAAGGGAACTACCGTCCTTCGAAGATGACATATTGGATAGGGAACAAAAAAAAAAAGCATTAATAAAATTTTAATGCTGCAGGGTGATTCTTTATTTAAAACTAAAACACCTAAATTTAATATTAAAGGAGTAATAGCCTTTTAAAAAGTAACGTTTTTGGTTAATGTTACTTCTTACTCTTAATTGCATTTTTTTGGAAAACGGTTGCTCCTACAGTGTTACATTATACAGGGTGTATTTGAAATAGCGTAGGAAATTTTAACAGGTGATTCTACATGATAAAATATGACAAAAAGTTCCTATAAACATATGTCTAAAAATGCGTCATAAGGGAGCTACGCCCCTTTGAAGTGGCTAAAAAAATCGGTTTTTATTTAATAACTCAGGAATCCTTTGAGATATATTAACGAGGTTTTGCACGTGAATTAATCCTAATAAGGCTCATCTTTGTTTGTCATTTTCACGTACTTATTTAAACCAGGGGTGTGCGAAACGGGGGGGCCTTATCAGTTTTGTGTCCCAAACTTTTTTCTGTGTAACTTTTTTGCAATTTTATTTTTGAAATATGATTCCTCAGGTCAAAATACATAATAAAGGTACTCTTGTTGTAATACTGTAGGATTAACCGTTTTCGAGAAAAGTTCATTTGAAGGTGAAATTTCACGGTTCGAGGACGAAAAATTAAATACTAAAATGTCGAAAACCAAAATTTTAATGATGCAGATGCATTCTACATCAAAAACTAAGAAAAAAAGTTTCCATACATGTAGGTCGAAAAAACGCTTTTAAAGCTACCATAGCCCTTTAAAAATGGTGCATATTTAGGAGACCATAGCTCCATTAGGATTGATTTTTGGAAGTACCTGTATATGAGGTTTTTTTCTTAGTTTTTAATGTACATTCGCCCTGCATCATTAATTTTTTTATTTTAGTATTTAATTTTTCGTCCTCGAACCGTGGAATTTCACCTTCAAATGAATTTTTCTCGAAAACGGTTAATCCTACAGTATTACAACAAGAGTACCTTTTTTATGTATTTTGACCTGAGGAATCATATTTCAAAAATAAAATTGCAAAAAAGATACACAGAAAAAAGTTTGGGACAAAAAACTGATAAGCCCCCCCCCGTTTCGCACACCCCTGGTTGAAATAAGTACATGAAAATAACACATAGAAACGGGCCTTGGTAGGATTAGTTGACGTGCAAAACCTCGTTGATATATCTCAAAGGGTTCCTGAGTTATTAAATAAAAACCGATTTTTTCAGCCAAATTCAAAGGGGCGTAGCTCCCTTATGACGCATTTTTAGACATATGTTTATAGGAACTTTTTGTCATATTTTATGATGTAGAATCATCTGTTAAAATTTCCTATGCTATTTCAAATACACCGTGTATGACATTTTTTATGTATTTTTACTCAAGGAATCTATATTTTTTACAAAAAATCCAAAAAACTTTTTACACATAAAACAGTTTTGGGCAAAAATGTGTTAAGCCTCACATATTTTGTCCGTCTGTCATGCCTCTGGATAAATGCAAAAAAATTAATTAACATAAACCTATTGCCCTTATTAATAATAGTATATATGCAAAAGCTCGTCGCTCTAGCTTAAAGGGTAAGAGAGTTATTAATTAAAAACCTTATTTTTTTTACAGTTTTAAAGGGCCTTAGCTCCCTTAGGGCTCATTTCCGGACCAACCTTTATAGAAACTTTTTTTTATATTTTTGGATGTAGAATAACCTCTTAAATTTTGGCATGCCAGTTATTAATCACCCTGTATGTCTATATTTTTTTTTAGAAAAAATATAAATCTTTCAATAGCTATATATAAATTTATGATTATATCTTATAACCAGTAGTCGGCGAATTTCCAGTATTCGCATAGGCGCGAGGTTTTAAATATCTACATTTTTATTTCTTTTTATCTTGATTTTTTTGAATGATTCCGTTTAAACGAGTAAGGTGGAAAAAAAGTTATTGACAAATAAAAATTAAAACTTTCGTATTCTTAAAAGAAAAAAATCGAATATCGTTTTTTTTTCTTTGAAAAACACCGATATATATATATATATATATATATATATATATATATATATATATATATATATATATATATACATATTTATAGTTAATATGTATAGTCAATATTGTTGTGTGTAACAAATTAGTCGTCAAATGTTTCGATTTATAAAAATTTCCCTCATAATTCGGCAAAATTATTCTGTAATGTTTCTGTGTTTATTTTCAACGTTGATGAGTCATAACTGAGTTTACGCCGAATACTGCTTATAACTTGGCCTAAGTAATCTTTTTTATTCAAGTAATTACTTAAATATTAAATTAATATATTTAATGAGTCATAATTATGATACATAATTGCAAGAAATGAAAGCAAATTTATTTTTAGTGTAAGTAAATTTAATTAATTATTTGCAACAATAATGATTAAAATTAATAATTAGGGTTTAATATATTTTTAAACTACTAATTTAAGCCAATTTAAATTTAAATAAATTAAAATTATAAATGTAAAAGTTTATACATACGTAAATCATGAAAATGTGTTAAATTTATTTTAATTTTATTTAAATAAAGTAATTTAAAGTTTTGTAACAAAATTATAAAATTTTTAACTTGGTTGAACCAAAATTTTCAATATATTATATTTAAATGACCGCTGTCTCTCTTTTTATTTTCCTGGGCTGTTTTCTTGTCACAAAAGAAAGTGTTTTTATCTCGGTTTTTATATTATTCAAAGCGCCTGCGCTAGAACGGTAGACAAAAAATTCTTGGATATAAAGGACAATTGGCATTTTAGACCCACCCTCAACAGCTTTTTTATTTTTTTTTGTTTTTTCGCGAAAAAAAATAAAAAAAAATAAAAATTTTAAATTTTTTTTCATTTAAAAAAAAATCAATTTTTTTGTAGTTTTTCGCAAAAAGAAATTAAAAAAAAAAATTGAAAAATTTTGAATTTTTTTTTTGTTTTTTTTTTAATTTTTCCTTTTCAATTTTTTTCTTTTTTCAATAAAATGTCTTAGAAAAAAATATTTTTTTTTGAAAACTAATTTTTTTAAGTATTTGGGAAAATGCAATATACCATTTTCTGTGAATAATATACAGGGTTATTCATAAATAAGTCGAGGAATTGCAGCCGTTCAAAGATGGACATATTGAATGGGGAACAAAAAAGCACCAATAAAATTTTAATGCAGAGCGATTCTTCATTTAAAACTAAGCAAAAAAGTATTCTTCACCAAAACACCTAAATTTAATATCAAAGGAGCCTTTTAAAAAGTAACATTTTTAGTGGCACAAAATGTTACTTCCTCTTAAATGCATTTTTTAAGCGGTTGCTCCTACAGTGTTACACTATATGACATTTTTTATGTGTTTTTACTGAAGGAATTTGTATTTATTACAAAAAATATAACATAAAAAAGTTTGGGGCAAAAATGTGTTAAGCCTCACAAATTTTGTCCATCTAGGCACGCCTCTGGATAAATTCAAAAAAACATACTTATTACCCCTATTAATACTAGTATACATGCAAAAGCTCGTTGCTCTAGCTTAAAGGGTACAAGAGTTATTAATTAAAAACCTTATTTTTATTATAATTTTAATGAGCTCATTTCCGGACCAACCTTTATAGGAACTTTTTTTAATATTTTTTAACGTAGAATCACCTCTTAAATTTCTCAAACTTATTTCTGAATAACCCTGTATAGTGGAATGCGTAGCATTACATATCTTCACGGCTTGGTTTTTTAATAAAATTAAATTTAAATATCATTTGGGTAAAATATTTCTTACTTTTAGTATAATATTTCTATTAGGTACTTTTATTTATATTTCAATAGATTTTTTATAGTTTTTCTTGGAACTAACCTATTAAAATGACAGTCTCAGATTTTACAGCAGCCAATATTACCGATAAGAATCTTGACATATTTTACTACTTAGTTGACTAAATACCATAATAGGTACCATCTGGGCCAGATGATCAGTCTAATCTAAACAATGAAAGTTTTAGCATGCCTTTTTTTCACAGGGTACTCTTTAAAATTTTATTACTTGAAAAATGTTTTTTTTCTGTTTATAAAATATAAATATTTATGCTATTATTCAATAAAAAATATTAAGACTACAAAAGTAAAATAAACATTAATTATCTGGGCCCGTGAGACCCAGGCTCGTACTTAAAAACAATTAAATTTTTACGTTTTTAAAAAAATATGCTCTTAAATTATATCTTAAGTATTTCTATTAACCTGTAAATATTAAAAATTTAACAAACTTTGCTCTCATGTAAGTTTTAATAATGTGTTCGGCTTCAGTATTCTCAAAATACACTATATATCAATTTTTATCAAATTCCATAAAAATTCACCAAATTTTGGCGCCATATTGCATCCGCCATTTTGATTTTTTAATTTTTAGTATTGGATTCAGCTTTAGTATCCTCAAAAACCCCTAGATAATATTTTTTTATTAATATCCATTATATACCATTTTGTCGCCATATTAGATCCACCAATTTGAATTTTTAATTTTCAATAGTTAAAAAAAATAGCTTTTTTAAATATTTAAAGATAATTTGTCAAACACGAAGGAAATACTTGTGTTTAAAACGCTTTTTGATAGAGTTAAGAATTACTCAAGGTCAACAAAGATGTGATTTGATTTTTTTTTATTTTCTAGCTTAGTTAAGACCCACTGACTGCCAAACAAGCATTTTTTTGTTCCCAACAAGTATTATTTTTTCAGCTATAAGCCATGCCAAAAATCTCATTCTTTAACATGAAGTGTAGAATTTTTAAGTTATTGATATTGGTCTACATCAACATAATCAAAAGAAGCCATTTGACACATTTTTAGAAAGATCGAAACAAAAATATAATTTTGGACCACCCTAATGGCGCGGATTTTTTTTTTTAATTTTTTGTTATTTCATTCGAAATCAGCGGTATAAAAAATAGTGGTATGTATGCAAAAATTCAGAATTTTGTCCCTGTTTTTTTTTTCTTGGCCCACTGTGCGGTTGTTCATGATGGACAAAAACGGAAGTTATATTCAAAATAAACAAAACTACTAAATCACCCAAAATCAGTTGTCAGATCCAAATTAACTTTCAAATGTTGAAAATTTGTTGGCCTGTGTTATTCCTTTTTTTCCTGGGTCCCACATCTCACTGGTCATGTTTATTATATTTTATGAATATAAAGATTTATTAATTAATAATATATAAATTCACTTTATTCAAAAAATTCCGATAATAATAATACAATTTGGTATTTAAATTCCGTGGAAAATAAATAGTTTGTAATTCATTTCAATTTTAATTATGTTTCCTTAAAAATTGATTGTGGTATAAAAAGCCCATAAAAAGAACAATAATTTTGGCATATACGTGACAGTTACCAAGTTGTAGAAACAAATTGGGTGGGGTATGTGATACCTCAAAGCACTAGTCAAGGGTTAATAAATTAAATCCAAAGATCTGTGAAATTCAGTGAAATTCAGTGAAACTCTGCAGAACTGACCTTATTTTCAGGAGATTAAATCCTTTTGACACAGGATAGATCCTGCTTAGTATGTGAAAGCATTTGGTTTTAGTTAAGACACTACAGTGAAAGTTACTTCTTATTATTTTATTAGAAATAACTACATAATAACTTGAAGATCCTATTTTAAATATATGTATTTAATTCAGGATACCGTCATATATGTGGTTTGGTGCTTTCTTTCCAATATGTTATTATAAAAATATTTAATAATGACCAGGGCCGGACATAAGGGGGTATTGGGGAAGGGGTGTCACCTCAGCGGTTTATTTTGAGAACTGAGTTTCGATTTTAGCGATCTTAAAAATCCCTGCAAAAGGGGGTATCTCGCATCCATGAGAGTGGGGTTAGGGGGTTAGTTTTTTATATTACTATATTGTCACTATAAATACATAATTGTGCCTAATTTAAAAGTTCTAGTTTTACGGAAAATGAGGGAAAATTGTATCACAATATTTGACTTTAAAGGGACAAACTAATAAATAAAAAATAAATAAGAGGGTGTAAAAGAAATCAGAAAGTAACGAGTTTTTTAGACACATGTAGTTTAATCAAAAATAAAATGCAATAGAAATATTTAAATTTTGTAAAATTTAATGTAAACCGTTTTTTTTTTAAATTTAATGTGAAATTTAAAGCCGAGTCTTGGAGGAGAAGGCTTTATGGAATGTCCATTACATATTAAAAATTAAAATGCAAACAAAATCCTTACCTTAAAAAATTATTTAATTGAAAAAACTATATGCACTAAATTTTCAAAATGCACGGTCACTAACTAAAAATGTCTTTTTTTATCCGCCGACATTCACTGCTGAAGATTACACTGCAAATGTTTCTTCAAATACCTTGAACTTGGGTTTATATAGTATGACCCACTTACCTGTTCATAATCTACTACAACAATACTAAAGTGGTCCTAAAACGATTTTTTTTTTATTTAAGGGTACAAAAACAGTATTTTTTTAAATATTGCTTTCCTTGTTTTAATATAGGTAGAAAAGTTATGGCTTGGACTTTTTGAGAGTAGTGCATAACAAGCTTAGGGTGTGATCCAAAATACAGTTATCTCAAAAAAATCCCTAAAAACAAGGCCATTAAAATATTGTAAATATTTATAAAAAAACGCCTATGAAAATTCATTAGGAAACGTTCAAGTATTACGTAACGCAAATTGTACCAAGATTCATACACTTCATACCGCGCTTCCCGCGTTATTAAAGGCTGTAGAGATTTTATATTTTGGCTACCCCCCTAATATACCCGCTATTTGGGGGGGTAGCCAAAACATGAAATCTTTACATCCTTTAATAACGCGAGAAACGGGGTATGAAGTGTATGAATTTTGGTACAATTTGCGTTACGTTATACTTGAACGTCCCCTTAATTTTTTTTAGGAACATGACATTAAAAACAAATAGTTGGCTATCATTTGAATAGACCCCAAATACATAAAAAACCCCGCAAAAATAGACTTAAAGTCTGAGTTATATCGGCGAGGATTGAGGAAACATAGTCCTTAATAATATATTGATCAACGTTATTGTAGTTGGTTTTTATTTTTTTAATTAACTTATAAATTACACAGGCACACAAAAAGAAAAAAAGTCAGTAATTTTCAGGGCCTCAAAATACATAGAAATACAATAATCTATAAAAAAATTCCGCACCTTTTTTCTTTTTGTGTGGCTGTGTTATCTTTGGATGTGACTCATAATTATAACTTACGACTATTGATTTGTGACTCATAAAAAAACAAATTTTGCTAAATTTGAGGTGTTCCCATAGCGGCTTAATTTTTATGGGATGCTTTATCAATTGGACTTTTTTAAAACCACTCCCGACTTTCTAAAAACATATATATATATATATATATATATATATATATATATATATATATATATATATATAATTGCACGCGTGGTATGACCCGATACGCAGTATTACCCACTGTGCGGTATTCCCCAGCTTTATTCTACCCATATTTTTTTCAAGATACCTACCTGTAGGTAAGTATCATTCAGGATATAATTATTATAGCTATTATAGCTATTAGTTTATTGTATCTTATTTATTTCTTTTACTTATGTATGAGAAATATTTTGCCAATTAATATATAAATAAAATTGGCCTAGCGCTTTCGATCAAAAGATCATCATCAGGGCTTAGCTTCGTCAGAGCTTATTACAATAAAACGAGAGGTAATTTAAAAATATGGGGCCATAACAGTTAAACGGTAGTACATATTAAAATAACAGATAAACAAATAAAAATTTTTGACATGACAATTCCAAAAAAAAAAAAAAAATTATTTATTTATCTGTTATTTTAATATGTACTACCGTTTAACTGTTATGGCCCCATATTTTTAAATTACCTCTCGTTTTATTGTAATAAGCTCTGACGAAGCTAAGCCCTGATGATGATCTTTTGATCGAAAGCGCTAGGCCAATTTTAAATATATATGCTGAAATACAAAATCGTTCTACTTTAATTTTTTTAAAAACAGCATACAAGTCAAAAACAATAATTATTTTTTATATAAATAAAACATACACTTAATTTCATTTTATATGTGGATATTATTATTTTGTATAAACATAGCGGTTTTTTCATTAACCTGCCTAAAAAAATATAAGTATATTTAGTAATTTATTTAAAGGTCTCACTATAAGTGTTACTATGTTAATTTTTATATAAGCGTGGGCCTTAAAATAAAGTTTGTCATTGTTACTAAAAATTTATTTTATATTTGAAGCTCATTTTGTGATATTTTTATGTCTGGGATATGCTTGTTCAAAATAAGGCTCTTTCAGCCTTTAAATTTGAGGAGATATGGCATATCCACAGGCTCGCATAAGAACGTAATACATAACAATGCGATGCCGTGATTGGCTTGATGTGCCGCCATGTATCTTGTAAGCCAATCATGGCACCGCATTCTTATGTTTTATGTTCTTATGCAAGCTTCTGGATAGGCCTTTAAATAAAACTCCTTGCACCGATGGGATCTTTTCATGAATCTCTTCTACGATGTCTTACGAGTATTTATTGTCAATATATAAAAATAATCGGCAGAGGGATTCGTGAGATAAATCGAATTTCATTTGCTTTTATATTTTTAGTATATGTTTAATTTTTATTACGGATATCGAAAGAGTTTATTTTTTTAAGCAATTTTGTAGAATATCTTTTTTTTTATTTTAATTTGTTTCTAAATTATTTAAAATCAAAATTAACATTTTTTTAATCAAGTCTGCCATTGTAATCTGTTCAGATATTTAAAAATTATAAAATAATTTAAAATTAGCTTAACGCCATCTACAAATTTTATGTTAGTTAATTTTTACAAAATAGCTTTAATGGCCAAAACACAATATCTATAGAATAAAATTAAGTTGGCGTTGGTAAGAAGTTTTTTTTTTGTTTAATTGTTTTTAAATTTTTTTTTCAACATTTTTCAAAAATTATAACTTTTTTAGCCTAAAAATAAAACTTTTTCCTCGTAAAAAAAGTTAATGATTAAAAAAGTCCTCACGTATATTTGTACCAGAAAAAATTTTTTTACACCTAACCAAAATTTTGATTACTAAATAAAGCAAAAAAAGCTTTGTCCGTGAAAATTTGTACAAAAAAAAATTTTACCCCAAACCAAAATTTTGAAGACTAAATAAAGAGGTCCTCACCTCCAAAAAAAGCTTTGCCCTTGAAAATTTGTACAAGTAAAAAAAATACCCCAAAAAATGTCCTGCAATATGCAACTTTTGTTTGAGTCCTTGCAATAATGCTTTTTTTTTGTGAAATATACAATTTTTGTATTTTGAATAAATAAAATATACAACTTTTGTGTTGGATCAATTAAATATACAACTTTTCAAGATAGGTGGGGGGAAACTCCCCCCCCCCATCCCCCCATAGCTACGACCCTGCATACCATATATATCTAGACCTAAAATAGATTTATTCTATGTTCGAAAAGTGCGTATTTGCCTAATTTTTAAATTATTCTTAGAAAAAAGTACATTCCATCTCATCAGTAAATCAGAAAATAGACTTTTTTTCTGTTATATTGCTGTTATTTTATGCACAGCCTCCATAACATGGAAGCTGTAATATATCCGGTATATGAAGATACCACTATAAAAATTATACAGGCAAGAGTAAATCTTTTCGAAATTAAGTGGCAGAGCAGCTCAGGGCCGTATCTAGGGGGGCCGAGGGGGGCTAAGCTCCCTGGCCTTGGTTTGAGCCCCCCTGGCATTTTCGTTAATCCCCCTCCCTAGCATCTTTAAGCTACTTACCTATGCACTTTTAAACTTATATAATAAAAAACCTAGCGATTATGATGTCTGCAGACATCCAAACAATTAAAAGTACACTGCCCAAGCGAGCGAGCCCTGCGCCAGCCAAAATTTTTAGTCAAAACCAAATATATGGGAAAATTGTAATTATGATAATTTGCTTAAAAGGGTATTTTATAATATAATTTTCTTTTTAAATTCTGGGCTGTTCAAAAATACTTGACCTTAAAGTTTCTAAAAAAATTGGCTGCGGCGCTAAACTAGATAGCTAGCCGTTTGAAGTTACACGCGTATGAATAAAATTAAAAAAAAAAATAAGTATTACCTAAAATATATTATGCAAGAAAATAGGGAAGACTTGTTTGTCACAAGACTAAGCAAATGGACCTGTATGGTTAAAATTTATAAAACTTTAAAATATTGCAATTTTAAAAAAATGGCGAAGGCTATCGTTTCGTACCACCCTGGGGTCTGATCCCCCTAGTTTTTTTTTCTGGTTACGGCCCTGGAGCAGGTATATATTTGTAAAATATATTTACGTATATACTTAATTGCAGAAGATAAGTACCAATATTGGCAGTATAAACTTATTCATAGTATATAATTTTGAATAAATATAAGTGGCTACCCACTAAGTATTTTGTAAAAGAAACGATAGCAACTTAGTTAAAGTAGGAATTTTTTCAAGTGTGCCAGTCTTTCTTATAAAAATTGTACCTCTCTATGAAGTATAGAGATAGTGGAATTGTTTTGATTAATTTGCAGATGTTACATTTTCGTCATTGAAATTAACATTCCTAAAAACTTTACAGCTGCGTAATTTTTTATTGACTTTTTAAACCACATGGGCCCATTTCTTCCAGACCAATATATTTTAATAAATAGTTCTGATTTTAATCTAGTTTATATATTAACGGAATTTTAATGTTAACTAATATCTTTGCTTGTTGATGCCACTGAAATACCAAATAATC
Source organism: Brachypterus glaber (assembly GCA_958510825.1). NCBI lineage: Eukaryota > Metazoa > Arthropoda > Insecta > Coleoptera > Kateretidae > Brachypterus > Brachypterus glaber. The sequence continues at coordinate 36,602,879 of OY294050.1, forward strand.
ATAATAATTATAATTAATTATTATTAAAATTATCTATAATTATCCATAGGTTCCTATTTTAGTGTAGATTTAAATTTAAATACTATTAAAAAGTGAAGCTTTCCCCCATTAAAATAGTTTTTTTTGCATATTTGAAGTTTTTACAATTGAGGAGCAAGATTATAAAGTCGTATCAATGGTGCAGGTCGCTTGCAAAACAACTTTACACTACAATATTTCAAGAACGCTTTGACATAAAAACTTGAAATTTTGGTCAAAAGTTTGTTGCTAAGTTAAAAATGTTGGTACAAAATTTAAATCAAAGCGTTCTTGAAATATCGTAGTGTAAAGTTGTTTTGCAAGCGACCTGCATCATTAATAAGACTATACTGTTACTGTATGTACACACTTTTTACATTGCTAAAAAGTTATGTTTATAATATATATATATATAATATTAAATTATGTGAAGTTATTATGTAAAGCTCTTTTTTTCATTTTTGAGGTTTTTAAAAATGTGGGGCTAGATAATATAAAAAGTCCAGCGTAAGGAGTAAACAATATGTATCAAGGTTTTGATGTTTATTGTAATTTACATCATCAGAAGTTAACACTCGTAATGAAAGAATCTATGAACAAGAGCAATGTAAAAAATAGGTTTTTCTTCAAGCGTACTTAAATTTTCATATTTTATAACTGAACACACTAGTTAGAAGTGATCTATTTTTTTACAGTAAAAAAATGAGTTCATTGTTGTACGCCGTAAAAAAAAGTTAGTTAGCAAAACCACCACCATACCATACTTCACTTGTTTGTTTATTATGTAAACAGGTGGTTGACTCGAGATTCTATGCAAAAACCTTGTGTGAAATTGATTAAAAATTATTGAAGAAGAATATATGGTTTATACACCTACAAATCTTTCCGAAATTGCAAATTAGACAAGTTACCATCGAAATCGCGAAAAGTGTACGATTCAGTCTACGAAAAAAATTTAAAATGAGCTAAGGAAGGTTTAAGTTTATTTCGAAAGGGTTTTATTGGCATATTTTAATAAAAAAAAATACTTTATTACTGAATAAATTACACTCAAAAATTAATATTTAAAAAATATAAATAGGATGATTGAAGAAAAAATTAATATTTAAAAAATATAAATACGATGCTTTAAGAAAAAATAGTATGTTTCACTCAGAGGAAAAGTGCTTTTTTTACTCGCCTGTAGTTTCTGGACTCCGCTTCGCTTCGTCCGTCAATTCTACAGACTAGTAAAAAAAAGCTTCACTTTTCCTCTTAGTAAAACAATATACTATTTTCATCCTACACTTAAAATTTATCATTTTAATTTCTTACAGATCGTAAATAAAAACACGTGTATTTCAACAGAGCAGATTTTTAATATTAAAAGGTTAACAACCTTTTTTAAGAGAAATCAAATTTAAAAAAATTAGCAGTCAACACAAGTCTGAAAGTTGCATTTTGTCTAATCAACAAAATTTGTGTTTAATAGCCCAAGGGAAATAAATAAGTGTAACCAACATCGGCCGGCCTGAAGGTAATAAACCTACAAAATCAAAATTTAACTTACAATATTACTTACAATATTACTTTTATTTCGAAAAATTTTTATTGCTTTTTTTACGTTTCTGGGCGTTTTATATCCAAAACATATGATTTTCGTAAAAAAAAATCATTCTGTCGGTTGGTCAGTCGGTCTGTGTCCGGGAAATTTGTGACCACGATAACTCAAGAACTCGTCGGGCTAAAGACTTCAAATTCGGACCACAGGTTAATTATCCAAAGTTCTAGGCTGGTATTGTTTTTGGTAAAAATCGGATTGGGGTAAAGGGGTAAAATGGGATAAAAACAATTTTTTTCAAAAACATTTTTTTTTTCAATTTATTTTTCGTTTTACGAAAAAATAAAAGGTTAAAAAAAAAAAAAAATTTGAAAAACTTAAATTGCAAAAAATATTTCTTTTACCGTCTTATAACCTATCTAAAAAAAAACAATTAAATCGTTTTTTTTGCGTGTGGTTTCATTTTTAAATTAGCTTAGTGTTTTGTATTAAAATGTATTTGTTATGAAAATATTAATACTTCTAGAAGAATTCTGAAACCGTTCTATAGTTTCTATAATTTATAGTTAAATATTAAAAATATTGAAATTGATTTTACAATAAAAATGTTGTGTTTATGATTTATTTTAGTTGATGAAAACAGATTAACCGGTTAACCATATGTTTTGAGGTTATGTTAGGTATACATAGAAGAAATTTTTATTTATATGAAATGATTATAATATTAGTATTTACTTGTATCTGGTCAAAAAGTAAAAAGTTTTTTTGGCCATAGGGCCACAAAATCCAACTTTTCGCCCCAAAACATGAACAACACTAAACTAAGAATTTGACCTATAAAATGTCGGAAATATTTTACACTTTTAATTTTATTGGTTAAAGTCTTTGTTAGTTTGGTGTTAATATCTGGATAAATCAACCCTAAGAACCTCTCCAAAATTGTTTTTTTTTAACATTAAATTTAAACTTACTGGAAAAGAAAACAAAACAAGCCGTGATATGTAATGTTACGCATTTCATTATACATGGTGTATTTGAAATAGGGTCCGAAATTTTAAGGGATGATTGTACATCATAAAATATGAAGTAAAGTTCCTCTAAACATGTGTATAAAAATGGGTCGTAAGAGAGCTAAGCCTCCTTTGAAAGGGACTAAAAACTAAAAAATTCGGTTTTTATTTAATAACTCAGGAACCCTATATAAAAATGGGTCGTAAGAGAGCTAAGTTTCCTTTGAAAGGGACTAAAAACTAAAAAATTCGGTTTTTATTTAATAACTCAGGAACCCTTTGAGACATGATAATGAGGTTTTGCATGTAAACTAATCTTAATAAGGCTCATTTTTATGTGATATTTTCATGCACTTATTTTAACCAGCTCTGTGCAAAACGGGGCAGCCTTTTCAGTTTTTTTCCCCACACTTTCTTTTGTGCTTTTTGTGATTTATTTTTGTAATATGATTCCTCAGGTCAAAATACATAAAAAATGTACTGTTGTTGTAATACTGTAGGATTAACCGTTTTCGAGAAAAATTAATTCGAAGGTGAAATTTCAGTTTTTTAATTTGTTTAAAAAGTTTAACCCCTCATAACTTTTTTGTTTTTGAGGGGATTACTTTTAAAATTGGTAGAATTGATCCTTGTAGTAAAAGTATTTTTTTCTAGAAAAGTTACTTTAATCGGAATTTTCTTTCAGATTTTTCGATTTTTTTTAAAGTTTAACCCCCATAACTTTTTTGTTTTTGGAGGGATTACTTTCAAAAACAATGGAGATCTTCTCCTCGTAGAACTTGATTTTTCTAGAAAAAAAGTCTATCGGATTATTAGTTCTTGAGTTATCGTGTTCACAAAATCGTGACATCGGACGGACCTACTTTTCAAAAAAAAAGTTGCTGAAACAAATTTATATCCAAGATTTTTTTCTAGGACAAATTTTGAATTTTTTTGATATTATTATAACGAATATATTTCGAGATAAAACACTATTGAGATAAATAGAAAAAAGTATGGTGGTGCTCACAGAGTACGACATAAAAATTAAAAATAATTATGCCAGTTATATATTTTTTATATAAGTAAAATGGTGAACTAGGTTAAGTTATGCTTTTTGATTATGAATTAAAAAAAGAATCCTTTAATCATTGTTTTTCATAAACCTTTTGTTATGCTATAATTATAATTATTAATTGGATAATAATAACAAAGTCAACATGAATTTTGTGCCTGGGATTAGTGTACGTAATTACTATAGGTTTAGTAATGAGATATATAAACTCTTTTACAATTAACTCTGATGTTCACTGTTATAGTACCCGACATAGAAAAAGTTTAAGAATACCGAAACTTAATCGTTCATTTTACAAAAAGTCACCAATTTACTGTTGTATTACGTTTTATAACAAATTACCCATTGAATTTCGTAATATATCTAATGATAACTTGTTCAAAAAATTAGTAAAAGCTTATCTTATAGACAAGGAAATTTATTCCGTCAATGAATATTTGTCATGTTAATTGTATTCTAATTTTTATGTTTTTAACTTATTTATAACTACACTTACTTATATAATTTGTATTTTTTTTTGGAGGATAGTGCACCCAGTATAACAACATTACATACCTATAATAATTTGACGTTTGTTTTTTTTTTTTGTTTTTTATGTCTTTTGATTTCTTTTTTTTTTTTTAGTCAGATTATTTTTTATTGTACTATACTACCAAATGTGAAACATATTGACTTGCCATAATGTACTTCGTGTATCCGATAATGGTGAATAAAGTTATTTATTTATTTATTTATTTATTTATTTAATGAAAAAGTCCTCCAAAAAAAAATATTTCATGAAAAAGTTTGCTTTTGTAGCCAGGAAAACATTATTTACGAGATTATTTTAAAACTTAAGAAAATCTATAAAAATCATTTATTTGTTAAAAAACCAAAACAAATATATTTTTATATTTATACAGCCTGTTCCAGAACTCGCGTACCGAAATTTGAGGGTATATTAAAAACCCTCTGGAAAATATGAAAAAAATTAAAAAAAAAAATCCATCTTCAATACTAATAAAAAAGGAAGCTATTTAATCTGACCAATCCTGTTGCTGATGTTAAATTACCTAAAAATTAGTTTTTCCCTACTTATTAGTAACTATGGTTGCATTTTAATGGTTGACTCGTGCATTGTTTAAGACTTTCAACTTTAGAATCTTTTTAGGTTATTATATTTTGACAAAACCGACAGAGGCTATCAAATATTCTATTTTTATAGGGTCACTGCATCCGGCGGTGGTTTTATGCTACCCGTCTTAGACGGCAGCAACAAACTGCCGCTGCAACTCCATTCAGCGCGCTGAATGTAGTGTTTTTTTTTTATTAGAAACTCAGATCTTTTAATTGATTTACTGGCTATAAATTCTTAATACAAATTAATAAAATAAAAATACAATAACTGAATTTTATTTATTTATTTCAAAGTAATGAACATAGGAAAAATTTTTATCGGTGTTCCGAAAAGAGAACATTCTAGCTAGAATGTAATTTTAAGATTGGTGCAGAGGGCAAGGAATTTTGGAAGTTTAAACGCAAACAGAAAAGTGGTTGGAGACACTTCGCGAAATGCAAAAACTGTTGATAATAAAGAAGCTGTCATTTAGACTTTTGAAGAATAATCTGGAACAAGCATTAGTATCGTGGCAAGAAATCTTGATATGTCTGTCGTGTGTTTAATGAACTCTAAAAGATGAAGTAACGCATTATTTTTAGCAAACTCGCGTTCAATGTATGAAGCATGCTAAAGAATATGTTCAAAATGACCTCCACCAACTTGAACACATAAAGCAGCTCTTTTTAACAGACTTCTCCTGGCATTAATAATCATATTTGGAGTTACTGACTCAAGCGCTTCATGTATTCGGTCTCCTAGTTCTTCTACAGTGTCTGGCATATTTCTATACACTAAATTTTTTACATGGCCCCATAAAAAGTCCATTGGAGTGAGATTAGGGGATCTAGGAAGCCACCTTCTGGGACCCCCACGGCCTATCCAACTGTTTGGAAAACTGATGTCGAGTTGACTTCTTGCCGTTTCTGAAAAATGCACTGGACAGCCATCATGTTGAAACCAGATGTTATCCACATTTGCCAACCTTTGAAGTGGGATATCATCAATAAGATTTTCCACTTCATCCCTTAAGTTAGTGTAGGTTTCGCCATTCAATCTGCCAGGAAACTCATGGGGTCCAACCTAAAATCAAATATTTTAAGCATTTTATGGTGGTTTATTTTTCAAAATAACTTACTATAGCATCCCCAAACATGAGAATTCCTTGAATTAAAAAAACCATCTCTTTGAAACCCAGACTCATCCGTAAAAAGAATGCTTTTTACAAAGTTTTCATTTTCTTGATGTTTCTGCAACAGCCATGTGCAAAATTCGACTCGTAAAGGATAGTCTTCCAGTGTCAAGCATTGTACTTGTAATGAAAGGGATGCATTTTTTCATCTTTTAGAATTCGTTGAACAGAGGTCTTAGACATATCAAGATTTCTAGCCACGATACTAAGGCTTGTTTCAGGTTCTTCTTCAAACGCCTGAATGACAGCTTCTTCATTATCAACAGTTCTTGCAGTTCGCGGAGCGCCTCCAATCTCTTTTTGTTTGGAGTTAAATTTCCAGAATTTCTTGCCCTTTGCACCAATCTTAAAATAAAATTTCTGCTAGGAGGTTCTCTATTGGGAAAACGAATAGAATATTCTACAGATGTAGCTGAAGCACTCCGGCCACACTCGCCATATAAAATTAGCATTTCGCAATACTCTTCTGAAGTAAACATCATGAAAGTTTTGATATTTTTTTATGACATTAATAAATATTTATGTCACATTAATCACCATGTCAACCTACAGAATATGTACCTGCAATAATTAAATTTGCTTCCATAGTTACAAATTCAACCTTTAATGGTAATTTGTAATCAGCAACAGTATTGGTCCACTTAAAGCGTTCTTATTTTTGAATTGAACGAAGATGGATTTTTTTTGAAATTTTTTTCATATTTTCCAGAGGGTTTTTAATATACCCTCAAATTTCGGTACGCGAGTTCTGGAACAGGCTTAACTTTAATTATTATATTAGTAAACAAAATTATTAAAAAAAAAGTTTAGAAATGAAGCCTTGTACTCTTCCTGTTAAGTACTTTCTCTGACTAAATCCTAAATATAGTCCCCAATCATTCATTAATAATATTTATTTTTTTCTCTAAAACGCTTTAGGGAACTTTTAAGTATTACTTAACGCAAAATTTAGCCATTTTCACCCCCAACCCACCATGTGACGCTGCGTAACATTTTCTCTCCCTCCCCGTTCCCATTTGTTACGTAACATTTTTTTTTTATAAAAAGTAAAGAAATTAAAAGGAAATTTTGCTTTAAAGTTTAAACCGGTTTTCAACCGGTTATTGCTTACGTGATTTAACCAAAAACCGGTCTGAGGTAATTTCCGCAACCGGTTAACCGAAAACCGGTTATTGCCTATAGTCTTCCACCTCTATTTTTTTTTAGAGGATTTAGTCCAATAGTACAATGAAATTTGCAACGAATCCCTATCTTAGGTCTAGATCATTGTTAAAAACGTGAGCCAATAAACATTTTATAAGTTTATAAAAAACTATTACTTATTTTACATTTTTACTGACACCTATATCTGTTTTATATCCAAAAAAACATGATTTCCGTCAAAAAAAATCTGTCTGTAGGTCGGTCGGTCTGTAGGTCTGTCGGTCTGTGTGTCCGGGAAATTTGTGACCACGAAACTCAAGAACGCTTCAGACTAAAGACTTCAAATTTGGACCACAGGTTGATTATCCAAAGTTCTAGGCTGGGATGGTTTTTCGTAAAAATCGGGTTGAGGTAAGGGGGTAAAAATAATTTTTTTCAAAAACATATTTTTTCCAATTTATTTTTCGTTTTACGAAAAAAGAAACTTTTTTTTTGAATTTTTTTTTTGAAAAACAATTTTTTTTTGAAATTTTTGATTTTTTTTTATTTTTGTTTTGTTTTTGATTTTAATGAATCTAGGCCTATAGGGGAAAGTATTATTTTGTTGGCAGCAGTATTTTATTTATTTCTTTTCTGATTTTTTATAATAATTATAGAGAAAATTATTGACAGCGGCATTTAAGTTTTAACTAATTCTAATTTGTAAAAAAATTAACAAATATTTGTAAATGTTACAGTTAAAGATGTCCTAGATTACCTGTTTACTCGTCTTCATATTGGTTGATTTAAAACAGTTATAACAAATTTATATAATCTACTTGATGTTAATTTTGTTTTTAAAACAAATTAACATGAATTTAGAATATTAATCTGTTCTATTAAACATATTAGGCCCTAATAACCCTAATTTACAAAAAACAATCATCAAATAAGTTGTTATTTATATATTTATTTCTATACGGGGCCCGCGTTAAGTTTTAGTGAAACTTAATTAATTTTCTGTAGAAAGTTTATTTTAATTTATTAAATGCAGTTTGGACTTTTTTACCATTTTTTATTTTATTTTTTTAGCAAGCTTCACGTGCCCCTAGAGAAACGGGTCCAGCAACGGTGTACCCCCTTTGACCTGCTGTGTCTTTAGCATGGCACTGTATTTATTATATTATATACAGCGCCTGCGCTAGAATAATATTATACGGTAGTTTCGAATTTTCAAAAAATTTTATAAATGGTGGTACACAATGAATTTGTTTCAAGAAAAAATAAGCAACTTTTTTTTTCAAAGGTCCGACCGTCTGTCTGTCTGTCCGTCCGATGTCATGATTTTTAGGAACACGAGAAACTCAAGAACGTGTAATCCGATCGACTTAAAATTTTCAGGAAAAATCAAGTTCTACGAGGGAAGGATCCCCATTGTTTTTGAAGGTAATCCCCCTAAAAACAAAAAAGTTATGGGGGATTAACGTAACTCATTAGGAAAAATTACTTTCATTAAAAGGATCAATTCTACCAATTTTAAAAGTAATCCCCCCAAAAACAAAAAAGTTATGGGGGCTTAAACTTAAAACTAATATTTATTTTTTTTATTTTTTTTTGTTTTTTGCAAAAAGAAAAAAAAAGAAAAATTTTGATTTTTTTTAAGTTTTTTTTTTAATTTGTTTTTTGAAAAAAAATCAAAATTTTTTTATTTCTCGCAAAAATAAAACAAAAAAAAAATTGAAAAATTTTGAAAATAAATTTTGGAAATTTTGGAAAATGGAATATACAATTTACTGTGAATAGTATATAATGGAAGACGTGCATTACATATCTTCACGGCTTTTTTTATTTTATAATTCGGAATCTTAAACACGTCCGATATTTTTTTTAGGAGAATAATACCAAACTAATTTAACGCTTTTTAATTACAAAATTTGTCACTTATTGTATTTGAATGTATTACACCAAATCGAGGTAGGTAAACCTATTGTTTTTGTTAACACATTTGATTTAAAAAATAGAAAGTAAATTGTTAAAAATGCATCCTACATTTAGAAAAAATATGAATGTCTTTGACTTCTTAGGATATTGACTCATAAGAAATTATTTGATAATTCATAATCTTATAGTTTTAAATTTGCCCGAGAAAGTTTTTTCTCGTTAATATTAAATCATTTTATGTTAAATAAAATTAATATTAAATAAAACAGTTGTGATTATTCATCGAGTCACGCCGAAAATTTTGCAATCAAATTAAAACATTATTTTTATGTACCAAGAAACCTAACTTTTAAGTTTTATTAGTCTTTAGATATATTTGGAAAGAAATCAGTCTTTATTCAACATTTTAGATAGTAAATGAATAAATTTAAAAACTCTGAAAACATTATTTTTTAGAAAAAAAACCTTGGACAGATCTATTTTTATTTTAGTATCTCTCTCCTAATTTAAGTCACATGAGTGACGTTAATCTAAAAAGACCATATATCAAGCAATCACTTATTTAATAGTTTTTTTATTGTGGTCGTAGTGTTTTGTTTTTAAAAATTGGATCAGCTACAGCGGTTCTCAAGTTGATTGACATTTATTTCTTTCAAGTTGATACCTTTAATGAAATTCAGTTCTCTTGGGAGACGATATTTGACCCATTTGAACTTTTTGTATTATTTTTTGACGTTTTATTAATTTTCTTATATCATCTTCCAAAAATTTGCGCTTAATCAAAGATGTTAAGTTGAAAAAAAGTACCTAATGTCGAATAACTCGTGAATCGCTGATCCAATTTTCGAAAAATAAAGCGCTTTGGAACCAGAACTAAAAAAACATGATTTTTAAGTAAAAGAAATAATTAAATTTATTGCTTATTTAGCTAATTTTATAAAATCTCACTTCTGTTTAATGAGAAAATAGAACATTCTATTTTTATTTAAATTATTTGGAAACCCAAACAGTGCGTCAAGACAGGAACTTTTATTTTTTGCTTGGAAGCTTCGTCTAATCTAAAAATACTGCAGTGATATTTTCTCCTTATTTAAGTCATAATTTTTTCCCCATTTTTATCCCTTTCTCCCTTAATTGGCAGACGGAGACCTGCAAGCAAGCCATTTCTCCGTCGTCGGAATATTTTTTAATATCTATACACAGATTAAAAAAACTAAAAATATTAATACCAAAGGATGTTGTGTCAACTTTTAGGTATAGAATACAAATTTTACGATTATTCTTAAACATTATAATGTTATATTAAATACAATATTAAAATTGCCGATATGAATGTTGTATCGTTAACTATAAAACAAATTTATTTATACCATATCGTCGGCTTACAAGTAAAAGGCACTAAGTCACTTTTTTGCAAAAATGGGATTTTTAGGGTACTGTAATTAATTTTTGATGATCTATGTATAGGTAAATCGAACTAACTTCTAGGTGGACTGCCTAGAGAGTTACCCACTATACAAAACGCACCAGTTTGATTTTAAATAAAATTTTATCTGGCAATAGGCACTAAGTCACTTAGTGCACTTAGTGCGTTTTACTTGTAGATTATTTCAAATGTTTCTGCACTAAGCGACCGAGTGTTTGTTTGGCGAAACGTGCATTTTTGTAACAATTATTACAAAAATTAAAAAACAACAGTAAAAATTAAATTTGTCAATATCTCAAAACCATATTTTTGGACTTAGTGCTCTTTACTTCTAAGCCAACGATATACACGTTGTCCCACGGTAGAGAAATTACTCAAATTGTGGCGTTATTAACAGAGATATCATTATGAAATTTTTACCATTCAATATAGACCAAGGTAACTTGACCCTAAACAAAAGTTTTCTACTCTGTTTTGATTTGAGCTAGAGCTCAAGTGCATTTTTTTAGCATAACAACATTTTTAAATGCCAAAATTAAAAAAATATATATATTTTTTACTTAAAAGTACATAGATGTAAAATAATTAAAATTTACTCTGGTCAAGCTACTTATAAAAGTCAATGTTGGGATATTCATGTTTTTCAACAATTCTTTTAGTAAAACCAATCCAAACAGACAAATCTCGGGTCGGATCCTGAAAACCAATATCTCCACAAAATGCCATGCCTTTATGGGAGAATCTAAGCTTTCCTCAAATCACTCCAGTTTTGCAGAGGATATAAATAATAGTTTACACCATTGATAAGTTTTAGTATATAAATCTTATCAAATAAATCTAATTCTTTGCGAGAATCAAATTTGACATTTAATATCATTTTATGAAAATCGTATTTGAAAATTATAATTTCACAGCAATCTATTTTTTTGCAATAGCCTCGTTCCACAATAAATGTGAAAATTTTAAAGATTTTTTAAAATTAAATAAATTAATAGAAAATTATTTTTTTTAGTAAAAACAAAGATTTAAATATGTTGTTATGCTAAAAAAATGCACGTGTGGAGCTCTAGCTCAAAACCAAAAAAAAAAGAGTAGAAAACTTTTGTTTAGAGCCAATTAAAGGTAACTTGGTCTGTATTGATTGGTAAAAATTTCATTTTAATATCTCTGTTAATAACGCTAAATTTGTCTACCGTGGGACACCGTGTATATACTGAACAACTTTATAGCCGTTTAATTTTACAACAACATTGTTGTCGCTATAATTAGCTCATTCTAGATAGGTAGTAACAGTAATTTTTTATGACAAAATTAAATTTCGCGAATTCAGTCAGGTAATGGCGATATAATATAACTTTTATTATATAATCATAATAAAATCTAGATTTGGTTGACCCAGAAAACAAAATATTCATATTTACAGGTTCAAGGCCATAACTGTTAACTAAGTGTTGCATTTATTATTTTTTTACTCGATATCTTCATCACACATTGAGATAATACTTATTCCAGTCAGTGCCTTTAATTCGGCTCACGGGGTGGGGGGTAAGCAGGGGGCAATATCCCACTTTCTGCTGTTAAGAACTGACAACTCAAACTATTTTTTTGGATGTATTTGATATTTTCAGCTTTTAAACTATTTTGAATGGAAAGGGGTCGCGTAAGGTAGAAAGCCTTCAAATTTTAAATATATTTTGTTAAAAAAAAAAAATTATATAGAAAGAAAACAGATGTCATTGTGATTTTTTTAGGAATGTTTATTTATATTTAAAGAATACAAAACATTTTTTTTATTTAAAGAATACAAAACATTTTTTGTTTTAGATTTTTATAATTGCCATTTTTTTGCCAAAAAAAAAAACGGGATATTATTCAGTCGCTATAGCCCTATATATAGCCCTATCTAGAAGAATTTTTTTTAGGAGCGCCTATGTGCAGCTCTATATGCAGCATTTTGATAAACTGCGCATGCGCTGGCCGTTATTTTAAATAAAAAACATTTTTTTACAAAAAAAAAAAACACCAAACAGACTCCAAACCAACGTTAAAGAAAACCGAGGCCCCTCATTCAAAAAAAGACCAAACCAAGAAAAAACCAAAACAAACTCCTGCACAGAGAGCTGCATTTAGGCGCTTGTAATTTTTTGGCCAAAAAATAACAAAATGGCAGACGTTTTTCTTGAAAATTATTAAAAAAAAAAAAATAACAAAATGGCAGACGTTTTTCTTGAAAATTATTTTAAAAACAATTGAAACCCGTCCGCTATTTTGTTATTTTTTGGCCAATTTTTTTTCCAGACTGCCGGAATCATGGCGACCACCGTTTTTTTTTTTCAAAAAAAAAAAATGATGGCAAAAAAATTACACTTTAAAAATCTATTTTTTTTTTGTATTCTTTAAATATAAATAAACATACCTATAAAATTTCACAATCATATCTTCTTTCTTTCTATAAAAAAAATGTTATAAACAAAATATTTTTAAATTTTGAAGTTAGAAAGACCCCTTAAAGCTTATAAAATTCTCTTTTTCAAATTCTACAAATAATTTTAGCAAAAAAAATTGAAGAATGAAAACCTTAGAAAAGTGTTTAAAAATTAATATTATATATAGTTGAATAGAGAATTTTATTTGGTTTAAAATGATGTATCACACGATCGCCCTTTTCTTTAAAAATCCTCTAATACCACACATTTAAAGTGAAATCTATGTAATTTATGCCAAAAGATAGTTTATGTTCTCTTATTTTTGTGTTTTAAATTTGAAGTCGATATCTTAACTCCTTCACGAGTTAAGAGGGGAAAGGAATTTTGGACCGCACTGTATAAACCTAAAAACATTTGCAAATGTTATTGCTAATAAGTTTAGAATAAGTTGCAAGGGCCATGACTTGAATTATATTTCTAGACTTCTTCAGTTTCTTTTACTAAACTTTTATAAACCATTTAAAAGTAGAAAAAGGTAAAATTTATCTTAGAAACAAATTAAATTTATTTTTATCCACATAAACATTAAAATACTCTTTTTAAATTAAATAATAAATTCTAATTAAATTATAATTGTTCAGTCTGTAATTGTATCCACATCGATATCGATCTCCTCTTGTGTCGAATCGTTTGCATTTTCACTTTTTTTCTCGTTTTCTTTCGTGTGCCTCCATTTCATTCGTCGGTTTTGAAACCAAACTTTAACTTGAGCATCAGTCAAGCCCAAAGTTGCTGCCAATTGACGCCTGTCTGGTTTTGTAATGTATTTTTGTATTATAAACCTGAAATAAAAAAATATATATTTGTTTAATTAATAAAGTATTTCTTTCTTTATTAAGAATTTTGTAGATGAATGTAGGTACGACTTAAAGTTTAATCTCGGCGCATTCACCTAAATTTTATAATCTTAAAAAGTATTTTACGTATCACCAGTCAAAATTATGATTTTTCCTCTAAATTGGTTCTCACATGGATTATTTATATAAATTAGGAATATCAATGACCCCGAAATTGAACCATGCGGCACTTCTGTCAAAATAGTGCTAAAACAATGATAAAATGTCTCCTTTAAGTAAATAAATTTTTGCTGTACTTTAATAACAGTTTTTGTGTTAAATTTTTGACGGTAGTTCCTCCCTTCTACCCTTTTATGGTATTTTCCTACCTTCTTTCCAATCCTTTACGTTGCAGATTACTAAACACGGCGCGGGACCATGAACGTTTCCTTTTGTTATTGGATGATGAAATACTTGAAGGTGATGAAGAAGCTGGGGGTGCTATAGGTATCCGAACTGAAAAAAGAATTAAAAAAAATAATTTCCAACATTTGTCAGTTTTCTTTTTAAATTTAAAAATAAATATGACTATTTCACAAACAATATATAGGCCAATCAAAACCTTGCATTTTTAGTTTCTTGACCAATCAGATCAAAATGAATATGATAATTTTTGCATATGTGCAATTATCACTTGGTTACTATGGAAACAAGAAACTGACAGTTACTGACATCTTAATAAATGTTATATTTTTGCAAAATGTGTTTTTAATTTGTGAAGCTTACAATTAGTTAATTTATTTTTATTGATAAGCAATATAAATACTTATTTTATTACCAAAACATCCTAGGTATAAACCCTAATTAATTTCAGATAATATATTATATTTTTACACTTTCCATCTTAAAAGCTTTAAATCACTGATATTCATAAATTTCAATTTATTTAATTGAATCTTGGTATTAAAAACAGGCCAGTCAACTCAACTTTATTAGAAACCGATCGCAAATTGTTTTTTTACGGGTGGAAATACCCGTTATTTTATTTCTTTTCAGTTGAAAACTAAACTTTTTAAACAAAAACAGCAATGATCTTTATTTAAATGCTAAAATATATGATAAAAACTATTTTATTGGAATAATCTCAAGCATAAAATATCCCTCAAGCAAAATTTAGACTTGGCAACATTCGCGAACAAGTGAACATCATGGTTTTAAAAAGCGCGGCAAATTTGAGATTTAAATTTTTAATTATAGTTGTAAAGTAATATTGTTGTTTAGTTCTTAACTTTTTAATTTATATATGAAACAACATTAAACATGATAAAATTATATACTTCCTTATTTTGTTTGTGAAATAGTCTTTCAAAATACCATTCGTGCATACATATTTTTTTTACTGTATATAAAAAAACATATTGCTTAAGACAATTGTTTTCGTGCATTTTTCGTCAATATTCCTCGACCTGCGGTCTCTAAATTTTGTAACGCGAAAAATGCACTCAAACAATTGCTAAGCAAAATATTTTTTTAATACAGTAAAACAATTATCGATAATTCAACATGCACTTTTCTATAGATAATTATCTATAATTAATTATAGATATAGATTATAATATAATTATAATTAGAGAATGTGTGTTAAATATTAAATTTTAAGTAAAAATCCAGTTTTATAGAATTTATTTTTTTTTTCGAAAAAACTGAAATATTTTGATATACATATTTTTAAATTATTGCAATTTTGGCGAAGGCGCAACACATTAGCAATGTATTTCATTATAATTTATAATAATTATAAAAATAATTATTATTATAACAATTATTCTTAATAACATTATTAAAATTCAAAACAAATAGTTTTTAAAAACGATAAAAATTTTCAAAAAAAACAATCATATTAGTATGTTTTCAACAGATTATAAAATTTGTTAACTGAAATTTATATTAGATTTTACAGGAAGTGGAATTTTATCAACACTCTGAAGCATAAATATTAGGAGATGCTTCGCATTATCAAATAAACCAATTTTATGTCTAATACAAACAAATATTGGGTTAATTTTAGAAAATATAATCGATACCTGCTGTTTTTCTCCAAGCTTATGATATATTTTAAGTGTAATAGGTTTTAAAGACGTGCGAAAAAAATATAAACAAGCTGCAACGATATAAAATTTGTCGAATTACAGAAAAAACACCATATTATTAAAAAAATATACTGCATTAGGAAAAGACGCCTAATTTCGGATGGTTTTCTAATTTCGAATAGTAGTGTATTTAAGATACTATTTGCAGAGGTAAACAAAAACCTACTTTTATGTGAAGCCAAACTTCAAACTAAATCCTTTCTGTAATATGATAATGAAAGAGCCTCTCCCCGTTATATGGCAGCACAAATCATTTAAATTGAAAATGGCAGTTGAGATAATATAATTCAGTATTTCCTCAGAAGGATAACTGCTTTAAATTTACTATCACTTTTTACAGTGTAGTATTATAGATTCCGATAGTAATTTAAATGGAATCTATACGATTCTTTTTGTATCTGCCATATAAAAGCGATATACGTAAAGCACACTTAAGTATAGATGATTACCCTACTGAAAATGTCTAGTAGAGTCTAGTAGAACTGAGCAAAAACTTTACTGGGTTTTACTCGATTTTACTGGGACTTTAAAACTCCTAGTAAAAAACATACTCGATTGAACTAGGAAACTGGTTTACTCAGTTTTACTCGGGAAAATGTTATAAATTTTTACTGGTATGAGCTAGGTTTTAAAAAAAAATGTAAAAATCTTACTGGGTTTAACTAGGAAAATGTTTTACTCGGTTTTACATGGAAAATTATAATACATTTTTACTGGTTTGAGTTGGATTTTGAAAAGTGTAAAAATTTTACTGGGTTTAACTAGAAAAGCTACCTGGCTTTGATCGGGAATATATAATTATTTTACCCAGTTTAGATCAGTGAGTAACCGACCACAAGCAAGTAAAATATTCATACTCGGTTTTTAATTGTCACATGAGAGGTCCGCAATTTTGTTTTTTGGTTTTATCGATTTTTAAATGTTATCAAGTACCCACAAACCGAATTTCAAATTTCTACGGGTCGGTTATCTTGTTTTTTAATTTTGTTGATTTTTGTTTGTCATTGTACCCCTACATACCAAATTTCAAGTTTCTACGACCTCCTGTTCGAAAAATGTCGTTTTGACAGCTCGGCCGTCTTGTTTTTTGGTTTTGTCCATTTTTGTTAGTTATTATACCCCTACATGCCGTATTTCAAGGTTCTACGACCTCCTGTTCGAAAAATGTCACTTTGACAGGTCGGCCATTTTTTGTTTTTGGTGTTGTCGATTTTTGTTTGTCATTGTACTCTTACATACCGAATTTCAAGTTTCTACGACCTCCTGTTCGAAAAATGTTACTTTGACAGTTCGGCCATCTTGTTTTTTTTTGTCGATTTTTATTTGTTATTGTACCCCTACATTCCGAATTTCAAGGTTCTACGACCTCCCGTTTCGAAAATGTCACTTTGGCAAGTCGGCCATCTTGTATTTTGGTTTTATCGATTTTTTTTTGTCATTGTATCCCTACATACCAAATTTTAAATTTTTACGACCACCCGTTCAAAAGATGTCACTTTGAGAGGTCCGCCGTTTTGTTTTTTGGTTTTGTTGGTTTTCGTTTATCATTATTCCACGAACATACCTAATGAAGTTTCTACTACCACCGTTCGAGAAACATTATTTTGAAATGACCCAACAGTTGGGTAAAAATTTCAACGGTGAACGTTGAAACTGCACTCCTCAAATAATGAAAGAGGAGAATTATTTGATTTACAGCTTTAATTGATTTTTTTAAGAGAATTGTTTGTTGTATGATCTAACCAAACTTCGTTTTAACTGCGAGGGTAGTTTGGGAAGCATTATAATTGTTAACGAAGCCCAACTAAACTAAACTAGTAAATTTCTAGTAAAACCGTATATACATGTGCAGTTTATAACGTTATGCTATAGGTGACGCCACATTTCGTTTCCTACCATTACAAAACTTTTAAAATAAATAAAGTCGTTCTCTGAATACTTTCTTTATTAAGACTCTTTAATACTACTAGTATTATACTAGCCAGCAAATTTGATATACGTTATCGGATTTGTATGGATTTTCCCTGTCTGTGGGAATATTTCTTTTGCTGGACAAGGGCAAAAAATGTTTGCCATATATTTCTGAGACTGAAATTTTAGTTTTTGAATTTGAGACCCCGACTCGGGTTCCCAATTGGGAACCGAGGCTTAAGCATCGGGACCCGACGCGTACAACGTTTTTAGTGTTTTGAGTTAAACTGAGCACAACCGAATAGAATATTTATGCTCGGACTTAATCATTATTTATGAATGTAGTTAAACCGAGTTCAACCTAGTAAAATCTTTTACTATAGATTCAACTGTATTCTACTGTGTTCATAGTGCAATCGAACTCAATCTGTTTCACTAACCGACCACAGATCAGTACAATTTTATACTCGGTTTTGGTCGGACCAGTGAAAACCAAGTTCAACCTAGTAAAAATTATTTACTGGATTTTACTGTTTCGAGTTAAACTGAACACAACCGAGTAGAATATTTATGCTCGGATTTAATCTTTATTTATCAATGTAGTTAAACCGAGTTCAGCCTAGTAAAATCTTTTACTAGATTCAACCTTATTCTACTGTGTTTCTAGTTCAATCGAGCTCAATCTGTTTCACTAACTGACCACAGATCAGTACAATTTTATACTCGGTTTTGGTCGGACCCCAGTAAAATCCGAGTATTTTTTTACTCGGTTTTACTAGAAATTTACTAGACATTTTTAGTAGGGCAGCGTCTAATACTAATATTTGCCTGGCCCCTCCCTCCAAACCAGATTACGCAATATTTGAGCAGTCCGTTGTATTTAATATAAAATTTTAAAAACAAAAAATAAAATGGTTATTCACATTATTAGATAAAATTGACAGTATACTTGTTGCAATAAAAATTCAATTAAACAGAATATATTAAAATGCCAATTATTTTAAAGAGTCTGGTCATAATTAAGCAATTTATAAACATAAACATCTTACAAAATTTTAATCTAAAGGCCTTATTTCGGATAGATAATTTTTCTGCATTTAATTCCCAATTTAGGATATCTGAAAGGAAATTGTTATTCAGGATAACCAACCAATAATTATTATTATCACAATGATATAACAAACTAAAATACACAATTCTGAAAAAGAGAAAATTACTTAAGATACTAAGATATCCAAAATTGGGAATCTAAAATTATAGCACCTTTAGTATTTCGTAAAAAAATGCTTAATGATATGCCCTTAGCGCATATCCACAGGCTCGTATAACATAGTACATATAAATGCGACGTCGTGATTGACTTAATGTGCCGCCATGTATCTTGTAAGCCAATCACGGCATCGCATTCTTATGTTTTATTTTCTTATGCAAGTTCTGGATAGGCCTTAAACTACTTCTTAAATGTCAAGGAATAACAAGAAACATAAGCAATAGTATCCAGATCTACTCTTGAAAAAAAAATCGGTTGTGTCCGAAATTAGGAACCTTTTTTCAAATGCACAAAAAAGTGCATTTTTTATCGTGTTCTTTGGAAAAAATAAACTGTAATAAAATTGTTCCCATATAAATCCTGGTTCGTTATAATAAGTTGTATGTTGTTATATAAAAAAATACTGCTGCCAACAAAATAATACCTTCCCCTTTAGGCCTAGGTTCATTAAAATCAAAAACGAAAAAAAAAAAAAAAATTTTAAAAAAAAAATTTTTTTCAAAAAAAAGTTTTTCAATTTTTTTTTAAGTTTCTTTTTTTGTAAAACGAAAAATTAATTAAAAAATAAAAAAAAAATTAATAAGTTTTTCAACAAAAATTTTTTTTTCAAAAAAAGTTTGTTTTTCGTAAAACGATTTGGCTTACAAGATGCATGGCGGTTCACCAAACCAATCACCGCATCGCATTATAGTTCCGGTACCTATTTCTACGGTAACGAACTTTCAGTGCAGGTATGGAAGATAGAAGAAAACAGTCCTTTAAAATGTAGTGTTCTTTGAGAATATTAAAGATAAAATAGTCAGACTGAAATAAAAACTAGATCATTTAAAGATAGCTAGGGAAAAAGTATCTTATACTTCGGATATTTAGGACATTGGATCATAGGTGGGTTTGAACTTTTACACATACTATAACATAATGAAAGGTAGACAGGCCTAGAGCAAAATGTTGCTCACAAATAATGAATTGACCATAAATTGGGTGGGATGGGATCTCCATCATGAAGAGATGCTTAAATCCTGTTTGATACCTACTCTTCTAGATATGGAGCAGCGAGGAGTAAGAAAATAATCATTTAATTGTAATTAAAATCTACTTTATGTGGTAATTAAATTGGTTATCTGAATATATACAAGCTGTAATAGTTGATGAGCACCAAACTTTATGTTCTTAGATAAAACAAACAAAATATGCTGGTGATTAGTCACACATAAACACGGGTCGGACCGAAGTAGCCATTACCGGAGTCATGCAAAAATTAGAATTTTAAAAAACTCTTTTTTCAAGTAAATAGACACTTTAAACTATTGTTCACCAAGCAGAATGTCATGGCGACGATGTTGATACTCAGTGTCATGGCCCATGACTCATGGAGGACTTTTTTTTTTAAATTGTTTCTTTTCAAAAAACGAATAGTTTTTGAAAAGGGAATCAATTTAAAAAAAAAATAAAGTCTTTCTCTATGAGTCATGGACCATGACCAAGTGACTCACTGAGTATTAACAGCGTCGACATGACATTCCGCTTGGTGAACAATAGTTTAAAGTGTCTATTTACTTGAAAAAAGAGTTTTTTTTAAATTCTAATTTTTGTATGCCCCCGGTAATGGCTACTTCAATTCGACCCGTGCACATAAATATTGTTTACAGCGTATTTCAATTATTCGAAGTATTTTTAGTATTCCCGAGTTATACTAGTTTACAAGATTTTTTCCCTGATCGGTTAAGATCACTTGATCCCTTAATTATGTTTATGCTATGTTTTATTCTCCAAATATTTTAAAATTTTGTAGACAATACATAAAAAAGGACTGTAAAAAATATTTAGTTGGACATACTGTGAGAATTTCTTAATAATTTTTAATTAAGAACCATCCAGGATGGTTCATCCTAAAAAAATTAAAATGGGGACATTGTTTATTTCTTATTTTTAAGCTGTAAATTACATTACATTACATTAAATGTTTTTTTTTTTTAACCTAGTACTATTCTACTTAATTAAGCATCCCCTAAGTACAGGACTTGTGTGGGCTAGTAGTAGATGGAACCACCCGCTTATACTGACTTTCGAACCAGTTTATAGGGAGTGTCCATTTCACTTATCCCCTTCGCCAAATTTAAATTATTAATTAACTGAATAAAGTCAAATCGGCGCCAGTGAGAATCACGCTAATAGGCTTACTATGTACACGCGCTAGCCACTACGCTATGCCTACATATGTTAAAAAATACCTTGTTTTTTTATTTTTGAAACCTTTTTTTACATATGGACCATTATTCAATATTTTTAAACAAAAATGAAAAATATGTTTTATACTTTTAAATTGATTTTAATCTTGCTTTTAAGAACACAGTGAAAAAAACTTATAAAGCCAACGTTTCGCCCCTTATTGTTGGGGCTTCTTCAGGGCAACTTTATTAAAACAATATAATAATTAAATAAAATGCTAAAAATATTAATTAATTAAATTTACATTAAAAAAAATAAAAAAAAAACTAGCCAGCTCTTCGTCTAGGTGACACTAGGCATGGGTTGTTTCTTAGTTTAAAAATTAGTTGTATTAACTGCCGTAATATTTATTTTGGGCAAACGGAGTCTTGGATTAAAACAAGAGTATCTCAACATAAATCTAGTTGTAAATATATTATTTACAACCATACAGCGTTAAGCACCCACTTTGATTTAGGGCATAACTTTGATTTTGATAACGTTAAAATTTTAGATAGAGAAAATAATAAATTAAAGAGACATATATTAGAAATGGTCCATATTAAAATTAACGATAACACAATAAATTTCAGAATTGATACACAAAATCTTAGCAATACATATCTAAACATAATTAAATGAAGAGTGTGGGCAATATTGTGTGGATGTAAATATGGATTTACATAGTGTTGTCCATATTTATAATTTAACCATTTTACACATTTCAAAATACACAAAAATTCTATTTTTTTTATACACACCATATACATGTATAATTTAACATTGTGACATTGACATCATGTCGGTGTCAGTTAGATGACATTTATGTTGACTTTAAATAATTATATGTCAAGTTTGTCATATTTATTTGAAGCGTGACAGTTTTCAAATTTTACTTTTGTCACTTTTGATTGACGTTGACATTCCGTCATATTTTTTTTTAATGTTTTAATGTAAATTTTATTCATTAATATTTTTATTATTTGCACTAGTTTTTATATATAATTATTATATTGTTTTCATAAATTTGTCCTTAAGAAGTCCCAACAATAAGGGGCGAAACGTTGGCTTTATAATTTTGAGTTTTTTTTCACTGTGTTCTTAAAAGCAAGATTAAAATCAATATATTATACTTTTAAATATTATAAAAGCTTCACAGTTTTTAAATATATCTTTAGTCTTTTTTTACTTATTTAATAAAAATTTATAACTTTCTGTAAACTTTTTTTCCTAAATAAAATTGTACCATCACTTGGGATGGGTCTTAGGCTGATATGTGCTTGAACCCTTTAGCAAACCGCAGCATAAATAAAAAGTAAAAAAAATTGTGATTCACTTAAGACAAAACACGATTTGTCGCGTTATTAGTAAAGCTATCAAAATAAAATTTATACCAGCATATAGCATAACATCCAACTCAACAAGCTACAAGTTTGCATAAACAAAAGTTTTCTATTAGCTTTAACTTATCTAAATGTTAAATATAACGTTAACTAAAAATGCAAAATTTCGAAAATTTCTTTATTTTGCCTTATAGTCTTGCCTTTTTGTCCCTCCCGATGGTTCTTTGACGAACGCCGCATACTAAAAATTTCTCCCTTTTAAATGTTAAGGTTTGTTCATACAATTTAAAAAATATTTAAGTTTGAAAATTTATAATAAAACTCTTATGTCATTTAAAGTCTCATATAATAAAAATAAAAGTCTAAATGAAGATGAAAATAGATGAAATTCATAGGATTCTTGTTAAAATTTAATAATCCCAAAAAAATATGTAAATATTATTAATAAATTTAAAAATTAAATAATTTAAAATTAATAAATATTTTGTAACCAATTAACAAAAAACAAATATTTTACTATTATATTATTTTATTAAAATAATAATTAAAATGACTGCTAAATACCCACCCTGTTTTTTGAAAACAAAAGCTAGTAGAAAACTTTTGTTTAAGCACACAACTGGTATAAATGTTATTTTGATAACTTTAATAATAACGTCATAATACTAGTGATTTCTGTTAGGTGAATCACATAATAACGGAGAATAGCGTTGGTCAAACATAAATCGTCTTCTTCTTTATTATTGTTTATATTCGTAATAATTTTTTGTTACTTTTTACTTTCCCCAAGGAAAGTCTTGCGTTAGTAAAAAAAAATTAAAATAAAATAATTCCTTTTTTTACGTTTCTGGAAGTTTTATATTAAAAAAATATGATTTCCATCAAAAAAAAATTTCTATCTGTCGCGACATGTCGGTTTGTCTGTGTGTCCAGGAAATTTCTGACCACGATCACTCACGAACGCTTCGGGCTAAATACTTCAAAATTGGAATATAGCTTCATTAGCCAAAGTTATAGGCTGGGATTGTTTTTGGTAAAAATCGGATTGGTGTAAGGGGGTAAAATTGGGTAAAAACATTAAAAAAAAATTCAGTTTATTTTTCGTTTTAGGAAAAAAAGATTCTTTTTTTTTTAATTTTTTTTTAATTTTTTTCTTTTTGGATTTTAATGAACCTAGGCCTATATATAAATTTTTAATTTTTTTTATTTTTTTTTATTTTGTGGGCAGCCGTATTTATTTATGCTTTGGTTTGCTAAAGGGTTTAAATACATATTAGTCTAAGAATCTTTTTTTTACTTTTTCATAAAAGCAATAAAATTCCAAAAAACTACCTTTATATTTTTCATTTTTGTTTAACTATATTTGATAATGATCCATATATGAAGAAATATACATATTTCTTGAAAATATGCGAATAGAAATTTTTACCTACATTATTTTTCAAATAAATCAACGGTTGATTTTTTTAGAACATATGTAGGTGATTATCAAGCTTTAAAAAAAACTGAAACTGCATATTATCTTGAACTCCACGGCGTTGGCCAACTAATTATTTACTAATAATAATAATAAATTTTATCTGACCTTTTTAGGATAAATATTTAAATACAACCTGTTCCAGAACTCGAGTACAGAAATTTGAGGGTATATTAAACACCCTCTGAAAAAAAAATTAAAAAAATGTAAAAAAATCCATCTTCGTTCAATTAAAAAATAAGAATACTTTAAGTGGATCAATACTGTTGCTGATGTTAAATTACCTTTAAAACTTGAATTTGTAGCTATGGAAGCCAATTTAATTATTTCAGGTACATATTTTGTAGGTTGACATGGTAATTAATATGACATAAATATTTATTAATGTCAAAAAACCACCGCCGGATGGAGTGACCCTATTAAAATAGAATATTTGATAGCCTCTGTCGGTTTTGTCAAAATATAATAACCTAAAAAGATTCTAAAGTTGAACGTCAAACAATGCACGCGTCACAATTAAAATGCAACCATAGTTACTAATAAGTAGGGAAAAACTAATTTGTAGGTAATTTAACATCAGCAACAGGATTGGTCAGATTAAATAGCTTCCTTTTTAATTAGTATTAAAGATGGATTCTTTTTTGATTTTTTTTTCATATTTTCCAGAGGGTTTTTAATATACCCTCAAATTTCTGTACGCGAGTTCTGGAACAGGCTGTATTTAGCTTTATTGTCCGTTTTCTGAAAAAAACTCATTTTCATCACTCTATAAGTTGTATCTATAATATAGATTATATATTCTGCAGCTGCAATATGTATATAAGTTTGTATATTCTAAACACATCCGGAATGTATCTAAGGGCACTATATAGCTCTTAACACAAAATGTTCGAAACAGCTTTACATTGTAAACAAATGTGTTTAACTTTATGTTTTATTTGAGGCTTCTCCTAATAAATGAAGACATGAAAAAACAAACTAAGAATGATTATCTTATTTTATGTGTTTCTTAATCGGTTTCAGTGTGGGCTAATTTACACAAACATTTGGATTTTTGAAAAAAAAATCGTAAAAAATTAAAAAAAAAAAAATTTTATAGTATTTTTTTTTTCGTAAGACCAATATATATAATATTAATAATTGTCGAGATTTTGCAAAAAGTACGCTGATAGAAATGTTTGGACTTTTTAATAATATAGGCGCCAACCATACTTTGTAATATGTTATAAGCAAATATGTTATACGAGTTGTAGAATATGAAGTAAACAACATCAAATTGTAATAAATACACCCA
This sequence comes from Brachypterus glaber, assembly GCA_958510825.1. Classification (NCBI taxonomy): domain Eukaryota; kingdom Metazoa; phylum Arthropoda; class Insecta; order Coleoptera; family Kateretidae; genus Brachypterus; species Brachypterus glaber. The sequence continues at coordinate 36,628,193 of OY294050.1, forward strand.
GAAAACCAGCTTAAGAGTCTAGTATATAGCATCCTAAACTTGCTTTCATATAGCAAGAAAAATGGAAGAAATTATTAAGAGGTTTAAATTATTTCTCAAAAGTTAAATGGACTCTATAATTGTACGTCTAAAAGCACTCATAATATGTATGCTATTTTATGTTCTTCTTCCTTCTTTATGGCCTTTTCTATTTTATGTTAATTTAATTTTATTGAAATGATTTGAAGGACACTATAAGGTTTATAAATATTCAAGTTTCGACGCTTCATGATTTTTTTTTCGTTTTTTTTTTACCTGTGATGTTTATTTTTTAGGGTAAAAAAAAATTTGGGGTGAGGACCTTTTTTTTAGTCATCAACATTTTAGGCAGGGGTAAAAAATTTTTTGGGGATGAGGAGTTTATTTAATCAAAATTTTTGAGGAAGGGGAAGAAAAAAAAGATTTTATACTTGGGGCCATAAGTTTACAAATCTCACTAGCCTCGGGCTTCCCAGCCCGACACTGTTTTTACCGCCATTTTAACGCCATCCTGATTTTTACCAAATCAATCCCAACCAAGAACTTTGGGTAAAATCCTATGATTAAAGTTTGTCTAATCTCAAGGCTTTCACAAGTTATCGTGATCACAACTTTTTTAACTAACATTATGTCATAAGTTTCTTTTAAGGAAAGTAATACTTTAAGTAGATAATTTAGGGTAAGAAAACCATATTCCAAATTTTAGCTTAAATTTTTGTGATCAGAAAATTTCTCATATACACGTAAAGATTATTTCGGATATTCTTTTTTTGTAAAGAAAAAGTTGAGAAACGTAAAAAAAAAACAAAAAAAAGAATTTTTTTTAAGTAACGCAAGATCTTGAGTAATATTTGGTTTAGAATCGATTTTTCTAAACAAATTTGTATCTAATAGGTACATTGTTAACTTGTATTAACCCGGCTATTTCTTAATTGTTTATTTTTGCTACTAAACTTTATTATAAACAATGGTTTAATTATAATTCGAAACTTTGATATAACATACTGTAAAAATAGCTTTAAATCTTTAATTAATTACGTGCTGTGGCTTTGATAAAATTTATTTCATTTTATAAGTTTATGTATATAAATTTAATTTAGAATAAAATTATTCAACTCTTTGTTTTGATTTTTGATTTCAAGAAATATTTTTTTTTTTGCTTTTTTATACTGCTCAATATGTGTAGAATACGCTCCTAAAATATTTTGACGTTTGTCTTATAAAAAGTTATACATATATATATATATATAAAATATAGATAAAAAAATAATAAAATTATAAAATTTTAAGGGGCGATTCTACGTCATAAAATATGACAAAAAGTTCCTGTAAACATGTCTAAAAATGCGTCGTAAGGGAGATACGCCCCTTTGAATGTGGCTAAAAAATTCGGTTTTTATTTAATAACTCAGGAACCCTTTTAAGATATAGCAAGGAGGTTTTGCATATGAACTAACCTTAATATCTTTGTATGTTATTTTTATGTATTTATTTTAACCGGGGGCGTGCGAAACGGGAGGCGGCTTATCAGTTTTTTGCCCCAAACGTTTTTATGTGTATCTTTTTTTATTTTTTGTAAAAAATATAGATTGGGCAATATATATTTAGCAAAAGCTTTTTCTTAAAGTTTTTAAGTAAAAGCTAGTCTTGGTACATGACATGTAATTTAAATAATAATGTTCAAAGCTTTTACTTAAAATTTTAAGTAAAGGCTCTTGCTAAATTTTTATTTACATTGTCCAAAAACAAAATATGTTGGGGTATATTATACAAAATTGTTCAATATTTAATACAGTTACAAATTTTTAGTAAATAGCTTTCTTCAGGGACTTTTAAATAATGGGGGTAGAAAAAAAACGGTCCCACTTCTGGTAAAATTACAACTTTTATATGAAATGAAATATGCAACTTTTTTGAATTACAAAATAGGTGGGGGAGGCTCCCCCCCATAGCTACGACCTTGCTTTTCTCAAAAGAACATCAGTAACCGGAAAAAGGCTTGCTTGATTTTTGGTGTGATTCTACCCTAATCCAGAAGTCCTATAAGTTATAAGGTATCACTGATAACCCCCTTTAAGTTCAAAAAAGCAATTTTTTCCGAATAATTCTAAAAGTTTTCACTATATAAATATAGGTTCTATATAGGCCAGAAAGAAAAACATACTGACAAACAATCTCTTGCTTAAAATTAGGGGAAGGTAGCCTATATCGTACCGGTCTGCAAATCGTACTTTTTTAATTTTTCTTCGAAAAAATTTTTGATACAATGATTTTCAATAATAGCTAGATTGGAAATAAACCCTCATACACAATTTAGTCGTTGTAAATTACCCTCAAGGTATAAACAAGGTCGGTAAAAAAATTGCTTAAACTGATGTATGTATCTGTAAGGTTTTCTAAGGATATTTCTTTACAGTAAGTACAGTTACCAATTTCTTTTTATGTGTATCGTCCAGGGTTCAATTCCCCTAGGATATGATTAAAGTTGTGTTTTTCTTTTTTTTTCGATAACATTGTGATAAAAAAATCATAGAAACTTGTAATTTGAATAATGTATTCTAGTTATTGACAATTAAACATAAATAAAAATTACTACCCGTGAAGTCCGTTAAATTCATGGGTAATACACGTAATTAAATAAATTCTAATGGGTAAATGGGAAAGCCTTTTTATCTTGGCATTATTTTTTTAATTTAAACCAAAAATAAATAATAATAAAAAAGTTTATTAAGAAGGTACGATTTAGGCCGGGTTCCCAAATCGTACCATTTGCAGACCTTAACAAAACATGTAAAAAATTGATTATAAATATCATGAAGTCTAGTAAAAAAAAATTATGCTCAAAAATGATTATACTTTAACCTAAAATAATGAGCTAAGTCTAAAATGTAACCAATTACGAAAAATATAAAAAATATCTTAGGTGTTACTATTATAGCGACCTTACCCTGCCCCATAATTCCTATTAAACTGTACTTACTTGCTTTTGTAGCTTGCGGTCTTATTGGTTGAATGGTGTAGATATTCGTGTTGCCTAAACTATGTCCTGTAAGGTAGCTTAAGTTACTTTGCCCAATTTGGTTCATTTGAATTTCCAGATCTCCAGACATTTGAGGACTTAAACTGCAACATCTATACACTGACGTCACACAATCCGAACATGGGACGGTCATATTTGAACCATTGTGAACATCTTTTGTGGATGTTCCTTCACGAGGTGTTGACAATAACATTTGAAATCCGTGACCACCCAAAAAGTTTATTCGGCTTTCGTTGTTTTCAGCTGTATTTTGACTATTTTTTGAACATTTTAAGCTAAGATTTTTTGGAGTTATGGATATGCTAGTGTTGCTTAGCATGTCTGTGATTAGATGCGACGTTGTGGATTTTGCAGTTGATAATAAGGATTCTATGCTAAATTTTAGTTTTTTTGGTTCCATTGTGCTGTTTGTTTTTGATAATAGTTGAATTGATTTTGTTTTTGGTTCGTTCATCTTGTTTTTCTTCAAAAATTTAATTCTAAAAAAATATATACCTATAATATTTTAAAAATTATACATTTTTTTAAAACCCTTAGAAAGTTTTTGCACGGACTTTTAAATAATTATCAACAGCAAATGAATAAAAAGAGATAGAAAGATTTTCAAAAACATCTGAGGCCCTAAAAAATAATTGCGAGGGTTGTTAGAGTTAGGGGCAAAGTAACTACTGTGCTCTGGGTCTTTAAACACTTTAAACACAGTTGCTTCTGGTGCCCCAACTTGGGGCCCCCAAGTTGGATACATTTATAATTATAATGATATTTTTTGTTTCTAAAGGCCCTAAATTAACGCCCTTAAGAAACAATTTCAATAAACAAATACATATTTGTTCTTACCTTAAAATTTAGTATTCCAGTTAGTTTTACACTTAGTCTAGTAGTTTTCACTTCATTAGAAACAACAAGAAAGAAACACTAAAACTCTTTATTCACAATATCACAAAACACCAAAAAAACTACACAAAAACTGAAAATAAACCTAAGCGCCAAATCAGGCGCCAAGCGTGACCACAAGCGTGACCAAAATGCGTCCGATTAATAAGCACTAATTGCCCCTAATAGTTTGGTAATTTTGTAATAGCCCTCTGTGATGTATTTAAGTATATGGGTGGAGCTAAAGTGAGGTAAGTAAGTTTTCCATTGGCTGAAAGACGCTAAGTATAGTTAGGCGGTTCAGTTAGTAATTTCTTTCAGGACCGGAGTAGACTAAATATTTATTAACCAATAAAAATTATTGACTTACATGTACCTAATATAATACTAGCTTTTAATGTTTTCTTATACATTTTTGAATGCTGAACTGGGGATATGTGACCGGCGTAATATTTGTTTACAAAAAAATTAAAAATGTGGTTTTGACGCCTGGGACTGAAAAGTGCTTGTAAATTAATTTTGACCCAGGTATTAAAAAAATCAAATATAAAATAAAATAAGTCTTCTAAAATTTTTCCCCTTCACTATAAAAAGGTTGGTCAACTAAATACTGCATCCTGAAAAAAAAAACAACTCGATGAGTATTGAAATAAAGTTTCTTAAAGTACCTTATAGACGGCGAATTATATTAGTATATTAAAGTACTAGTTTCATAACTATGAAACGAGTGCTTTATACAATTTTTACTATTTTGCTCTAAAATTTTAAAAAACTTACATTTAAATTGATGACTGATTTAGGGATTTTTGTTTCGAATTGGCATTACAGTTTTCGCCATGTTTAAAATTCTAAGAACGAATATTATTTTAATATATTTTATAGTCATTTCTTCTCTTTTCCACTGCAAGTAACCAAGCCACAATTTAAACACGGTAAAACATAACCTAAACACAAAATTTTGTAGAAATTAAACCTTAAACAGACGTTCACAATTGCACGGCAAACGTCAAGAGATAGACTTTTGTCTGTTGCCAACCCAAAAGAAAAAAAGTAGAGACCTGTTATGGGACTATAAGAACACGCAAAATGCGTGTGATTATGAGCTTATACGAGTCTCAAAATAGAAAAAAATATATAAAGAAATTTTGCACTGCTGTACTATAGCATTCATAATCAATGAAAAAATACCTACCAAAATGACATATAGTTGCTATATTACTTTTATTTGCGATCATCAGTGCCATATATAAGTTTTAATTCTCAATTAATTAAAAATATCCCGTATTAAGAGAGTACAATTTGTGGCGCCACCTAATGTTGTACAAAAGTACTACATTTTATAGTGGAAGACATGTAATCTGATAAGATAATCTCTATCTAGATACACAGGCGGACAACATTTTTCTTTTATAGCCAGCACCTCGTACGGTTACACGGAAAACCAAAATATATAAATAAAAAAATCCTGTAGTAGAGTAGTGCAAAATTTTTTTAACTATTTATATAGTTTGCCTTCAATAAGGCACAAAAATTTATTTCATTAATATATTTTAGTTTGCTGTGTACCGGTACGAGGTACTGGATATTTTACAGGTCTGCCACCATCAAATATAGTACTTATCTACTATTAGATGGGGCCACCAATTGTACTCTCCAATACCTACAGAGTATTTTTGATTCAATAAAATTTTTCATCGATAGAAAAAATAGATATAACTTTTTGATTTTTGGGTAATAGGGCTTTGGATCTGGCTAAAATTGTTATCTAATTTTGCTGTGACGTTTCGACAATGGATTTTCGTCATTTTCGAACAGAGAATTAAAGCCAAAGATTAGTCGTTGTCACTAACAGTAAACACTCACATAAACAAAACATTATTTAAACAAATAAATAACAGTTAAAAATAAAATTAAGTCAGTGTACTTTTCTATAAGCAGCAACCCACCGTCGAAACGTCACAGCAAAATTAGATAACAATTTTAGTCAGATCCAAAGCCCTATTCCCCAAAAATCAAAAAGTTAAATTATACAAATCGGGCAAAAACTTTCAATTTGAAAGAATATGAAGACACTGATGATCACAAATAAGCGTGAAATAGCAGCTATAATATATTATGTCATTTTGGTAGGGGTTTTCTAATCGAGGAGTATTGTCTAATAGTTGTCTTCGCGAATTGGGCTCAAATTTTATTCGAGTCCGTTCCTGTTTAAGTATGGGTTAAAGATTTCAATTTATTGGATTTACGAGATTTGTTTGTTTTTCTCCCATTTTATGACTCGTAAAAACAAAAATTATTCATAATATTAATTTAAGATAGATTACAACTTGATTTATTCTTATGTTTTCAAACTCTTAACATTTATACAGCCAGAACAGTAGGAATAATAAGCATACTTTCACATTTCCAAAATACTTAAATCATAAATTAATTTACAACAAGCCGATGTGCCAAAAAAGACTACGAAAAAATTCCTGATAAAGAAAATAAAATGTGGACAAAGCCACACAATCCGAAAGCGAGTCTGGTGATTCCGGGGGGTGAGGAATACTTTTTTCTTACACAATTTTGAAGTTTAAAATAAAAAATAAATAAAATACATTAATATAATACATTACCTTTTGGTTTTTACAAAGATAGAAAAATGCTACTACTAGTAGCCTACCAGTAAAAAAATGCATTTGTTTAAAAAAATAACGTGCTTTTTCCCAAGTAAAAATATTCATACATCACACGGTGTCGGACTGGACAGGTGAGATAGTGAGAAAAATCTCACAGGGTCGCCCCTACCTTGGCCCCCCTCGGGTGATTATAAAAATTTGGGACGAGTTCCTTTTTTTATTTAGTTATCAAAAGTTTTGGAGGGGTAAAAAAATTTAGAGTTGTAAAAAAAAATTCGGATGTGATGACCTTTTTTTTTGTCATCAAATTTTTTGGCTGATTAAATAAAAATGTTGGACTGGAGGGGTAAAAAAAATCGGAGAGTGATGACTTTTTTTTTAGTTTAGTTATCAACATTTTTGGGACGAGAACCTTTTTTTTTTGTTTTTATACTTTTGTTTAAAAAAAGTGCAAAATGAAGAAAAGAAATGATGAAAAACTGTTTATGTTTAATAAGATTCTTTGCAGAAAAATGTTTTATAATTAACTGTTTTTCTTGAAAAGCAATTAATTATTGAAAAACTGTTTAATAAGTTTTTTTTGTTAATTTTGATCAAAATAATTATTCGTTAACAATTTTCGTTTTTTGTTATCGTAAATGTGACAACAATGCTAACGTGCTAATGCATCTATCTTATCTTAAAAAAAGTCAAGTTTTTTTATCTGAATATCAACATAACATTTGGAATGTATAATAAAAACATTGTACAATATTAATTAATGGGATTGCAGGCTTCAGGCTACTATATCGTAACGTTGGAGCTGCTAGATTGCTTTACAATATTATTAGTATAAATACATACCTCAAAAAGTACTAGATAATCTTACTAAAAAACTAGTCTGATAAGTCCAATACACAGTGTAATACACAATGTGTATTTTACACCATGTAAAATCCGTAAAAATTAACAACAAAACAACAAAATATTTTAATTTTACAGTCAAGCGCAGTCAACACATGACAATACACAGCCCTTGGTCCCACAGAAGATGTGATTTTTATTTTGACATGACATGAACCATGTTAGGTTAGGCCAAATCGTGCATTGACATGTAAAAATTCATAATTAATAATAATTAATAATTAATTAAAGTATGTTTCTGGTTGTAAAAAAGGCTCAAATTTTGGTTAAGTATTTATTTTTTATGTATATATCTATAAGCATGTAAAGTTTTATCGCTGCAAGCGATTTATTTTAAAATACAATACCCTTCCTTATATGAAGACCACATTTAACTATCATCTACCAAGTGTATACTACGAACTGTGAAGCATTATTTATATATCTTTACGGCTTGTTTAACTTTATCTAATTCCCAGTGATCTAAAGTTCTGAACATGTAAAATATTGTAGCTAAGAGGTATTAACACTAATAAATACCGATTAAATAATTGAAATTTATTGCAACGATATTATGGTTGCAAATATATCTACTTTGTAGATTTACATAAATGAATAAATGCTGCTTTAGACAGATTTCCAAAAAATAAAAGAAAATGTAAACTAAACTTAATGTAAACAGTATTCGTTTATTTAAAAATTAATTTTAGAACAAAAAATTGTCTCAAAACAATAATATATAGATCTATATACTTATTTTTAATACAAGGGCGAAAAGTTAAATTTTTCGATCGAGTAGGTTTTTAGAAGCTGAGCCGGCCAGTCGGCCGGCACAAGGGTAATAAATCTACGAAATCATACAATATTTTTTATTCGATTGTTACTAATAATAATAAATTATTAATTTATTGTTCCATCAATCTATTTTCTAATCATCGTACAGAATGATATTGGTAGACTGACAGTTTTGGGCTGCTTGCCCTCTTTAGTACCAAGAGTCAACTCTGCACGCTGATTAAGAAAACGGTTTTAGACTTTATTCGCAAAAGGAATATAGGCATTAGATTGATGTAGACTTGTGCGCCATCTATTGCTAGATGTAGACAACTACTCATACCTCTCCTAGTCTGAATGGTAGCAAGTTGAAGACTTGTGTGTCTCAAGCACATAGTACCATTAACGAGTGGTTAGGCGTAGAATTATCAAGGACAGAAATTTTTAATTTTAAACAAAATTATAAAAATATTAATTTATTATTCCATCAATCTATTTTCAAGTCTTCAACTTGCTACCATTCAAAGTCTCCAGACTAGGAGAGGTATGAGTAGTTGTCTACATCCAGCAATAGATGGCGCACAAGTCTACATCAATCTAATGGCTATATTCCTTTTGCGAATAAAGTCTAAAACCGTTTTCTTAATCAGCGTGCAGAGTTGACTCTTGGTACCAATATCATTCTGTACGATGATTAGAAAATAGATTGATGGAATAATAAATTAATATTTTTATAATTTTGTTTAAAATTAAAAATTTCTGTCCTAAATTATTATTATTATTTTTCTGAAAAAATGTTTTATTAAAACTAGAGCTTGATGACCTTTTGTTGATTTAACTAATTTTTTTTTCACTAAATACACTAGACCGCAAAATTAACCGGACAATAGAAATTTCCCACAATTTTAATGTTGATTTCCTAGCGAACTGCTCATCTGATTTTCATTATTTTTTTTGAACCGTTAACTCTTAAGTAACGACGCTATGGTAAAAAATTTTATTCTGATTTCAATTTTATTAATTTGATTTCAATTTGTCATTCAAGCTAGAGGAGGAAAAAATCGATAATGAAGACAAATTTAGGTTTTTTTTGTTAAAAATTGTTTATTATTAATGATTTAATTAAAAATATTTTCTGAAACACCTAGTGTCCGGTTAATTTTGCCAAAGCTTTATCCGAGGCGTTACCTTTAAAACAGTGTATCTTCGTTAATAACAGAAATAATAACGTGAATAAGAAAAACAAAATGTTCATAAAAGATAGGACTACAGTATGATTCCAATTAACATCCGCTGTTATTGACGATTCACAACACAGGGTGTCACAACTTTGGAGAAAAAAACTTCTTCTTACTTTTTTACCCTATATATTCCCAAATTGAAATCAACAAAAAATTTTGCCATAGCATCGTTACTAAAGAGTCAACTTACGGTTCAAAAAAAAATAACGAAAATCAGATGAGCAGTTCGCTAGAAAATCAACATTAAAATTGTGGCAAATTTCTAGTGTCCGGTTAATTTTGCGGTCGAGTGTAGATGAAAATAATATATATTTACCAAGTTTAGGTCTTTTTCAATTCCATAATTAACATTTGGCACGATTTAAATTAACATAAAGCTCCCTTTAAGTCTAGTTTATTATGTCTAGTAGTCACTTGTAAACAAATCTTTTTCACTGTTAAATTATTTTATATAAACAGTCTCTTAAGATGTTAAAAATGCTACTATTAAACAGAGGATAAGGGTGATAATGTGAGTAAAATAAAGTTTATCTCTTAAATTTTAATGTGATGAAAACCATATGGTGAAAATGGGACATTTGTCTTTTAAATACGTAGTTAAAGAGGTCATAAAATTTTTATTTTAAATCTTTATATTGTATCCTTAAATTTAAATAAAATTTGAACAAAAAACTCACTACCCAACAGATGAAACACTGTAAAAATAAATTTAAATTTACATAGTTTTTTTTATTATTAAATTGCTACTTCAAAAAACATAGTTGACTTTAAATATAGAGAATAATAAAAAGTTACTTAAACTTAATATGTTTTTAGGATAAGCGTGAACATAGCTTTTGGGCTTTATGTTTAACACGTTCACTCCCACTGACGGAAATTTCCGTGCCGCTCGTCCTTAGTCGGGTGCCACCGACGGAATTTTCCGTCAGTTGCCTGTGGCTATATCTCAAGTATTTAGTTACTGTATCACTACGTGGGCATACCGGCACTCTGCGAAGGTACTGATTTGTAGTTTTTCGCGCGCGTTCTAGAATTATTGTTCGGAGTTTTTTTTTGGGGGTTTTAAAAATACAACATATTAACCGGCACCGGCGAATAGGTAACATAAATCCGATTGGCAGCGAACGTGTTGAGTAGTTTTATATTTTATTGATTCTAAAAGCGACCTTTTTTGTTCATGTTTTGCGGGCGAAAAGTTAGACTTTGTCACCCTAGGGCCAAAAATTTTTTTTGGCACGCTAACTAAAACTTGTTATTTTTTTGATAAAGCTTAAAAGCTTTTTTTAAAGAAAATGCTTTACCTTTACTGTAATATTTATAAAGAAATATGACTTTTTGGTCACTATATGTTAACATGTTCTTTTACACCAGATACAATTATTAAAATCATTTCATTTAAATAAAAATTTCTTCTGTAACATAACCTCAAAATATACGATTAACCAGTTAATCCGCTAAAATAAACTATAAACACAAAAGAACAATGTTAAAAATAGGCCATTTTTGGCCCGTTCGTGCAAAAGTATGAAATACATCAAGTCCTATAGATTTGGACATGTTGAACACGACTCCGTTCTCAGAAGAGACAAAAACGGCGTGGAAGACTGTTTTTTCTTCTTAAAAAGGTCAATTGTGAGCTAACGATACTAGTAAAAATGGTACAATACACCGGCACAAAAAAAAAACTAGTGCGGCGTATTTTGGGTCGCTGAATCTGAATACGAGGTCAGAATTTAAAAGTTAGCGTTCAAAATGATGGATCCAATATGGCGGATTAGATTTTTTAAAGTTGCTCGGATTTGCTTGAAACTTTTTACAAAATACGTAAGAATTGACTAGTCTGGTCTGCCGCACTCGAGATTATTTTTTTTTGTGTGCCGGTGTAATATTTTTACTGGTATCGTTAGACAACGTTAGACTTTTTACGAAGAAAAAACAGTCTTCCACGCCGTTCTTGTCACTTTTGATAACGGATAATCGTGTTCAGTGTGCCCAAATCTATGACTGCTTTAGAATGTAAGTAAATAGACACACTTTTCAAACACAGAATGAATCCATTCTAGCTCTAGATACGGTATGAACATTCCGTATCAGGTGTTAGAATAAGCACATGTAGTGCCATCTCTTGTTTATAAAAATAAAGAAAACTGTAGCAAAATTATATATATTTTACCATGAAATATTGAATAATTTAATGCAATTTAAAGTTTTGAGTTAAAATTATATAAAGTTTATTAGTTTTTCTTAATATTTGACCAGTTTTTTATCAATTTAGTTCAAAACATTAATTCTGCTCCATCTATTGTTAAATATTTATACCTGATATCTGTCACAGCAATCTGACATAACCTTCAATTTTTGCATTATAATTTGTAAATATGTGCTAAAATTAAATAAAAATCTTTTTTAAGTACTGATTTGATAAAATTATTAAATTAACACTAATTGCTTTATTTAAAAATATGTGTTTTGTTGCATTTACAATGTCGAGTCACAAAAAACATTGTTTTTAATCTTGTCCGCGGTTTAAAGCCATACAGTGTTTCATATTTGCAGTCGAAGAAAAAGTATAGTCTACAATACGTATGGTATAGTCATTCCGCGCTCACGGGACCGTCATACTCGCCTGCCGGCTCGTATGACAAACTTTCCTCTCGCACGGAATATTGTCTATTTCATACTAGTTATAGAATATACTATTTTCTACTACTGCTTTAGAATGTAAGCAAACACATACACTTTTAAAACACAGAATGAATCCATTCTAGCTCTAGATACGGTATGAATATTCCGTATCAAGTGTTAGAATGAGCACATGTAGTGTCATCTCTTGTTTATAAAAGTAAAGAAAACTGTAGCAAAATTAGCAAAAATATATATATTTTACCATGAAATATTAAATAATTTTATGCAATTTAAAGTTTTGCTTTAAAATTACATAAAATTTATTAGTTTTTCTTAATATTTGACCAGTTTTTTATGAATTTAGTTCAAAAAATTAAAACTGATCCATCTATTGTTAAATATTTAAACCTGATATCTGTCACAACAATCTGACATAACCTACAACACGTATGGAATAGTCATTCCGCGCTCGCCTGACCGTCATACTCGCCTGACGGCTCGTATGACAAACTTTCCGCTCGCGCTGAATAATGTCTATTTCATACTAGTTATAGGATATACTATTTTTCCACCTTGCATTAATAGCTCCAAATCAACCTTTTTTACCTTTTTACGAAAAAAAAAATTAATTTTAAAGGTCACCATCATGTTCAGCATGTCTAAATTTATAGGAATTGGTATGTTTCATACGTTTGCACGAAGGGGCCAAAAACGGCCTACTTTTAACATTGTTCTTTCAATTGTAAAATTAATTTCAAAATTTATAATATTTATAGAACGGTTTCAGAACTACTAATATTTTCATAAGAAACACATTTTAACACAAATTAACCAAAACACTAAGCTAATTTAAAAATGAAACCGAACTCAAAAAAAAAGATTTAATTGCTTTTTTTAGCCATTTGATTGCATATCAATTTGTCATGGATAACTAGATAGGTTATAAGACAGTAAAACAAAATATTTTTTGCAATTTAAAATTAAATATATTTTAAAATTTTTGTATAACTAGTAACAATCGAATAAAAAACATTGTTTAATACACTGGCAAAAGGTTAAATTTTGATTTCGTAGGTTTGTTACCCTCGAGCCGGTCAGCCGGCCGGCCCTCGGCTACTAAAACGCTACTAAATTGAAAAATTTTACTTTTCGCCCTTGTATTATAAATAGTTTAGTTTAGTTTAGTTCAGTGCGGGGTTCACAGCCCTCAACACCTGGTCCCTAGGGACCTTTGTGTTAACCGCACAGATCTCTTCATATCATCCCTGTTTCTTTTATAAAGTCCAGGTACGGTTTCAGGGGAGTATTCATGATCTCGTTTGGTTCCAGCGAGTCGTTCCCAAAGTACCTCTATCTTAGGCCTATTAGAGATGGACATTCACATATTAGGTGGTAGGGTTCCTCGTTCCCTTCCCCACATCTCCTGCACACGGGACTCGTAGTCTGTCCCATTTGGTGTCAGTGCTTGTTCAGTAAGCAGTGCCCAGTTATTATACCCGTTATTATTCTCAGTTGACTCCTGGACATGCCTAGAAGTAAGCTGGTTCTTTTCTTGGTTGGTCCCCCTAGAAAGATATTATGTATTATAAATAACTATTGTCAATTGTTTACATACTAAGTAATCTAATTATGGATCCTTAACATCTGATAATTCTGTAAAAATAAATCAGCCATAAAATATTAAGACACATGTTAAAATTAATAACGCATTTGGCTTTGCTAATAATTTAACTTCTGTTTATTGTTTTAAAGCCTACTTAACGTTGAGTTTATATTAACTGTATGCTTGGGAGGTCTAAATTAAATAGTTTGCATGTAATGCAAAATGTAATGTAATGTAATTATTAGCAGTCGCTTTTTCAATGAATACTTTAAATTAGGGTCACTTCATCTGTACTTGGTCCGTTTTTGCTCTGGTTTTCGTTTTTTTTTTTCGTTTTTTTTTTCGCTACCCGAAAGGAGAAAAGCCAAGTCCAAAAACTGAAAACTAACGAAAGAGAACGAAAGAACAAAGACTAAGATGAAGTGACCCTACTTTAAATGTCACCCTAAGGGTTTTTTTTTGATAAAAAAGATAAAAATCCGGGACCTTTATATAAATTTTTATATTTTTTTTACTGGATATTAGTAAAAAGCTATAACACAAGAATAAACTTGCCAAACCTTGTTTATTATAAACATAAATATATTTATTTGACTTTAAAGGCATTACATCTAGGTTTATATTGTACTTTAGAATAGTCTGGCTTTATTTTAGCTGAAACCTTATGGTCAGGTATTTTATCCTTTTTCTCAATATCCTTTTCTTTTTCCAATTCCTTTTTGGTCTTTATTCTTTCTATGACACTTTCCATCAGCTGAAATTTATCAGGTTTCTTGAAAGTCATCATTTTTTGTACATAACCTCGATTAAAATACTTTCTTTCTTGTTCAATTTTGCCGGATAGAGCTGTCGCATGTTCTGGTCTGGGATACGTCCTTTTACAATACAGTTTATTTTCTTTAAACCATTTTCTCATATATTCATTGCTCATTATAAAATTCATGTTGTACCTTTCATTCTCGTAGGAAGGTTTAAAACCAAAGTTGTTATCTTCTCGGGCTCTTGAGGAAATTATTTGATCTGGTTTTCGTATAGGTGGAACTTGAATCCATTTTAAAGTATTTTTTTGTTTGTTTGAGGTCATAGTTTAAATCTAACTCAAAATATCTAGGTACTAAAATTTTATTTAAAAAATATTCTTGTCTGTATGGATAAATAATAAAATGTCACTTTACTTCACAGTGTTACCTGTAATAATTTTAAACTATATTTCCATAGAAACAATATTAGGTTCCCCGTTGTTTTTGTGACTTCCTTGTATGAATATAGCCGTAGCCTAAGACTATTTTTCCTTAATTTTAGATAACCCTTTATAGGTTACTGGTCGATATTTCAACCAAACCGGAAAAACAATTCTATCAAACAGGCACAGTTCAAATATTCGACTAAAGGAATATAGTTTCATTGCGCAGAAGAACATCGGACTGAAAAACGACGAGCAATTGCGGGTGCTTCCAAATATCGGTATCCATTATGCCATAAAAGCACGTTTGTTTGTGCTATATCACAGAAAAATATTGTTGTCTGTTCGTTTGCAGAATTAGGTTTTGAAAAGCAGTGAGTAAGTACAATAATGTGTGCAGATTAAAATGTTATATTTGTAATTGTGTTGCACATTTGCTCTAAGAAAATATCTAATACCATACTTGACATAACCTATAGGCTAACTCGTCTAAACTTGATAGTGATTCATGCTTGAAGCAACCTCCCGCTTCACACTTCCTTACCCGATCGCATATACTTGGTCTCCCCTCTCACGTTTCGTTCCCTCGATTTTTTCATACACAAAAAATTTAGGTCTGAAGAGGTTATCGGATACTGGTCGATGTATCAACCTGCTGCAAAAAAATATAAAAAAGGACTTTTCAATATAATTTTGATATGGCTACCTTTATAAAATAATAAAAAATAAGATTTGATAAAAAAATAGTTTAATTATTATTCCTAGTAATCTGCCCTATAAAGGGTAAATTCATTTTTTAAACCAACTTAGATCTTTATTTGAAGAATAAGCAATTTAATAATATACGAGATCAGTAAAAAAGTACGCAAGTAATTGACGTCAAGTACCTAAACTGGATACCGCTTATCTAAAAGGAACCAAGCGACATTTTTAACAAAATTTTCTTATATGCCTATAGGCATGGGAATAGGTTGTACTAAGCCTAAAGAACCTATTCCCATGCCTAACAAAATTTCGTTAAAAATATCGCTTGGTTTCTTTTGGATTAGAGATATCCATCTATTTCCATCTAGGGGCTAGTTACTATAGAAATAGTGTATTTAATTGTAATTTGCCTTTTTGTCCCTCCTTATGGTCCTTTGTTTAGACCTAAATTATTCTAATATGACTCTGTTAATGTCCAAAAATGTATTTTTAATTGGATAATTAAAAAAAAAACATAGTGATATATTTCAGACAATTGGTAACAGTGTAAAAAATGTTCAGCCCAAGCACGAAAGGTAATAAATTCAGATGAGGGCAAGAAATCTGACACATTAATACTTAAAAAAAGTAGTTAATCTGCAGTTTTTAATTCACGTGTGGTCCGTAACTTAATAACCATAACTCAAATTATTTGTATAAGGTTGATTTAATATGGGCCCCAAACAGAATCGTACTTTAGATTTGTTAGGCACTGTTTTTAGAACCATAATAGATTAAGTTCTAGTTTGTCGAAACTAGAAAGCCATAATGTAAAGCGTTTTAAGAGAAATTATTACACTAAGAAATACGGCACGTCTAAAACCCCCAAAAAGGGTTTCACGAGAACCGAGAAATCGAGATTTTCTTTCTGGTCTTGCTTTCGAGAAAATATCAAGACAATAGTGTAATTTAAAAATCAAGACAATATGAGAGTTAAGAAACTGCTGGACTCTTGATTAACTTAAAGTACACTTTTTATGCACCTATCAAATAAGGGTTTAAGTAAGTTCAACATACCAGAAATTACCATAAAATTGGCATGTTTAAGCAAAAAAAAATTAAAATTTATAGGCTTGTAATGCTTACTGACAGAATGATAACTAGGCACTTTTTAATTCAGGTCTATTCACGTGCGTAAACAATATTGCTATTTTGGCAATATCGGCAAAATTTGCATGCGATTTTTGCCAATATTGCCAAAATAGCAATATTGTTTACGCACGAGAATAGACCTGATTGAGTCCGGTTCTGTAATTTATTATTTATTATCATAGTCTTGCTAACTTATTTAAAGCCCTTTAAACTTGTGTTTAAACAGCATGCGTCTACACTGACACCATAAAAAAATCGTACCCAAAATATGTATTTAGGAACCCAGGTTATTAGCATTTTTATGAGTCTGTATTAACTGATGATTTATTCGACGAATAAAAATACTAATAGATTTTATCACTTGACTATAATTTGTTTTTAAAGAGATGAATTTATAATTTTATTCATTAGTCAATAAAAAAATATATTTTTATAATTTTTTAATGGAAACAGTTTTTACTCCTTGGCTCCAGAATTATTATTGTAACTATGAAAATAGTTTAATCTGGATGTAATAAATGTAATTTATATGACTCGGTAAGTTAAAAGTAAGTTCTTAGGGTACTTTTTTTAGCACCTTTGTATAATTAATCTTTACACAATATGGGTTGTATGTATACTGTATTAAATAATTGATTTAAACTGTTTTTGATTTTTATGTTTACATTATTTATACATATTTTGCATTTAGGTAGGTATACATTTCTGCCTTCCTAAGCCGAAAGGTCCTATCTATGTATGTTAAACCTTGCACAAAAAGCCTTTTACACTATTGCAGAATTTGAATCCTGCCTTCGTAGAAACAATAATTAATTTTGTAATAGATAGTATAGTTTTGCATTTTGTAAAATGGGAAAAATCCTGTCCACCTGCACTTTTTTATTTTATTTTTTTATTTTTTTTTTCGGCCTTGGTCGTTTTTTAAGTTTTTTTTTACTTAACTTTTTTTTATCCCGGTTACCGGTTTTTTTTTCTCACACCCAACGGAACGGATTTTTCCTTTCCCTTTTCTTTTTTATATAACCATGTACATTTCTTTTATTTTTATATAACCATGTACATTTTATTTTGACTTGTCACATCCATTATTATTATGGCTAAATGACCAATAAAGATATTCTATTCTATTCTATTCTATTCTATTCTATTCTATTCTATTCTATTCTATTCTATTCTATTCTATTCTATTCTATTCTATTCTATTCTATTCTATTCTATTCTATTCTATTCTATTCTATTCTATTCTATTCTATTCTATTCTATTCTATTCTATTCTATTCTATTCTATTCTATTCTATTCTATTCTATTCTATTCTATTCTATTCTATTCTATTCTATTCTATTCTATTCTATTCTATTCTATTCTATTCTATTCTATTCTATTCTATTCTTTTCTATTCTATTCTATTCTATGTAGATAGGACCTTTTAGCAGCACAGCAGATTTGTATTTAAACTTTTATGTACAGTGTGGCGTATGCTGTTTTGTTATTAGAAATGGTTACTAGACCGAAATCTTTGCTGAATAATGTAGTGACAAGACCGAAATATTTTAGCGTTTTTTAAAGCGACATCTGTTGATGCAATATTTATTTATCAAAGTAAATTATTTGAGCTGTTGGTTGCCTCCAACAACTTTTTGAACTTCCCAAAGGAACAAGATTCAGAACATCAGTTTAGAAGTACTTAAGGTTATATTTAAAAAACAACCACGAGAGAGTAAATTGTTAAAAATGTCACACAAGTCACCGTTTAACCGATCAAAACCTAATTTTAAAGTTACATTTTTTTGATGATTGTAATCATCAAGAAATTGTAACTTTTAATAGTTATTAATTATTATAATTATAATTATTCAAGGGGATTTACTTAATTTTCAGTGATGCAGTTGCTATCACTTATTGAATTGCAATCACATCACAATTGCCATCAATTATTTAAATAAGATTTTCTTAAAAAATGGCTTTTATTTTTATACATATTTTTTTAATTCTTAAAACTATTATTTAACACTGTGTATCTTGCAGTTATACCGGGTGAGTTTTATTTATGTCCACCACCAAAATTAAGAGTAATCTTCATTCGATAAAAACGAAACTTGCACTGATAAAACGGTTTATTTGTGTCGATTTGTGTCAACTAAATATTTAGGTTGGATATGGCCAATTAAATTATTTTGTTGTGATAAATAAATTATATTTCTGCCAAATAAACTATTTTGTTTCCATTAATAAATCATTTTGAAATTAAAATATTTGTTTACATGAACCAAATATTTATTTGACTCAAATAAAATTTGTTAAAAATCAAATTATTTAATTGACCATATCCAAATAAATCGTTTTTATCAGTGTGGGTGATTTATATAATTTGGCATTGGCTATAAAATGGCGGCTTTAATTTTTTTGTTTCACTTCCGGTTTCTCCGGAATTGGCATAAATTTGTTTTTTTTTAATGGAACATCCTGTAATTTTTTATATTTTTGAATTCAGCTGATAATTCTATGTATAAAGACCTGATTGTTTTTTTATTTTTTTTTTGTTTTTATTTTTATCGTATATAAACGAGATACACATAATTTGCCTTGTTTTTACTTACTTAAGCTTAAAAAATATAAAACTAAGATTGAAATAAAAATCTGATCAGGAACAGTAAATTAAAGAAAAAAGAAAAAAAAAGTTTTTTTTGCCCTGAACTCTTATTTTTTTTGTCCCTGTAAAACTTTACTCTACAAGTATTTTTCCGATATTTTTTTTATACTAAATTTTTGATTTAGTTTGAAGATTAATCAAGTAAAAACAAAGTAAATTATGTATATCTCGTTTTTATACTATAAAAATAAAAACAAAAAAAAAAGTAAAAAAAACAATCAGAAACAATACATAGAATTATCGGCTGAATTCAAAAATGTAAAAAATTACAGGGTGTTCCATTAAAAAATAAATATGTTTATGCCGGCATTTTATAGCATATATGCAAAATTATATAAATCACCCACACTCATAAATAAAAACGATTTATTTGGATATGGTCAATTAAATAATTTGGTTGTAACAAATTTTATTTGAGTCAAATAAATATTTAGTTCATGTAAACAAATATTTTAATTTCAAAATGATTTATTAATGGAAGCAAAATAGTTTATTTGACAGAAATATAATTTATTTGTCACGGAAATAAATAAGCCATTTTATATCAATGTAAAATTATATAAATCACACCAAGCTTCGTTTTTATCGAGTGAAGATTAACCTCAATTTTTGGGGTGGACGTAAATAAAACTCACCAGATATAAGTATATAAATATAGGGTGACGATTTATAAAATTATGGTACTGGTAAGATATTTTGAGAAATTTGGCATCATTTATAGTTATTTAAGAGTCAGATGCTAATGTGACCATGTTATTAGTATGTAATAAAGTATATAGTTATTCATTTTGTTCGTAATTTTCGCAGCAGGAGGTATGGGACACCCCGCTGGTATACCTCACCTTTAATGGTATTATTTATGCCAGAGACGGGATCTCCCATAGTGCATATCGATGCTTGATGTCCCTACTCCGACTTTTCTACAAGAAATCAACTTTTTTTACCATATGGTAATAAATATTTTGCACTATGGTACCCGAAGAATTACGATTATATGAGTTGCGAGGCACCGATGAAAACGGTGATTTTTATTTGGTTTTGTACATAGCCGTAGAGAAGAAAAATAATTTAATGTAAAGAAAGATTTTTTTTTCAGGAATTTACTTACAGTGTGATTTTGATTACTTCGAATTGTTATTTTGAGAGGGACATATTTCCATTTTAATAATGATGTTACTCACATGAGTAATATCATAACCTTCTTTTATGTACATATGAACGTTTTTTTTTAAAGCTAATTAAATTCTCCATATCTTCATTGACCATATATTTTTAATTTTTTTCAATATTTTTTTGAGGGTGTTAAAAAGAGTTAAAAATGATAATTCCTCAAAGTTAAAAAAAAAACAAACAGTTTTTGTTTAAACAAATAAACTAAATTATGCTTTTAAATAAATGAAGTGCTCGGGGGAACAAGGACATTTTTTCCAATAAAATTTTTCTATTTTGTGGTACTAAAATATGATAAATAATTGCCCTTTATAACACTACGTTATAAAATGGCCTGTCAAAAAACTAATACCTGATTTCAGGATTTCACTAAAACTTTTAAAGTTGATTATCTCAAAATATGCCCGATGTGGCTTATGTACCTTGTTGCCCCGAACGCTTCAAATTTTAAATGATATAAATGTAAAATTCAGAAAAAATCTCAGAAAATCGCATTTTTTAACAAAAAAAAATTGAAAATTATATGGTGGAAAAGAGAATTTAAAGCTTTAAAAAAATACCACATGGCCCCTTTTCATTTAAAATAATGTCCCCCTTACCCTTCTGCCCCAAGTATTAAAAATATACTGAAAAATTATTTGGTTTATGTTATTTACGTGCTTTAAATTTTCAGTTGATATTTTAAACCGTTCAAGAGTTAAAGGGGGCGGACATCAGACACACACTATATTATTTGTTGAGGTTATCAGTTCGATTCTCTATATTGCCATTATATCTTCTATAGCAACAGGGTTCAGTTCAGTTCAGTTTATAAGAAAACATTAGCAATGAATCACCAGGTGATCGTCAATTTAACGAAGTCTGGAACTTTTATTCTGGTGTATCTAAGAAATGGGACACGTGTAGTAATTGTATTTGAAAGAAATAAAATTAATTTTTTTCTGCCTTTGAATTTTGCAAAAAAACATTCTTTTTAATTTTTCAGATGTATAAACTTTCATCACTTTTTTGAAGTTATTAATAAAATGCAATCTGACCGAGTCAAACCAACTCCGGATTCGGATTCAGCGACCCCAAAAATGTATACAAATGTTTGTCTCGTCTGGTGGACAATACCTTTTTTTTTTCGTCTTTAAACACAGTGCACAGGACCACGAAAAAAAGTCTTGCCCACCAGACGAGACAAATATTTCTATACATTTTTGGGGCCGATGAATCAGAATCTGGGGTTGGTTCGACTAGGTCAGAACGCATTTCGTTCCTAAACTCAAAAAAGTGATGAAAAGTGTTTCAAGTTTCATTACTTTTTTTAGGTAAGGAACGAAATGAGATCTGACCGAGTCAAACCAACTCCGCATTTGGATTCGGCGACTCCCAAAACGTACAGAAATGTTTGTCACTTCTGATGAACAAGACCTTTTTTTTCGTGTGCCTGTGTTTTTGTTGAATCATTAGAGTTGGGCGAGGGTCAAAAAATGTTCTAATAAACCGAAATTTGGTATGCAAGCATAGGTTTTCAATTGAAACAACGTAGTGGGGGTGTTTTTTTTGCAATGCCCTATTTAGCATATTAGGCTCTTATGCATCAGTGATATTAAAGGCCTATCCAGAAGCTTGCATAAGAACATGAAACATAAGAATAAGATGCCGTGTTTGGCTTAAAAGATGGTGGCACTTCAAGCCAATCACTGCATCGCATTGTTATGTATTATGTTCTTATGCGAGCCTGTGAATAGGCACTAAGTAAGATACACCACTGGTTTGGAAATATGAGAAACAACTGGTCTCTGAATCTTGAATTCAAATCACTATTGAGTTTGCGATGTGTAATAGTATAAACATCGTAAACACATGAAAATATCACTTTACACTTTATTATACCCATAATATCGCCATTATTAATATTATCATTGCACTTTATTTAAATTTGTTGTTATTGTATTTTATTATGGCTCGATCAATTTTTTATCGTGACAACTTCTGGTCTTTTCATATGAAAGAACATGGTTTTAATTTTTTAATGTTCTGCTTATTTTGTGTGATAATTTGTCGTTAATGGGGTCTATTTAATCTTGATTTTATAGTTTAATTTAAGAATGTAAAGAAAATATACAGGGTGATCAGTAACTGCCATGCCAAAATTTAAGAAGTTATTCTACATCCAAAAATATAAAAAATGTTCCTATAAAGGTTGGTCTGTAAATGAGCCCTAGGGGGGCTACGGCCCTTCGAAGATAAAGATGATATATTGAAAGGTGAAAAAAAAAATCAGTAAAGTTTTAATGCTGCAGGATGATCCTTCATTTAAAACTGAGTAAAAAAGTATTCTTCACCAAAACACCTAAATTTATACTAGTATACATGCAAAAGCTCGTGTCTCTAGCTGAAAGGGTACCAGAATTATTAATTAAAAACCTCATTTTTATTACAATTTTAAAGGGCCGTAGCTCCCTTAGGGGTTCATTTCCGGACCAAAATTTATAGGAACTTTTTTTTATATTTTTGGATGTAGAATCACCTCTTAAATTTTAGCTTGCCAGTTATTGATCACCCTGTATACCTATGTGTCATACAGCATTTATAATTCTGTTATTTGAAGAATTATAAATACATGTGCTTCTTTCAAAAAGTTTTTATCAGTTTATCAGTATGTTCTAAACTTTTTGCAAAAATGAACTTTGGGTTAAGATAGATTTAAGGAAGTACCTGTATATGAATTTTTTCTTAGTTTTGGATGTACATTATTAAAATTTAGTTTTTCAACATTTTGGTATTTAATTTTTCGCCCTCAAAACGTGAAATTTCACCTCGAAATGATTTTTTTTCGAAAACGGTTAATTGTACCGTATTACAACAAGAGTACCTTATTTTATGTATTTTGACCTAAGGAATCATGTTCGAAAAATAAAATTACAAAAAAGTTACACAGAAAAAGGTTTGGGGCAAAAATAAGGCCCCCCGTTTCGCACGCCTCTTGTTAAAATAATTACATGTAGATAACATACGAAGATGGGCCTTATTAAGATTAGTTCACATATAAAACCTTGTTGCTATATCTCAAATGCTTCCTGAGTTATTAAATAATAAACGATTATTTTAGCCACTTTCAAATGGCTTGCGACGCATTTTTTCATATTTTTTAACGTAGAATCACCCCTTATGTGCTATTTCAAATACACCGTGTATATTATTTCTAATGCTTAAAAAAAGGTGTAAAATCATTTTTGTCATCGACGATGACTCATCGTAGTTTATTATTGTGTTGGTATTGCTTAGTTACCAACTATATAATAGTGTACTTTATGTACATGTATGTATAAAGTGTATTTTATGGCCTGCGCGGGCATAAAGACACAAAAAATAGGTTTTTTATCATTATCATTATTTATTATTATTTATTATTATTTATTATTATTTATTATTATTTATTATTATTTATTATTATTTATTATTATTTATTATTATTTATTATTATTTATTATTATTTATTATTATTTATTATTATTTATTATTATTTATTATTATTTATTATTATTTATTATTATTTATTTTAATAACATTTAGCGGTAGAACCGAAGAGCATATTTTGTTCTTATAAAATTCAGGAAAAATTATTTGTGGTAAATATGAAAAGAACTAAAAAACAAAGTACCTATTATAGTATTTTATTCTTCATTTGAATTCAAACATCTAGGTAAGTTTCAACAAAATTAGTAAGGTACTTTATTTTTAAATAAAAACAGAATAAAATAAAGAATAGTAGATTACAGGTCTCCCGGACCTATAATAAGGTCTCGGAAAAGTACTATTTTCCGAGTACACCTGTAATCTACTATTCTTCACTTTCTCCTAGGTAAATTACATATTTTCCTTCTCCATTCTTCCATTTTATATAAAAAATGTTACGCTTATAATTTTGATGTCAATGTTTGAACGTTGATAAGCAGCATTTCCCTAGCAACGATAGTGTTAAAATCAAATTGAATTTTCGGATTTTTTTAAATATTTATGTTGTGGATGCAATAACGAACTAGTATGACATAAAAGTTTGTATGTACCGAGGGTATTAATAGATTTATGCCCCCGGGCTACTTATAAACCCTCAGGCTCGTCGCCTTCAGAAAATAAACATCTACTTAATACCCTTGGTACAGTTCCCGGCGTAAAAAATGAGATATGAAAAATGGTAACGTTTGAATTAGGTTTTAAACATTTGTTAATCTAGAAGGTTTATGACAGTTAGTGTCTATATTGTCAGTTAAAAGCAGAAATAAAATAAAATAAATTTAAATTATGTCTAGACAATTAAATGAGACCCAAAGAGCTATAATAGCCGCACATTTGGAAAATGGGAAAACTATTGACCAGGTATCTGATGAATTTGGAATTCACCGAAGCAACATAGGGAGAATAAAAAAGAAGTGGGAAAAAGAACGAACAACTGCAAGACAAAGGGGATCAGGAAGACCACGAAAAACAACAGAGGAGCAGGATGAAT
This sequence comes from Brachypterus glaber, assembly GCA_958510825.1. Taxonomy (NCBI): domain Eukaryota; kingdom Metazoa; phylum Arthropoda; class Insecta; order Coleoptera; family Kateretidae; genus Brachypterus; species Brachypterus glaber. Next base: position 36,653,208 of record OY294050.1, read on the forward strand.
CATTCTTGGATATTCTGAGAGATGATCTATTTAAAACTACCCCTTAAGCTATGGTAGAAGTCAATTTTATAGCTTCAGACCGAACAGTCCGGAGAAGAATTGAGAATTCTGAAATGTAGGACTGCTGCTAAAAACCCATTGTTATCAGATGAGCACATGGGTCTAGGTTGGTATTTGCCCTAAACCACACGGATGCAAATTTTTGGCAAAACGTGGTGTTTTCTGATGAAAAAAAAACTTTAAATCATCTTCCGATGGTAAAATTAAGGTATATCGGCCACATGGTACGCGTTACAATGAGCGTTATACTCGAAAAGTTCGCGCTCCAAGATTTTCAGTAAATACCTGGGCTTGGATAAGCAATCAAGGTCCCGGTGTACTGGTTATTCTTGAAGAAAACCTTAATGGAGAATCTTACTGCAGAATTCTTGAAGAAGCAATGCTACCATCAGTTAATCAAGTATTTCCCAATAACAACTTTATATTCCAACAAGATAACTGATCAGTGCACATGTCAAACTCTGTGCAAAGATGCCTCAGACGCCATAATGTCCACGTATTACCATGGCCATCTCATAGCCCAGATTTTAATCCCCAAAATAGAGCTTAACTAATTGAAGCTATTCGTGAAGCTTGGAATATCTTAACAGTGCAGTATTGCCAAAACCTTGTTAATTCAATGCCAAAAAGAATAAATTTGGTACTAGAAAACAATGGAAATCCAACAAGATATTAATTATTATTATTTACATTGTTTTCTAGTACCAAATTTATTCTTCTTGACAAGTTTTGTAACTTTTTTGGGGCTCTCCATGCTTTTGTATTATGATTAAGATTTTTATAGCTCAAAATATTATTTTATGCCTATTTTAGTATAAGAATAAATGTTTTTGGGTTTTTGTTTTTAATAAAAAATGTATTTTCAGTTTCGTTATTGTTTTTGAGTATATATTACTTTCAGTCTGGGTTAGTAGTAACAACTATTAGTTGTCAGTCAACCAATCAATTCTTTCATAAAAACTAATATTTAACCATAACCTATTTTTTTAAATCCAATTTAATCCAGGAATTATTACTATTAAATGTCAGATCGCAATATGTCAATATCTCATTTTTTATGCCGGGAAATGTACATAAATAACTATTAGTGTAAGGTACAAGAAGTACCCAATATAGAATATTAATTAGCATTTAATATAACTTAATAACTTATAACTATTTTATTCAGAATATAAGTACTTTACTAGATAACTTGTAATACAAATTGACATATAAAGTGTAGCCTAAGTATAAACCATACAATCAGCTTTCACTGCTATAAACTGCAGTGTGAAAATAAACAAGCCGTGAAAATATGTAATGCTAGGCATTCCATTATATATTATTTACATTAAATGGTATATTGCATTTTCCCAAATACTTAAAAAATAATTTTCAAAAAAAAAAATGAAAAAAAAAGATTAAAAAAAAGATCTTTTCTTGAAAAACGAAAATTAAAAAAAAATTGCAAAAAAAAATCAAAAAAACTTTAAAAGTTTTTCAAAATGTTTTAAAAATTTTTGTTTAAATTTTCTTCTTGCGGAAAACAAAAAATTTTTGAAAAAAAATAAAAAAAAATTGTTTCCGTTTTGATAAAAACAATGAAAAAAAAAATATTTGAAAATAATTATTTTTTTTATTCAAAAAACTTTTCAACATTTTTCAAAAATTTTTGTTTAAATTTTCTTTTTATGATAAACAAAAAAATTATGAAAAATTTTTTTTATGAAATGATAGTTTTTTATTTTATTAAAAAGTTTAAACCCCATAACTTTTTGTTTTTTTCTTGGGGATTACATTCAAAATTGATAGAATTGATCCTTATAATAAAAGTAATTTTTACTGAAAAAGTTACCTTAATCGGAATTTTCTTTCAGCTTTTTTCGATTTTTTTAAAAGTTTAACACCCCATAACTTTTTTTTTGGGGATTACTTTCAAAAACAATAGGGATCTTCCTCTCGTAGAACTTAATTTTTCCTTAAAATTTCAAGTCGATCGGGTTATTCGCTCTTGAGTTATCGTGTTTACAAAAAAACTGACATCAGACAGACAGACAGACGGACAGACGGACAGACGGACAGACGGACAGAAGGACAGACGGACAGACGGACAGACGGACAGACGGTCAGACGGACAGACGGACAGACGGACAGACGGACAGACGGACAGACGGACAGACGGACAGACGGACAGACGGACAGACGGACAGATGGACAGATGGACAGAGGGAGAGACGGACATTCAAAAAAAGTTGTTTTTTTTCATGAAACAAATTTATATCCAAGAATTTGTCTAGGCCGATTTTTGATTTCTTTTTTTTTTTTTTGATAATTCGAAACTACCGTATGGCTACGGGAAATATGTTTGGAATGTGTGTGCAAGTGGGAGGCCCGATGCAAGCACGCACGCCTTATAACGCTCTTGACGGAAAGAAGAGAGCGCAAATGATTCCTCCCCCCTACGCCGGAGACTTTCTTTCATGCGGAGAACTATACTCGTGCGATTTTCCATATCACACGAGTAGGATATATATAAACAGCATGATGAACTTTCCGATAATATAGAGATTTCCGTGGTAGTGGTGTATGTTATTTTTTACACATTTTTTTGGGGTCACGAAATAGGATTGAATATGGGTAATTTTAATTGATGTTAATAAAAATTTACAACAAAAAAACTTAAAAAATCGCAGTTTTTAGCAAAACAATTGAAAAACCAAAACCTTAAAAATTTTTTTTAAAAATTACAAAATATATGGTTAAATAGAGAATTTTATAAGCTTTTCATTTAAAAAAATGTCCACCCATGCCCCCCTGTCCACATTTTAAGATCTAAAAATATCAAATATATACAAAAAAGATAGTTTAAGTTCACTCAGAATTTGTTATCGTAGTAAATACTAAACGTTTTTGCCTATTTGGAACCCCAGGCAACATATGTTATTAATTACAAGTTGTTACAGTAAAATATAACAGAACAACGTTATGTTTTACTGTAACGACTTGTAATTAATAGTAAATGTTGTAATTAATAGTAAATGTTGCCTAAGGAAAAAGCTGTATATTTTTATAAAAATTTGGAATTTTTTATGAATTGGATCAGGAGTGACAGAATAAAGAATGTGGTTTAAAACTTTAAAATCAACAATTTTGTAAAATTTTGAAATTGAAAAAAAATGTCTAGCCATCTTTATTAAAAGTTTTTGAAGGCACCACTGATGAAATTAATATTAGCTCCATTAAATATCAAGGAAAATGAGTAAAGAAAAATGTGTGGCCACTTTTAATATATATGGACCGTCAGGGCCGAAAGGGTTAAATTATGAAAAAATCGTCTTAATTGCGGAGTTCGCAATGCGGACTAGAATGCAACATTCGATTATGCTTCCTGCAAAGTTATTTTAAGCACATAATTCATTTCACAATTTTAGTGATACGTATTTTAAATGCAATAAACGTGTATAGTTATTTTTATATTCGGTTTATTTCAATTTGTAACAAAATACGTCCATACAAGTTAAATTTATTATTTTGCAATCTATGCATGTTATATTTTATGTGGAAGAAACCTAATAAGAGATTGTACATTTTATACGATATATTCCAAGATATATTCCATACAATATTAGGGTGGGTGTAACTTATATTTCTTTGTTATCTTAATTTTTTTTTACTAGAAACTAGAAAATTCTGAAAATATGAGGTACCCTAAAATTCGTAAAAATTTGTATAAATGAAAAGAAAAATTTAAAAGGCTTGAATTCTTATTTTTTTCCTTTTGAGCATACATAATTATGTGCCAAATTTCAGAAGCCAAAGCAAAATTTGCCCCTAACACTACAATTTACGAATTTCAACAATAAATGTCAACTATAAACAAACATTTTAAAAATCTATCTGATCGGACTAAATTTATTTTTATTTAATCCATCTAGATTAAATAAATTAAATTAAATTCTTATAAGCTAATAACTCTTCATAATATTAAAATAATTTAACTAAATCAAAACGAGCTAGGGGACAAATATTAAGGAACTTTTATTTGGCGCTTAGCTCATTTTGTTTTAGTTAAACCATTTTAATATTATGAATTAGAATTTATTAAATAAAAATAAATTCAGGCCGATCTGATACATTTTTTCCTACCATCCTCTATGAAAATCACATTTAGCACACTCTCTTGCTCTTTAGAAAACGACTTATATCACCCTTGTTTGATATTTTCATATCACCCTAGTTTGATATATATGTATGTAGGTTTGCCTAATTTTGTTTAGATATTTACATTGTAAATTCTACGAATTTTACTCACCTTGTTTTATATGCAATTTTCCACCTTTCATTACAGACTTTTTTGATGTCTTTTATGTTTTTCAATCAAAATATTTCTGTTTTTCATGTCAAAAATTAAAACTATATATAACCTTACTATTTTGACTCAATATAACTTAATATGTTTTATTAATTAATGATTTTATAAAAATTACTTAATTTGTGATTTAGTTACCTTACATTTTATAGAAAACATCAATATTTCCTAATGAAATGTAAAACATTGAGATTTTTATTTAGTTTTATATCTTAGCATATCTACAGAAATCAGATTTAATTAGTAAACTGTCAAATATTCCTTAATTTAAAAGATGCTTTTGGTTAGACAACCTATTAAACAGTGTTGAGCTTCCATAATATGTTGTATTAAATATAAAACCAATAAAATAAAAGTTTTTTCCAAATTAACTTCTCTACGCGTTTTCAACAAAAGTCCAAACGCCTTTTCCAAATTAATTTCTCTCCACCTTTTTATTGTTACAGGTGTTTGTTTCAATTACCTCGAAATGACATATTTTGACATTTGTCATATTTTGTTTGATAAAGCCAAATATTGCACAAATTCTTTCAAAAACTAATAATTTTCTTTGAAAACGGGTTCAGATTAGATCCCGAAACGTTAGAAGTTAACTTTTATTCAGTTTTTCGTTCTTTTTTAATTATTTTAACGATTTATCAAGAATTTTATTAAAAATTCTTTATTTAGGAAAAATTTTTAAACTTTTGTAAGGGATTGACTAATAATATTTTTTAGGTAAAGAAGATATAGAGATAAGTATTATTTTAAACGCAATACCTTACCACCATCTAGAAATAGGTGCGCCTGATAAGAACATTTTAACTTTATTTTCTGTTTTAGATTTTTTATCGATATAGTCATTGAGGCGAAATGCCTCAAATTAATAATACTGTAAATATATATACGCCTCAAATAAATTATAGATTCTATATAAAACCAAGAAAACTAAATATAAATAAAAAACACATTTCCTGTTGACATACATATATAAATTTGTATGCTATTTTGTGTTTGGCCTTTCTCAAAAATTCTCGGAATAAGTAATAAAAATTAGAAAATATTAAATGAAGAATTCTTAAAGTTTAAACTTTATATTTTTTTGGGATCGTAGGAAAAATAGTGTACATAACTCGTTGGAAAGTTTATTTCTTACACTCGTGGGGTTTACGAACGAGCCGTTAGGCGAGTGAGGAAACCTTCCCACTCGCGTGAAATATGTCACTTTCCACACTAGTTATGTAATATACTATACGTAGACCGAATATACAAGACAGTCAGTGCACTATTATCCGGGAAGCCCTCATTTTTGGAATTAATTCGACTTTAAACTAAAACTTAAAAACGGATAGTGAAACTATGTTAACCATTAATATGAAACACATTTGAGAACTTTATGCCTGAGACTGATTCAAACTTAAAAATTATTTTAAAAATTTCGTTTAAATTTTCATTTTGTAAATGGTATATTCTCTTACACAGTAGTTGTACCTCCCCTTCTTTTTGTTGTAGGCTTACATCATTACACTACCCGACATGATTTATATACTATTGATGAGATATATAGGGTCTAGAAGTATTTTTTCTCCTGATTTCAAATCCGTTTTTAGAATTCTTCCATCACGTCACAATTTTGATATACAAGGTCGGGAGATTTCACATTTATGAATATTTTTGTTTTTAAATTTGGTACACTTGTTAAAAATTTGTGTGCTTTTCGAATATTTAAAAAAAATTAAATATCGATTGTCATTTGTTTTTTATAATAAAAAGAAAAAGTTTTTTCGTTGCCAAAATTTCAAAAGATGGAATTTTTCAATGTAACTAACAAAAAAACACTGTATTTATATGGCTTTAATTTGTTTTCAATTTTTTTTTGAAGGACCTTCTGGAAGCAGCACAATATCAATTTTAAGTCAATTATGTCAAATATTTTAACAGCGTTTTGCATACTTTAAGAACAATAAGTAGGCTTTGTACAAAAATTTGACGTTTTAAGTCAAGTTAAATTATTCAATCAATTAACTAGATGAAACGTTGCAAGCACCCTGTCAAAACATCGGCACTATTGTATACTAAAAAAAAACTTAAAAAGAGCTTTATTTATAATATAATTTTTTGAAATCGGATTATAAATATGTGAAATATGCTAAAAAAACCTTTTACTGCTTTAAACGCCAATATCTCGAAAACAGTGCGTTTTAGGAAAACGTTGTTTATAAAATTTTTTGGCCAATTTAAAATTATCCTTTATATAAGTGCTAAATTAACCAAATACAATAGTAATTGCCTTAATTATAAACAAAAAACGCTAAAAATAGGAGTTTTACCCTATTTTTACCCCCTTACCCCAATCGTTTACCCCCATAATCTATCAGCGATAAGAAACAATATACCAAAAACCGCAAGTCGATATCTCATGTAGAAATGGAATTAGAGTTTACACCCAGCCAGACAGACAGACAGACGGACGCAAATTTTTTTTTTACTGCTTTCGAATGGTCTAAAACGTCGAGAAATGTGAAAAAAACGTGGTCAAAGATTTTGACTTTTCGGCGAAGATTTCAATACATCGGCACTCTTAGTAGCACTAAGTGCCGATGTAATAAAATAAACAAATAAATGATAAAAATAAATAAGGTTAACTTTTTAAACATAAATAAACTGTATCTTAAGAAGTAAATAGAACACTGACTTAAAATGTCAAATTCTGGTCCAAAGCCTACTTATTGTTCTTGAACTATGCAAATTGCTGTTAAAATAGCTGACATAACGGACTTAAAATTAATATTGCGCCGCTTCCAGAAGGTCCTTCAAAAAAAAATTGAAATAGAAATGAAGCCAGATAAATACAGAGTGTTTTTTTCATAGTTACATAGAAAAATTCCATCTTTTGAAATTTTGGCAACGAAAAAACTTTTTCTTTTTATTATAAAAAACAAATGAAATCGATATTTAAAATTTTTTTAATATATTCGAAAAGCACACAAATTTTTAACAAGTGTACCAAATTTGAAAAAAAAAATATTTATAAATGTAAAATCCCCCGACATTTAAAAAAATGCCTTTTTTTATTATAAAACGCCCTGTATATCAAAACTGTGACGTGATAGAAAAATTCTGAAAATGGATATAAAATCAGGGAAAAAAACACTTCTAGACCCAATATATATCATAAATAGTATATTTCAAAAGTTTCAAATTGTCGGGTAGTGTTATGTACTATAATTTATCGTAATAATATATAAAAAAATAAATTTTTGTACTTAATTCTTAGGCTATTTCTTTATAGCTCTTTAGATTTTTTAGCTTATGACATACTTTCATTTAAAAGTTCCAGGGGATCCCCGAATTTCCACAAGTTTTTTTTATTTTTTTTGCACCAAATTGTAGCTTAAGGTATGCCGTTTTAAAAAAGTGGTGGCTTTTTGTCGATTTTTTGGTTTCGCCAAGAAAAAAAAATAATAAGTAGAGGAAAGTCCCCTAATTTCGGATACCTTTTACAATGTATTCAATATTTAATACTCGGTATTACTTTTTGATATTTTTTTTATATAACCAGATACAACTTATTATAGCGAACCATGATTTATTATAAAAGCAATTTTAGTACAGTTTATTTTTTCCAAAAAACACGGTTAAAAAAAATCAGCACATTTATGTGCATTTAAAAAAGGGCTCCTAATTTCGGACGTATCCGAAAAAATTTTTTCAAGAGTAGATCCTGATCCCATTGCTTATGTTTCTTGTTATTCCTTCACATTTAAGACGTAATTTAATCATTAAGCGATTTTCTACGAAATACTATAGGAACTATAATTTTAGATTCCCAATTTCGAATATCTTAGTATCTTAGGTAATTTTCGTTTTTTCAAAATTGTGTATCTTAGCTTGTTGTATCATTATAAAAATAATAATTAATGGTTGGTTATCCTGAATAATAATTACCTTGCGGATATCCGAAATTGGGAATCAAATGCACAAAAATGGTCTATCCAAAATTAGGCAACTTTCTGCTTTTTAGATTAGAAATTTGTAGAATGTTTACGTTTTCAAATTGCTTAATTATGAATAGTGGATCAACTTAACTAACATCATAACTTACCCAAGACAGAATCACGAACTTTTATAACGATTATTCATAAAATAAACAAGCATAATAATGCAACTGAGCACAAAACTGCCATTTGCAATATAAACGATTTGTGCTGTCAGTTAAAGGGGAGAAGCTCTACCGTTATCATATTACAGGAAGGATTTAGTTTGACTTTTGGCTTCGCATAAAAGTAGGTTTCTGTTTACCTTTGCAGACAGTATCTTAAATACACTACTATCCGAAATTTGGAAACCATCCGAAATTAGGCGCATTTCCTCTAAAATAATGCACGGCTGAATATTAAAAAAAATGGACTATGCATTTATCTGACACTTTTAGAACGGGATGTCGTAGAAACTCAAAATTTAGTAAGCAGGGGTACAATGACAAAGGAAAATCAACAAAACCAAAAAACAAGATGGCGGGCCTGTCAAAGAACCATTTTTCGAACTGAAGGTCGTATAAACTTGAAAATCGGTTTATAAGGGTAGAATGTAAAGCAAAAATCCACAAAAAAAAAAGATGGCCGACCTGTCAAAGTCATATCTTTCGAATGAGAGATCGTAGAAACTTGGGTATGTAGGGTTGTATGTGTTTGGTATGTAATAACAAACATGTACATGTAATATACTTTGAACTGGGACTCATAGAAACATTAAATTTGGTATTAATTTATTATTATTATTATTAATTAAAAATCGATAAAATAATTAAAACCAGATAATTCCGAAATCAAAAAAATATATGCATGTGCTGTACCGTAATTAATACGTTCACTGCCAACGGCTAGTTTTGACAGCGGAGCAATGGGTATGGGCAAGGGAAAAATAGAAAGAATTGATTAATGTTGTTAGGGGCGCCAGTTACTTTAGCTTTTACTCCTTTAGGTAAGTAACAACCTAGTGTAAATACTTAAGCTTTTCAGTTTGAGAAAATATAACCCCTAAATAAAATAAGATAATTCATTTGAGAAATTTATTATAAATAAACTTAATGAAAGCACATCAAGTAATGTATTAATATATATAAAAAATATGTGTAATTATATTAAGATATAATTAAAGAAATCTTAATAAAAATTACTAAATTCAGAAATCATTCGACTTAAATGTATAAAGAAAACATGAAGTTCAGCAAGTACCAAGAAATGTATGTAAACAACAATCATTTCTTGCAGTGTATAAAAGTCATGCTTAAATTAGAAATCATTTAATCAAAAGTATGATATTTAATAATTAATAAATGAGATTAAATGTTTTAAAAAAAATAAGTACCTAAAAATGAACAAAAGCCAGAAGGGCATATAGTATTAATCAATACTATATCAGATCTGATAAAGTTTACAGTTATAAGAATATTGAAATAAAAGAATTTAAAAATATGAAATATTGCTTTCAAAAGTTTTCAGAATGAGTACTTAGCTGGTTTCTGCAAAATCCATGAGGTATGAATTCCATCGTCTCCATCTGTACAAGTCTCCCCTATGCTGATGAATTCATTTCTCAAATGAAAGAAAAAAAAATATAGGCTGTCCCATCTACTTTGGAAAAATCATCTTCCAGGATAAAATGTACGATTGAAAATGTTGTCCGGGATAAAATATACTTTTGAAAATTATGTCCAATGTAAAATTGTCTGCTAGACGGTTACATAGAATTTATCTATGCCGAAAATTACAGAACCATGTTCCAACAGAACATCACTCCATGCGGAGAACTTGTATATCAAATATACCAAAATAAACTTCAACTTAAATTAATGTAATTCCATATTAATGGTATAGAAATGGTAATTAATTAATGGTCTAGTGATTGTGCTTAATTAATGGTGATGTCATACTAAGTCTTCGATGTCCATCGAAACATTATAAATGCGTAATTGTAGAAAAAAACCGTTACAATATCTTCCGCATTGTTTAAATATTCATTTTCACTAACTTTAAATAAAAATACATGAAGGATTACTTCGATGATTACAGAAAATAAACACTCGTCAAAATGACACCACCATTGTATTCGAGTTGCACCAAGAAGGAGCGAAAATCGACCTTATCAACCGGTATGAACCCTTCAGGTAAATAAAATCCTATTTCTGAACTATTAGCGACATCTATGCAAGTCATTATCAACTACAGTTTTACCGTATAGGATTCCTAATAAAGGTAACGAAAACTACATCAAAGATAATAACCAAAAAGACTATTTCCTAATAAATCCGTATTAGTGATATCTAACCTCAAAATATTACTCTAAGAAACAAATATAAACAATACTTATTGTTTATCAGCAAAACTAATAAAAATACGAACAGAATACTAAGTGTCCTGTGAACTAAGTATAAACAAAATACTGAATCTAAGTGAGCAGTTCCAGCAAACTATTTTCAACAAATTCTGGATTATCCCGAAGCAATAAGCATATGAAACTTTCCAGGAGAAACAAGCTACAGATGAAAGCCAGTGAAATCCAACCCTCAATAGACTCTGAAACATATAAAAACCAGGTAAGTCCATAGACAAATGTATTATAGAGAAATAAGTCATATGATTCTTTATTATTAAAAATCATATTCTAATTATGTTTTCTTTATGTTATTTTCAGGTAGAACTATGGAATAGAGACTTATATGGTTAGAATTCAGTTCCTGCTACAAAATAGTCCCAGATACAAAATAGTTCTGTACGTACGTAACTATTTATATACAAAATAAACATAAATTATAACGTAAGTAAACGAATAGTTTAATTAACCCTTGCTATATTACAAAGTGACGATTTATATCGTTACAGTGCAAAACAATGAAATAAGGTCAAAGTTCAAATTTAAGGATTATTCACGCCATTTTGAATACGATATTTTATATTTTTTACTCTGTGTTAAATTGCTTTAAGCAACACAAAAAAGCACATTACAATTAAACTTTGTTTATAAATTTAACTATTTAGAGGCCATATTGGGCCTGACATTTTGAATTTTTAAATTTTAATGCCATATTCAGTTTTAGTATTTTAAAATACCTTCCTACATCAATTTTTATACCTGTAGTGTAAACAGCTGAATTAATGCCATTTTTGGGTATCGACCGGACCATAGTGTAGTGCAATGTTTAATATTGGAAACCGTCCCATGCTATATGCGTCCTTATATCAATTGGCATATCAATAGAGGTGTTAAACTTTGCTATTCAAAAAATAAAAACGAACGCGATCCCTGTATGACGGTGACGTAATGTGGCAAAAAAAATTTTTAAATTTTTTTTTCTGGGACCACCGTGTACCGTGCCTTGGAATTATATGAATCAGTGTATACTTTTTTATTTATTTATACCTTTTAACTTCATTTCAAATTAAAAATTTAGTGGATTATATGAAGCAGAAACCATATTCCTTAAAATACCTTTTTGTTTTTTCCGTATACCTATATATTCCTACGTACAGAATAACGTTATTTATAACCTTTAACTATCTCATATTAAAAAAATCAAGGTATTTTAAATTTTACCCTAAAATTAATTGAACAAAAAGCATTTTGGGGTAATTTTTTAAAGAAATCTTATTATTTTAATCTGCAAACATGGCACGTCACTCAAAATAATGGGTTTTTGAATTTTCCACTATGCAACCTATGTTCAGTTTTGCAACTTCAAAAACGACAGAAGTGCCATCCAGCCGAGTTTCTCCTAAGCTAAGTGAACATAATTTTAATAATTTATGTAGGGTTGTTTGTTTGTTCCATGGTATTAACTCAAAAAATGTAAATTTTTAGTGCGACGTATGTTTAATTTTTTTTTTCATATAACCCCGTATAAACAAGACATTTTACTTAAACAGTTTTTTATAAAAAAATACAAATGATTATTGAAATATAATAATATAATATAATAATATATAATATAATAATAATATATAATATAATAATAATAATATTATAAGGAAAAACTTTTTGAGGTTATAACCCAATACTTATCTCACAGAACCTAATTTATATGTATATGTATATTAAAGTACTAGTTTCATAACACCCGTTTTTAGCTCACGAGTACAAGTTTTTTCTAAAAACGTGTTGTGAAACGAGTGCTTTATACTATTTTTTCTATTTTGCTCTAAATTTAAAAAAACTTACATTTAAATTGATGACCGATTTAGGGATTTTTGTTTTGGGTTGGCATTACAATTTTCGTAATGTTTGTAGTAGTAGTAGTAAATTTTTGGGTTGGCCAAAGCCGGACAACTAGGCCATTTCTGGCCCTTTTTGTCACCCCAGGAAATCCCAGCCATTTACTAATTTGAGTCCTCCTTGAACCTGCCCGTCCTTTCAATAAAGGTCAGGATATTGGCCCACGGGAGGTCTCTTAGTTCCTCTTGGTTGAGTATTTGAGTTTCAAAGACTTGCAACCTGATCCTGTCGTATCTGTCACACTCGGCTAAGTAATGAGAGGATGTTTTATCCTCTTCGCACTCTGGGCATAGCGGACTCTCTAGAATCCGCATTGTTGCCAGGTGCTTCCTTAGCCTGCAGTGGCCCGTGAGGACCCCTACAAGTTGTCTGAGTGCATTTCTTCTTTTTTCCAGCAACCAGTCGGTCTTTGATTTGCTTGGGCCAGCTAGGAAGTCCCTAGCTTGCCGGCAACCGTCGGCCGCCCTCCATTGCTCCTTTAGCTTGGTATAAGCCCACTCATCGAGAGCGGTCTTTACCTGCTTCCTTGTAACACCCAATATAGGTTCCGGCCCCGTGCAGGCCATCCCTGATCCGAGTCTTGCAAGTTCATCTGCCTTCTCGTTTCCGGGAATTCCACTATGACCCATACCAGTTGAACATTTTTGGTCCTTGCTAGCTCTTCCAAGGCTTCTGCACACTCCCTGACTAGGAGTGACCTAGTGCTGGGATTGCACAATGCCTTTAGAGCGGCTTGACTGTCCGAGTAGATGTATATATCGTGCCCCCGGTGCTGCCTTATTTCCCTGCAATTTGCCGCTTCCTGTATGGCATAGACCTCAGCTTGGAAGACAGTGGAAAAGCGGCCAAGTGGAAAACTCATTTGCAAGTCCAGGTCCTCCACGAAGAGTCCTGTCCCAGAGCTTTGGATGCCTTCCATACTCGAGCTGTCTGTATAGCACACCAAAGCGTTTGGCGCAAATTGTATTTCTTTCTTTTCCCATTCTTCCTTTGTCGGAATCCTGAGAGAGAAACTTCTATCGAACTTTAATCGGTCCTCTACTTCAATCACTCTGATACTACTAATTGGGATGTCCCTTTAGGAAATATCAGCCATTTTTCCATGACCGTAGTTCGCCTTCCCGCCCATCCAACTACCAGAGTCCCTAAGTCTGAGAAAGCTAGCCATTGCCTCCTTCTGGATCCAGATGGAGAGTGACGGCAGTCCCAGTAGGACCTCTAGAGCAGCTTGGGGTGTTGTCCTTATTACTCCGGTGATTCCAAGACTAGCTAGTATTTGGATTTGCCCCAGGTTCTGAGAAATTGTGTTCTTCTTAACACAAGGCCACCAGACCACTGAGCCATACTGGACTCTTGGCCTTATAACTGCTATGTAGATCCATCTAAGGACCTTGGGTGTAATACCCCAGGTTTTTCCCACTACTTGACGTATTTGCCAAAAGGTCGATGTAGATTTGTCAAGGACTTTATCTACATGGGCCTTCCAGCTAAGCTTGGTATCCAAGGTTACTCCCAAGTACTTTACCTCCTGAGATAATTCAAGTGTTTTTCCGTACATTCTGGGAGCCCTAAAATCCTCTATGTTCCTTCTTTTGGTGAAGAGTATTAGCTCGGTTTTTGCAGGGTTTACCGATAGGCCATTGTCTCTACACCAATCCTCAATGATTCGACATGCCGTTTGCATTAGTCCGCATATGGTGTCGAAAAACTTTCCCATGATCAAAACGGTTCCGTCATCTGCGAAAGCCTGCGCATAAAATCCTGCAGCTGTTAGCCTCTCTAGTAGGCCGTCCATCACTAAGCACCATAAATGGGGGGAGAGGCAACTGCCCTGAGGACAGCCCCCCTTCACCCCGATGCAGAGCTGACAGCCTTCCTGTGAGGCAGTGACATTCCTCTCCTCAAGCGCCGACCTAACCCAGCTGATCAGCGCCGTTGGAGTGCCCCTGGATTGTAGCGCAGCACAGATAGTTGACGTTCTTCAACATCAAAGAATAGAGCTAGTGCCCATTCTCTATGATGTAGCGGCTTTTCAGCCTTTCGTACAATGGCGTGGAGGGCCGAGTCAGTCGACCTCCCTCGCCTATATGCGTGTTGATTCTTGTGGAGGGGATGTCTTGAGGAGGTCAATCAAGTATCTGTCAATAATCCTTTCCAACGTTTTAAGAAGGAAGGATGTTAAACTTATTGGTCTGAAGGATTTAGCTATGGTGTAGTCTCTCTTCCCTGCCTTGGGAATGAAGATAACCCTAGCCTTCCTCCATTCTTTGGGAACGTATCCTAGTGCGACAGAGGCCCTAAAAATCCTTTTTATCACAGGGTTTGGTTTAAATGGTTTGAACTTATTCACTGCCCATGCGATAGAGTTGTCCGAGATGACTCTGTCTGCTAAAGTCCAGTCCACGGCTGGGATCTGGTTTGCATCCTGAGCCATCCGTTCATTCTCTTCACCTGGAAAGTGTGCCTCCAGCAACAGTCTCAGCGACTCTTCACTGGATGTGGTCCAAGTACCATCTGCCTTTTTTAGTGAACCAATGGTTTTATTAGACTTACTGCCTAAAACTCTTAGTAGCCTTGCAGAATCTGACAGGGACTCCATGTCCTCGCAGTATTTCCTCCAGCCGAGTCTTTTGCTACGTCTAATTTCCCCCTTAAATTCCCTTTTTACGTCCCTATAGTTATCCCAGGCCGATTCGGTTCCTCCGGAAGAGACACGGTTGTAGGCCTGCCTGCACCTCCTTTTAAGGAGTTCAAGCTAGTTATTCCACCATGGGACCTTGCGGGTCTTTTTCTCTCTCAGAGGACAAGCTTCCTCGTATGCTGAAACAACCCTGTTATTGAGACGTGCAACTTCTTCATCGAGCTGGTATCTGGTGAGTATGTCACCGTCTGGTTCCGTTTCCTCAGGTCCTAAATGGAAAACATTTTTTTCCCAATTTGTGGACCTGGGGTTACGTTTCCTGACCGGTTCCAATTTATCAGACTTTAGCCAAAATCCAACCATTCTGTGGTCGGACGTTGCTATGTCCGACGTCACCCTCCAGTCCGATATCAGTTCTACTATATCATTCGATACCATAGTTATGTCAATCACCTCCTTGCGTATGCGATTGAAAAACGTTGGTTCCGTCCCTCTGTTCATAATCTCTAGATTGGTGAACATTAGATACCCAACACAGGGTATCACCCCTGTCGTTGGTATCAGTGCTACCCCACACCGTGTGGTGTGCGTTCGCGTCGCAACCAATTATTACTGGTAGGCGCTGTTCATTTGTGAAGTTGACTAGGTTATGTAATGTAATGTAATGTAATGTAATGTAATTATTTATTTAACCATGAAAGATACATTGAGTATATATGGCAAGTCACAAAAATATAGATATATACACATATATGTTAATTTTACACTAAACAAAAAATAAATAAATTATAAACAAATTACAAGAAATACAAAAAATAGTAACATAAATAATATGCAAAGATAGGTAAAGTACAAATAGATTAAAATGTAATATATTCATTAATAGAATAAAAAACCTTATCTATCAAATAATCTTTCACTGATTTTTTAAATAAATTGTAATTTTCAATACTTTTAAGTTCCCTAGGAAGATTATTATAAAAACGTATACAGGAATATGAAGGAGATTTCTTGTAAAAAGCGTTCTTGTGTTGAGGTATATGTAAGTTATTACTATTTCTAGTATTATAGTTATGGATATCTGAATTTCTTATAAAATCAAGATAATTCTTTTTTACATATAACACACATTTAAATATATAAATACTAAATACAGTTAAAATTCGTTTGTTTTTAAAAACTTCTCTACAGGTATGTCTAAAAGGCAAATTAAATATTAGTCTTAGTACCTTTTTTTGAGCTACAACTATTCTATTAATGTCAGTGGAACCACCCCAACTGATAATATTATAGGAAAGATGAGAATAAACTAAAGCATAGTACATCGATAATATTGCTGGTTCGTTTAAATCACCTTTCATACGCAAAATACCAAAATACGCGCTGTTCAACTTTTTACAGACCATGTCAATGTGATTTTTAAAAGTTAGCTGTTGGTCAAATATGGTACCAAGGAAATTAGTTTTACAACTTAGATCCAAGTCAGGTATATTAAGTTCTTGTGGGAGACATCTTCTCTTAAAGAAATTCACAGCAACTGTTTTAGATTTGTTAAGTATAAGTTTGTTTCTCTGGCACCACGATTCAAAATCACTAATAATATCCAAAATTAAATGATATAATTATTGGGGACATAAACAAGAAATTATTATAGTAGTGTCATCTGCGAAAATAACAATAAAAGCATGATATAAATCAAAAACAAGAGTGGACCTAATATTGATCCTTGGGGCACTCCTAGTTTAGAAAAAAATATGTTTGACCTTGTTCTCCCGTTTAAGTTAATAAAAAGTTTTCTATTCAATTCTATTAGTCAATTCCCTGGTGGGGATCGGACCCTCATACGGCAAATATAGACTACCCACCACCACCTTATGACTAGTGCCTCTTACCTTATGCTCCAGGATCGCCGCAGTGAGGTCCCTGGTGCCCAGCTGAGGGAGTGGAACCATGCTGAGCTCCTGAGATGCCATGATGCAGGACCTTGTATGCTGTCCTTCCTTGCCGACTAGGATGTTGTGGCCGGCAACCCCTAACCCTCTAACCTGGTCTCTGTAAACATATGATTCCTGGATTAATACGATCGAGCCTTTAACTCCGGCGAGGTTGCGGACCAGCTCAGCTGTCGCTCCTTTGCTGTGTTGAAGGTTGATCTGTCTTACCCTCATGTCTTCCATGATGTGTCATTCACAGAAGACGGACGTGGCAATTTACCTGGCGCTCCCCGTTTTGCTACCCGAGGCGGGCGGCTTGGAACTGTTGGACTGGTTCCAGCTTGCGATTCTCCTTACGGGGATTCGCAAGCATTCCCAGCTCAACGTCCAGTTCCTAGCCGCCAATCCTCGTACAGCATCGTGGGAGACCATAAATACCCGACGTGCTTCCAGTTTGCTACGCCGAGTCCTCTATTTTGGAAAGCCAAAAGCGCCCTAATTTCCTCGATAGGTTCGAGGTGCTCTACTTTGAGTAGGAAGCCAATCCTTTCTGGCCAAGGCGCATCTTTAGACCTTACTGGGCGGAAAGAAACTCCACCCAGCTGCGGAATGGTCCAGCTTCCTACTAGCCAGTCCACCGTTGGCAGGTCGCACGCGGAGATAATGAACCACTCCGGAAAATCTATTCCGGAGCCCTCCATTGAGAGAGGTGGAGCGGTTTGATCCTCTTCGGAACCTTGCCGCGCCAACCTCCTCATCTCCGCGCACAGACTGCCTCGGATGTGCTGGCCTTCCTCCTTAGAGACACTACCATTCTCCCTGTCGGACGTGACCACCACCTGAAGTTCCTTTTTCAAGGAGGCTTTGTTGGTGGCACGTCTGGATGTACCCGGCTTTGGTTCGCTCACCGGACCTTTGGGGAAGGATTCGTTTCGGTTTGCACCTAGCGTTCCCTCCCCAGAGGATTTCCCGGGTTTGTTCCCCTTGCCAGTGGGAGTGGTACTGCTCCACCACTGCCTCCTGGGAGGCTTCTCCTTCCGGTTTCTCACCCCTAACCGACGCCGGAGCTGTCGGAAGAACAACAGGTTCCTTCTTGGTCCTTTTGGCGTTTCTCGCGGTGGGACCACGCCAGGCGGGTTTCCTTGTAGTCTCCCTGCTGCCTTACCCTTTTGGCTTTTTGACTAGCCTTCTCCTTTTCTTTCTTCTCTTGTGCTTTCCTTGCCTCCTCCTCCGGGGAGACAGCTTTGGGTTTGGGTGCTTCCGGTCCTTTTGGACTTTCGGCACCTTCCCCCTTACTGGCCACCCCCGATGAGGGGTTCGGGGAGAGGAGAAGAATATCTTCATTTGCCACGTTCGTCTGGCTCATGGGAGATGCGGCATCTATATCCATCTCCCCCAGGTTCCTGACGACCGCTACTACCTCTGAGGTGAGTTCCTCCTTTTCCTCGTGACCACCTTCGGGTACTTTCACGATATTCAATTTATTAGTGTTTTCCATGTTGGCTGAAATAAATTGTGTGTAGTGTGTGCTTGTGTAAGGATGTATGTGTATGTGTGTGTGTGAGTGTGTGCGCGAATCAGTATATGCTGGAATCCCTCTTTCCCCCCTAGTAGGTTCAGGTCCCTTCCTGATTTGGGATAACGGGCGGCCGCTTCTCCCTTGGTGAAGCCCTCCGACATGTGCAGCAGGTCCTCAACCCAGGCGTTACCTGGAACTACTGCACTAATCATGATTATACACCCCCGGAATAGTCCGAAGGCGGCACAGGTGTACCCAACCTGCTTTGTTTCACCGCTACTATTCCCGTGTTCCCGCCTCAGTGGGTTCCCGGACTCACTTTGTTGGGGGAGAGGGGATCCCGGCACAGTAGTTCACGTGTATGTGTATGTGTGTATGTATGTGTGTGTCGTGGGTGTGTTAGTGTATGTGTAAGTGTGCATGACAGAGTGGAATGAGGGTGTGGGTGTAGTGGAGTTAAATGTGTGAGATGAAGAAATGAATGTGTAGGGCTGCGAACAGCAGCGAGTTCATGGTCCACCTCGAGGTATTTTATTTCCCCGACATCCGTCATTGCGGACTTCCCCTATCCGCCACCTGGGGAGGCGCCTGGCGGGGAAAACTCAAATCCCCCAACAGGTAATGTTTAAAATGATATCTTTTATGGTGAGCTCTTCTTTTTCACTTCAAGTAACCAAGTCACAATTTTAACACGTAAAAATTAACTTAAAAACACAGTTTTGTAGAAAACTAAACTTAAAAGCGATGTTCACATTTGCAAGGAAGACATCAAGAGATAGAGTTTTGTCCTGTTTCCAAACCAAAAGAAAAAAAGTACAAACCTCTTATAGGCCTATAAGAACACGCAAAATGCTTAAGCCCTTGTGATTATGAGCTTATAAGAGTAGCAAAACGGAAAAAAATTAATAAATAAATAGATTTCTGGATACACAAGAGACTATTTAAGGTTTCTAAAATGCGGAAGTATAGAGCCATATGTTGGTTAAACTTTAGTACACTTATGTAAAACCAAAATTGTGAAGTTACACTAAACTTATGAAATGTTTACGCGACGCTGTTGTTGTTCTGATTTTTCAGGCAAAAAATTGACGATTTTTGGATATTTTTTTCAGACGACCTGTATTATTTTTATGTACAATACTTTTTACAAAGTATTAGGCAACTCTTAAAGTTTACAAAAAAATTGTTATTTTTTTGCCATCATAAATAAATGTGCAGCACGCGCTGAAGTTAACCACCTCAAAAATAACATGGCAAACGGTTCCAGCGATAGCTCCGCCCCCAATGGTCCGAACACAAAAATCAAAAACAGTCTTTTTAAAAATTACGTCCTTTACTTCGCTAGTGTAGACATAAGTAAAAATTCCAAAAAACACAAATCCACACGTATTTTAGTGAAAAAAACAAAGAAATACCATTTTTCCGACCAAAAACGGGTAAAAAAGGGGAAATAAAAAATAAATTACTATCGTTTGAAAAAAAAAATTACACTAGCGAACTAGCCAACATGATTCTAGACAAAATTCCGAAAGATTTAAATGTTAATATGTCAAATAGTTTTTTTTTAATCGCTGGAACCGTTTTGAAAACACCAGCAGAAAGCACCAATAAAATTTTAATTCTGCAGGGCGATTCTAAAATAAAAACTGAGCAAAAAAGTATTCTTTACCGAAACAACAATTTAATATTAAAGGAAAATAAAAAGTAAAAATTTTGTAATCCCCTTAATTGCATTTTTTTGAAAACGGTTGCTCCTACAGTGTTACACTACATGAAATTGATAATGTATTTTTACTCAATGAATCTTTATTTTTTACAAAAAATCAAAAAAAAGATACATATAAAAAAGTTTGGGGCAAAAAACTGATAAGGCCCCCCCGTTTCGCACGCCCCTGGTTAAAATAAGTACATAAAAATATCATACGAAGATGGGCCTTATTAAGATTAGTGCAAAACCTCCTTGGTGTATCTCAAAGGGTTCCCGAGTTATTAAATAAAAACAGAATTTTTAGCCACTTTCAAAGGGACCTATCTCCCATACGACGTATTTTTAGACACATGTTCATAGGAACTTTTTGTCATATTTTATGATGTAGAATCACCCCTTAAATAATAATAATTTTATATTTTTTTATGTATAATTTTTAAAGTATATATTGTTTTATAAATACTCAGTTGACAGTTACACTTTTGGGCTACTGACACTCAGAGTCAAGAGTCATCTTCTTACCATTCAAAGTCTCCAGATTAGGAGAGGTACGTGTAATTGTCTACTTCTAGAAATAGATGGCGCACAAATATACTTACATCTATTTCTGTTACTAATAGACTTTATTTTTAAACAAATAAAATTCAAAACATTGTTTGCTCATGAGCTCAGTACTATAATTGGACAGATAGGGAAAATGATTAATTAAAATCTTTTTTTTTCTGTTTATTTTTATTTTTTTTTTATTGCAGAATTGCTTATTAAGACAAGTAATATTATGTTTTATGTAATATAAATCATGCCATTAAATTTAATTAACAAGATAAACAAAAAACTTTCATATTTGCTTTTATTATAGTGTATTCAAACAATTTTTTTTAAATATGCAAAGTATATTTCCTGATTTGTTTGGAACAAGTCAACTGTCTTAATATAGTTACTTTCTTACAATGTTAGCATTTTTATGATCATTTGTTTAAATAAAACACCTAACGCATTTTACATAAGTTACAATATACATGTCATGTATTAATGCAATTTAGTTGCAAAATATTATTCACCACCATTTAGTATTTGGATAATTAAAACTATAAATAAAAGTTGGAAAATGAATTATTATTATTAACTACAACTATTTTGGGGTTTAGTTAAACGTAATTACCTTTAGTTAAAAAAATTGCATTACAGTATAAGGTACATAACTTGATATAACAAATAATCAAAAATAGTTTTAAAGCAAGATAAATTTAATAATTTTATTTACCTTGGTAGCTAATCATTTGTTTGGACTTCAAAATTGTCATTAAGCTACAAATAAATAGTTTATTTATTAACTTAATCATGTCTCAATAAATGTCAGCTCTCACAAAATGGAAAACTAAAAACAGGTGCTGCCCTCTATCGCTAAACTAACAAAGTAACCTAGGTATTTTGATTTCTAGTATCAGAGAAAAACATTTAAATGTGTTACTTAATTTATTAATTTTTAATTTAATATAGGAAAATGGTTACCAATATTCCAGTGAAGAAGATTTAGTAGTATAGAAATGGAGTACCACATTTTTTGCAAGTCCACATGAATTGGAAGACTACTGAAATTTTGGATTTTATTTGTCAAAATTAATGAAGAGCCCCTAGCACAAGCAATAAGCTTATTTGGGGCTCTCCATGATACTGTGTAACTAAAAAATAAATAAATAAATAAATACTGAATGAATATAAATGTTTTAAGATTGTTAATTAACAAAAAAACAAGTTTATTTTATTAATTTCTATTTAATTTATTATTCCATATTGATAAAACAACAAACTTTACTGCAATTAAACTTTTCAATATGGAGTCAAAGTTCCTATAGTTTTTGTAGTGGGAAAGAAGGCAAATAATTGTAAATTAAACAGGTCTTGTTGTGAATAAAATTGTATACCTCGGTTTAACATTTCGGCTGTCCTTCGGGAATTAGCAAACCTCGGAGCTACGGTCCTTGCTTTGCTAACTTTCCCTCAGGAACGTAATAAAAAAACATTTCTAGGTCGAGAGATGCTGTTTGGCGTAGCCTAGGCCAAATTAGCATCTCGAGAGTTAGAAATGTAATTTTCTTATAAGGTTAGAACAGTTTTTTATTCACAATCATGTAAAACATGAAAGTTTTAGAAAGTAATTACATTTAAACAAATGTTTGATTATGTTGCTCTCAATAAAAATCATAGCACGCCATCCATGAGATAATCTAAATCCAAAATAGGTTAGAAAAGAGCTTTTTTTCCTTGGTTAGAAAAAAGTTAACTTTTTTAACTTGTTAAAAAGAAAATAAAAATGATAATATTGCTGTATGATTGTGAATAAATACTATTAAGTAAATGCCAATAGACCCATGGATATGCAGTGACGGCATATCGGCCGTTTTAGGTTTGGAATTAACTGAAAAAATTAACTAGTTAACTTCTCTGTGCATCTTTTTATTAGGTGTATTATATTTACATGCCAGTGCGCGTGTAATAATTGATTAATTTTTCTACTTCCATTAAAGTCCAGAGGTAAACAATTTAATAAATAAAAATTGCCACCTTTAATCTTTGGAATTTAGTAGAGGAATTATTTTTCATAACGAAGTGGTTGTTTTAGCTGAAGTTTTTTGTCTTTCTATCTTTAATAAAGTAATTCTTTTAATATAAAAGACCTAATAAATAAGATTTAATAAATAAATGTTAATGAAAATAAATCACCTAATATATTTCATACTTAATTTAATGATTATGTTTTTATTTAATATTTAATATCAATAATTATAATTCTATATTTTATTATAATAGGTATATTATATTATTGTATTCAATAGAAAGCAAGGTGTTTTTATTTAATTATCCACAGCATATGTTACAGTAATTTTTTCAGAATACACAGCTTACGGCATTGAATTTATTGATAAAAATTCAGTATATAAATTGATCATAACAAATATAATTAAACCTCGATATACTTTTAAACGAGTTTTAGGGTTGAAAATGGTGATTTTCGTCAATATTTGTTTAAAAAAATCAAAAAATTTACAAACAAAATCGTAAAAAACCCAATTTTTAGAAACTAAAAAATTTAATTCTTAAAAAAAATTAAAAATAAAAAAAATATGGCCAAATAAAGATTTTTATTTGATTTAAAATGATGTGTGCCTTTCTGACCACGTTTTAAAAGCTGAAAATATTAAATGTCTACCACAAAATAGTTAAGCTCTCTTATTTACGTGTTTTAAGGAGAGGAGTGACTTTTGGACCTCACTGTATAATTCGTATATGATTCTAAGTATATAATTTTTAGTCAAGTTATATATAATATACAGGGTGTATTTGAAATAGCGTAGGAAATTTTAACAGGTGATTCTACATGATAAAATATGACAAAAAGTTCCTATAAACATATGTCTAAAAATGCGTCATAAGGGAGCTACGCCCTTTTGAAATTGGCTAAAAAAATCGGTTTTTATTTAATAACTCAGGAATCCTTTGAGATATGTTAACGAGGTTTTGCACGTAAATTAATCCTAATAAGGCCCATCTTTGTATGTCATTTTCACGTACTTATTTTAACCAGGGGTGTGCGAAACGGGGGGGGGCTTATCAGTTTTTTGTCCCAAACTTTTTTCTGTGTAACTTTTTTGCAATTTTATTTTTGAAATATGATTCCTCAGGTCAAAATACATAAAAAAGGTACTCTTGTTGTAATACTGTAGG
Organism: Brachypterus glaber; assembly: GCA_958510825.1. Taxonomy (NCBI): domain Eukaryota; kingdom Metazoa; phylum Arthropoda; class Insecta; order Coleoptera; family Kateretidae; genus Brachypterus; species Brachypterus glaber. The sequence goes on from OY294050.1 coordinate 36,677,394, forward strand.
ATTAACCGTTTTCGAGAAAAGTTCATTTGGAGGTGAAATTTCACGGTTCGAGGACGAAAAATTAAATACTAAAATGTCGAAAACCAAAAATTTTAATGATGCAATGTTATTCTACATCAAAAACTAAGAAAAAAGTTTCCATACATGTAGGTCGAAAAATCGCTTTTAAAGCTACCATAGTTCTTTAAAAATGATGCATATTTAGGAGACCATAGCTCCATTAGGATTGATTTTTGGAAGTACATATTTTTTAAAATATTGGAATGGAATGAAATAGTATGTAGCACTAAAATTTTTTGTAATGTAACCAGTCTATTATGGTATAAAACACCTTCGAGGTCCCAGAATGACTATAAACAAATAAATAAATAATAAATAAATATGAGGTTTTTTTCTTAGTTTTTAATGTACATTCTCCCTGCATCATTAAAATTTTGGTTTTCAACATTTTAGTATTTAATTTTTCGTCCTCGAACCGTGGAATTTCACCTTCAAATGATTTTTTCTCGAAAACTGTTTATCCTACAGTATTACAACAAAAGTACCTTTTTTATGTATTTTGACCTGAGGAATCATATTTCAAAAATAAAATTGCAAAAAAGTTACACAGAAAAAAGTTTGGGACAAAAAACTGAAAACGTACATGAAAATAACACATAAAAACGGGCCTTGGTAGGATTAGTTGACGTGCAAAACCTCGTTGATATATCTCACAGGGTTCCTGAGTTATTAAATAAAAACCGATTTTTTAGCCAGTTTCAAAGGGGCGTAGCTCCCTTATGACGCATTTTTAGACATACAGGGTGATCCATAACTGGCATGCCAAAATTTAAGAGGTGATTCTAGATCCAAAAATATAAAAAAAGTTCCTATAAAGGTTGGTCCGGAAATGAGCCCTAAGGGATTTAGGGCCCTTTAAAATTGTAATAAAAATAAGGTTTTTAATTAATAACTCGGGTACCGTTTAAGCTAGAGCGGCGAGCTTTTGCATGTATACTAGTATTAATAAGGGCAATAAGTTTATGTTAATTTATTTTTTTAATTTATCCAGAGGCGTGCCCAGACGGACAAAATATATGAGGCTTAAAACATTTTTGCCCCAAACTTTTCTATGTGTATGTTTTTTGGATTTGTTGTAAAAAATATAGATTTCTAGAGTAAAAATACATATAAAATATCATATAGTGTAACACTGTAGGAGGCACCGTTATCAAAAAAAATGCAATTAAGAGGAAGTAACATTTTGTGCCACCAAAAACGTTACTTTTTAAAAGGCTATTACTCCTTTAATATTAAATTTAGGTGTTTTGGTGTATAATACTTTTTTGCTCAGTTTTAAATGAAGAATCACCCTGCAGCATTAAAATTTTATTGGTGCTTTTTTTTGTTCCCCATTCAATACGTCATCTTCGAAGGGCCGTAGCTCCCTTAGGGCTCATTTCCGGACCAACCTTTATAGAAACTTTTTTTCATATTTTTGGATGTAGAATCACCTCTTAAATTTCGGTACACGAGTTCTGGAACAGGCTGTATGTTTATAGGAACTTTTTGTCATATTTTATGATGTAGAATCATCTGTTAAAATTTCCGATGCTATTTCAAATACACCGTGTATATACATATTTAAAATACTAATAGTTTAAAAAGGGCTCTGGGAGAAGAAAAAAACGCAGGCGTTTTTGTCACCCTATCCTTTTGGTATTTACAAGGTAAAAATAGTAAATATATTGTTCTTTTTTACGAAAGCTGTTTAAAGCTACCGTTGACCGATTTTTTATTTCATAGTGCCAAGATTGATTACATACCAATTAATATACAAGGTGCTTCAGAAATAAGTTACATTTTAAGAGGCGATTCTAGGTTCAAAAAAAGTTCCTATAAAAATTGGTCCGGAAATGAGCCCTAAGGGAGCTACCACCCTCCTAATATAAGGGTACATCTGAAAAAAAATTATTTACTATATCTGGAACCCTATTAACCACAGTAACGATTTTTTGCACATGCCTTAACATTTATAAAGGTTATAATTTTATATATTTTTTATTTGGTAATTTTAAACAGGGGGGGTGATGAGATGACACTTTTTTGCCCCAAACTTTTTTATCTGTATGTTTTTTGACATTTACTCAATAACGTATTAATCTTTAATTAAAATTACATAAACAAGGTACTCTTACTCTACCGTAGGGCCAACCGTTTTGGAGAAAAGTTCAATTAAATAGGCAATTTCACATTCTGAGCATCAAAAAAAGGAGATAAAAAATGCATCAATAGAAATTTCAATAGTGGAGGGTGATTTTACATCAAAAACTATAAAAAAGTTACCATACACAAATAACTACAAATCGCTTTTAAGGCAGCTACGGTCCCTTGAAAAGTGTTATTCTTTAAGAGGCCGTAGTACACTTAAAATTGATTTGCGAACCTAGGTGTATGGAAGATTTTTTTCATAGTTTTTAATGTAGGATCACCTAGCAGTACTCAAATTTTTATTGCTGGATTTTTTAGTTCTGATTTTTGATGCTCGAATTTTCTCGAAAACGGTTGGCCCTACGGTGTTACATAAAGAGTGCCTTTTTTATGTATTTTTAAACAAAGATTAATATTTTATTAGGAAAATATTAAAAGTTCTACAGACAAAAAAGTTTGGGGCAAAAAGGTGACATCGCCCACCCATTTGCAAGTCCCTGGTTAAAATTACCAAATAAGAATTACATAAAATGATAACCTTTAACAATGTTAAGGCATGTTCAAAAATTCGTTAAGTACTGTGGTTGATAGGGTTCCAGAGATATTAAATAAAAATTACTTTTCAGATGTACCCTTAGGAGGGTCATAGCTCCCTTAGGGCTCTTTTCCGGACCAACCTTTATAGGAACTTTTTTTCATATTTTTGGACCTAGGATCGCGACTTAAAATTTTGTAACTAATTTCTGAATGACCATGTATAGAATTTCACTTAATGGTTTATTAGTTAATATAAGTAATAACAAGTATAATCTGATAATATATTACAGAAAGAATAACACTGCTCTACAATTTTTATTTGCCTTTTAGTTGATTCTGGCTTTATTTGATGCGCTAATTTCGGAATATTTTTCCGTTTTTATGATCAGCTCATTTTTTGAGATATAAAGCGTAATGGTTTATTACCAATATGGTTATTGTCAAAAAAAATAAATCTAAAAAAAACCATTTTATTGTGCATTTAAGCCAAAAAAGCGGACTTTTTAAATATCTTTATTTGTTAATTTTTTATAGGCTTTTCAAAAATGGGATTTTTTCACTTTTTTTTTGTATATTTTGATAAAAAATTTATATAAATACTGAAGATATGGCTCTGATTTTCATATGCTAGACTAAAACATATCCACGTTTTAAAAAATTTAAATTTAGATTTAGTCCAGTCAATGATATTTTACCGAGGGTTATCGAATATATATATATATATATATATATATATATATATATATATATATATATATATATATATATATATAAATATATATAGTATTTCTCCTTGCTTTAAACATTAAAATAACAATAAATAAGCATTAAATAATTATAATTTAATATATTTTTTCTGCTTTCAATACCGTAAAATTTCCGGTACTGGATTTAATCTAAAACTTTACTTATTTTTACAAACTGTACATATATGTGCTATTATTGCTTAGAAAAATCAAAGCTATTTCTTTAAAAAATGTTATCTAAATATAAATCTATATATAAAATGGCTTCCTCTTATCTAAAAAAAATGCAAAAAATCTCATTTTCCAAATGGAGATATTTCAAATCCCCTTTTTTGGCTTTTTAATTATTATTTTTACTATGCGTAATATCTCAAGAAACCGA